>BPTQ01000005.1:203292992-203911334 GCA_019973895.1 Chrysanthemum seticuspe
ATTTTTATATTTTTACTGTAAAAATGTTTGGATTACTATTCTCTTTTAAAAATCTTTTTCTTTTAATAAAAATTTTGATAAATTAATTAATAATAATTAATTTTGATTAAAATTGATAAATTATTATGGGATTTTATGTTCTTTTATACTTTATTTCGATTTTTTTTACTTTAATACTGAATCTTTTTAGATTTTATTGGTTTCTCTTAAAAGTTTTGATTAAAATATAAAAAGACTAATAAAAAGATAAAAGATACTTAATTTTTGATAAATTTTGATGAATTTAACGAATTTTTATGTTTAAATTGATTCTTTTTAGACCTTTTTATAAAAAAACTGAAAAATATAAATAGAATTGGATCCTTTTTACTTTTGAATAAAAAAACTTCAAAAAGACTAAATTAACATAATTTACGATTAATTTTTCATGATTTTTGACTAAATTTACTTCTTTTTATCGTTTGTCACTACTTTTTAGTACTTTTAAAGTCCTTTTCAGATTTATTTATAATACTTAGATTCTTTTTATATTTTTGTATTAAATCAGAAAAACTTCAAAAAAATAAGTTTTCATTTTTCCTAGGTTAAGATAAATATAAAAAGTCAAAAAAATATTTTTCCAGATTTTTCTTAGTTAAATTTGTATTTTTAAGCAATTTAAGTAGTTTTAAATAGTTTTTAATTCATAGAAAATAGAAAAATAATCAGAAAAATATAAAATTAGTTTTGAAAATTCTCTTTGGTTATTTTAGATTTTTCTAAGTCATAATTTCATTTTTTTTAGCTTTATTTCATATTTTCTTGTATTTTAGGGTATTATTAAATAGTTAAAATTAGTTTTAATTAATAATAATTAATTAAATAGTTTTAAAAATAATTTTCTTTTTCTAAAAATTTTCTCTTATCATTAGGTTTGTAAAAATGTCATTTTTATATTTTTAGGATTAATATTGTTTTAGTTTCACATTTTCTTTTGTACGTCACGTAGTTTTTAAGTTAAATTTTATAAAAGAAAAATCAAAAACATCATTTTAAAAATAGTGATAGCATTTATTTAATATAATTTATCTTTTTAATTTTCTTTAATTTGCATTTAAGCCCCTGTAATTTATAAACTTTCTCTTTAGGTATAATTATTCATAATCAATTGTCTCTTTTTCCGTTCAAATTCTCTCGATCACTATTCGTTTGATTATTCATCGCACAGCTCGTTGGGACTTAACGACCTGGGGAAACACTTTACTCCTCTGATCTTCATTGCATTGGTGTCTGAGCTGTTTGAAGTTTATTACGGTTAGCCATTCACAAGTGGCTAGCTTGTGTAATAAAACTTGACGGTTTGGGCACCGATCAATGATCAAAATGTCGTTTTTGTATTTTTGTGTAAACAAGGTAGGATCAACTGTTCCTTTGGTGAAATTGTTAAGGATAAGGGAAGAGGACAGTTCGTCATACCACGCTCTCGGAGCTTGTTTTAGACCATAGATTGCCTTTTTGAGTTTGTAGACATATTCTGGATGTTCCAAGTTGATGAAGCCTTCTGGCTGACTCACGTACACTTCTTCTTTCAGAGTTCCATTCAAGAACGCGGTCTTAATGTCCATCTGATAAACCGTGATGTTTTTGTGAGCGGCATAGGCTAAGAATATCCTGACTGCTTCTAGTCTAGCTACCGGCGTGAATGACTCTTCAAAGTCTATTCCCTCCTCTTGTATGTATCCTTTGGCCACAAGACGAGCTTTGTTGCGCATGACAGTCATTTCTTCATCCCGTTTGTTCTTCCATAACCATTTAAGATCAATGACGCAAACGTCAATGGGTCTTGGAACCATATCCCAAGAGTCATGTAGACGGTATTGGAGAAGTTCCTCCTGCATCGCTTCTATCCATGCGGGTTCTGCCATTGCCTCGCGAATGTTCTTCGGCTCGATATTGCTAATTGAGCAAAGGTAAATGCATAAGTCGCAATCTGTGGTAAGTTGGCGTCTCATCTGAATTGGCCTTGAAGGTTCACCAATAACTTGTTCAATTGGATGGTCTTTTGTCCACTTCAGAGTAGAAGGATACCGTTGGTTAAATGTATGCGAGTTAGATGGTTCTCGTAAGCTTGAAGAAGATTCAGCTGATTCCGTAGCAAACGGGTTTTCAAATAAGTCTTCATCTAACGTTGCATCGTTCTGGTTTTGGTTTTGCTCGTCAACTGTTGGTAGAACGGGGGCAATAACTGTAGTAGATGTAGATGATGTAGATGGAGTTGGTGCATTGGTTTCGACCGTTGTAGATGCATCTTCTGTTGGTGGTGGTGGTGGATGATTTTGAGCGGGTGCAGCGGAATGATGGTTTGATGCATTTGTCAAAGTTCCACCATAGTATTCATCGAACATTAACTCGAAGAAATTCTCCCATTCTTGTTCTTTAGGTTTGTCATACGAAGTTGATTGAGCTCTTTGATGTACGAGTCCTGAACTGATGTGTTCAGAAGTCTGCGGGTTTAGTGCGGGTTCTAGAGCGAGTCTCTCAGAAGCCATCTGTGAAAGTTCATCAAACTTCACATTCATCGTCTCCATGATCCTCCTAGTTCTTCTATTATACACCCTGAATGCCCTCGAGTTATCTGAGTATCCAATGAAGATTCCAATATCACCTTTTGCTTTCAGTTTTCCAAGATCTTCTCTGTCATTCGTAGGATAGCACAAAGTGCCAAACACGTGAAAGTAAGAGATATCAGGTTTTCTGTTGTTCACTATCTCATTTGGGGTTTTATTGAATCTTGGATGTATTAGGGATCGGTTCTGAGTGAAACAAGCAGTAGCAACAGCATCAGCCCATAGAAATAACGGTGCACTAGAATAGATTAGCATTGTGCGAGCAACTTCCACAAGAGTTCGATTTCTTCTTTCAACTACCCCATTCTGCTGTGGAGTTCTAACAACTGATGTCTGATGAGTAATTCCAACATCTTCAAAATAAGCTCTTAACTCCTGATTAGTGAATTATGTGCCGTTGTCTGTTCTTACAACCCTTACTGGAGTTTGAAGAAGTACTTGAATACGTTTCATAAAGGTGATGATGATGCCTGGTGCTTCGTCTTTTGATCTCAGAAACCTAACCCATGTATATCTCGAATAATCATCGACGATAACAAGAATATACTTTTTCCCGTTAATGCTTTCAACTCTCATTGGGCCACATAAGTCCATGTGCAACATATGCAACTTTGCTTCCGAACTAGGTACGGATTTGGGTTTATATGATGCTCTTTTGCTTTTTCCTTGTTCGCATGATGGACATAAGTGATCCTTGGTGTATTTGAACTTTGGAAGTCCATTGACGATGTTGTCTTTGGCAAGATTGTTGATGGTGTCGAAATTGAGATGGGATAACCTTCTATGCCACAACCAGGACTGTGTTCCAGATGCTCGTGTCATAAAACATATTGGTGATGAAGAGGCCATTTGATTGATGTCGATAGCATACAAGTTTGTATCACGATTCCCAGTTAAGAGATCAGTGTCATCCAAGTTTCTAACGAAGCAAGCATTTTTCCTAAAAGCAACCTCTAAATCTGCATCACAGAACTGGCCGACTGAAAACAAATTGTGTCCCAACCCTTCGACATAGTAAACCCGAGTGATCAAATAATTTCCAAAAGGTAGATCTCCATAACCCATGATAGCTGCTACATGATCATTTCCAAAACGTACGGTTCCCATGAATTTCTAGACGAAATTGATCAGGAGCTTCAGATTCCCGGTCATGTGCTTGGAGCAACCCGAGTCGACAATCCAAAGACAAATTTCGATAACCTGCCAGTAACAGAAAAAGAATATTGTGGAAACCGTTTTGATTTTGGTTCCTTTGGGTTAGAGGTAAAATTCTGATCACACTCAAAGAGGTTTTCTACAGGGAATTCTGGTTTATCACTTATTGTACCATTCTGGAGTGTGAAAGTTCTACCTGTGGGTTTCCAAATATCATCCCTAAAGTAAACACTATGGTTCTTGTCAGTAGTGAAAAGCCTAAGTTTTTCAACTAGTCTTCCTACTCGTTTAGCGTAAGTACTTTTTGGAACATTCTTCTTAACAGGCTTATCATTCACATTGTTAGAAACACAATCATCTTGAACATTTAAAGAGTTCTTGCAAGTTAAACAAACAGATTCATTAAACTTAGCAGAGTTCATAGGTTCATTACATTCAGATGAAATGTCTTTCTTATTACAAAGCGGTAAATTCCTAGGGTGTTCTTCTACTTTCTTCTCTTTATTCAAGCTACTACTCTTAGAGGCATGCGAGACTCTATTGTTCCTTGTATTGCTCTTAGGCTTTAGTCTGCTGCTCCTAGAGGTGCTTCCTAGTCCTGTAGAAGGTAAGGCACATGCATTAGGATTCACTGTTTTATCTAGAGAAGTGGTTTCAGCTATCCTAGTCTCTTTAGAGTGCTTTTCTAAACTTATGACGTTTGTTCCATATGTTTTAGATGTGGAGGCAGACGCATTAGTGGTACTCATCTTAAAAAGTCCATGTGCTACAACTGTTGGTTTCTCTAATACCGCTTTTCCTTTGTCACCATTATGTTTAGGCAAGGCAGGTGGAGTGACTGGTTTTGACAAATCTTTTTTCTCATTGACTTTCGGAGGAGGCATAGAAACAGACATTTTTGGTTTTAAAACCAGTTTGGAAACATTTGCTTTCTCCTCAGTCAATGGTTTTGTAATCTTAGTATCCACTGCCTTTCCTTTTTGACTTTCCAGCTGAGCCCTCAAAAGATCATTTTTCACTTTCATATCTTGGTAGGCACGCTCATACGACAATTTGTCATACTTGCATTCCTCTGTTTTTCGATCAAGTTGTTTAAAATATGAGACATTTTCTTTTTCAAGTTTCTCAAGAGACTTTTCATATTTTGAAACAATTTTAGAGGTTTCAGACTGGAGTCTTTCATGATCTTCAACAGAATATGTTTGCAAAATAATGGACATAATATCAGTAGTTAGAACATCTTCGAAGAGAGAGTCATTTAAATTTTCCAAAACTTTGATGTGGTCAACACAGTCATTAGCTTGTTTTACCAGGGATTTATGGTCCTTGACAAAGTCAGCTGTTTCTTTCAAAAACGCTTGTTCAAAATGAATTACCCTTGAGTTGATGTTATTCACCTGAGGGGCAATTTCAGTTTCAAAAAACTTTTTATTTTCCATGTCAAAACTATTGAACCAGATGTTTGTTGTAATGTTGGTTTTAGTTTTAACAGTGTCTTGAAGATCCGCAATTCTAGTTTTCACATTGTCTAAGATACTTCTCGCATCACTTGAGTTAAAAGGATTGTTTGAAGACATTTGTTCAATATTCGAAAGAGATTTTGAGACAACAACTGGTTTTGAAACAGATTTTGAAACAGGTGTTGACTCTTTGTTTGAAACATTTGGAGTGATGGAAAATTTTGATTTTTCTTTTTGATTAACAAAAGGGATTCCATGAATTTTGTTCCATTTGTTATAATCAATAGGTTTGATTTTCGGACCTTTTTGTTTCATTTTTTCTCTACTCTCCTTAGATAGTTCTAACGTTTCATGAGAGTCACGAACAATAATGGGTTTATGTAAAGCATTGCCATTATTTAACACATTCTGAGATTTCTGAGATTTCTGAGCTTTCTTGAGGAACGAAGAAGGGTCGTTACCAAGTGCCATATTATGTGAAGTATGAAAACGCTGATTTACTTGGTTAGAAAGCATCTTGTTTGTTTTGTCTGAATGACCCGTTGTGAGAAGCAAATTGTCCAAAGATTTAATTTTCTCATTTTTATCAAGAATTTCATCAAGAAGAGAATCTTCTCATTTTGAAAAATCAGTTATCAATTGCTTCTTCTCTTTTTCAAGATCTGAAAACATTGCTTTTTGTTTTGAAAGTTGGTCATTTAGATCTGAAATTTCCTTGTTTAAAGATTTAACTTTCAAGTGAGAATTCACATCAAGTGTGTCATACTTGAGTTTCAATTCTTTTTCTCTTAAAGCAGAATTTCGATAACCAATTTCTAATTCTGATTCTTTGTTTTTCTGAAATTCAAAGGATTTTGCATTCTCCTTGTAACTCTCAAGCTCAGCGGTCAATTTAGCATTCGCTGCCTTAACTTCGCGATTGTCCGTTCTAACTTTCTCAATTTCAATGCCACAGTTATTGATTAATGATTCAAAGTAAGCACGTGTTTCCTCATCAGTCTCAGTATTTTGTGCTACACAGCCTCCACTAGGATCCACATCTGGAGTTTCAGAGTTAGTATTGCTACAACTCGGATTGTCCAGGTATGTATCATAAGTAGGTGCTGGCGTCACAGAATGCTGTTCGTCATGAGTAAACACATCAAATATGACATTCTTATAACATGGATCAATGATTGGTACCTCAGATACTGCGTTGGCGTCATAGACAGGAGGTGCGTCAGAGTCAGTGTCGTACTTAGTCTCCTGAAGATTTGCCATGAAGATGCAGTTTGCATTGATTTCCTCGAGGTCTTCCAAATCATCCATAATGGCCATGAAGTCATGTTCCTCAGCACTCAATTGTAGTCCAGCTTGTTCCTTTTGTACCAACATGATAGCTTTCTGAAGATACGCAAGATCCTTCTTTTTCGGCTTAGTAGGACAATTCCTTGCCATGTGACCCAATCCTTGACAGTTATAACACTTAATCTGATTACCCTGATTCACATTTCCATAATTCCCAACGACTGGAGCTGCAACATTCCCATTCTGATTACCCACTGCTCTATTCCCAACATTCTGCCCAATCTGATTTCCAACATTCTGACCCAACTGATTACCCTGATACGGAACCGCCTGATTACCCATACGAAATCCAGTAGCATATCCCTGCTGATTCCCAATAACTCCAACCATTTGTCCTTGATTACCCATATTCACACCCGGCTGTGCAATTTGCCTGTTGCGAGTGTTTGATGAAATCCTTTGGTTGTTGTTAGTTGGTGTGGAATAGCGACTTTTGAATGCTTTACCCAATAAAGAAAATACTTGTAGCAAAGTTGCTTCTTGTTCAGTTTCAGGATCAGTGATTCCTCGTTCCTGGTATTGTGGATAATGTTGTTGTTGAATGACTTGTTGTTCTGGTGGATAGAATTGTTGTTGAGGAATAACAGCTTGTTGTTGAGGAATGTATTGCTGCAAGTTGTTGTTAGTGGAAGATGATGAAGCTTGTTGTTGTGTATTCACTGTAGGTTGAGTCTTTGCAATAAGTGCCAATGGATCATGATTCTTTGCCAATCTTTCTTTCCTGACTTCATTCACTTCAGCTTGGTTTTGTTTAAGAAAATCGTTTAGTTGATCAAAGTTCACCTGATGTAAGTCTTTTGTTTGGTTGACAATAGTGACATATCGTCCCCATTCTTTTGGAAGATTGTTCAGGAACTTGATGTTTTGAACGATAGTCCTGGGTGCTAACTTGTTTCTGATAAGCTCATTCATCAAAGTGCAAAACCTTCCATAGTAGGATTCAATGGATTCTCCTGGAGTTGAAGTGAACTTTTCCCATTCAGTTAGCAGCTTGTTCTCCATGTCTTGTTGACCAATTTTTGTTCCATGACAAAGCCGTCTAACACGTTCCCACATATCGAAAGCAGTTTCACAACTGTCTACAGCAGCAAAGATGTCTCTTGGTAAACCCAGTTGGACAATATGAATTGCCATGTCATCTGCATCGACTTGTTTCTGATCCTCTTCAGTGTACTTTGATTCTTTTTGAAGACGATAAGATGGTGCGACGGGAGGTGTTGCATCAGGATCTCCAGGTACTTGGACTTGTCGAGGTATGAAGGGTCCATTCTTAATGGAATGAATCATCAATTTTCCATTAGGTTTGGTCTTGATGTAGCGAAGCATACGACTTGTCCATTGAAGATAACCACCTTTTTCCAACATAGGAGGACGGTTTTCGGCACCGGCTGCATGAATGTCTTGTTGAGTTGCCATTGATGAAGGTATGTTATGATAAAGTTGATGTCGGATCGATTCAATGATAAAGGAGTTGTGTTTAAAAAGATATTGTCGTTTGAAGTTTTGATCAAAATTAGTGCTTATGCGTAGGATTCTTAGGCGTAAGAAAGCTTAGGCGTAGGATTCCTTATGCGTAGACCGTATCTTACACGTAACCTTAGGCTTAAGCGTAAACAAAAATGCTTAGTCGTAAAGATCTGACGCGTAAGTGGAACTTATGCGTAGAGTTTTACGCGTAGGCGTTTATGCTTATGCGTAAACTTAGGTTTAGAACCAAAAATCCTTTACACTGTCATAGCGTAAAAGATATCCACAAGTCGAAGTGTTCCACACACTTATCCAAGTGAGGGAAGCACTGAGTCACCTTTGTTGCACGAAGATTCTTCACCAAAAAGTTATGCGTAGAAACTTATGCGTAGAAAAAGGGTTTGACTTTTCGTATGCGTAAAAAGAGGGTTTTGACCTACGCGTAAAAAATTTCCAATGATTCAACCAATTTCTCTTGCACAAATAGCCTTAAAAAACACTCAAATAACAAGATTGTTTTGACCAAAAACACCCAAAATGCTTTTTGTGCTTACGCGTAGAAATGAACAACGAACCAAAAACTAGTTTAAAAACGATGTAAAACACATAAAGCTTCGAACTTTTTTCCAAAACTAGAATCTTTAACACTATATAAACCTTAGACCATAAGAATCTTGAAGATTTAAGTGCAAAAATTAAAGTTTTATGCGTGAATCTTTGAGAACGAACACTACGCGTACACTACAACAAAAAACTTCAACCAAAACACTCCTAAACCATTGTTAGGCGATTGATACCAATTGTAGGACCTTACAAATATCAACCTTATCACAACCCCAACACGTATATCACTTTATGCGTAGAACTCGTTAACACAAACACAAATGTATAAAGATTAAGAAGAAAGGAAAGATGGTGACTTGATGTTAAAACCGTGTATATGTGTAGAGAAAGATGAAAACAATAAGTTGTATATTCCAAAGAAAATACACACACACACACACACACACTCAAGCACACCCCTCAAATGAGACTTTGAGGGGTATTTATAGTACAAATACAATGATGCCCTAAAAGGCTTTCTATGGGCCTCGTTTGGGTTGGATTGGACTTGGATTGATATAAGGCTAGCTTAACTAAACTAATACCCATTTAGCTTAGTCCAATCCACGAGCCCGTTGACTATTCTATCACGATATCTAACACACGTTACAAAGTTCCTAAACGTGAATGACCATCACTTCTAATAAAAATTATTAAGGCTAACAACAATATCCTCAACAAAAATTTCAACAACCATCATCAGTTTACTTTCCTCAAGGAGCACAACCTCTTCCACCACAAATCCCTCAACCAAAACCTCGTCAACATCAACATGCTAACTATTTCCAATATCAGTTTTCAGCTAAGTATGTTATGAATGTCACAACGGAAAAGGAACCTTCTTGGTTTGCAAAGATGTGTGAAGCTTTAAGCAGCCAACAATCCATTCATGAAGCTGGATCCCTTGATAGACCTCCATTGCTCACTCCCAGAAACTATGATCAATGGGTCTTACGGTTTTTTAGGTTTTGTGATCTCAAGAAACCACATGGTAAGTTTTGAAGAAGGTCATCCTTGAAGGTCCTTTTCAAATGCCTGCTATAACAGTCCCCGGAGATCCAACTGCTTATCCACCAAGAGAGGATGTTACCACCACTCTCCGAGTAGATCAACTCACTGCTGAACAACTACTTCACTTAGAAGCAGATGAGCTTGCAATGCAATATATCCTTTTGGGTCTACCCAATCCGATTCTACGCAGTGTTGATGCTCAGAAAACTGAAAAAGCTATGTGGGAATACATTCATCTTCTAATGGAAGGCACATAACTCAATCAAGAAGACATGAAATCAAAACTTTACTTATCCTATGAGAATTTCATGATTGAACCAGGGTAATCATTAGAGTCATACTATCATCGGTTCTCAGACATCATCAATGACTTGGAAAAACACAGCATCATTATGCCAAGGATTGCAATCAATACAAAGTTCATCAGCTGTCTTGGTCCTGATTGGGAAAAGTATATTACATTCATCCGTCAAGCTAAGAACCTTCATCAAGCAACTTACGGATTGTAGTATGACTATTTGAAGCACCATCAAAAGGAAGTAGACAAAGACAGAGTTCTCCGTGGAGTCCCTGCATCTCCAACTCTACCGGATAATCAAACTCTTGCTTTGTACACTTAAGCTTGTTATCCTCAATTTCCAAACTTGCGAACTGTCTTTACTAATCCACCACAACAATCTGCTCAGATTACACCATATGACCCTTCACAGTAATCACAAGAAACTCAACTGGTCCCTTACAACAACAACATTGATTCAGCACTTTACAGTGAAACACCAAATGAGGATGCAGAAGCTTTCGATACGTTGAATCAAGGATTTTCGTTAATTGCTAGAGCCTTCGGGAGATTTTCTAACAAATCCAACAACCGTATTCGTACCTCATCTAACACCAGGAATCAAGCTGTTGTCAAGCATTTAATGCTAATGGAAGGAATGGGGTGTTACATAACAACGGGTTCAAATGGTTGATCATGGAAATGTTTAGACTGGGAATAATGGTCTTCGATGCTACAACTGCAACGAGAATGGTCATCTGGTGAATGCTTGCCCAAAGCCGAGAACAAGAGGCAGCGCCTATCACAAGGAGGCTTTACTCTTGGCTCTCAAGGATGAAGCTGGTGGAACACTTACCAACAAAGAACAGAGCTTCATGGCTAATGCAGAATCTGATGATGACATGGAGGACTTGCAAGCTAACGATGTTGTAATGTTGATGGCCAACATGCAAGAGCTCCACATGAGTGACACAGGCCCAGTTTATGACACTGATGGCTTGTCTTAGGTACCGGATCCTAACATATTTCTTATACATGATCTGATATCTCGGCCTGCATCTGCATCCGACGAGGCACAGAGTGTTCAACATGATCCTTCTACATCTCATCACGAAGATAATCAAATGGATACCGTAGTTACATTTGACGATCAAGATGACCTTATGGTTAACATTGATAATCAAGTTGACTCCGTGATTATATTTGAGGATCTAAATAATGAATATGTGGAGACTCAAGTTGAACAAAATGAGCCTTTGTCTAATCCAAATCTCGGGCTCATGACCTCTTATTTCAGACCACCCAATCTCAATTAGAGAAGTGCAATGAGATTAATAAGAATCTTAATGCTATGATTGCACTGTTAACTAAGGATAATGAATGCTATAAGTTACAACTCAAAAATTTTGAAACAGAATACAGTTTTGAAGTCGCTTTTTCAAAATCATACCAAAATGAAAAATCTTTGGAAATACAGATACATGATCTTGTTGAATCCAAGAATGAATTACTTTCTCAAATAGAACAACAAAAATTTGATCATCAACAACAAATTAACGCTCTCACTTCGGAAACTCAAAAAGCCAAGTCTGAGTTGTTAACATGTCAAAAACAGTTTTCTGAGTACAAAAAACATTCAAGGAAACGAATTGATCAGTATCTTGATGAAATTGTCGATTTACAAAACAAAATTAAAGAGTTTCAAAATTTTGTTTATAAACATGGTGAGTCAATCACAACAATTCAAAAGTTTACTTTTAAGCCAAATACAGACGGATAAGGGCCAATTCTTGCTGATTACAAACCACATTTTTCACATAGAGCATTCAAACCAAATCCTCAAGTGTACAGTGCAGAACATAGAATTGATGATTCCATTATGAGTGTTGTTGAATATAATCGTGAAGAGGAATTCGATGCAGAAGACGAGAGTCGATTGAAAATAGAAAAAGTTGAA
This sequence comes from Chrysanthemum seticuspe, assembly GCA_019973895.1. NCBI lineage: Eukaryota > Viridiplantae > Streptophyta > Magnoliopsida > Asterales > Asteraceae > Chrysanthemum > Chrysanthemum seticuspe. The sequence continues at coordinate 203,304,876 of BPTQ01000005.1, forward strand.
TATAACAAACCATTTGATTATTCAAAAATGACTTTTGTCAAACAACAGGATTATACAAATACACCGTGGGTCATCGCACCAATTCCTGAGTCCTCTTCTAATGGTGTTCCCGCCCAACAAAAGATGTCAGTTACTTAAATATTTTGATACATTCATGTCTGAACTTAATCTTTTGGAACAAGAAATTGAACGTAATTCGGAAATAAAAGTTGAAACTTTCAATCGCCTTATGCGAGAAAACAAAGGAATATTTTCAAAAACCATTTTTATCCCATGTTCGAAATCTTCGTATGTGTGCAAAATGCTGGGAACGGGATCTTCAGAAGGAGATTGGGCATAATGCAAACGAGGCATGGACTTTGAAAACTAAACAGAAAAACAAATCTTTTCGAAACCATGTCGATCGACTCTTGGAAGATGTTATCTGTGCTAATACCATGTCTATTGTTTTGTATCATACTGCTATCTCTGCATCTGATAATATTGCTGTTAATTCTATTGATTTTGTTGATAATGTGTCTCAAATCGAGTCTTTGAAAGCTGAAAACGAGCGTTTGTTAAATGAAATTTCGATTATAAAACGTTGTCTTCTATGGTTTCAAAAGATTGTAATGATCGAGAACTTGCTTTGCAAAACAAACTCAAACAGTCGAGTGCTCAAACTTTTGAACCAAAACTCAAACGACTGGATGAGGAAAACATGTCTTTAAAATGTCAAATTTCAAAATATGAACAAGAAATTGCCAAAGTCAAAACTGAATATGGTGTCATATTTGATTTGCTCAAAAAGACTCGTGCTAAAGCATCACAAGAACTTGATAATCATCTTGCATACACTAAAGAGGTCTTAAACGTTAGTGGAAACATTCGTTCTGAAAACCAAGATTTGTTACACACTATCATAGAGTTGAAAAAGGAGTTAGTGAAACTTAAGGAAGATAAGTCTAGTAACACAAATGTCCTTGCACCTGGAATGTTTAAAATTGACACTAGGATGCCTAATGACAAACCACAAGATACTAATGTGCTTCCTTCCACTTCTACAGGAGTAGTTGCCTCAAATCCTAACGTTAGCACTTCTCAGCTTAAGAGCAAAAACAGGAAGAATAGGAGTTGCAACGTAAGAGAAGATCAGCAAAGACCCCTGAAGTAGAAGAACACACTAGGACTTTGAATAAAACACATGTTGCACCTAATTTAGACATTGCGTTAGACAAATGTAATAGACAAAGTGATGTAACGAATGTTGAACCTTTAAGTACTTTGAATGTTTTGTTTGAAGCATCTTGTATTGGTTGTCGTAAAAGCATATTTTCTGGTTGTCATGATAAATGTGTTGCTAAATCTATCTTATGTCGTAAGCGGAAACATAGAAATCGAATTACCTCTAGGCCAACTAATGCTTCTAAGTCTGTGCTAGGTAAACCGTCTTCTAGTGTTTCTGCAAATATCATTGATGTACCCATAGCACCCACTTCACCTCCTAGGAAGAGAATATCACCTAGTGCATTTACTAAGATCAAAGCACAAACTAGTTGGACTTGGCAGAGATGGTTACAAAACACACCTAGATTTAAATGGATTCCTAAAATCATAAACATGTGTGTTTCAACTGTAACTGTAACGGAACCCTCTAACTCTTCGGGTTCCACCTCTACTTCTATTCCACATGTGTCGTCTGTGTGTAATGCAGGTGATACAGATGATCCTTTGGATTGTTGATAGCGGATGTTCCCGGCACATGACAGGCAATCTTAAACTTCTTACAAACTTTGTTTCAAAGTTCATCGGCACTGTCAGGTTCGGGAATGATCACTTCACAGCTATCATGGGCTACGAAGACTACATCGATGGGAACATCGAAATTAGCAGGGTTTTCAGTTGGTCAGTTTTGTGATGGTGAATTGGAAGTTGCTTTTAGGGAGAAACCTTGTTTTATCCGTGATCTACAAGGAAACGATCTTATGTCTGGAAACCGCACATCAAGCCTTTACACAATCTCAATGCAAGACATGATTGCTTCATCTCCCATCTGTCTACTTTCTAAGGCAACATCTACAAAATCATAGTTGTGGCACCGCAGACTCTCATATTTAAACTTTCAAACCAAAACTAATCTTGCACGATACAAACTAGTTGAAGGTCTTCCAAGGTTTAGGTATTCAAAAGATCACTTATGCTCAGCTTGTGAACAATGGAAAAGAACTCGTGCTCACTTTCCTTCAAAGAGGGAACACAACTCTCAGCATGTTCTTCATCTTCTTCACATGGATTTGTGTGGCCCGATGCGTGTGCAGACGATTAATGGCAAACACTAAATTCTCGTAATTGTTGATGACTACTCAAGGGTGACTTGGGTTTATTTTCTTCGAAGTAAAGATCAAGCTCCACAGATGATCATCACCTTTCTCACGAAAATTCAAGTTCAGCTCCGGAACACAGTTAGACAAGTCAGAACAGACAAAGGAACTGAATTTGTGAACCAAACTCTTCGAGAATACTATGAGAAAGTGGGAATTGAGCATCATAAATCCATTGCACGAATACCAGAACAAAATGGAGTTGTCAAAAGACAAAACCGTACGTTAGTGGAAGCTGCAAGAACGATGTTGATAAATGCAAAACTTCCAGATTACTTATGGGCAGAAGCCGTGTCAACTGCATGCTACACTCAAAACCGTTCTATGATAACAAAACGCCACAACAAAACTGTTGTTCCCTATTTACTATCGTAAAACAGTTAAGTATTTAAAAACAAGTTAATAGTGAATCTATGACTGATAAGATGTAAGTAAAACACACTGAATAATTTTCAACATAATATTCTTTATTGGAAATGAATCAAACAAGAATACTTTACCTAAGTACTTGCGGAATAGTACTTGGGATTGAAATGACAAAGGGTGTAACTCCTCACGAAGCTCAGGCTGAGTCTGAGCACAACTACAAGTACCCACTGAGCTATCTCAGGGATTAAGTTGTATTTCGAGGAGTGAAAGATGGCTTGCGTGTATGTGTGTTTTTACAATTCACAAGCTTAAATCTTTCACTCCATCTCTTATGCTATTTATACAAGTATGAGTTTTAACTCTTTCCTAAGTGACAAACTGATAATTTACAAAAGACAAAATACTGATGTATTTTGTCTCTGTTTACAAAGACTATTTTAAGTAAAAGACAAGACTGCTTTCCAAAGGTCAGTGATGACACTGAGCCTGATTGTTTACCATTCAGGGAAAGTTGACTTTGGTTGATAAGGACTTCGTCTTATCTGATTCAAACTTATCCTGCCTTATCTCGCTCATTCTTCAGTCTTCATATCCTTCAGTCTTCTACTTCAGTTTGTCTTCAGTGTAAGTAGTTGGAGAGGAGTTTTAGGGATTCAGTGAGTTATTGTCATCACTCACTGAATCCACCATCTTCTTCTTGACTCAGTCTTCACCCTTTAAGTTCCGCCTTACTGAGTGGAGAGACTTCTTCTTTGCCTCATACTGAGTATCCAGAAGATGGCTCACTGAGAGACTATGCACTCAGTGACCTGTTAGTGTTTAACGGTCTAAACACTTAGGATATTTTCGATTTAAATCCTAGATTAAGGGGTTTGGGTATTTACTGAACCCAACAGTCTCCCCCTATTTGGATATATAAATAGCCTAAGTGTTTGATCAGTGTAAGTGAGCAAATGGCTTCTTCTTACAATGAATGTACTAATGAATACAATAAGGAACACTGAGTATTTTAACAAAACATACATCTTTTATTGATCACATTACATGGTTCCTATCACTAGTACAAAAGGATAAAACAAAATGATGTCAGTCTAGATGGATTCCCAGTGCTTCAAGCTTGACTTTCTTTGTGATGAGTGTTTCCCTGTCAGGATGCTCTCTTATCTTGGCGTTTAAGTCAGCACAGAACCTGACATTTGCAGGAGTCTGAATTTGAGAAGCCACTGGTATGTAGCTCAGCATTGTAGCCACTCCTGCCTGATCAATGTCACTCCACCTTTGGAATGCTGGGTTTCCATAGACATCAATGAAAAATAGCCCTCTTTCAGGCTTTTCTATCACAAGACAGTTGACAAACTTCACACCTTCAGGCAGCTCCCTGTTGCATTCAAGTCCAGGCACTTTGATCTCAGGCTGGAACTCAACTCTCTTTCTCTTGCCATGTGATGACCGAGGTTGAGATCCTTGTGGTGCAGTTAAGGCAGGCTGAATCCCCAGTTGTGCTGGTGCATCTCTCAGTCTTTCATACCTTTTGCTGAGCATTTTCATTAGCTCCTTAACCACCGCATTCTGCTTCTTTCAATTATTGGACCAAGCTCATTGAGTTCAGTGATCCTAAAGTCAGTGAATTTTAGGGGATCATGAACCTCGAAGTGTCTTTTATCATCCCCCCTGTAAACATTCATTGCCAGTGGTTTGGACTTGGGGATGATTCTGACGTCAGTGATTTTCTCAGGCAGCCTTCTGCTTGTCATTGACCAGTTGTAATGGTCAATTCTTCCTTGCCTGATGGCTGCAGTTCTCTTGTTCTTTTCTTCCAACTGCTTTCTCATTTCGGCCATCTTAGCAGCCTGAGCATCCTTGAACTTTTGTCCTGCATGACCCTTTTGAAGCTTCTTTGGATCAATTCCTATATTCTCAGCTTCCTCAGCAACTACTTGTACCAGTGCTTCTTTGATCTTTCTCTCTTCCTTAGCTAGTTTCTTTTTCCTTTCTTCCTTTGCAAGATAGGCACTTAGCTGTTGTGGTGTGAGCAGGTACTCAGTGTTGTTGATCATGTAAGGGATCTTCTCAGGCTCAGGAGTTTGCATTATGCCTTTTCCTTTATCCTGGCCTGAGGAAGATGATGCTACCAGGGGTGGTGTTGTTGTTGTTATTGGTGTAGTCACTGTCATTGTTAATGTTGCTGAAGATGTTGGTGGCACTGATGAAATTGGTACAGCATGGACATGTTGAGCTGACTCCCCCTCAGTGTGAGAGGAAGTCTCTTCAGTGGTCTTCTCCCCCTCAACTGTTGCCGCAACATGAGTGAGAGCAAGAGTTGCTTCGGACACTGGGGGAGTTTCAGTGGCTTGACCTTTGAAGGCTTGACAAATTTCAGTGAGCATAGCCTTGATGTCAGTAGTATCCTGTTGAAGACTGGTGACCTGTTTCTCCAGATTAGCCTGAGATGATTCCAAAGCAGTCATTCGTGGCCTAAGATTCCAAGCCATTGAAGATGATGCATTAGCCAGAGTGGTCACCTGAGCATCCAAGGAACCCAGTGTTGTCTGAAGAGACTGAACCGAAGACTGAAGACCCTGAACATTGGCAGACTTTAGCATGTTGATTAGTTCAGCGAGGTCTGAGGAATTTTTCAAGTAAGCCTCAGTAGCCTCCAGCACTTTTGAGTTGAGTTCTGGGTCTTCTTTAACCGAGTCCCTGATTTCATCAATCTTTGTCCCACAACTCTGAAGATGCTTTAGAAATTTGACCAAGTTGTCATCCAGTCTATGAAGATGTTGATACATAAGATCCATGTGTTCATCAGTGTTAGCATTGAAAGTGAGCACATCGGACTTTAGATCAGCATAGCTTGCAGCAGCTTCAGTGTGTTGATCCCACAATGTTTCAGTGACCCCAGAGTATAGCTTCCTTGAAGCTTTTGTGATCCACTGAACCAACTGTCTTTCAGTCAGTGGAAGAACATTGTCAAACTTTTTGAATTCATCAGAGGATGAAGAGTCTGAGGAAGCAGAAGAGTTATCATCAGCTTGAAAAGGTGACTCTTCAGGCTTTGTTGGATCAGGCTGAGACTCTTGTTCATGTGGTTGAATCTCAGCGTCCATGTCTTCCCCTGTTGAAAGAACTTCATCGTCACTGTCAGCAAGTTCATCATCAGAGAATAGTATATCAGCAACAGTTAACAAGGTGGTGGTGATGGGTTCCGTATCAGCGGGTGGTATTAATCCCTCTGAGTCTTTGTTCCCCTTTGACCCCTCAGACACTGATGGGTTTTTCCCAGCGTCTTCTCCGGAGTCAGGATTGGTGGTGGGTTCCGTATCGGCGGGTTGTTTCTTTCCCTCCGAGTCTTTGTCCCCCTGTGACCCCTGAGACACTGGTGGGTGTTTCCCATTGCCTTTGGCGGAGTCAGTGGCAGTTAGATCCCTATCAGCGGGTTGTTCAGTTCCCTATAAGTCTTTAGGATCATTCAGTTGGCCCTCAGACAAAGGCTGTGATTTGCTAATGTCATCCTTGGGCGTTGTGGAAGGCGTTCCCCTACCAACGGGTTGCATGTTTCCCTCTGGATCTTGGGGAGTAGTAGTTGGGACCAAGGGCACTGATTGTGATTTATCAGTGTCCTTCGTTGTCACCTAGGTGGATGTTGCTTGGTCTCCAGTGGGTGGCAGATCAGTCTTGGGCTTCTTTTGCCTTTTGGGTTGTGTTCCTGAAGCCTCAGGGCCCTGAGACTTGGGTTTGGTCTTAGTCCCAGTCTGAGACTTCCCCTTTCTCTTTTTAGGAGCAGGGTTAGGAGACACTGAGTCCCTCTGGTTGTTTCATATGGGCCATCAATTCAATATTAGTGACAAGGGATGGGTCCTTTTGAAAATTTGATTGACTCAGGATGCCAGGTAAAGCACAATATTTTTGTTCCTGAGGATAATTGCAACCCAGTAACACTTGTAAAGCACATGAGACAAACCTAGGGTACGAAACGTATTTCCCCCTAGTTTTGCTCAGTAGCTTGGTTACGAGATCACTGTAAATAATCTCCCCTATGTCGACAGTGACCCCATTCATCAACCAGTATGCCACCATCAACTGAATAGAATTGACTTGTTCAGTGGGTGAGTGGTTCCCGCCGAGAACCTGAATCACAAAAGGGAACAGGATCCTCCAAGCCACAGGAAATGAACTCTTGGTGACTGGGGTCTTGTCCAAAAGTTTTGGATCCAAAACGATTTGTTTTAACCCATCCTTCACTGTGGAGGGTTCAGGATGGGCAACATAGACTCTATTATTGTAGTCTAACCCTGTTGAAGTACAAAACGTCTTATAGTCCAGGGTGACTGATCTTTCCCCGTTAAAAAGACTGAACTTAATGAGATACTCCCTGAGTGGTCTTAGGTCTGTCTCATTAATTGAGGGTGTCGGGTCATAGGCCACTGCTGTAGCCCAAAACTCCCTGAGGAGGTTTTGGTACATAATAGATGGGGACTGAGTAAAGGCCTTTTTCAGTGGGCAGTTGAATAAAAATTTCATTATGTCCTTATAGGCTGGGACATTTGAGGGGTATTCAAAATTACCTATAACATTGTTTGTTTTAAATTCAACACTACTGAGATCCCCTACCCACTGAGATGCAAACTGAAGAGATTGTGTTCTAGCCATTTCCATTTAAAGATTTTTAGGGTTTTGAAAGAATATCTGAGCTAGAACAATCAAAGAGTTTTAAATCTCTCAAGTTTGTGATGAAAAACTTTTGTAAATGTTTACATAGAAGGTTTTTCAGAAAAAGGTTTGAAGAACACAAAGATTTCTGGGTTTGAAAGAGTATTTTGACAGCGTTTTGTTGCAGAAATACTTTGTGTGTGTTTTAATGATTTTGTGAGGGGTATTTATAGAGTGATGAGAGGGGTAGTTTATGCACAAATGTGGATTTGTAAAGTTTGTTTTTGAAAACGTTTCGAATTTTCACATTTAATGCCACCACTCCACTACCCGCAGTAAAATCCCGGTTTTCAAGGAACAGTTGCAGTGCACAGTAAAAGTGCACTTTGCAACAATAAAATATCCATAAGATATTTCAAGTGAGAAGGGGCATTTAATGCCAAGTGGGATGAGATAAGTTTGAGGGACCCCTGACAGTAAGATAGAGAGACATACATTCATATATTTAATTGGTGTGTTTACCAACCTAGGACATTTAAGTAACTAATACTTGGTGCATTTAGTTACTCATTCAATGCACAATATCAAGATTCAGGGTCCCTGAATGAGTCTTGCTCATTCAGTGAGGGTTATTTCAGAGGTTTTGTTCAGGGAGGATGAACCATTTTAGGGAAAACTTACTGAGATTGGGATTGGTTTTCAGGTTGCTGACTTTCAATGTCTAGCATTCCCAATTCAGCTTTCAGTCTCCTGAAGGTAGGTTCATCTAAGGGTTTGGTGAAGATATCAGCAAGTTGATATTCAGTAGGGATGAAATGAAGCTTTATGTCTCCTTTCATTATGTGGTCCCTGATGAAATGATAGCTGATATCAATGTGTTTGGTTCTTTGGTGAAGGACAGGGTTATTGGAGATTGCCATGGCACTAGTGTTGTCACAGAAGATGGGTACCATTTTGTAGTGGATGTCATAGTCACTGAATTGACTTTTCATCCATAATACATTGGCACAACATCCTGCAGCAGCAACATACTCAGCTTCGGCTGAAGACATAGCCACTGATTGTTGCTTTTTAGCACTCCAATAGACCAGTTTTCCTCCAAGAAATTGACAGGACCCTGGGGTACTTTTTTCTGTCCATGTTGCAGCCAGCATAATCATAATCAGAATATCCTTTGAGGTCAAACCCTGAGCACTTTGGATAGTAGAGTCCAAGGATTGGAGTTCCCTTCAGGCATCTTAGTATTCTTTTGGCTGCAGTGAGATGAGATTCTTTGGGATTGGACTGATATCTTGCTATTAGACAGACTGAGAATTGTATGTCTGGTCTGGAAGCAGTGAGATACATCAGTGAGCCAACAATCCCTCTGAAATGGGTTTGATTGACTGATTTGCCAGTGAGATCAGGTCCAAGGTTGTTAGGAGGGACCATTGGTGTCTTCACTGAGGCACAGTCAGATATCTCATATTTCTTCAAGAGATTTCTGGTGTATTTCTCTTGAATGATGGAGATTCCTTTATCAGTTTACCTGATTTGTAGTCCAAGGAAGTATGTGAGTTCACCCATCATGCTCATTTCAAACTTCTTTGTCATCAGTTTTTCAAACTGTTTGCAAAGAGTGTAGTTTGTTGAGCCAAAGATGATGTCATCAACATATACTTGGACCAGTATCACATCTTGTTTTGTCCTGTAGATAAATGTGTTGTCTATGTTTCCTCTGACAAACTTGTTTTGAATCAGGAAGACTGAGAGAGTTTCATACCATGCCCTGGGAGCTTGCTTTAGTCCATAAAGGGCTTTATCAAGCTTGCAGACATAGTCAGGGAATTCACTACTCTCAAAGCCAGGAGGTTGCTGAACATACACATCTTCCTTGAGTTCACCATTCAGGAATGCACTTTTTACATCCATTTGGTAAACTTTGAAGTTCATGTAGGTAGCATATGCTAGGAAGATCCTGATGGCTTCCATTCTTGCAACACGAGCAAATGTCTCATCATAGTCAATGCCTTCTTGTTGACTGTAACCTTTGGCTACAAGTCTGGCTTTGTTTTTAATGACAGTGCCATTTTCATCAGTTTTGTTTCTGAAAACCCACTTCATTCCTATGACAATGACATCCTGAGGACATTTGATCAAGGTCATGACCTTGTTTTTATCAAACTGTTTAATTTCTTCTTGCATGGCCTGAACCCAGCTTGGGTGTTTTAGAGCCTCAGTGACACTTTTGGGTTCTATTTCTGATAGGTAATCAGCATATAGACATTCATTTGCTGAAGCTGTAGTTAGTTTAGCAGCCATGCTTCTTGTAAGCATGCCCTCAGTGGGTTCACCAATGATGTTTACAAGCTCAATGTCCTGAGATTTTGTCCACTTACTTTGTGGTCTTGGATCTGAGCTTGAAGAGGTCACTGGAAACTCAGGAGTGAGTTCAGGTGCAGGAGCCACATAATCATTAAGAACATCTGTTGAGATGTCTTGTTCAGGTTGGGGTTCATGAATCACAGGTTCCTGAACATTTGGTTCAGTGTTACCTATCCCAGCAGGGACTGATTGATTGTCAATGAATTCACTGATAGTTGGTTGGGGCAGGTTGTGAGGTGACATAATATGAGATGTCAGCATTAGCTTGGTATGAGGCAAGGCTGTTAAGATCGCGATCCCGTGTAGGATCGTTTTTGTCTTTGGAAGATCGAGATCGTAGGATCGGATCGCGATCCTACGATCCTACCAATTTGTCATAGTTTGTAAACAAATGATAAACGAGTCAAACTATTTTACATTTCTACTCAACGTCAAAGATAAATTCATATAATATCCTCTTGAAAATGACAAAGTTCAAATTTCAAACACTAAAGTAATAATAAAACACAAAAAAATCAAGTTTCAACCGTTAAATTAACGATTTAGCCTCAAAACATACGAGCCATCTACATGATTTCAAAGAAACAAACACTTCATTAGTGGCATTCCAAAACATACCCTTTGATTAGTTTAATCACAATAAAGTAAAGTAAATTGAATTATTGAACACTTTTAGACTATAATCTATTTAGAAAAGTAGAAAATTAGGTATAAACTATAATCTATTTAGAAAATGAAACAACAATGGTTTACTTATTAGACATTAGTGAAACACACGTTTGTTTTTTGGCCTAAGCAAGTGAGATGGACTTAAAAGATTAAAAAAAAAAAAAAAAAAAAAAAAAAAAAAAAAAAAAAAAAAGTGAACTCGGATCGCGTGACGATCCTACGATCTTACTTGCGATCCCACGATCTTACTTACGATCCTACCACATATGCGATCCTACCACGATCCTACACGGTTTTAGCTAGTAAACTCGTAAACTCGTACGATCCTACGAGTTTACACGCGATCTTGACAGCCTTGGTATGAGGAATTGATTTCAGTGTTATACTCATCAAGAGGATATCTTGATGAGTTATCAATTCCTATTTCCTCAACTGAGGTGTTGGTGAACCTGATGCTTTCTGAACTCTCATCAAAGGTGACACGAAAGGTTTCCTCAACTTGTTATCTCCTTGTGTTAAATACCCTGAAGGCTCTGGAGATCAGTGAGTAACCTAGAAAGTATCCATCATCAGCTTTAGCATCAAACTTGCCTAGATGATCCTTGTGGTTATGAATAAACACAGGACATCCAAACACATGAAAGTAGCTGATATCAGGAAGTCTACCTTTGAATATCTCATATGGGGTTTTGTTATGTCTTTTGACAATGATTGGCCTATTTTTAGTGTAACAGGCTGTTTTGACTGCTTCAGTCCAGAAATGTTTTGATAGAGCTGAGCCATTTAACATAGTTCTAGCAGCCTCAATGAGAGTTCTGTTTTTCCTTTCAGCTACCCCATTTTGTTCAGGGGTGTAAGGAGATGAAATTTTTTGGGATATTCCCTTTTCATCACAGAAATTCTCAAGCTCTTCATTTCTGAACTCAGTACCATTGTCAGTTCTGATTTGTTTAACAGTAATGTCATTTGGGTTTTCAATGTTCCTGATGAATGACATTATAGTATTAGCTGCCTGACTCTTTTTGGAAAGAAAGTATACCCAAGTTATCTTGAAAACTCATCAACAATGACAAGTGTATACTTCTCATGTTAGATTGATCTAGGACTGACTGGTCCAAAGAGATCCATATGCAGGAGGTGAAGGCAGCTTTTGATTGAGAAATTTTGTTTTGTTTTGAAAGATGCTCTTTGGTGTTTGCCTTTTTCATAGGCTGAGCATGGTTTATCTTTTGCAAAAACCAATGATGGTAAGCCAAGGACCTTGTTTTGTTTTGCCAAGTTGTTGATGTTTTTGAAATTTAAGTGTGAGAGTCTCTTGTGCCACAGCCAGTTGATAGTTTCAGTGGCTTTGGCAAAGAGACAAGTTCCATTTTGAGAGAGTGTTGACATGTCTAAGACATAAACATCATCTCTTCTAGGAGCTATGAACACAACTTCTTTGTTGGCATTGAAAATGGTGCCTTGTTTGTCATTGAATTGCACAATGTACTTTGCATCACAGAGTTGAATGACACTGATGAGATTGTATTTGAGACCATTGACATAAGCTATTCTAGAGAAAACTATTCCATTGCAGTGTACTGAACCATAACCTTCAGTGGGACATGATGAGTTATCACCAAATACTACCTTGGGTCCTGGTTCCTTTACATATTTGTGCAAATACTCCTTAACACCAGTCATGCTTCTTGAGCATCCACTATCTAGATGCCAAATAGGCTCCCTGGCGTGTCTCTGCACAAATAGTAAACTGGATTAGTTTCTCTTGCTGACCCACATACTAGTGGGCTTGGGCCTAAAGTTCTGTTTGAATTTGGCAATTGACTCATGGTTAGTGGTTGAGTGCATTATGCTACCACAGGTTTTGCATTTGGAGACTGAGGATGACTCAGTGATTCTGGGTTGCTTGGAACTTCTCCTTGCTTGGATGACGCTGTCATGCTGGGATGTCTCATGAGCTGGATTTCCGCAAATCTCACAGCATGTGTTCATGAGACAGTCATCAGGATGATGATCGTTAAAGCCACAGTGTGGGCAAGGAGGAAAGGGTTTTGCTCTAGACTTTTGAGCAGATTTGGAGGTTGAAGCATACTGATGACCAACTTTGGTATAGTTTGCTTTACTGAGTGAACTTACATATTGTAAGTGATCAGAAGTTCAATGATCATCCTTTTTGCAGATCATACAAAAAAGGATTCTATAACAGTTGTCAGTGGTATGACTGGTATAGTGGCATAGATCACACTTCTGCTTGGTTTTGGTGGTGGCTTTTGACTTTGAGGAACTAGAGGAGGCTGACTTTGTTTCCTTGATTGATTCAGGAACGCTTTCGATGGATTCCATCTTATCAGTTAGCTTCCTCACAAGTTTAGTCAGTTGCTGAATTTGGTCAGCTTCAGTGGGGACAGAGGATGTGGAAGTCTTAGTGGGGGTAGATTCTTGTTGAATTGGTTTTGATGGTCTTTTTAGGATGGTTCTACCAAGTCCAGACCTTTCTTTTGGTGAGTGTGGATTGAATTGTAATGGAGTAAGCTCAGAGCTCGGAGCAGCACCCTGAAGAGGTTCCAGTGGTGGAAGTGGTTCTTGAGATTCTGCTTCAGACTCAGAGATGTGTTCAGTACTACTGGGCACATCAGGGAGTCCAAGCATGCTCTTTAGAACTTGACTTTCAGGCTCTAGAATTCTTCCAGAGTCGAAATTTAGAAGCTTACTATCAGGATTAACCCGTTCAATCCAATCACTGGGCTTGGGAATAGTCAACACATTGGTAATCATGCTACCAGACACAAATGGTTTGGGAGACTGGTCTTTGTTGTGAGATTCAGGGAGATGATCTTCACCTATGACTCTCTTTTTGCTACTGGGGGCTCCCACAGCATCAAAGACTCTTGGATTCTTAGCAGTCCAACTAGCAATGATTTCCTTTTCCTTCTTAAGTTCATCTTGAAGAGCCTGATTTCTTTTAACTAATTCAGTGTTTTGAATTTGCAAAGTGATAGCCTCAAGCTTATTTTGTTTTAAAAGAAGCAGTTCATCCCTATACTTGTTTAGTTCAAAACTTAGCTTGTTATATTTTGAAAAAAGATTTAATCGTTGCTCTTCTACAAACTTAAGGTCAACATTGATATAGTTCATATAGGACTGCCAATCAGAGTCATCATCCATAGAAAGTAAGATATTTACCTTCTTCATTAGTGATGTTGACCCACTCTCCATTCCTGGCATGATTTTTCCCAACAGCTAGCTTGTCCTCTTCTGAGAGGGCCATCAGTGCACTGACATGCACCATTTCATCATCAAATGAGACTGGCTCTTCATCCTAGTCGAAGGTTTCAGCAACAAGGCCTTTGTTTTTACCCTGCACAGATTGAACACTTTTTGTTGTTTCTGAAGGACTGGCCTCAAGCAATGCAAGCTTAGCTTTGACTTTCCTATACTTAGCTTCAAAATCAACAGTTTTGTTTTGATCAGATTTGTTTTGAAAATTTTGATGAGACTGATAGATTTTTGGTTGAAATTTGCTAAAGCCTGAGGACTGATTTGACCCTGATGGTTTATACGAGGGTTCAGAAATTGTTTTTGAAAAACAGTCTTTTTCAAAATGACCTCTTTTGTGACACTTAAAGCATTCAGTGTCCTCATTTGCTTTAGCATTTGAAAAACCTTTGTTTCTTTTTATAAACCTCCGAGAGTTAGCAAGGAGTGCCCTTTCCTGAAATTCAACGTTCAGGTCATTTAGGTACTCCTCACTTGATCTCTCATCAGGCTCATCATCTGAATTTTCTTGGAAATCTTGAACCACATTGTTAGAATAGAAAGCAGTTGATATTGGTGTTGAGGTGGTGGTCAGGGACTTCTTGACTTCCTGAGACTTTTTTAAGTCAGGGTATCGTCTATTGATGAGGTTTTCCTCATAGAAAAACTTCCCATAAATTTCAGGAAGTTCAAGATTCTTGATATGATTAGCATTCCTAAGTCCCTGAGAGAAATTCAGCCACTTCTCAGGGAGACTATTGACAAAACCAACATTGATTTCATGTTTGGACAACTTAACACCATCATTTGACAGTTCATTTAAAAGAGTTTTGTACCGGGTGTAAGTTTGAGACAGAGTTTCTGAGTCCTTAGCCTTGAAGGTGTTATACTCAAGTTTCAGGTCCATTATCCTATTTTCCTTGGTATCAGATGGGCCTTCATGGCTACGAGCTAGGTCATCCCAGGTTTGTTTAGCTGTACTACAGCTTATAACAGACTCCATAATATCATCAGGAAGACATGATATGATGATACTTTTGAGTCTTTGGTCCTGGTTGACCACTCTCCTCTCATCCTGAGTCCACTGAGCTTCAGGTTTAGGCAAACCTTCAGCAGTCTTTGGGATAAATGGACCTTCATTTATACACTTGATATAATAAGATTCCATCCCAATCAAATAGCAAAGCATACGCTTTTTCCATTTGTTGAATTTACCAACTTCAAGTCTAGGGGCAACACCTGAATAAGCTCCACCCTTTTTATCGACTAGTTGGGGTACATCAATTTCAGCCATAAGGATCCTAATTTAAAAACATTTTAGAGCGGCTTAAAAAGGTTTTATAATCAGCCTTGCTCTTATACCACTTGTTGTTCCCTATTCACTATCGTAAAATAGTTAAGTATTTAAAAACAAGTTAATAGTGAATCTATGACTGATAAGATGTAAGTAAAACACACTGAATAATTTTCAACATAATATTCTTTATTAGAAATGAATCAAACAAGAATACATTACCCAAGTACTTGCGGAATAGTACTTGGGATTGAAATGACAAAGGGTGTAACTCCTCACGAAGCTCAGGCTGAGTCTGAGCACAACTACAAGTACCCACTGAGCTATCTCAGGGATTAAGTTGTATTTGGAGGAGTGAAAGATGGCTTACGTGTATGTGTGTTTTTACAATTCACAAGCTTAAATCTTTCACTCCGTCTCTTATGCTATTTATACAAGTATGAGTTTTAACTCTTTCCTAAGTGACAAACTGACAATTTACAGAAGACAAATACTGATATATTTTGTCTCTGTTTACAAAGACTATTTTAAGTAAAAGACAAGACTGCTTTCCAATGGTCAGTGATGACACTGAGCGTGATCGTTTGCCATTCAGGAAAAGTTGACTTTGGTTGATAAGGACTTCTTCTTATCTGATTCAAACTTATCCCACCTTATCCCGATCATTCTTCAGTCTTCTACTTCAGTTTGTCTTCAGTGTAAGTAGTTGGAGAGGAGTTTTAGGGATTCAGTGAGTTATTGTCATCACTCACTGAATCCACCATCTTCTTCTTGACTCAGTCTTCACCCTTTAAGTTCTGCCTTACTGAGTAGATAGACTTCTTCTTTGCCTCATACTGAGTATCCTGAAGATGGCTCACTGAGAGACTATGCACTCAGTGACCTGTTAGTGTTTAACGGTCTAAACACTTAGGATATTTTCTATTCAAATCCTAGATTAAGGGGTTTGGGTATTTACTGAACCCAACAAAAACACCTTATGAGCTTATCCAGAACAGAAAACTGAATCTAAAACACTTTCACGTATTTGGTGCTCTTTGTTACCCGAATAATGATTGTGATGACTTTGGAAAGCTCAAGGCCAAAGCTGACATTGGAGTCTTCGTTGGATACTGTGAAAACTTAAAGGGATACCGGATCTGGAATCGTCGTAAAAAGAAATTATGGAAACCATTCATGCAAATTTTGATGAGCTCACGGAAATGGCTTCTGAGCAAAATAGCTTGGAACCCGGACATAACCGTCTCAACTTTCCCCAATCATCTGCTGATCAATCATTTCAACTCACTCGTCGTCAAATGGAAACGTTGTTTGCTCATTTGTTTAGTGATGATCTTGATCAACGTGCTCCAGATGTATCAAATGTTTCCGCTGCTCAACCTGATAATATTCCAATCCCTGATACACCTGAAACAACAACAACAGTTGTTGATGCACCTCCAATTGAATCCACAACAACAGCCGAATAAACCGCTTCTAATGACGTTGATCCAGCTGATGATCTTCTTAACCAAGATGTACCTGCACCAGCGGATTATGATGGAAATGCATTCTTTAACCCTTTCGCTACTGCAACTGCAAACTCAGATGTTGCTGAATCTTCAACTAGCCATCCGAATCCACCAAATCTTCATAATGAATACCAACATCAACCCTCCACACACCGATGGACTAAAGACCATCCTCCTGTTAATATAATTGGCAACCCTGAACCAACCAGTCGTAACTAGCCAACCGTCCTTCAAACTGACAGAGAACACTGCATTTATGCACTCACCATTTGTCATTCTGAACCCAAAAACATTTAAGAAGCAATGACTTATGACAGATTGATTGAATCCATGCAAGAAGAGTTGAACCAGTTTATCAAACTGTTTAATTTCTTCTTGCATGGCCTGAACCCAGCTTGGGTGTTTTAGAGCCTCAGTGACACTTTTGGGTTCTATTTCTGATAGGTAATCAGCATATAGACATTCATTTGCTGAAGCTGCAGTTAGTTTAGCAGCCATGCTTCTTGTAAGCATGCCCTCAGTGGGTTCACCAATGATGTTTACAAGCTCAATGTCCTGAGATTTTGTCCACTTACTTTGTGGTCTTGGATCTGAGCTTGAAGAGGTCACTGGAAACTCAGGAGTGAGTTCAGGTGCAGGAGCCACATAATCATTAAGAACATCTGTTGAGATGTCTTGTTCAGGTTGGGGTTCATGAATCACAGGTTCCTGAACATTTGGTTCAGTGTTACCTATCCCAGCAGGGACTGATTGATTGTCAATGAATTCACTGATAGTTGGTTGGGGCAGGTTGTGAGGTGACATAATATGAGATGTCAGCATCAGCTTGGTATGAGGCAAGGCTGTTAAGATCGCGATCCCGTGTAGGATCGTTTTTGTCTTTGGAAGATCGAGATCGTAGGATCGGATCGCGATCCTACGATCCTACCAATTTGTCATAGTTTGTAAACAAATGATAAACGAGTCAAACTATTTTACATTTCTACTCAACGTCAAAGATAAATTCATATAATATCCTCTTGAAAATGACAAAGTTCAAATTTCAAACACTAAAGTAATAATAAAACACAAAAAAATCAAGTTTCAACCGTTAAATTAACGATTTAGCCTCAAAACATACGAGCCATCTACATGATTTCAAAGAAACAAACACTTCATTAGTGGCATTCCAAAACATACCCTTTGATTAGTTTAATCACAATAAAGTAAAGTAAATTGAATTATTGAACACTTTTAGACTATAATCTATTTAGAAAAGTAGAAAATTAGGTATAAACTATAATCTATTTAGAAAATGAAACAACAATGGTTTACTTATTAGAAATTAGTGAAACACACGTTTGTTTTTTGGCCTAAGCAAGTGAGATGGACTTAAAAGATTAAAAAAAAAAAAAAAAAAAAAAAAAAAAAAAAAAAAAAAAGTGAACTCGGATCGCGTGACGATCCTACGATCTTACTTGCGATCCCACGATCTTACTTACGATCCTACCACATATGCGATCCTACCACGATCCTACACGGTTTTAGCTAGTAAACTCGTAAACTCGTACGATCCTACGAGTTTACACGCGATCTTGACAGCCTTGGTATGAGGAATTGATTTCAGTGTTATACTCATCAAGAGGATATCTTGATGAGTTATCAATTCCTATTTCCTCAACTGAGGTGTTGGTGAACCTGATGCTTTCTGAACTCTCATCAAAGGTGACACGAAAGGTTTCCTCAACTTGTTATCTCCTTGTGTTAAATACCCTGAAGGCTCTGGAGATCAGTGAGTAACCTAGAAAGTATCCATCATCAGCTTTAGCATCAAACTTGCCTAGATGATCCTTGTGGTTATGAATAAACACAGGACATCCAAACACATGAAAGTAGCTGATATCAGGAAGTCTACCTTTGAATATCTCATATGGGGTTTTGTTATGTCTTTTGACAATGATTGACCTATTTTTAGTGTAACAGGCTGTTTTGACTGCTTCAGTCCAGAAATGTTTTGATAGAGCTGAGCCATTTAACATAGTTCTAGCAGCCTCAATGAGAGTTCTGTTTTTCCTTTCAGCTACCCCATTTTGTTCAGGGGTGTAAGGAGATGAAATTTTTTGGGATATTCCCTTTTCATCACAGAAATTCTCAAGCTCTTCATTTCTGAACTCAGTACCATTGTCAGTTCTGATTTGTTTAACAGTAATGTCATTTGGGTTTTCAATGTTCCTGATGAATGACATTATAGTATTAGCTGCCTGACTCTTTTTGGAAAGAAAGTATACCCAAGTTATCTTGAAAACTCATCAACAATGACAAGTGTATACTTCTCATGTTAGATTGATCTAGGACTGACTGGTCCAAAGAGATCCATATGCAGGAGGTGAAGGCAGCTTTTGATTGAGAAATTTTGTTTTGTTTTGAAAGATGCTCTTTGGTGTTTGCCTTTTTCATAGGCTGAGCATGGTTTATCTTTTGCAAAAACCAATGATGGTAAGCCAAGGACCTTGTTTTGTTTTGCCAAGTTGTTGATGTTTTTGAAATTTAAGTGTGAGAGTCTCTTGTGCCACAGCCAGTTGATAGTTTCAGTGGCTTTGGCAAAGAGACAAGTTCCATTTTGAGAGAGTGTTGACATGTCTAAGACATAAACATCATCTCTTTTAGGAGCTATGAACACAACTTCTTTGTTGGCATTGAAAATGGTGCCTTGTTTGTCATTGAATTGCACAATGTACTTTGCATCACAGAGTTGAATGACACTGATGAGATTGTATTTGAGACCATTGACATAAGCTATTCTAGAGAAAACTATTCCATTGCAGTGTACTGAACCATAACCTTCAGTGGGACATGATGAGTTATCACCAAATACTACCTTGGGTCCTGGTTCCTTTACATATTTGTGCAAATACTCCTTAACACCAGTCATGCTTCTTGAGCATCCACTATCTAGATGCCAAATAGGCTCCCTGGCGTGTCTCTGCACAAATAGTAAACTGGATTAGTTTCTCTTGCTGACCCACATACTAGTGGGCTTGGGCCTAAAGTTCTGTTTGAATTTGGCAATTGACTCATGGTTAGTGGTTGAGTGCATTATGCTACCACAGGTTTTGCATTTGGAGACTGAGGATGACTCAGTGATTCTGGGTTGCTTGGAACTTCTCCTTGCTTGGATGACACTGTCATGCTGGGATGTCTCATGAGCTGGATTTCCGCAAATCTCACAGCATGTGTTCATGAGACAGTCATCAGGATGATGATCGTTAAAGCCACAGTGTGGGCAAGGAGGAAAGGGTTTTGCTCTAGACTTTTGAGCAGATTTGGAGGTTGAAGCATACTGATGACCAACTTTGGTATAGTTTGCTTTACTGAGTGAACTTACATATTGTAAGTGATCAGAAGTTCAATGATCATCCTTTTTGCAGATCATACAAAAAAGGATTCTATAACAGTTGTCAGTGGTATGACTGGTATAGTGGCATAGATCACACTTCTGCTTGGTTTTGGTGGTGGCTTTTGACTTTGAGGAACTAGAGGAGGCTGACTTTGTTTCCTTGATTGATTCAGGAACGCTTTCGATGGATTCCATCTTATCAGTTAGCTTCCTCACAAGTTTAGTCAGTTGCTGAATTTGGTCAGCTTCAGTGGGGACAGAGGATGTGGAAGTCTTAGTGGGGGTAGATTCTTGTTGAATTGGTTTTGATGGTCTTTTTAGGATGGTTCTACCAAGTCCAGACCTTTCTTTTGGTGAGTGTGGATTGAATTGTAATGGAGTAAGCTCAGAGCTCGGAGCAGCACCCTGAAGAGGTTCCAGTGGTGGAAGTGGTTCTTGAGATTCTGCTTCAGACTCAGAGATGTGTTCAGTACTACTGGGCACATCAGGGAGTCCAAGCATGCTCTTTAGAACTTGACTTTCAGGCTCTAGAATTCTTCCAGAGTCGAAATTTAGAAGCTTACTATCAGGATTAACCCGTTCAATCCAATCACTGGGCTTGGGAATAGTCAACACATTGGTAATCATGCTACCAGACACAAATGGTTTGGGAGACTGGTCTTTGTTGTGAGATTCAGGGAGATGATCTTCACCTATGACTCTCTTTTTGCTACTGGGGGCTCCCACAGCATCAAAGACTCTTGGATTCTTAGCAGTCCAACTAGCAATGATTTCCTTTTACTTCTTAAGTTCATCTTGAAGAGCCTGATTTCTTTTAACTAATTCAGTGTTTTGAATTTGCAAAGTGATAGCCTCAAGCTTATTTTGTTTTAAAAGAAGCAGTTCATCCCTACACTTGTTTAGTTCAAAACTTAGCTTGTTATATTTTGAAAAAAGATTTAATCGTTGCTCTTCTACAAACTTAAGGTCAACATTGATATAGTTCATATAGGACTGCCAATCAGAGTCATCATCCATAGAAAGTAAGATATTTACCTTCTTCATTGTGATGTTGACCCACTCTCCATTCCTGGCATGATTTTTCCCAACAGCTAGCTTGTCCTCTTCTGAGAGGGCCATCAGTGCACTGACATGCACCATTTCATCATCAAATGAGACTGGCTCTTCATCCTAGTCGAAGGTTTCAGCAACAAGGCCTTTGTTTTTACCCTGCACAGATTGAACACTTTTTGTTGTTTCTGAAGGACTGGCCTCAAGCAATGCAAGCTTAGCTTTGACTTTCCTATACTTAGCTTCAAAATCAACAGTTTTGTTTTGATCAGATTTGTTTTGAAAATTTTGATGAGACTGATAGATTTTTGGTTGAAATTTGCTAAAGCCTGAGGACTGATTTGACCCTGATGGTTTATACGAGGGTTCAGAAATTGTTTTTGAAAAACAGTCTTTTTCAAAATGACCTCTTTTGTGACACTTAAAGCATTCAGTGTCCTCATTTGCTTTAGCATTTGAAAAACCTTTGTTTCTTTTTATAAACCTCCGAGAGTTAGCAAGGAGTGCCCTTTCCTGAAATTCAACGTTCAGGTCATTTAGGTACTCCTCACTTGATCTCTCATCAGGCTCATCATCTGAATTTTCTTGGAAATCTTGAACCACATTGTTAGAATAGAAAGCAGTTGATATTGGTGTTGAGGTGGTGGTCAGGGACTTCTTGACTTCCTAAGACTTTTTTAAGTCAGGGTATCGTCTATTGATGAGGTTTTCCTCATAGAAAAACTTCCCATAAATTTCAGGAAGTTCAAGATTCTTGATATGATTAGCATTCCTAAGTCCCTGAGAGAAATTCAGCCACTTCTCAGGGAGACTATTGACAAAACCAACATTGATTTCATGTTTGGACAACTTAACACCATCATTTGACAGTTCATTTAAAAGAGTTTTGTACCGGGTGTAAGTTTGAGACAGAGTTTCTGAGTCCTTAGCCTTGAAGGTGTTATACTCAAGTTTCAGGTCCATTATCCTATTTTCCTTGGTATCAGATGGGCCTTCATGGCTACGAGCTAGGTCATCCCAGGTTTGTTTAGCTGTACTACAGCTTATAACAGACTCCATAATATCATCAGGAAGACATGATATGATGATACTTTTGAGTCTTTGGTCCTGGTTGACCACTTTCCTCTCATCCTGAGTCCACTGAGCTTCAGGTTTAGGCAAACCTTCAGCAGTCTTTGGGATAAATGGACCTTCATTTATACACTTGATATAATAAGATTCCATCCCAATCAAATAGCAAAGCATACGCTTTTTCCATTTGTTGAATTTACCAACTTCAAGTCTAGGGGCAACACCTGAATAAGCTCCACCCTTTTTATCGACTAGTTGGGGTACATCAATTTCAGCCATAAGGATCCTAATTTAAAAACATTTTAGAGCGGCTTAAAAAGGTTTTATAATCAGCCTTGCTCTTATACCACTTGTTGTTCCCTATTCACTATCGTAAAATAGTTAAGTATTTAAAAACAAGTTAATAGTGAATCTATGACTGATAAGATGTAAGTAAAACACACTGAATAATTTTCAACATAATATTCTTTATTAGAAATGAATCAAACAAGAATACATTACCCAAGTACTTGCGGAATAGTACTTGGGATTGAAATGACAAAGGGTGTAACTCCTCACGAAGCTCAGGCTGAGTCTGAGCACAACTACAAGTACCCACTGAGCTATCTCAGGGATTAAGTTGTATTTGGAGGAGTGAAAGATGGCTTACGTGTATGTGTGTTTTTACAATTCACAAGCTTAAATCTTTCACTCCGTCTCTTATGCTATTTATACAAGTATGAGTTTTAACTCTTTCCTAAGTGACAAACTGACAATTTACAGAAGACAAATACTGATATATTTTGTCTCTGTTTACAAAGACTATTTTAAGTAAAAGACAAGACTGCTTTCCAATGGTCAGTGATGACACTGAGCGTGATCGTTTGCCATTCAGGAAAAGTTGACTT
The DNA here is from genome assembly GCA_019973895.1 of Chrysanthemum seticuspe. Classification (NCBI taxonomy): domain Eukaryota; kingdom Viridiplantae; phylum Streptophyta; class Magnoliopsida; order Asterales; family Asteraceae; genus Chrysanthemum; species Chrysanthemum seticuspe. The sequence continues at coordinate 203,327,732 of BPTQ01000005.1, forward strand.
TGGTTGATAAGGACTTCTTCTTATCTGATTCAAACTTATCCCGCCTTATCCCGATCATTCTTCAGTCTTCTACTTCAGTTTGTCTTCAGTGTAAGTAGTTGGAGAGGAGTTTTAGGGATTCAGTGAGTTATTGTCATCACTCACTGAATCCACCATCTTCTTCTTGACTCAGTCTTCACCCTTTAAGTTCTGCCTTACTGAGTAGATAGACTTCTTCTTTGCCTCATACTGAGTATCCTGAAGATGGCTCACTGAGAGACTATGCACTCAGTGACCTGTTAGTGTTTAACGGTCTAAACACTTAGGATATTTTCTATTCAAATCCTAGATTAAGGGGTTTGGGTATTTACTGAACCCAACAAAAACACCTTATGAGCTTATCCAGAACAGAAAACTGAATCTAAAACACTTTCACGTATTTGGTGCTCTTTGTTACCCGAATAATGATTGTGATGACTTTGGAAAGCTCAAGGCCAAAGCTGACATTGGAGTCTTCGTTGGATACTGTGAAAACTTAAAGGGATACCGGATCTGGAATCGTCGTAAAAAGAAATTATGGAAACCATTCATGCAAATTTTGATGAGCTCACGGAAATGGCTTCTGAGCAAAATAGCTTGGAACCCGGACATAACCGTCTCAACTTTCCCCAATCATCTGCTGATCAATCATTTCAACTCACTCGTCGTCAAATGGAAACGTTGTTTGCTCATTTGTTTAGTGATGATCTTGATCAACGTGCTCCAGATGTATCAAATGTTTCCGCTGCTCAACCTGGTAATATTCCAATCCCTGATACACCTGAAACAACAACAACAGTTGTTGATGCACCTCCAATTGAATCCACAACAACAGCCGAATAAACCGCTTCTAATGACGTTGATCCAGCTGATGATCTTCTTAACCAAGATGTACCTGCACCAGCGGATTATGATGGAAATGCATTCTTTAACCCTTTCGCTACTGAAACTGCAAACTCAGATGTTGCTGAATCTTCAACTAGCCATCCGAATCCACCAAATCTTCATAATGAATACCAACATCAACCCTCCACACACCGATGGACTAAAGACCATCCTCCTGTTAATATAATTGGCAACCCGAACCAACCAGTCGTAACTAGCCAACCGTCCTTCAAACTGACAGAGAACACTGCATTTATGCACTCACCATTTGTCATTCTGAACCCAAAAACATTTAAAAAGCAATGACTTATGACAGATTGATTGAATCCATGCAAGAAGAGTTGAACCAGTTTAAATGTTTAGAAGTATGAGAATTGGTTGAAAGACCAACAGGGGTCTACGTCATTGGTTTCAAATGGATTTGGAAAAACAAGTTAGATGTTGAGGGTACGGTTATCCGAAACAAGTCACGTCTAGTGGCTAAGGGTTATAGACAAGAAGAGGGTATCGACTTTGAAGAATCATTCGCACCGGTAGCTAGACTTGAGGTTGTACGGATTTTTCTGGCATTTGCGGCTCACATGAACATCACTGTCCATCATATGGATGTCAAAACTGCTTTTCTGAATGGTAAACTGAAGGAAACAATATATGTTAGTCAGCCAGAAGGATTTGTTGATCCAGAGTTCCCTAATCACGTCTACAAACGGAACAAGTCTCTCTACGGTCTCAAACAAGCCCCTCGGGCGTGGTATGATAAGTTGTCATCCTTTCTCCTTGAACATATATTTATCAAATGATCGGTCGACCCAACACTGTTTATTCAATATCATGGGGCACACATTTTAATTGTTCAGATTGATGTGGATGACATCATTTTTGGTTCTACCCACAAAAAGTACTCAAACGCTTTTTCAAAACTAATGAAAACAAATTTTGAAATGTCAATGATGGGTGAACTTACGTTCTTCTTAGGACTACAAGTTCATCAATCACCCCGTGGTATTTTCTTAAGTCAGTCAAAATATGCTCTTGAAATATTGAATAAACATGGAATGCAAAGTTGTGACACCTATGCAACACCAATGGCACATACCAACAAACTGGATGCTGATTTATATGAGAAATTAGTTGACCCTACCAAATACTGAAGTATTATTGGGTCTCTCATGTATCTAACAGCCAGTAGACCCGACATTGTATTTTCTATATATCTTTGCTCCCGTTATCAGTCAAGACCAACTGAAAGACACCTCTCTGAGGCTAAAAGAATCCTCCTATACCTAAAGGGAACCATTAACTTGGGGATCTGGTATCCGAAGGATTCTGGTTTTGAACTAATAGCCTTTTCAGACGCTGACCATGCAGGATGCTTAGATTTACGGAAGAGTACTTCAGGAGGTTTAAAATTCCTTGGTGATAAATTGGTGTCATGGCAATCGAAGAAACAAGATTGTACATCGTTGTCCTCAACTGAAGCAGAATATGTAGCCATGTCTGCGTGTTGTGCTCAAGTCATTTGGATGAGAACACAACTCAAGGACTATGGTTATGTATTTGACAAAATTCCGGTGTACTTTGACAATAGAAGTGCTATTGCGATCTCGTGCAACACCGTTCAACACTCGAAGTCAAAGCACATCGATCTTCGATATCATTTCATCAAAGAGCATGTGGAAAGGGTACCGTTGAATTATACTTTGTAGGTACAGATCACCAATTGGCGGATCTTCTCACTAAAGCCTTGCCTCCCGCAAGATTTACTTATTCGATTCACCGAATTGGTATGAGGTGTTTGACTCCAGACGAACTGTACGAACTTTTAACACATTCTTAAAACAGTCAAACACCAAAACCTCTTTTGTAAATATTTTTCAAAAACAAAATACAAAAATATAAAATCTGATAAAATCCAAAAATATTCTTCTATCTTAAAAAAATCAAACATTGCAAGTACAAATCTTCCGTCAACACTGTGTTCTATTAAACCTTTCACCATTTTTCCCGAACAAGTGTTGAGGGGGAGAATGTAAATATTTTTCAGTTTCATAAAAATTGTACTTGCATGTTATCAAAAATATGTTTTTTCTTATAAAATGATGGATATGTATCTTGTTAAATACTCTCCTCAGACTCAAATGTTTTAAAATTTTCATCATTTCAAAAGTCGATGGGGAGTATCGTTAAGTTTTTTTCCAAAAAATGGTTTTGTCTAACCAAAGTGGAAGCTAATTGGTCTTGGTTGAAAAGGTTTGAGGTTGGGGGGGACTAAACTAGTCATCTTTCAAAATAATTTTGAACAAAATACCCCAACCTAACACAAATAATGCTTACCTAATAGCATTTAATTCTAAAACCTCCAAGATCCTACGGCTAACACACATTCTTCAAATATGTGCTACAAAATCAAAAACTGTAAGTGGCAAACGTTTTATATCATGTTTTTAAACATTGGTTTTGAAAAACTTTTAAATTTAACGGTTCAATCTTCAAATATTTTGATTTGTTGGTTTTACGCGTATGCGTAAGAAAATGATTGAGCCAAAGTGTGTTTCTGATGAAATGGCTTATGTCAAAACCTTTCTAAATCTGTTATGAAGCTATTTCCATCATTTGTTCTTACCCAGAAACTCGAATTGATGATGATTGAAAATCAGGGTTTATGTATGAATTTAGGGGTTTTTGCATATGTATGTTTTAGTGCAATTAGTTGGTCTTAGTAGTTTTATAACATGTTTAATTACATGAAATAGGCCTTAGATTTCACCCAGAAACATCAAAAGGTTGATAATTTGATGTTAGGGTTTATAGGGTCGTGGTACTTGAATTTTCTGATTCTTTGAGTATTTCGTGTTAAAACTTGTTGTAGACTAAACATGCAGAAACAATTCTTGATGATATCCTATGGCTAAATCTGATATGCGTAGATTCTAGGTTTAGGGTTTTAGAACTCTTATGCGTAAACTGTTCTTGGCCTATGTGATTAGATATTATGCTTGTTTTGTATATCTGAAAGTGTTAGGATTGTTTTATAATCATGTTATTATGTTTATGTGTTACAGGTTGTTTACTCGTGAAAGATCTGATTTAAGGTTTTGATGACTTACGCTTATGGAATACCTTTATGCGTAAAGGTTACGCATAAGAGCAATCTTACGCGTAAAACTTACGCATAAAGGGTCTACAGTGAGACTATGCGTATCCTGGAAGGATATGCGTAAACTTGGATGTTTACGCCTAAGGGTTACTCTTACGAGTAAAACTTACGCGTAACTCCTATTGCCAAAGCTTACGCGTAAGCATATAAGCTAATGGTATAGTTTTACGCGTAAGATTTTCTTACGCCTAAGGCTTGCCCTTACGCTTAAGCTTACGCCTACTCTTAAAGCTCCTCGTTTACGCATAAACTCACATGCTTACGATTAAGCCAACTTTTCACCTTGTTTTGACATGTTACGCGTAGAAAACTTGTAATAGTTACTCTTAAGTCACAAAAACCAATGTGTTACTCATAAGCTCTGAAAAGGTTAAAATGTTGTGTGTTTAAGTGATAATTGGACATTAAAACTTCAAAATTAACATACTCACGTAACTTATCACATCAACTTCAAACAATTGGACTTAAAGTGACTTTGGACTCGTAACATTCATAAACATGATAACTTCAATCAAGTAATTGGACAATAAAATCAAACTAAGACTAACAAATGTCTTTCAATATGTTGGTTCTTTTGTCTCAATACCTTTCAGATCTCGAAATGGATGTCAATCAAGAAAATCTCAATGCCTCAAATGAGCTCACTATGGCAGATATCTTCCCTGCGGATTACCACAAAACCATCGGAAAGAACAATCTCAAAGTCGACTTCAACAACTTCACCTGTTCTGAATCCTCCTGCAGAGTTGTTGTTGACATCCTCAAAGATCATCTATTTCATCTTATGCTCACTAACTCTACTTTAGTACCCGAAATCTACCTCCATCAGTTCTGGCACACTATGGACAAAATCGACGATCAAGATGCAGTGAAAGTGACCATTGGCACCAAGGAAGTCACAGTTACACTGGCGGATCTTCGTGTCATTCTTCTTCTACCAGTCATTTGGTCTACTGAATACGTTCCAACTCCAAGTGAAGAGGAAGTATTAAAATTCATGGTTGACATTGGATATGATGAAGCTTCTGGCATCATCTCCAAGCATTCCAGTGTCGATCTCAAGAACATCCCACAACCTTGTAGGAATCTCTACATAATGATCACCAAGTCAGTCTCAGGGAGAGATAGTGGACATGAACACTCAAAGCTGATGCATCTTCAAACATTTTGGGGAATGGTTCTCAGGAAACACATTGATTATGCAAGCTTAATTTGGGAAGACATGATGCAACATTACAGGAAGCCTGGTTCCAAGATTCCATTCATTAGATATACGAAGTTGCTGATCCACAATCTTCTCAGGAAGCACCAGGATATCCCAATGAGAATCAATGACCCCAACACACACTCAATGTTGTATGAGCCTACCCTGAATACTGTGAGGCTCAAAGACTCCTCAACCCGTAAACAAGGTGCAGAATTACTTGATTGCTTGATTACTGATGAAATCAAGGTTCTTCCATCATACCTTTGTTACAAGGAAGCAGTGCGTGCGGGAAGAGTTGGGTTTATGGATGAGAAGACAACTCCAGTGGCTACTACTAGAGCTAAAAGAGCTGGAAGCACGGGAAGCACTAATAAGTATAAGAAAAGAAATCCATCCCGAAAGAGGAAAGTCCCAGCTAAGATCGTTCATCCTAAAGTTGAACTAGAACTAATTCCACATGATGACGACTTTGAAACTGAGTCGGATGATTGACACATCTATCCAGAAGTCAGAGGACAAACCTGCCTGTCCCTCATCTGACAAAGGGAAGAAGCCAGTGGAGGAAGAAGAAGAAGAAGATTCAGATGTTGAGTATGATCCTAAGGATGGAGACAAACAGTACCAGAAAACTCTGAATCAGCTGAGAAAGGAACACGCTGCTAAAGAGTTCGAACGTCCACAAATGAAAGGCCTTGGAGGTTCAAGCGGTGGTGTCCCTGCTACATTAGTTCTTGATCCGGTTAATTAACCCGGTAAAGGAACTAATGCCACCACCAAGGAATCTACAGAGCAAGAGCAGCAAGAGGATGAAGTAATGTTCGACTTTGAAGGTGACGAGCGAGAGACTGATGAGAGAATAACAGATAAAGATCTTGAGGAGGCTGAAAAGGAAAGGGCGAAAGAAGTAATCTCTAAGAGGGCTGCAGACGAAGCTGCTCAAAAGGCCGAAGAGGAACGCATCAGACTAGAAACAAATAACTACATTCAGGAAAATCCTGAACATAACCCTGAGCAATCCTCGGAACAACCCCATGACACTTCCAAAGCTAAATCATCATCTCACTCATCACCACCACCACCCAAAGAAACAACAACTAAATCATCATCGAAGTCAATCAAGAAAAAGGCCGATACTTGGGCATCTCGCACCAAAGCCAAGATCCAGAAAGCCTTGCATCAATCCAGAAAATACAAAGTCTTCAGGACCGAAAATTGAACATGCTGGCTGACAAGGTCAATGAGCTTTCTAAAGAGATGGACACGTTCAAAGGAGGAGAACAGATAAAGGCATTCTTCAATAGAGATATTCAAGGTGAAATGGTTGAGCAGATCAAGAACTATACTCATCATTTCCTTCTCCAAACTGTCCCTGGAGTGACCAAAGAAATGTTCTCAAAAAAATTCTACCCAACACTCCGAACACTGGTCAAACAAATGATTACCACAACACCGGTGGTCATGCAAACCCGACCAGTCCCTCCTCCAAATGTCACCAAAGCTGACTTGATCTCACAGTTGATTTTACAGATGTCTCCTCGAGCTCCTACCTTCACACCTGATGAATCGAAGCTTTATGAGGTACTTCTTGCATATCAACTAAAGACAACGTGCAAGGAAGCAGCTGGTCAGGAAAAGTGACCAAGAGATGATGATGACAAGGATAAAGACCCGAATGCAAAACGTCTAAAGAAGACTGGCGGGTCATCATCATCCATGCCACTACCATCCCCTAAGACCACCACCACAACAACAAAAAAAGCTTCTCAACAACCTCCCTCATCGGACAAACCTCGAGATGCTGATTCTCCACCACCAATGCAGCAAACTGGTGATCACTTTACATATACCGGTGGTGAAGATGAAGACATTCCTGAGCCCCAACAACAACCATCACCACAACCGGAATCATCCTCCCAACCCAAGAAGAAGAAACAAAGTTCTGTCATCTCATGGTTAGACGAAGACGACACAGAGGAGTATGATTGGTTCAATCAGTTGGTTGATGTGATGCCTAGATTACCTGAAGGTCAAGAACCGATGGACGGTCGTACAATGGAGCAGGTGAAGATTATCCAAGATCAATTCAAAGTGAAAAAGATGACAAAAGGGGAATTGTGTAGGATAAAGAACGACGCGTTCAACTTGTTGAAAGACAGATCATGCAGCGCAATTGAAGTTGAATATCATCTGGACAACATTATCGATTGGCTAAATCCCGAATCGAACATCGATGTTTCAAGAAAGGATAATACTCCCTACTACACTGATTGGACAAAGCCGCTACCAACCATTGGCCGACCCGAGCGACCTAAGATTCCATACCGCTTCTTCTTCAACAACGACCTCGAGTTTCTTCAACACAAAAGTAGCGTCAGCAAGAAGTATGCTACATCACTCACCTTCAATATTCCAGCTACAGTATTCTCTACCAATATAGCCATTGAAGAAGATGCCACCAAATTGTATGTTGACAAAGTGGTGGACTATGATCTTGATGCAAAATACGGAATTCATCATTGGCCACCAAGGAGAAGATTGTACTACAGAAGCTGCCAAGTTCAAAGGTCGAACAAGGAGGTTAAGAGTGATAAGAAGATTGTTGCTATAATGAAGGTTACACTAGCAACAAAATTGGGTTATTCATTCTTGTCAGAGATCAAGGTCAAGCGACAAGATGAAAAAGAATATGACTTCACTGAAGCAGATTTTTCGAGACTGTCACTCAACGACATCAAAGATATGTACCTTGAAAAGGTACAAGGAAGGATGAGACAATTCTCAACAGAAATTCAATTGTAGTTCATCACAGCCCTACTGATCTTTATTCGAAGCAAAGGGATCCAAGAACGTGTTGAAGATCTACAACTTGCGGTCGAATCATACCAAAAGCAGATAAATCTTACACAACCGTTGCTACACTTTCCAAACCTTAATCAACTGCCTCAGTACACCATCTTGCACAAACCAAAGTTTGGGGTCGTCTACCGCAGTGAACTTCATCATACTTGCTTCATGGCATACGACGAAATCCACAAATTTTGTGATCATACGTTGAAAATGGTTCGTGATGGGTTAGCTTACCGGTTAAAGGATATTCAGGAAGGTATTGGTTCGAAGAAGAGGTGGAATTCAGAAGAAAGAAAGGAAGCTCGCAGGATTACTAAAAGGCTGGATGTAAGGTTGTTCTACCGGGATCAGATGAGAAGGCTGGAGAGCTATGTGGGAGGACGACGGGGTTTCTCTATCTCAACGTTTCAACATGAAGAGAAAGTCCCGGGTCGTGTGTAATCGTTGGGTACTCCTTAAACATTCTTGATTGCATTTTGATTATTGATTATTTATTCATTATGGTTTGTACATAAATAGCAGTGTACAACCCGAACTTGTAATGAAAAGACCCTGTGGTACGCATCAGTGACACAATTCTTATAAAAGGAGCGAAAGCTTCTTAATTTTGAGTAAAATTTATCAAACTTTCATAATTTTCAAAATTTTGCTCAAAAGAACAAGTACTCTCTCTCTCGTGTCTTTCAAAACCTCAAAAGTTAATATTACTTGTTGAGGGGGAGTATTTGCAAAAATATCTTTGTTCAAACAATGTTCTTTGTGGAAATCTTCCCGCAAAACTCGAAATGGTCATATGCGATATCAAAATTTCATCAAAAATAACATTAATATGCCATTTTTTAGGGGGAGAAAAATTGTGTGATACAAATATGTTGGATTGTGATTGAATCTAAGTGTAAATAGACCTAACCATTGAATTGACGAGCTCTTAAATGTTGTAACTAGAAAAAACTTATCCGGGACGGGTAATAATTTCAAACTAGTTCGCTAGTGATGTAAACATGTCTCGCAAAGGACTAGTCTTAGTAGAATGTACCATCCGAGAAACTCTTGGTAGACATGAACCTTGACGGGTCAAACCTCCTCACCAAGGAGTGTTTACAACTTCAAGCTGACCTAGTCAGTGATGTAACCGTGTCTCGCGGGGAATTGTCTATCTTGAGTCGATTAATTCAAAAGTGCGCGCTCTTCCCTCACTGTGCAAATTCTGTCAAAACTCCTAAGCATATGTGGAGGAGAGTATTTCTGAAAATACAAAACTCTCAAAGTGTTACAAACATGCTCTTATTCATAAACACTTTGAGAGATTTTCATGAAAATGGTTTTATCGCAACATAGGATAGTCATGGAGTTATAAGGTGACTAGGTTTAGGGATAAACGTCCTATGATCCGCCAGAGCCGGAGGGATCTACCCAAGGACACCACCAATAGTTAGTACTTAGAAGTCCTTAGGTATGATTGACAAAAGGAGAAAATGAGAATCGGAGAAAGAAGGAGTTGAAGAATTAAAAAGAAAAGTAAAGAAAATGGTGAAAAGAAATAGCCCTCTAGATTATTCAACTTAGGGCAGACACCGGGTTCAATTCATATGCTACTGGCTGTCACTAGATGAAACCGGTATTGCAGATAAAGTCGTCATGGACCCAGTGACGCACTGCACTAAACCTTCTTAGCCACTTAAGTTTCTCTCAACTGAAGCTTGTTTCATTCTCACATGGAACCATACGTAATATATCGACTCTCTCTTAGAGATTGTTGGTATTGAAGAAGGAGACCCTCTCCCTAGTATTCGCTCGGGAAAACCAAAGCACACTATTGAGTCTAGAGCCACGAGATTCTTCAAAAGATCTCTTAGGAACACTTGAACTTTCATCACTTGTCGTTCAACAATAAGAACGCAAGTGACATATTCTAGAGTCCTTCGCAGATCCTAGCAATCTGCCGAGAACATTTATGAGGGGATTCATAATCGTGATCCTCAGTGGTTGAATGGAAACTACTGTCAGGGTCAACATCAAACAGCCCTGACAGCAGGTCACTTCGGTAACTCCTCGTGAGTTAAGCTTTGTGTTGTCTCAAACGGTCTACAGTCGTGAGGTGATGCTTCGGTGTACCTCAGCGACTCACCTAAACTATAGATGTACTTCGGTACATCGTGTTAGCCTACTTGAGGCCTCCAGTTCAGGAACAGTCTTTGCTAGAATTAGAGATGTGTTTTCACACTATGCTATTAACACCCTCGAAGTTCGAACTTGTAAGTGCTAGAAATCCCGCTAAGGAGATTCCTTTCAAGAATCGAGTCCTGAAGATGTGGTTCATTACTTGAACTCGTTCAATGTAATGCCAACTATCCCTCAACGGGATTCGGACAGCTGATTTGCCCGACCAAGGTGAATGGAATCAAGACATTCATCAGTAAAACAATCATAGTGGTCAATTCTATAAGAAAAGTCCACAATGATCGTGTGAGCATGTTGGAGAAAGACGTGGAGACACCTGAGCAATGAAGCTGACCAGATGCAGACAATAACATACAATCACATCATCCACAAATAGAACAAAGAACAAAGATCAAAACGACGTCAAAGCTGAAAACTTCAAAATAAACAAGATCCCAATCAAGGGTAGATTGTTGGAATCAAGAGCATCTCTACTCACAAGAAAGAAGAGTGCTAGAAGACGTCAAGCAACCGCTATTACATCATAACTATCACTTAGGGGGAGATTGTTGGAAACACTCCTAAACATTATTATGAAGTGTTAGTCATTTATATGTAATAGGTTGCATTTATATGGCTTTTATGTTAGTAATTAAGGCATGGCTTATGTAGAAATCCCATAAGCCCATTAGGCAAGGAAGAGACTAGATGTGTTGCCCTAGCTCCCTTCCCCTATAAATACTTGTTTACTTCTCATTTGAGAAGTGTTGTTCACTCATAATACATTTACGCATAACCTTTCATATTGTCTCTTGTGTTTGTGTGTGCAACCGTCCCTTCTCACCTTATTTCTATCATCTTCATGCTTGTGTTAACTTATGGTGACCTAACAAAGACTAAAGGTAACGGGTGTGAGCCTCCTCCCCTCACACCATAGCTCACGAGCCACCATGTTACCTAATCAAAAGCTCACGTGTGAGGTGCTAAAACCAAAGAGATAGTGGTGAGCGTGGTATCTCAACCAAAGAGATAGTGGTTAGCGTGGTATCTCATGGTTCGCGTGAAAAAACGTGGGCCCTAAACGTGGGCCCCTAATTGTATCCGTTGCATTGTTTGTGAAAAATAATAATAATAATTTCAACCTTCACTTTTACCTATAAATAACCTTAATTTCAACATTTTTAAACACCACTTTTCACTTTATATACGCTCATATTGTCAACACAACTTTACTTATAAAATGTCTCAATAAAACACTGTTAGCCTCGCTCATTTATAAAGATAACGTCACTTACGTGAATTGGACTAGATGCGTAGTAAGTTGCACCCGTAGGGACTACTTATGTAAACAAGGCAAAGTAATAGTTAGATGAGCCTATAAATACCCCTCATGACTCTTCATGAGGGGTGTGGTTAAGCATTAGGTTTGTGTATTGTGTGTTCTTATCAATAAACTCATCTTTGTTTCTCCTCCCTCTCTTTACTTTCTGTCACTAGAAAGATGATGTCTTTCATCTCCTTTCACCAACCAAGACCTCCCAAAACCACATAAATCATAGATTTTCGGTCCTAAACAGTGGTATAACGAGCCCAGGTTGTGTTTTGATGATTTATTGTGGTTTTGAATCAATTTTTAAATCTGTTTTACCCATATTTTTAGATCCAGAAATTTTTTTTCCTATCTTTTGGTAAACAGTTTATAAAACTGTTTTTGTATCCTGGTCAAAAATGTCATATTCTTTATCACTTGGTGTCTCAAACAGTTTGTTGGTATCGCTCCTAACACGTAAATGGAACGACATTGACGGGATTACATTATCTATCTTTGTTAGCCAAAACGCATAGACTAGATATGTCATATTGTAATAGATGTATGTGATAGGCTATAAATACCCCTCCATACTTTCATGGAGGGATGATGTTCTTTCATCTTCTTAGACCTCCCGATTCACCATATCAACCTTTAGAAATGATCCTACAAGTGGTATCATGAGCAAGGTCAGTTTTATCATTGGTTGTTTTTTGGTGATTGTATCTTGTCAAAAATCGTTACTTTAAAACTGTTTTTAACAAAGTTTTTATAACTTTTTTATTTATTTTCTGATACCAGTTTTACAAAGTTATCCTGGTCAAATATAAAAGTCAGTTCCTTTAACAGTTTTCATACTTTGTAGTTTGGGTCATTTATTTTTCCAAACTGCTGATGACTTATTGTACCATCTCGTGATAATTTCTGGTCATCTGGTCATATTCATAGTCAAAACGGGTTAAAAATGAAGTTCTTATGCAGTCAGTTTCTGGGTTTAGCAAGGATGAACAGAAAACAGATCGGAAACAGTGGCCGGAAAAAGTCAACAAGGGTCAAAACCCATTTTTTAAGCCTAAGGACTCATTTATGAGTAACTTGGAAAGTTACTCGTAAGAACTCTTGTTTACGAGTAAGCTTACTCGTAAAACACTCTGTTTACGTCCAAAAAAAAAAAAAAAAAAAAAAAACCCTTACGACTAAGACTTCTTACGCGTATGGATTTATGCATAAGTTCTTTACGCCTAAAGTTTTTTTGGTTTACGAGTAAGTAATGCTTACGAGTAACAAACTGTTAGACCTAACTGTTTACGCCTTACATGTTTACGCCTAACTGTTTAAGACTTTACGCATAAGGTTTGTTAACGCTTAAGCTGAGACTATTTGACCATGACCAAACCACTAACCAAACAACTCAACGACCTCAGTTTGTTACAAACATCATTGGTCCAAATGCAAAAGACTATATGAGTTGTGAAGAACAGTATACGACTAAAACCAATCAAGATTCAAGAAATCAAAACAAACTCCACTATCCTAAACCAACCTCAACCTTAACGACTCAAACATTAACAAGACTAAAATGGATCTTAGATTCATTCTTAGTGTTTGTCAATGTAATACATGATGACTCGAAGGTCATACACTCAAATGATACCATCACTGATCCCATACTTAAATGAAATGACTCAATCAAACGACTGCATAATTGGATCTCAAAATTGTTCAAAAAACGCGTTCATTTAAAAGATCTTTCAAGATTTTGTGTGTTTGAACTATTCTCTTTATAGATCTCTTTGGAATATTATCCGAATTCTAAAAGAGAAGAAGTATAACTATAGAGTTGTCTTCTTTCTTTAAGTTATTCAAGGACCACATATAAAACGAAAACAACAAGTAGAACCTACCTTAGACCCGTATAGGATCTTGAAAATGTTATCTTTTCTGATTCTTTATGAGTCGGTGTAATTAGGGTATGGTTATGCTAGATTCGGACTGAGATAAGATCGATTATGATTTGATGAGAGCGAGAGATAAACTGAATTCGTTTAATGATAAGAGAGGTTTGTGGAGCGTATGGTGGTGGATGCGTTTATTTTTTTGGAGTGATAAGGGGGCTTTTCATTTGAGAAGGATTAGGGTTAAGTGTTATTAGGGTTGTGAAATGATGGGATAGTGGTGTTAAATACCCGGTGGATTAGGGCATGTGAGATGGGCCCAGGTTTAGGTTATCTAATTGGATCAGTTGGGCTCGAGATTTATGAGTGTTTCTTTTTTATAAATTGGACGTTAGTGCCTATTATATTGAATCCGGTATCACTATACTTGGCCCGGGCTAAGATTGTTGTTGAGATTGGATGTTGGTTCCGAAACATTAACACACTGGGCTGATGTTTATTTATTCAAATGTACACTTATACAAAGTGTTAATTTTCAGTATTACGGTGGCTAATGAGTGGTATACTAGTTGATGACAAATTCTTCACGGGGATACGATTTTTGACAAGATCGGGAAACCATTATCAAATTCATTTAAACCGTTAATGAAGGCTAGTTTTGGGCATGTAACCGTGAGATGTGATTACGGCGTTAACTCTTTATTATTTATTTGAGGTTGAAGTGGGATATCACAGGTGCGTGAACTTAGTATCTTGAAGATGTCGGGGTTGGTTGGATGCATGATTCTTTGAGATCCTTGTTCAAGATTTAACCGTTACGAATGCCAAAGACTTGAGTTGTCTAGTTATACCTGATGTAAGGAGTTACGTTGTTGTGCTCACAGCGTATAGCTATCACTTTAAAGGAGTTACGTTGTTGTGCTCAAGTGTCACACAAAACTGTGGATAATTCTAGAAACTTTAGTTTACCCCTTTTCGATCCGGTTAATCAACCCGGTAAGGAAAGGGGTTCTTCGTCTGACAATAGTGCAAGTTTAAGTCATAAGTTCAATTTATTTTACTTCAGTCTCAAGTTCGTCATATTGAGTTTTTCTCCATCAGTAGTCACTACAAAAAGCCGTCAGAATGATAATGGGGTCGGTAAAGAGTTAGCGAAGAGTGTAAACGAGTAGAGAAGTTTTATCAGCAGTTGATTCTCACGAGATATTTATGGTACTTCACACATGTTCGATTAATTGGACATACATGGTTTCGCTGTCTCCAATTCATCATCAACATACGTGGTGTATGATTCTGATTCATTGAAAACATCGGGGGGAAGAGAGTGTACGGGGTCTTACTTCTTTGACGACTTTTGCAAAAACCTTCTCCTTTCATGAATTTCTTCAATCAGGGGGAAGAAATGAGACGTTCTGTGGTTCAAACGTCTCACTTTGGTGTTATCGCTTCACTTTCACAGGGTTATCGTGTGTGAAGTTACCTATATATGATGTTATGATACCTCACACACAGTTATTTTATCGAGTATTTGCATATTCACAGTTGATTATTATTCCGATAGACCACGACAATCAGGGGGAAGTAGTATTACTTCATCTTTCATGGTTTGTTTGGCGTGAAGCATCTACATACGTGAGAAGATCTTGTTGATTTCTTGCATGTTACCCCCGGACGGATTTTTCACAATAAGACAGATTTACCTTGTGTGGTTTACTGCTCATCTACAAATTTCGTTGCGTACTGAAAACTTCAAAAGTTAGAAGAAATGTCGACTACATCAAAGTTTCGAATCTGCTAAAGACGATTGTCAGTTTGGGGGGGAGCTGATTCAGAAACTTAGCCAAAAAGAAGTGTATGAAAAAGCTGCTAAAGACATGCAGCATGAATTGGGGGAGGTTAATCCAATTTATGCATATTACATCATTTGCCTACAAGTGAAGAAAACGGTTCTCAAGTCAAGGTACAAGAAGAAGACAAAGAGCGTAAACTGTCATCATCCTCAGCATTTGAAGAGCTTATGAAGACCTTTCTTTATTTGTTTTTTAGTACTTGTAGGAAATGTTGTAAGTAATCCCTTATGTCATCCCATTGGGGGAAGATTGTTGGAATCGCTCCTAACACGTAAATGGAACGACATTGACTTGATTACATTATCTATCTTTGTTAGCCAAAACACATGGACTAGATATGTCATATTGTAATAGATGTATGTGCTAGGCTATAAATACCCCTCCATACTTCCATGAAGGGGTGAGACTCTTTGTGTAACTTCATCTTTTATCATAATAAAACACATAGTATTTCCCTTCTCTCTCTAGTTTCACTCACTAACTTGAAGATGATGTTCTTTCATCTTCCTAGACCTCCCGATTCACCATATCAACCTTTAGAAATGATCCTACAAGTGGTATCAGAGCACAAGTATGTAGATGATAGAAACAAGAGATAAGAAGAGAAGGTTACACACAATTCACACGAATGAATAAGGAAAGGATAAGTGTATTATGAAAGTGAGCAACACCTCTCCAAGGAGAAGATACAATGTATTTATAGGAAAAAGGATTAGGGCATCCCTTGCCTTGGCCTTTTGGGCTTTTTCATAGGCCTATAGGCTTTCTACATAAGCCTAGCACTAATTATTAACATAAAAGCATAATTACGCAACCTATTACAATGACATGACTAACACTTGATAATACTAGTTACAAGTGATTCCAACAATTTTCCTCTAAGTGTTAGTTGTGATGTAATAGCGGTTGCTTGACGTCTTCTAGCATTCTTCTTTCTTGTGAGTAGAGATGCTTTGTTTTTTTTGACTTTATCAGCTTTGACGTCGTAGTATTCTTTGTTCTTTGTTCTTTTATGGATGTTGTGATAGTATGTCGTTGTCTACCTTTTGTCAGCTTCGTTGCTCAGATGTCTCCACGTCTTTCTCCACCATGCTTACACGTCTTTTGACTTTGATTCCACTTGTGGTGTAGTTCTCGAGTCTTTAAACTTTGTAGATTCTTTGGCTTTGAAGAAGAATCATCTTGACTTTTGAGTTACGTTTGATTATGAGAGAACTTCATATGTGATGTTGTTGGTATGAGCATGTGGAGAATTAGCACGGTCTTTCCTCCCAGGAACATCCATTAGTAGCTGCATAAAATGGGTTAGTGAAAAACACCAATCGATTATTGTGGACTTTTCTTAAAGAATTGACCACTACGATTGTTTTACTGATGAATGTCTTGATTTCGTTCACCTTGGTCGGCCGAATCAGCCGTCCGAATCCCGTGGAGGGATAGTTGGCATTACATTGAACAAATTCAAGTAATGACCCACATCTTCAGGACTCGATTCTTGAAAGGAATCTCCTTAGCAGGATTTCCAGCACTTACAAGTTCGAATTGCGAGGGTGTTAACAACATAGTGTGAAAACACATCTCTAATTCTTACAAGGGTTGTTCCTGAACTGGAGGCCCTCAAGTAGGCTAACACGATATACCAAAATATATCTACAGTTCAGGTGAGTCGCTGAGGTACACCGAAGCATCACCTCACGACTGTAGACCGTTTGAGACAACACTAAGAGTAACCCACAAGGAGTTACCGAAGTGACCTGCTGTCAGGGCTGTTTGATGTTGACCCTGGCAGGAGTTTCCATTCAATCAATGAGGATCACAATTTTGAATCCCCTCATAAATGTTCTCGGCAGATTGCTAAGATCTGCGAAGGACTCTAGAATGTGTCACTTGCATTCTTATTGTTGAACGACAAGTGATGAAAGATTAAGTGTTCCTAAGAGATCTTTTGATGAATCTCGTGGCTCTAGACTCAATAGTGCGCTTTGGTTTTCCTAAGCGGAGACTAGGGAGAGGGTCTCCTTCTTCAATACCAACAATCTCTAAGAGAAAGTCGATAGATTACGTAGGGTTCCATGTGAGAATGAAACCAGCTCTTTTGAGAGAACTTGAGTGGCTAAGAAGGTTTAGTGCATTGCGTCACTGGGTCCATGACCACTTTGTCTTCAATACCGGTGTCATCTTGTGACATCCAGTAGCATATGAATTGAACCCGGTGTCTGCCCTAAGTTGAATAATTTGGAGGGCTATTTATTTTCACCCTTTTATTTAAATTTTCTTTTTAATTCTTCAACTCCTTCTTTCTCCGATTCTCATTTTCTCCTTTTTCAATCATACCTAAGGACTTCTAAATACTAACTATTGGTGGTGTCCTTGGGTAGATCCCTCCGGCTCTGGCAGATCATAGGACGTTTATTCCTAAACTTAGTTACCTTATAACTCCATTACTATCTTATGTTGCCATAAAACCATTTTCGTGAAAATCTCTCAAAGTGTTTATGAATGAAAACATTTTTATAAAACTTCGAGAGTTTTGTATTTTCAGAGATACTCCCCCTCCACATGTGCTTAAGAGTTTTGACTGAAATCTGCACAGTGAGGGTATAGCGCACACTTTTGAATTGATCGACTCAAGATAGACAATTCCCCGCGAGACACGGTTACATTGCATAGTTAAAGAGATACATTGTCAGCTTTTAGGTGACAACTAGCTCTAATAACTACCTTGAAGATGTGAACAAACCTTGAAAAGGTTGTCAAACCCATCAAAGTTCATGTCTATCAAGAGTTTCTCGAATTGGTACAATCTACTAAGATAAGTCTTGGAAGACAAATCTTTTCAATTTATGACATTTTAGAACTCGTCAATTCAAGAGTTAAGTCTTAGCACACTTAGATTTAATCACAATCCAACATATATTGATCACACAATTTTCTCCCCCTCAAAAATGGCATATTAATGTTATTTTTTTATGAAATTTTGATATCAAATATGACCATTTCGAGTTTTGCAGGAAGATTTCCACAAAGAACGTTGTTTGAACAAATTTGTTTGCAAATACTCCCCCTCAACAAGTGATATTAACTTTTGAGGTTTTGGAAAACACGAGAGGGAATACTTATTCTTTTGAGCAAAATTTTGAAAATATTGAAAGATTTGATTAATTTTACTCAAAAGTAAGAAGCTTTCGCTCTTTTTATAAGGATTGTGACACTGAAGCGTACCACAAGGTCCTTTCAATACAAGATCGGTTTGTACACTGCTATTTATGCACAACCATAATGAATAAATAAATCAAATATCAGAATACAATCAAGAGTGTTTTAAACAGTACCAAAATGATTACACACGACCAGGAACTTTATCTTGACGTTGGAATGTCAAGATAGTGAAGCTTTGTCTTCCGCCCACGTAGCTTTCCAAACGTCTCATCTGATCCCTGTGTATCAACCGTTCATCCAGCCTTGTGATAAACCTGTGAACTTCTTTGCGATCATTGGAGTTCCATCTCGTCTTCAGACCAATACCACCTTCAATATCCTTTAACCGATATGCTAACCCATCACGAACCATCTTTAATGTTGCATCACAGAACTTAGGAATCTTGTCAAACGCCATTAAGCAAGTGTGATGATGCGAACTGCGGTAGACGATTCCAAACTTCGGGTTATGTAGAATGGTGTACTGAGGTTGTTGGTGCAGCTCGTTAAAGTGTAGTGTCGGTTTTGTGAGATTAATCTGCTTCTGGTATGATTCAACCCCGAGTTGCAAATCTTCAACACGTTCTTAAATAACTTTGCTATGGATGAAGATTAGCAGGGCAGTGATGAACTGGAGTTGAATTTCTATTGAGAAATGTCGAATCCTTCCTTGTACCTTTGTGAGATACATGTCTTCGATGTCGTTATGTGACAATTCCGAGAAATCAACTTCAGTGAAATCATACTCTTGTTCATCTTGTCTTTTGACCTTAATCTTGGACAAGAATGAGTAGCCCCACTTTGTTTCCAGTGTTACCCCCATCACAGCAACTATTCGCTTTTCATTCTTCACCTTCTTGTTTGATTTTCTTACTTGGCAGCTCCTGTAGTATAGTCTCATCCTCTCTGGCCAATGATGAATACTATACTTGCCATCAATGTCATATTCAACCACATTGTCAACATACAAGTTAGTGGCGTCTTCTTCAATGGTGATGTTGTCAGAGAATACTGCAGCGAGGATGTTGAATGTAAGCGATGTATCATACTTCTTGCTGACACTGTTACCATGTTGAAGGAACTCGAGATCGTTGTTGAAGAAGAAACGGTAGGGGATCTTCGGTTGTTCGGGTTTGCCAATTGTTGGTAGAGGCTTGGTCTAATCCGTGTAGTAGGGTGTATTATCCTTCCTTGTAAAGTCGATGTTTGATTCCGGGTTGAGCCAATCGATGTTGTTGGACATTGAACGGGCAATGTTGTCCAAGTGATATTCGAGCTCAACTGCACTGCAGACTCTATCTTTCAACAAGTTGAATGCATCGTTCTTGATTCTGCGCAGCTCCCGTTTCGTCATCTTCTTAACTTTGAACTCATACTGGATAATCTTGACCTGCTCCATGGCTCAACCATCTACCGGTTCTTGTCCTTCAGTCAGTCTGGGTGTCGCATCAACCATATTGCTGAATTATTCGTATTCCTCAGTGTTTTCTTCGTCTAACCAAGAGACGACTGAAACTTTCTTCTTTTTAGTTCTTGAGGATGATTCTGGTTGAGTTGATGGTCGAGGTGATGGTTGTTGCTGGGGCTCGGGAATGTCATGACCCTCACCACCAGTATAAGTGAAATGATCACTGGTTTTCTGCTGTGGTGGTGGAGAATCTGCATCCCGAGGTTTATCATATGAAGGCTGTTGTTTGGTTGCTTGTTGTGCGGGTGTCGTGGGGGTTCTAGCAGGTGGTGGTGGCATGGATGACGATGACTCGCCGGTCTTCTTCTAACATTTTGCATTCGGATCTTGATCCTTGTCATCATCATCTCTTGGCCTCTTGTCTTGACCAGCAGCTTCCTTGCATGATGTTTTCAGTTGATGTTCCAGAAGCATTTCATAAAGTTTTTCCTCATCTGGTGTGAAAGATGGAGCTCGACGAGTCATCTTAAGTACCAACTCTGAAATCAACTCATCTTCAGTGACAAATGGAGGCTGGACTGGTTTGGTTTGCATTACCACCGGAGTAGTCTTAATCACCTGTTGTACCAATGTTTTAATTGTTGGGAAGAACTGATTCTTGAACATTTCTCTTGTGACGCTAGGAACAGTATTGAGAAGAAAGTGATGAGTGTAGTTCCTGAGTTGTTGATTGATTTCGCCTTGAACGTCCCTGGAGATAAATTCTTTAATTTGTCCCTTTCGCCTTCAAACTCGTCCATCTGCTTGGAAAGATTGATGACCTTGTCAGCTAGCATGTTCAATCTTGTTTCATGAAGACTTTGTTTGCGTTTTCGAGACTGAAGCATAGCTTTCTGGATCTTAGCCTTTGTGCGAGATGCCCAAGTGTAGGCTTTCTTCTTGATTGACTTTGACGATGATTTCGTTGTTTCCTTTTATGGTAGTGGTGATGAGTGTGAAGATGATTCGGCTTTGGAGGTGTCAAGGGGTGGTTCCGAAGATTTCTGAGGGTTATGTTCAGGGTTGTCTTGAATGTAGTTATCAGCTTCCCTTTGTAAATGTTCTTCTTCAGCCTTAGCAGCTTCTCTCTGCAGCCCTTTCCTTTTCCGCTTCCAGAATATCTTTGTTAGTGATTCACTCATCTTTATCTTGATCGTCATCTCCATGTTCAACCATTTCCACATCCTCTTGCTGCTGTTCAACTGCAGGTTCCTTGGCGGTGGCATATGTTCCTTTATAGGGTTGATTAACTGGATCAGGAACAGGTGTAGAGAGAAGACCACCGTTGGAACCTCCTAGCCCTTTAGATTGTTGAAGTGCAAATTCAGCAACAACTTTCTCCATCCTCTGTTGCTTTAGCGTTTTCTGAAGTTGTTTTTCTTCAGCCTTAGGGTCATACTCCCACTCAAAATATTCTTCTTCTTCTTCATCAAGAGGCTTCTTCCTTTTTTCAGACTTTAGTTCTTCATCAGAAGGTACGAATGAGTCAATATCTTCATCAAATTTGTCATACGAAGGACTAGCAGGTGTGTCCTCTGACTTCTTCTTATTAGATGAGTCATCTGTACGTTCCTCAGTGTACACATGTTAGCCTTGATTATTTTTATTAGAAGTGATGGTCATTCACGATTAGGAACTTTGTAATGTGTGTTAGATATCGTGATAGAATAGTCAACGGGCTCGTGGATTGGGCTAAGCTAATTGGGCATTAGTTAAGTTAAGCTAGCCTTGTCTAGTTCATGTAACCCAAGCCCAATCCAAGTCCATCTCAAGGCCCATGGCCAAGCCTTAGGGCATCATCCTCTCTTACTATATATACCCCTCAAGTATGTCATTTGAGGGGTGTGCTTGAGTGTATGTGTGTGTGTTTTTCCTTGAAGCAATAAACATCTTATTTTTTTCATCTTTCTTCTCTCTACCTCTCTAAACATATACATACGAATATACATCAAGTCACCAAGTTATTTCCTTTATCTTTCTCTACGCCTACTGTTTGTATAACGTGGGTGTTTGTGTGGTAAAGGTTGTTATTGTGATAAGGTATACGTGATAAAAGGGATTTACAATTGGTATCAATCGCCTAACAATGGTTTAGGAGTGTTTGTGTTTGTTTTGAAGAGTTACGCATAAAGCTCACGTTTTACATATTTGTCACGCTTAAAACTTTAATTTTTGCACTCAAAAATTCAAGATTCTTGTGGTTTAAGGTTTATTTGGTGCTAAAGTTTCAGTTTTTTGCAAAACGTCTGAAGCTTTACGTGTTTTTCATCATTTTTGAACTCGTTTTTGGTTCATTGGTCATTTCTACTCGTAACTTTTCTAAGCACTTTGGGTGAAAAAGGTCAACACTTTTGGGTTATTCGAGTGTTTTTAAGGATATCTGTGCAAGAGAAATTGGTTGAATCGCTGAAAATTTTTTACGAGTAGGTCAAAACCCTAGTTCTACTCGTAAGAAAGTCAACTACTCATAAGGTTCTACTCATAACTTTTTGGTGCAGATTCTTCGAGCTTAAACGGTGACTCAGTGCTTCCCTCACTTGGATAAGTGCGTGGAACACTTCGACTTGTGGATATCTCTTACACTGTGATAGTGTAAAGGATTTTTGGGCAAAATGTCACAATTCTCAAATTTCGGCCATTTCTTAAATTAAATATGCATCATATTAGTTCATTCATGGCATTTCATTTCACATTTAACGCGTAATTTTTATATTTAATAAACGTTATCGCGTGAGTTATTATTTTTAATATTTAATCCGTTACTTTCAAAAATGATCCTGACATATTTTTATACTTACATTTAGTTGTAAAAACTATATTTTGAGTTTAACTAGTGTTTTGAATTTATTTGATATATAAATCGTTAAAATTTTATTATTACGACGTTTTTCTTAAAAACTACTCGATAATTTTTATATCACTCAAATTTCACAAGGAATGTATTTTTACAACTTTTATTATCTCATTACATTCTATTTTGGTCTATTAAAAATCTCTTTTACCTAAAAATTACCATTTACCTTATAAGTTACATTTAACCAGCCATTTACTTACACTTTCTTAAAATTTATACAAGTATACATTTGCACAACATTTTATAAAAAAAATATATATATATTTTGGAAAACATATCCCCCCTAAACCGGCCATAGGGGGGGATGTATGCATTAATTGGTTTAGGTGAAAATTTTCTTTGATTGTTTACATATACACTTCACCTCATTATTCATTCACACATTCATTACATATTTCACAAGTGTAAGTAAAAATAGTTTTCTCTCTTCCTTTGGTTCTCCATAAAACCGGCCATCAAGAGGGTTCTCCAAGGGATCAAAATTTATTTTTCAAGTTCAAGTATTACAACCTAGATAATACTCTTATTTAGGTTTTGAAATAAAAACCTAGGGTATTTAGGCTAACCTTGTTCTTTGCACCTCATCATATTCACTTGTAAGCATGTTTCTATCATTTTTCATGTTTTCTTATCATCTCATATGTATCTTTTCATTTTTGGAGCAACATGCAAGACATATGTGATTTATACCATTTTTACATGATTTTAGAGTATATATATATATACATTTATGGTCATCCTATAATTATCCCCTTGGTATTCATTGGTCTTAATGGTGATTAGGAACCCATGACACCCTAAGAAGGTGTATGGTAGGATTAGATTAGCTTTGGAGTTGATTTGAAGGGATTAGAATAGGTTTTGTCCGCGAAAAACTATTTTCGATATGTATATAAAGTGTTCTGTCCTTGTTTTGATTTTCTGGAAAAACCGACAGTAGGCACGACCTTTTGGCCTTGATATTTAGAAAATATACTTTAAAACGAATCCGTGGCCGCTTGAACGGATAAAAACGGAGTTATAACGAAGAAGTTATGGATTTTACAAGTTTGACGACGAAAAATATAATTTTCAGAATCTTCAGCATACTATATTTTTCTTGTACGAGTCAAAAACGAGCCTTAAGCTTCACAAATTATTTCGACTTATCAAAAATATATTAGTTTACTTCGATACGAAGCTAAGGACGTATTATACGTAGAAAACGGATTTGAAACGACAAAGATATGCACGTTTTCATAAACTTGCCGTAACTATTATTTTCTGAAAAACTATATTATTTTACGATACAAGTGTTACGGTAGCTGTAACGTCCATGTTGAGGGCTGTTTTTATCAAGGTTGTGAAACTTTTTGGAACAAAATGTCTTCTAGTAAAATTTAGATCACCGAGCATATTTTTCAAAACAACAAGCCGTTTGTATAGCGGAGTTGTAATAAATTATTTACGGATGTTCAAACTTGGCCGAAACTCACTTTTTACACCACAATTAGCCAAAATCACTATCTTTAACCCTTATTATCTCTATGTTCGAGACCTTTTTGACGAAAATTCCTGAACTGAAACTTCTAGATTTCGATACAAACTTTCCAAAACCGTCGAGTTCGTTCTCTAACGTTCGACGTACACCATTTTACGACTAGTTTTCCAAAGCCATTTTTATCACTTTCATGAAAATTCCGACGACATTGTTTTGCGACGAAAAGTGAAAATTTCACTATAAATCATTATAAAACCATTGTAGGATGACATTTTGACGTAAATACTTGTAAAGTCATTTTTGAAGGGTCTAGACGTCAAAAGAGTATTTTTCGACGATTAGTAATATTTTCAAAACTCGCTAATGGTATAAATAACATACGAAATGCATGCATAACATTACATTGCAACTCATTGCATATCATATCATTCGTAATAGGTCCCGGTTAACACATCACATTATACCTCGGTGTACCCACTCTTGTCATCATTCCAGTTTACCGGGTGAGTAATCACAAACCCCCTTTTTCCGTTTTTACTATATTTTGGGGCGAAATGCATGAACCTTTCTTGAGCTAAATTGTTTACTTCTTTTATTAACTATTTGACTAGAACTTGTGAACTCGAATCAAATCCTTGAACTTAATTACGAATTTATGACTTGTTGGAATTTATTGAACCGTACATGTTATGACCTTGTCCCAAAGTCTCCCATGTTCGGAGCATCACTATAAAGTCTCGCCTTATTGGTGGAGCGTTCTCAATAAATCTCGCCTTATCGGTGGAGTGTGCAAAGTCTCGCCTTATTGGTGGAGCGTTCTCAATAATTCTCGCCTAGGTGGTCGAGTGACAAAGGAGTCTCCCTTGTTGGAGCAGTGCAAAGTCTCCCATGTTCGGAGCATCCCTGAATTATTATATTCGTGGTACTATATTGTGAACTATTATAACCGCTTATATTTGACTATTAGACATACTACTTTTGGCAGTGGGTTGTGAACACACAGGTTGCAAGTTTTGTATGGGCGGAACTTGGAACTGAGTGGATTTACAATGCCTTTGCTTTGCGGACCATTTTCGTCAACCGAAAGCTTTGATATTTCTTACGAGTTTTATTATTTTGCTAAGCGTGTTTACTCACCAACTATTTCATAGTTGACCCGTTTTTCTCTCATGCATTTCAGGTGATCGTTAGTAAGCTTTTTCTACCAAGTCTTGCATAACGAAGCTTTCACTTGTCAATATAAATCATTATGTTTAAAATATAATATTTTGGAATTTAAGCTTTGTAATATATTCGCCGATGTCGGCTAAACTGGTATTGTAATGGTGTAATATTTCTTTTTAATATTAATGTTGGTATGTTCTATTATCTTGTGCTTATGTTCCCTTCCGTTACACCTCGTGTTTCCGCCTCCGGCGAGGGTGTGACACAAAACCCTAATCTTACGCATAAGTTTCGACTTACGCGTAGAATACTTTACGCATAAGCATTTTTCTTACGCCTAAGTTTTCCTTACGCATAAGCTAAATCTTACGCATAACTTTTTCTACTCGTAACTTTAAACCTACGCATAAGATCCTACGCCTAAGATCCTACGCATAAGCCTCGTCTACTCGTAACTTATGTTCTCTACGCCTAAGCTCTTTCTACGCATAAAGGTTTTTTTTTTTTTTTTAAATTCAAATTTTACGAGAAATTCTTGAGGAGGTTTTTTTTAAAAAAGGTTTTTTTTTGCTGGAAAACTTGAGTAAAACTTAAATTTTTTAGGAGATTAAACGTTCAATTTTTACGCGAAATTCAAATTTTGGTTTAACTGGGAAAATTTTGGTCAAAAATTCAAATTTTTGGGCCTAAATTCAAATTTTTTCGGGTCAAATTTGACGTCAAAATTGTCATAACTCAAATTTTTCATACAATCTTAGAATTGATTTTTATAGTGAATTTCAAATTTTGGGCGAAATTTTTTAAGAACCAAGGTTACGAGTACGACTTTCAGAAACACCTCAACCGAGCTTAATCTTCATCAACCACAACTCCTTTATCGTTGAATCGATCCTACATCAACTTTATCAGATCATACCTTAATCAATGGCAACTCAACAAGACATTCATGCAGCCGGTGCCGAAAACCGACCTCCTATGTTGGCAAAAGGTGGTTATCTTCAATGGACAATTCGAATGCTCCGCTACATCAAGACCAAACCTAATGGGAAACTCATGATTAAATCCATTCAGGATGGACCCTTCCAGCCTCGACAAGTTCATGTACCTGGAAATGCAGATGCAACACCTCCCATGCCACCATCCTCTCATCTTCAAACTGAATCAGAATACACTGAAGAGGATCAGAAACAAGTCGATGCAGATGACATGGCAATTCATATTATCCAACTGGGTTTACCAATAGACATCTTTGCTGCGGTAGACAGTTGTGAAACTGCTTTCGATATGTGGGAACGTGTTAGACGGCTATGTTATGGAACAGAAATTGGTAAACAAGACATGGAGAACAAGCTGCTAACTGAATGGGAGAAGTTTACATCTACACCAGGAGAATCCATTGAATCCTACTATGGAAGGTTTTGCACTTTGATGAATGAGCTTATCAGAAACAAGTTGGCACCCAGAACAATCGTTCAAAACATCAAGTACCTGAATAATCTTCCAGAAGAATGGGGACGATATGTCACTATTGTTAACCAAACAAAAGACTTACATCAGGTGAACTTTGATCAACTAAACGATTTTCTGAAACAAAACCAATCTGAAGCGAATGAAAAAAGGAAAGAAAGATTGGCAAAGAATCATGATCCATTGGCACTTATTGCTAAGACTCAAACTTCAGTGAATACACAACAACAAGCTTCATCATCTTCCAACAACAACAACTTGCAGCAATACATTCAACAACCACAACAACAATTCTATCCACCAGAACAACAAGTCATTCAACAACCGTATCCACAATACCAGGAACAAGGAATCACTGATCATGAAACTAACCAAGTAGAAGCGACCTTGCAACAGGTATTTTCTTTATTGGATAAAGCATTTAGCAGTCGCATGGGTAATCAGGCGGTTCCGTATCAGGGTAATCAGTCGGGTCAGTATGTTGGAAATCAGATGGGACAGAATGTTGGGAATAGAGCAGTGGGTAATCAGAATGGGAATGTTGCAGCTCCAGTCATTGGGAATTATGGAAATGTGAATCAGGGTAATCAGGTTAAGTGTTATAACTGTCAAGGAATGGGTCACATGGCAAGAAACTGTCCCACTAAACCGCACAAGAAGACTGGTGATTTTCTTCGAAAAGCTGCTTTGTTAGCAGATAAGCAAGAAGCGGGGTTACAGTTGAGTGCTGAGGAAAATGACTTTTTCGCTATTGTGGTTGAATTGGAAGACCTCGAGGAACTCAATGCGAATTGCATCTTCATGGCAAATCTTCAGGAAGCTAAGTATGACACTGAGTCAGACTCACCTCCTGTCTATGACGCAAATGCATTATCTAAGGTACCAATCATTGATCCATGCTATAACAATGTCATATGTGATGTGTTTACTCATGATAAACAGCATTCTGTGACATCAGCACCTACTTATGATACATACTTGGACAATCCGAGTTGTAGCAATACTTACTCTGAAACTCCATATGTGGATCCTAGTGGAGGCTGTGTGGCACAAAATACTGAGACTGATGAGGAAACACGTGCTTATGTTGAATCTTTAATCAATCAATGTGGCATTGAAGTTGAGAAAGTAAGAACGGTCAATCGCGAGGTTAAGGCCGCGAATAAAAAATTGACCGCTGAGCTTGAGAGTTACAAGGGGAACGCCAAAGCTTGTGAATTTCATACAAACAAACTTTCAGAATTAGAAATTGGTTATCGAGATTCTGTTTTAAGAGAAAAACAATTGCAACTCAAGTATGATACACTTGATGTGAATCTGAACTTGAAAATAAAATCTTTAAACAAGGAAATTTCTGAACAAAATGACCAACTTTCTAAACAAAAAGCAATGTTCTCTGATCTTGAAAAAGAAAAGAAACAGTTGATTGCTGATTTTTCAAAACGAGAAGATTCTCTTCTTGATGAAATTCTTGATAAAACGGAAAAAACCAAAGCTTTGGACAATTTGCTTCTTACAACGGGTCATTCAGCTAAATCAAACAAGATGCTTTCTAACCAAGTAAATCCACGTTTTCATACTTCACATAAGATGGCACTTGGTAACGACCCTTCTTCGTTTCTCAAGAAAGCTCAGACATCTCAGAATGTGTTGAACAATGGAAAACCTTTGCATGAACCCATAATTGTTCGTGATTCTCTTGAAACGTTGGAACTATCTGAGGAGAGGAGATCAAAAATGAAACAAAAGAATCCAGATCTTAAACCAATTGATTATAACAAATGGAACAAAATTAATGGAATTACTTTTGTTAATCAAAAAGAAAAGTCAAAGTTTTCCATAACACCAAGTGTTTCAAACAAAGTGTCAACACCAGTTTCAAAACCAGTTGTAGTCTCAAAATCTCTTTCAAAAATCGAACAAATGTCTTCAAACAATCCTTTTAACACAAGTGATACTATAAGCATTTTAGATGACGTTAAAACTAGAATTGGGTATCTTCAAGAGACTGTCAAGTCTAAAACCAATATTACAACTAACATCTGGTTTACTCGTCATGATGACGAAACAAAAGAGTTTTTTAAAACCCAAATTACCCCTCCGTTAACTGCCATCAGTGCGAGGGTAATTCATGTTGAACAAGCACTTTTGAAAGAAACAGCTGACTTTGTCAAGGACCATAAATCCCTGGTAAATCAAGCTAATGAAAGTTTTGAACATATCAAAGTTTTGGAAAATTTAAATGATTCTCTCTTCGAAGATGTTATGACTACCGATATCATGTCCATCATTTTGCAAACATATTCTGTTGAAGATCATGAAAGACTCCAGTCTGAGACCTCCGCAATTGTTTCAAAATATGAAAATGCTCTTGAAAAACTTGAAAAAGAAAATGTGTCCTATTTTAAACAGCTTGATCGAAAAACCGAGGAATGCAAGTATGACAAACTGTCGTATGAGCGTGCCTACAAGGACATGCAAGAGCAAAATGATCTTTTAAGAGCTCAGCTGGGATGTCTAAAAGGAAAGGCTGTGGATACTAAGTTTGCAAAACCATTGACTGAGGAGAAAACAAATGTTCCCAAACCGGTTTTCAAACCAAAAATGTCTATTTCTCAGTTTCCTCCAAACGTCAATGAGAAAAATGATTTTTCACAAACAGTCACTCCACAGACTTTGCCTATTAAAAAGAGAATTATGAAAGGTTTCGAAAAACCTGTTTTTGATAAAGAAAAAGTGATTACACCTGGCATTTCTAGGACTAGTACAAGGAATGTGACCAAAAATCCAGTTAAAGAATCTGTTGGTTCTAACAACATGGTCAACAATCACTATCTAGAAGAAGCTAGGAAAAAGGCACAGACTCGAAAAGATGGAATTCTAGGTGCAACATCTAGGGTGATGAATTCTACAAGACTTCAAGGCACTGCTAGTAGTAGTAAACCATTACCTAGGAACACTCTTCAAAAGACTAGGGATTGGCTTGCATCTAAGAGTAGTTGCGCAAAAGAAAATGCTATGCCCTTAGAAAACAACACTAGGAATTCTAAGTCTTTTTCGAACAAGAATCAATTTCCACAAGACTGTAGTGACAAAGTTAAAGCTGCTGTTTTAAACAAGAATATTGAATTTATCTGTACTACATGTAAAAAATGTGTCTTTTCAGCTAATCATGATGCATGTGCCTCACAATATCTCAAGGAAGATAATTCTCATCCCAAGGCACAATCCACTAAGACACCAAATAGAAACAAGCCCGTTGCTAAAATGTCAAACAAAAAGAAACCTAATAGGTGGATCTCTTCAGGACATAGTTTTTCCAAAAATGAGTCTTCCGCTGCATCTGAAAAGAAAACTACTCCTAGATCTTACCTTAGGTGGATACCCACGGGCAAAGTTTTCAACCAAATAGGTCTTAGATGGATTCCCACAGGAAAGATTTTTGATACTTGCACCAACACAGATAATAGTGTCAATCATCAGGATAAGGAAGTAAAAACCACTACAACCGTTGATAGTGATCACCCTCACCGTGAGGAATCTTGTACTTCTAACACTGTTATTTGTGAAAACTCTTCTTCTTTGGTTGCAGGTGAATCAAATATCTCTGAACCCAGCTCATCAGAGGGTTCCAATTCTGTAAACTCTTCTTCATCACTCTTTCTATCTTCTTTATTGATTTTCCATTTCTTTTATAAAACCAACAAAAACAAAATACAAAAATAGAAAATTTTCAAAAAATACAAAAACAATATAAAATCAAAAATCCAAAAATATTCTTCTCACGACATGTCTCTCGTATAATCGATATTCTGTACATTTCTAGAAATGTCATTCAACAATGATACGGGTATGTACAGATGCTTTAGCGAGAGTTCTTTAAATGTTTTCCAAAACATGTCGTTTCTCAAAATTTCTTCAATTATGGCTTTCGTATACTTCAGTACGAAACCCGGACTTCAAAATAATGGCTTCTGAACACATCAGTTCAGGACCCGCGCTTCAAAGAAAGGAAAGTGCTTATCAAAATCAAAGGCTTTAAATATTTTTTCAAGCGCTATTCCTAAAAACATAATGGCTTGCAGTTACTTCAGACAGTAACCCGAACTTTAAAGAAAGGAAAGTGCTACGCAAAATCGATTTTCATAAATATCGAGCACTTATCCTAAAACAAATGAAGATAATTTTTCTTCAATATCTTCAAAACATTTTTTAAAATCTTCATCTTGCGTACCATTGATTCGAAATTTTTCAAAAAGATTTTTCAAAATCTCTCTCATTTGGTACCAAGATAACTCCCTCTAAACCCTTAATTGATTCTAAATTTTCTGTAAGAAAAATATGCTTTCGTTAAGGGGGAGTATTAAACCAAAATTGTTCCAAAATTCATGCTAAGTCAGTTTCTCTCCAAATGCTTTTCGAAAAACATATCTTTTAATCATTTTGTTTCAAAAACATCATGGATATGCTATTTTTGAGGGGGAGAAACGTGATTAAAATGTGATCAAAAAGGTTTAATGATCGTTGTTTGAATCTCAAAAGAGCTCGACTCAGTCGTAACCAATGAATTGACGAGAAATTAAAGTCAGGAAATATACCATTTCGAGAAACTTTCTATGGACTTGACCAGGACGGGTAATAACTTCAAGCTAGTTCTCTAGTGATGTAAACATGTCTCGAATCGGTCTTGTTCATTTAAAGTCGATCAATTCAAAAAGTGCGAACTCTACCCTCACTGTGAAGATTTAAGTTAAAACAATATAAGCACATGTGAAGGGGGAGTGTTTCTAAAAATATAAAACTCTCGAAATGTTTCAAACATGTTTTCTATCATAAACACTCTGAGAGATTTTCAAGAAAAATGGTTTTATGGCAACAATAGGACAGTCATGGAGTTATAAGGTGACTAAGGATAGGAAATCCGTCCTATGATCCGCCAGAGCCGGAGGGATCTACCCAAGGACATCACCAATAGTTTAGAACTAGAAGTCCTTAGGTATGATTGAAAAAAAGGAGTAATGTGAGAAAGGAGAAAGAAGGGGTTGAAGAATTAAAAACAAATGTAGTGAAAAAAGGTGAAAAGAAATAGCCCTCCATATTCAACCTTAGGGCAGAAACCGGGTTCAATTCATCTGCTACTGGTTGTCACTAGATGACACTGGTATTGAAGACCAAGACGTCATGGACCCAGTGGCGCACTGCACTAAACCTTCTAGCCACTCAATTCCTCTCAAAAAGGATTTGTTTCATTCTCACTGGGAACCCTACATAATCTATCGACTTTCTCTTAGAGAATGTTGATATTGAAGAAGGAGACCCTCTCCCTAGTCTCCGCTCAGGAAAACCAAAATGCACTAATTGAGTCTAGAGCCACGAGATTCATCAAAAGATCTCATAGGAACACTTGACATGACATCTCTTGTTGTTCATCGATAAGGGCACAAGTGATATATTCTAGAGTCCTACGCAGATCTTAGCAATCTGCCAGAACATTTATGAGAGGTTTTACAACTGTAATCCTCAGTGATTGAATGGAAATTCCTGCCAGGGTCAACATCAAGCAGCCCTGACAGCAGGTCACTTCGGTAACTCCCCGTGGATTACGCTTAGTGTGTCTCAAACGGTCTACAGTCGTGGGGTGATGCTTCTGTGTACCTCAGCGACTCATCTAAACTGTAGATGTACTTCGGTATATCGTGTTATCTCACTTGTGGGACTCCAGTTCAGGAACGGCCTCTGTGAGAATTAGAGACGTGTTTTCACACTATGCTGTTAACACCCTCAAAATTCAAACTTGTAAGTGCCGGAATCCGCTTATTACTAACCTGTTTTTTATGTTTTCATCTTATGGAAGCTCCGGAGCGGATTGATCGTGCAGACTCGCCACATGCTCATACCAACAACACATGAAATGTTCTCATCAAAATCAAAGGCAACAAAGTTAAAGATGATTCTTCGTCATTGTCAAAGAATCCTCAAAGTATAAAGACTAGAGAACTACGTCATTGGTAAATCAAAGTCAAATAGAAGTGTGAGCATGGTGGAGAAAGACGTGGAGACACCTAACCAACGAAGTTGACAACGGCAGACAACCACATTAACTTATCACAAAGCATGAAGGAACAAAGAATCAAGACTATTCTATATCTACACACAAAGTTCAAGCTCGAGAAAAGTAAAGACCAAATCAAGTGGAGCATCATTTGAATGACCACCCCTTAGGGGGAGATTGTTAGCCTTGATTATTTTTATTAGAAGTGATGGTCATTCACGATTAGGAACTTTGTAATGTGTGTTAGATATCGTGATAGAATAGTCAACGGGCTCGTGGATTGGGCTAAGCTAATTGGGCATTAGTTAAGTTAAGCTAGCCTTGTCTAGTTCATGTAACCCAAGCCCAATCCAAGTCCATCTCAAGGCCCATGGCCAAGCCTTAGGGAATCATCCTCTCTTACTATATATACCCCTCAAGTATGTCATTTGAGGGGTGCGCTTGAGTGTGTGTGTGTGTGTTTTTCCTTGAAGCAATAAACATCTTATTGTTTTCATCTTTCTTCTCTCTACCTCTCTAAACATATACATACGAATATACATCAAGTCACCAAGTTCTTTCCTTTATCTTTCTCTACGCCTACTGTTTGTATAACGTGGGTGTTTGTGTGGTAAAGGTTGTTATTGTGATAAGGTATACGTGATAAAAGGGATTTACAACACAGTAAGATCATCTGACTCGGTTTCAGAATCGTCGTCATGTAGTGATGTCTGGACTGGTTCAGTATCTATTTTAGGATGGACGATTCTGGTTGGAAGTTTCCTCCTGATTTTACTGCTGGTTTTCTTCTTCTTTGACTTGGTAGAACTAGTAGTACTTCCAGCTTTCTTGGCTCTGGTAGAAACTCCTAGAGCAGTTTTCTCATCTAGAAAGCCAACTTTTCCCGTAAGCACAGCTTCCTTGTAACGTCTGTAGGATGAAAGATCCTTAATTACATCAGTTATCAAGCAAGCATGGAGTTACGCTCCTTGTTTTCGATTTGTTGAGTCTTTGAACCTAACTGAGTTTAAAGTAGGCTCATTCAGCATGGAGTGCATATCGGGGTCATTCAACCTCAGTGGGATACCTTAGTGCTTCCCAAGAAGGTTATGTATGAGTAACTTGGTGTATCGGATGAAAGGAATCTTAGAACCAGGTTTCTTGTAGTGTTGCATCATGTCTTCCTAGATAAGACTTACATAATCAATGTGGTTCATGTGAACCATTCCCCAGAAGGTTTGAAGATGCATGAGCTTCGGGTGTTCATGACCACTATCTCTTCCTGAGACTGATTTAGCAATCATAAGATAGATAGTCCTCCAGGGTTGTGGGATATTCTTGACATCGACTCTGGAGTGCTTAGAGATGATGCCAGAAGCTTCGGCGTACCCAATATTAACCAAGAAGTCCAATACCTCCATTTCATTTGGAGTTCCGACGTATTCTATTGAAGGTATGACCGGAAGAAGAAGAATAGTGCGAAGATCCGCTATAGTGACAGTGACCTCCTGAGTGCCAAGCGTTACTTTAACCGCATCTTGTCCATCAATTTTATCCATAGTATGTCAAAACTGATGAATATAGATTTCTGGTACAGTGGCTGAGTTGGTGAGCATGAGGTTGAACGGGTGATGTTTGAGAATGTCAACAGCAACTTTGCATGAAGACTCAGAGTACGTGAAGTTGTTGAAGTCGACACGAAGATTGTTCTTCCCAATAATTTTGTCGTAACCGGCTGGGAAGATGTCAGCCATTGTGAGCTCATTAGAGGCATTGAGGTTTTCTTGATTGGCAGCCATTTTGTGATCTGAAAGTTATTAGACAAAAGAAAAAACATATGGAAACACATTGTGTCAGGTTTAGTTTGATTTATTTTCCAATTACTTGTTTGACGTTATCATGTTTATGATTGTTACAAGTCCTAAGTCACTTTTGTCCAATTGTTTGAAGTTGATGTGATAAGTTACGTGAGTATGTTAATTTATAAGTTTTAAATTCCAAATTTTCACTTAAACACACAACATATTAACTTTTATAATCATAAGCGTAACATTTGGTTTTATGACTTAAGCGTAACATTCATTAGTTTACTTATGTGTAACAATCCAATACAAAGTGAATTGGTGGCTTAAGCGTAAAAATGAGTACTTTATGCGTAAAAAAAGGTGCTTAGGCGTAGGCGTAAGCTAAAGCGTAAGACCAAATCTTAGGCGTAAGAATTTCTTACGCGTAAAACAGGTTCAAAGGCTTTTATGCTTACGCGTAAGATTAAGCAAAATGTTAGGCGTAATGTTTACTCGTAAGAGTAAAGCTTAGGCGTAACAAACCTTGTTTACGCATATCTTTCCAAGATACGCGTAATCCCACTATAGACCTCTTATGCGTAAGAGTTACGCGTAAGATTTCTCTTAGGCGTAACCTTTACGCATAAGAGTATTCCTTATGCGTAGCACTTAGAACACCTTTTGTCTGAATTTTACGTGTAAGCAGCCTGAAAATCATAAACACGAAAACTTGATTACAGATTATACCAAACACTAACAAAATCACAAAACAAGCACAAAATCATATCAAATAAACATAGAACAGCTTAGGCGTAAAGTGTACTTAAACCCTAAACCCTATTTTTACGCTTAACAGATTCAACCACAAGATTCAATCAAGATTCGTTTCTGGACTATCCTAGATGACATATGAATGATATAGAACAAGTTTTAACACAAAATCACCATAGAATAAGAAGATTTAATAGTGACGAACCCTAGAACCCTAAAGTTTTAATTCTTAAACTTTTGATGTTTCTGGGTTCACGTAAAGGCTCCTAATATGATTACAAACACATTCTATCACATCCTTAACCATCTAATCATAACAGAAATCAAAAACAAGAAAAGCCCAGAATATGCGTATGAACCCTAATTTTCAAATATGATCAATTAGTGTTTTTGGGTTGAAATTGATGATTGAAATGGGTTTAAAACATGTTTAGAAAGGTTTTAACACCACCCATTACAACACAAACACCCTTAGGCGTAATCTCCCAATCATACGCATAAGCAAAACATTCAAAATCAAAATTTTCACATTTTAACCGTTGGATTGAAATGATTTTCAAAACCTTTGTTTAAAAACATGATCAAAACATTGTACCACTTACAGATTTTGAAATGGATGAACAGATTTGAACAACGAATGAGAATCGTTGGATCTTGGTAGGTTTTAGAGTAAATGCTAGAAGATGATGCATTGAATGAGGTTGTTGGGGACTTTTTTTAAAATATATTTTTCAAAATGGACACTTTCAGTCCCTCAATCTCAAACATTTTCAACCAAGACCCATTAACTCCCGTTTTGGTTAGACAAAACACTTTTTAGGCAAGAAACTTAACGATGCTCCCCCTCGACTTTTGAAATAATGAAATTTGTAAACATTTGAGTCCGAGGAGGGTATATATCAAGATAAATATCCACCATTTAATAGAAAACAACGTATTTTAGGTAACATGCAAGTACAAGGTTTTATGAAACTGAAAAATATTTACTTTCTCCCCTTCAACACTTGTTCAGGAAAAATGGTGAAATGTTTGATAGAACACTGTGTTGATAGAAGTTTTGTACTTGCAATGTTTGTTTTTCAGATAAATTTGAAAAGAAGAATATTTTTGGATTTTATCAGATTTTATATTTTTGTATTTTGTTTTTGAAAAATATTTACAAAAGAGGTTTTGGTGTTTGACTTTTTCAGGTGTGTTTTAAAAGTTCGTCCAGTTCTTCTGGAGTCAAACACCTCATACCAATTCGGTGAATCAAGTCAGTAAATCTTGCGCGAGGCAAGGCTTTAGTGAGAAAATCCGCCAATTGGTGTTCTATACCTACAAAGTATAATTCAATTGTACCCTTTTCTACATGTTCTTTGATGAAATGATATCAAAGATCGATGTGCTTTGACTTTGAGTGTTGAACGGTGTTGCACGAGATCGTAATAGCACTTCGGTTGTCGCAGTACACCGGGATTCTGTCAAATACATAACCATAATCTGTGAGTTGTGTTCTCATCCAAATGACTTGAGCACAACACGCAGACATGGCTACATATTCAGCTTCAGTTGATGAAAGTGATGTGCAATCCTGCTTCTTCGATTGCCATGACACCAATTTATCACCAAGGAATTATAAATCTCCTGAAGTACTTTTCTGTGAATCTAAGCAACTGCATGGTCAGCGTCTGAAAAAGCTATTAGTTCAAAACCAGAATCCTTCGGATACCAGATCCCAAAGTTAATGGTTCCCTTGACATATCGGAGGATTCTTTTAGCCTAAGAGAGGTGTCTTTGGCCTTGACTGATAACGGGAGCAAAGATATATACAGAAAATACTATGTCAGGTCTATTGGCTATTAGATACATGAGAGACCCAATAATACTTCAGTATTTGCTAGG
This sequence comes from Chrysanthemum seticuspe, assembly GCA_019973895.1. NCBI lineage: Eukaryota > Viridiplantae > Streptophyta > Magnoliopsida > Asterales > Asteraceae > Chrysanthemum > Chrysanthemum seticuspe. Next base: position 203,365,140 of record BPTQ01000005.1, read on the forward strand.
GTCAACCAATTTCCCATGTAAATCAGCATCCAGTTTGTTGGTTTGTGCCATTGGTATAGCATAAGTGTCACAACTTTGCATTCCATGTTTATTCAATATTTCAAAAGCATATTTGGATTGACTTAAGAAAATACCATGGGGTGATTGATGAACTTGTAGTCCTAAGAAGAACGTAAGTTCACCCATCATTGACATTTCAAAATTTGTTTTCATTAGATTTGAAAAAGCGTTTGAGTACTTTTTGTGGGTAGAACCAAAGATGATATCATCAACATAAATCTGAACAATTAAAAAGTGTGCCCCATGATATTGAATAAACAGTGTTGGGTCGATCGATCCTTTGATAAAATGATTAGCAAGGAGAAAGGATGACAACTTATCATACCATGCCCGAGGGGCTTGTTTGAGACCGTAGAGAGCCTCGTTTAGTTTATAGACGTGATTAGGCAACTCTAGATCAACGAATCTTTCTGGCTGGATAGCATACACTGTCTCCTTTAGTTGACCATTTAGAAAGCCGTTTTGACATCCATTTGGTAGACGGTGATGTTCAAGTGAGCCGTGAATGCTAGAAAAATCCGTACAGCCTCAAGTCTAGCAATCGGTGCGAATGATTCTTCGAAGTCAATACCCTCTTCCTGTCTATAACCCTTAGCCACCAGACGTGACTTGTTTCGGATAACCGTACCTTCAGCATCTAACTTATTCTTCCAAATCCATTTGAGACCAATGACGTAGACCCTGTCGGTCTTTCAACCAATTACCATACTTCTAAACGTTTAAACTGGTTCAGCTCTTCTTGCATGGATTCAATCCAGTTGTCGTGAGCCATTGCATCTTTAATGTTTTTGGGTTCAGTTTTACTAACGGTGAGTGCATAAATGAAATGTTCACCATGAGTCTGAAGGTGTTGTCTAGTGATGACTGGTTGGTTTGGGTTGCCAATTATATTAACAAGAGGATGGTCTTTAGTCCATCGGTGTGTGAAGGGTTGATGTTGGTATACATTGTGAAGATTTGGTGGATTCAGATGGCTGGTAGAAGATTCAGCAACATCTGGATTTGCCGTTTCAGTTGCGAAAGGGTTAAAGAACGCATTTCCATCATAATCTGAAGGTGCAGGTACATCTTAATTAAGAATATCATCAGTTGGGTCATTGTCATTAGAAGCGGTTTGTTCGGCTGTTGTTGGAGATTCAATCGGGGGTGCATAAGCAACAATTATTGTTGTTTCACGTGTATCAGATATAGGATTATTATCAGGTTGAGCAGCGGAAACATTTGATACATCTGGAGCACGTTGATCAAAATCTTCACTAAACAATGGAGCAAACAACGTTTCCATCTGACGATGAGTAGGTTGAAAGGTTTGATCAGCTGATGATTGAGGGAAGTTTAGACGGTTATGTTCGGGTTCCAAGCTATTTTGCTCAGAAGCCATTTCTATGAGCTCATCAAAGTTAGCGTGAATGGTTTCCATAATTTCCTTTGTACGACGATTCCAGATCCGGTATCACTTTGAGTTTTCACAGTATCCAACGAAGACTCCAATGTCAACTTTGGCCTTGAGCTTTCCAAAGTCATCACGATCATTATTCGGGTAACAGAGAGCACCAAATACATGAAAGTGTTTGAGGTTCGGTTTTCTGTTATAGATAAGCTCATAAGGTGTTTTGTTGTGGCATTTTGTTATCATAGAACGGTTCTGAGTGTAGCATGCAGTTGACACGGCTTCTGCCCATAAGTAATCTGGAAGTTTTGCATTGATCAACATCGTTCTTGCTGCTTCCACTAACATACGGTTTCGTCTTTCGACAACTCCATTTTGTTATGGTGTTCTTGCAATTGATGTTTGATGCTCAATTCCCACTTTCTCATAGTATTCGCGAAGAGTTTGGTTCACAAATTCAGTTCCTCTGTCTGTTCTGACTTGTCTAACCGTGTTACAGAGCTGAACTTGAATTTTCGTGAGAAAGGTGATGATCATTTGTGGAGCTTGATCTTTACTTCATAGAAAATAAACCTAAGTCCATCTGGAGTAGTCATCAACGATTACGAGAATGTAGCGTTTGCCATTAATCGTCTGCACACGCATCGAGCCATACAAATCCATGTGAAGAAGATGAAGAACATGCTGAGAGATGTTTTCCACCTTTGAAGGAAAATGAGCACGAGTGCTTTTCCCTTGTTCACAAGCTAAACATAAGTGATCTTTTGAATACCTAAACTTTGGAAGACCTTCAACTAGTTTGTGTCGCGCAAGTTTAGTTATGGTTTGAAAGTTCAAATGTGAAAGTTTTCCGTGCCACAACCATGATTTTGTAGATGTTGCCTTAGAAAGTAGACAGATGGGAGATGAAGTGATCATGTCTTGCATTGAGATTGTATAAAGGTTTGATGTGCGGTTTCCATACATGAGATCGTTTCCTTGTAGATCACGAATGAAGCAAGTTTTCTCCCTAAAAGCAACTTCCAAATCACCATCATAAAATTGGCCGACTGAGAAAAGATTGTGTCCAAGACCTTCAGCATAATAAACCCTGCTAATTTCGATGTTCCCATTGATGTAGTCTACATAGCCCATGATAGCTGTGAAGTGATCATTCCCGAACCTGACAGTGCCAATGAACTTTGAGAAAAGTTTGTGAGATGTTTGAAATTTCCTGTCATGTGCCAGGAACATCCGATATCAACAATCCATAGGATGATCTGTATCACCTACAATACACACAGACGACACAGGTGGAATATAAGTAGAGGTGGAACCCGAAGAGTTAGAGGGTTCCGTTACAGTTACAGATGAAACACACATGTTTATAATTTTGGGAATCCATTTAAATCCAGGTGTATTTTGTAACCATCTCTGCCAAGTCCAACTAGTTTGTGCTTTAGTCTTAGTGAATGCACTAGGTGATATTCTCTTCCTAGGAGGTGAAGTGGGTTCTATGGGTACATCAATGATATTCGCATAAACACTAGAAGGCAGTTTACCTAGCACTGACTTAGAAGCAATAGTGGGCCTAGAGGTAATTCCATTTCTATGTTTCCACTTACGAGATAAGATAGATTTAGCAACACAATTCTCATGACAACCAGAAAACATGCTTTTACGACAAACAATACAAGATGCTTCAAACAAAACATTCAAAGTACTTGAAGATTCAACATTCGTTACATCACTTTTTCTATTACATTTGTCTAACTCAATATCTAAAGTAGGTACAACATGTGTTTTATTCAAAGTCCTAGTGTGTTCTTCTACTACAGGGGTCTTACTGATCTTCTCTTACGTTGCAACTTCTTATTGTTCTTGTTTGTGCTCTTAAGCTGTGAAGTGCTAATGCTAGGATTAGAGGCAACTACTCCTGTAGAAGTGGAAGGAAGCACATTAGTATCTTGATGTTTGTCATTAGGCATCCTAGTGTCAATTTTAAACATTCCAGGTGCAAGGACATTTGTGTTACTAGACTTATCACTCTCATGTTTCCCCAATTTCTCTTTCAACTCAACGATAGTGTGTAACAAATCTTGGTTCTTGTGGTCATTCATGGGTCAAAAGTAAGGGTTTCATATACTTTTTCTGGGTTTTTGAAGCTGAACGGAAAACTTGGTCGGAATACTCGCCAGAGCAAGAAGTCAAAAATTCAAAACCCTCTTTTTACGTGTAACTCTGCATCTGTTTATGAATAACTTGGAAAGTTATTCGTAAGAACACCTTTTTACGCGTAAGGTTACTCCTAAGAAAAAGTTACGAGTAGGAAGCTTTACGCATAAGAAAAAGTTACGAGTAAGAAGCTATACGCCTAAGAAAAGGTTACGAGTAAGAATCGTGTACGCATAAGAGAGGTTTACGAATTACCAAGACAGTTTTACGCCTAAGAAATGGCTTACGCATAAGAAAAATAAAAGGTTACGAGTTTCTTCATTGTAACTCACCCCTTTTACACACAGTCTCTCTTAGGTGGTGTTTGTTTTTTAAGAGGCTCTGAATCTGAATCTGAACCACACATCTGAATCTGAATCTGAGGCGTAAATGTCTGAATCTGACCGAATCTGAACGGGAAAAAAAAAACTCATGTTTGAACCGCACATTTGCTTGCTCGTACTATTTTTTTTTTTTTGTATTTTTTTGTGTCAGCAAGAGGCAACAAGAGGCATTCAGACACCTCTCTCAAGTCTAGACCATTAAGATCTTACTGCCTCTGAACGCGTCTGAACGGGAAAAAAAAAACAAACGGTCTGAACGACAAAAATGTCTGACCGCGTCTGAACGGTTCAGATTAAGAGGCTGTTAAGAGTCTCTTACTGAAAAACAAACACCACCTTAGTGTTTTAAACTCTCTAACCTCATATCCAAAGGATATTTCTATGTAGTTTTGTGTTTGTGTGATTATCTAGGTTCCTCTTAAAGGCAAGATCACCACCTCTTGAAGTCGAGCAAGCTCAAGTCCATGGGTTGCCAAGCTTCGTCATCATCAAGACTACTGATGTTATCTTGTTGATAGTTCTTTCTTCTCTCATTAGAAGTGTTGTGTTGAAGACATAGGTAAAAGATGTCTAACGGGTCAAGTCGAAATCACTCCCAGCAGCCAACGCATCTTGAGTAGTAGATATTGTAATATTGGATATTTTATATGAGATGTTGTTTTTGTTTTGAAAGTAGTGTTTTAGTTTGTTAATGTTGAGATTGTTGAGAGTATGTTGTTTGATGTTATGATATTAGAATTGTTAACGTCTCTTAAAATTGTGGATAAGGGATCTTATAATCAAGGCATCGCAACAAGTATTGCAAATAGTAGTTATCGCAACAATCTGGTAAAAATGGGCAAAGTTTTTCTTCGTAAACTAGTGGGCAACAGTAAGTCTCGTAAAGAGAGGTGTCGCAATCTTTTCCCATCACAACAATGATATGAGGTTATCACTTTTCTTGCTACTTGGACAGAGTTTTCTTTCATAAATTGTGGGTAACAAAAAGCTCCGTAAAGCTTGTATCACAAGGTAACTATCACAAACTAAATTGCAAAGGCTATCGCAACCCAACACTTGCAACCAAAAGTTGTCGCAACTAGCTATCACAACAGAAGACAACTATCATAACTTTTCCTCAGCCAACTATCGCAATAAAACCCTCTTTTTGACAAATTTTGCGAGCAAAAAACTTAAACCCTAATTTCACGAAACAAAAGTACACTTTTTCTTAACTCTTCAAACCACGTTTTCAAGCACAAATCTTCACCAAATTCATAATTTTTTTGTATAGAATGATAAAAAACTCTTCCTTAATCTCAAATATGTTTCTCCAACACACGTTTTTATAAGATTAAATACGAAGGAATGATCTTATGAAACCGAACGAATAGAAAAAGATGTTTTAGAAAGAGAAAGTTTTTAAAATCTACAAAAAACAAAACTTTTACTACTTTAGAAGATCAAACCAAAACTAAAACACTACTAGATGAAACAACGATTCATAACCGACTCTTGATACCAATTGTTGTTCCAATAATATCACGTCTACGCAACTAATCTAAAAGAGATGAAATGAATGTGAGCACTTCATTCTAGAAAGAGAAACGAGAGAAAGATAGAAAGTCTCACAAGACATATCTTAGAAACACACACCTCATAACCCATGAGGTAGGGGGTATTTATACCCATACATGCAGCCAGCTTCCCCTCGCAACTATACAAGTGTTGCGAGGGTAATATGTGTTGCAAGCCACTACTAAGTTACATAACATACCCTAGTCTATAACAAATTATTAATAGAAGTCCATGCACTAATAATTTACACTTTTTGTGTTCCAACAAGCATAGATCTTACAATCTATGATTTTTATTATCTTTAAGTTTTAAAGTAGTTTTGAAAAATAAACTAATTTTTGTCGAGTTTGGTTTTGGGCATTTCACTAATATTAGGATGTCAATATTACATATCGCACGTATTTTTAAATATAAATGAACAATGTCTCAGGTAGCATGTATGTTAGTTCATGCAACCCATTTACGACAGGATTGCGTGCAAATTGGTTCTACTCTAAAAAAGGGGAGGAACTTCCGGAACGGCTTAGGTTTCTTTTCTGTCCCGCTCCACCAACTCATGTACTGTTTTATTCTTTCTATCACTTTCTGTGAAATTGTGGATTAATAACTCCATTATAAGATATTAGCTTTTACGCTCATTGGTATTGTTGGCTTTCATAAACACATAAAAAAATTGATGAAAGACTAATTATTTGCTATGTCCTTATAGGAAGGCATCAGATGAGATATCCGTCTTATCCATATGATGTCAAACTGCTGGAACATCTAACAGAAAAATGTGGAGTTGGTAATTGAAAGCCACATTTATATATTGGCGTGTTTATCCCACCACTTGATGCGGCTTCAGTGCAATCGAAGTTCCAACCTCTTTCACTTAAGTTCGTAAATCCGAACATACTTTGAGCATCCTTTGGTCGTTTCTCTGGATTCAAGTGAAACCAAAGCTTAAGTTGATGAGTATTGTGGGTTTGAAGAAAACATTAGAGGATTTGAAAATGTATGACTCAAATGGGAGGGAGTTTTACAGGTCAGTTGCATCTAGATACTGTAATCAATTGTTTCACATTTACCAATAGAAAGAGAATCCTTAATTTCTCCCATAAAGATTCTTTAGAGTACGAGTGAGATTGATTGAGCGAAAGACTTTTGTAGCAAGTGGCTAACAAGGTTCTAGTCCTGCCATTGTACACAATTGAATTATATCAAATTATCAATCATTATTTGGTATATATGTTTACCCTTTACCCTAATTATATGAGGTCCATGCGTGAATCTCTGGTGAACATTCACCCCCTTATCTGAAGCTTTTGTAGATCATTCGAGCAAGTACTTAGAGACAACGTCAACTACTATTTTTAGGGGTGTTTGTGTTTGTTGTGGAACTCTACTTCAAAAGGTCATTAGACTAATAGAAAATGCATGTTTTAAAAATGCTTTTGAGTATGGATGTGGCTGTATTTGGAGGTGTTTTGATTTTGAAAGAAACAACAATGACGACACGAACACATATAACGTACTGCTACAATAGGAGCGCTTCATTCAAATGATGAACTTCGGAAGAAGAAGGTCAGACAAAGCATACAATAAATCGGAGATGGACAAAAACAACAACAACGACTCGGAGATAAACATGTTTCTGCAATGTGAGCCCAAAATATATAAAATAACATTTACTATAAACAATTTTGGGATATAATCATTTGTCCAAGGTAAATGTAGTAGGATATGTTGTTAGTTTCCATTATTCTGGATGATATTTTAGATACAAAGTTAGTATTTTTTATGTGACATACTCTATTTTGCAATACGAGCACGTGTTTCTATCTAAATTTTGATTTTATTTTATATGTGGAATAAGGTCGCGCTTTGAGATGTACTCTTTTAAAATATAAAGTTTTGTGAATGCAAATTTATTATGGATAACCACATGATGGTAGTGTGATATATGTTTGTGACAAATCAAGAAAAAAAAAAGAGGAGAAGAAAAGAAATAAAAACTCAACAAACCATGCTTCTGTGGTCATTGAGATATTCGTAACAAGTGTATATAGTTTTAGGGAATGTTGTCTTTAAATGTTGAATTAAATTTGTTGTACCTATGATATAATAGTTGATCTTAATTTAGAAAAAAATCTAATCAACTTATACAATACTATTGTAACAAATGCTTTGTGGTAACACGCGGGTTAAAATCCTCGTTTGTAACGATAGCTGAAGATATACAGTGATAAAATATTATGTTATATTTATTTAAACATAAACTTAACTTAAATTATCTTTAATCAAATTAGTACTTAGAACAACACATGTACTATTTTTGAATATTGGAAATGAAATAATTTCTAGATCGGCAGCCACTACTCCTCCAAATTAATATGGGTCCCACTTAATTGTCTCTCGGTAGTTCCGTGACCGTGACTCCATACACTCTCATCCACACCCCTTAATCTCCACCGTCAGATCGTCTTCATCCAACGGTTCATATTCGGCACGTTGCTCCACACCCTACCGAACCCCACCAATAAATCAACACCGTTCATTGTTTTACTTTTCAACACTGAGTACATCAATAGCCGTTGATACCCTACTGGACCCATATATATAGTTATTTAGTCAGAATTATTACCGCATTAAATATATCATATTTTAATAAGAAATAATAAAATAATGGAAAACCGAAAAACAGGTAGTAATGAATATTTTTTGACCGGCTAATATGGTATTTTATGCGGTCACCTAGATTCCTTGCGATCGACATCTACTGCCTTTTACTAAAGGTTTTCTTTTTTATCGAAATTACCGGATATAGCCGGTAAATATAGAAACTGACGTGGATCTTTATTTAATTGTCAGCTTAAATGTGCATAATCTTTTTTATATGTCTACGTGGCCCACATGAGGTGATTGCAATTTTTTATATTATTGATTCTTTCTATATAAAAAATTGTTTTTTTTTATTATGATTAAAATATGCATTTAGTGTCTAGTTGGCATTTGTTATCTAAAGTATGTTATTGTACGATTTTAAAACCAATAGATTTTGGTCAATCTTAGCTTTAGTAGTATTTAATGTATTTTAAATATGGTAATGCAATAAACAAATACAGTATAAATTTAATTCTTAAGCATATATTAGATGTATTTATCCAATTTTCATTTGATCCCAAATCAATACCTAATTTTTAATTTTAATACCAAGCAGATATTGTTAGAAATTAAATTTCAATATACATCTATCATTTCGATACTCATTTCAATATGCTCCTTTTTTAGAAGAAAATACAAATTTATTTAATTTTAAAAAGTAGTATTAATAATTTTTTTTCTTTGTATTAACTTTGTACTATTTTGTCTTTTAATTAGGGGTGGAAACGAGCCGAGCCGCTCGTAAAAAGCTCGGGATCGGATCGGCAAAAAACTCAAACAAGTCGAGCCTAAACGAGATCGAGCCTGAACTCGAGCTTAACTTTGGGCTCATTTAATAATCGAGCTCGAGCCCGAGCCCTATACGAAAAGCTCGATTAGGCTCGCGAGCCTAAACGAGCCCTAAATATTTCTAGTATATTAATATTGTCTTACTGCCCTAAACTCACACAGCCATCAATTATCCTCTCACCAAACACAGATCTAGAGAAAAAAATATTCGTCCCTTATTCTTTTAACTCACAATTCAAAAAACTTCATCCTTGTTCTTTTAAATCACAATCAATGAATTACAATTACAATAACCTTTCCTTGTAAACCAAATGCAACAACCAATTTAATATTCTTGTAGTAAAACAAAACGCAGCCACAAGCAAACCGAACAACAGATCTCTCTTATCCTTTTATTTCTTTCTTTTGATTAAATCACACACGAAACACAACTTTCCTCTGGTTTTTATCTACTGAAAACCCGAACCACAAAGAATCAAGCACAAGTTTCAGCGTAAGATCTTTGTAAAGGTCCCGGGTAGGTACTCATTTTACTTGTGTTTGTTTCGTGTTTTCTTTAAACGAAACTACGAAAGAAATAAAAATCATAACAGTTTTGTTATAGGTTTTTTCTTTATACCTTTAGGATATTTAAACGAAGTTATGCTTCGAAAAAGATCTATGATGGGTTGTTAAAAAAACTTGTGAATCTATTATGATTTATGAAAACAAGTTAAGAATCTGAGATCTTTCATGTGTTTTTTTTTTCCGTTCGAAACAGTGATGGTTGAAGGTGATGTGGGTGTGTAGTTGTTTGTTAGTTACTTTCAGAAAACCATTGGCTTATGACTGGTTTTGAAATACCATTGTACTAATATATGTGAAAATGAAAATGTTTTAACCACTCGTCTTTTACAAGCACTGAGTATAAAAATAGTCATTCGAAATGAAAGAAAAAATGTATATTTAGCATATTTAGACCAAGCAAACACATAGAATGCATATCTGTAATCGAAAATTACCAGTTAAAAAAATATTTGTAAACATAAAGTTAGATGAGTACTTACCAATTTGGACCAAGGATGACCAAGAACAAACGAGCTTAAAACATGAGCCGAGCTCGAGCTTTGTATAAGCGCATTATAAACGAGCCGAGCCCGAGCCGAGCTCGAGCTTTAATATCTTAACATGAGCCGAGCTCGAGCTCAAATCTTAAAGCTCGAAACGAGCCGAGCTCGAGCTCGAGCTTTCCAAAATATAAACGAGCCGAGCTCGAGCTCTGACAGGCTCGAGCTCGGCTCGTTTTCACCCCTACTTTTAATATAAAAAAAAAACTGAAAAATATAATCATTACTTTTCTCATAATTTTTAAAAAAAATGTCAGTTTTATTTTTAAATAATTTCTTTTTAAGTATTTGTAATTACTCATACAACTTTAGAAAGATAAAATCGATTAAATTTATTAGAAAATTGATGTATAAGCTTCAAGTTTTTGACCTAAGCATAGGTCTAACGCCAACAAAGTGACGTGTTTAGTTGATTTTAAAAATTCAGCAAGTATATTATAATATTCTCTATTTACCCACAATTAACAAGTTCTTATTTTTAGTAAATTTTCTCTTTCCTTTGTATGTATCTTTTTCTTCCTGATATCTTTATGCCTCTCTTATATAATCCTCATCACCTTTTTCATTAACAACATACGTGAACTTTCGTATTTAATAAGAAATTGAAACACATACATAAGAACGCCGACAAATGCCCAAAAAACATAATGTAACAGAATAAACCAATTGTCAATGAACATAGTGTGTTTCACACTTTCACATTGTTACCTCAATCACATATAAACTTTATCAATATCATCATCATGTGCGTCACTAGAAGCTATCAGTTAATGACTATGAATGTATATATGATCTCGTTACCTACAAAGACAAATGAGAGTTTTAAAATCCAGGGTTTCAAAATGTGAAGGCAATAACACTATCTCGATGATGAAATGATTGCCGAATCTGGCGGTACAAGTGCTTCCGAATCAACATGTATCTTTGAGTGATAAAGGGAAGCGACACGATAATAATAACGGTGGAAATAGTAACTGACAAAGGGAGTGACAAAGGGAAGCGACATGAAATGATCGCGTAATTAGGCTCAAGTTTAGGTCAAATAAATTAAATTTGTTTATCATTTTTCAACTTATTAATCTATGTTTATTACATAGTTTAAATTAATTTCTAATAAATAAAAAAGATATTGTTAACAAATAATTTTGAATAGAAGAAATAAATTATGAAGTTGAAACACATAAGTAACTATTTCAATGAATTATCTGTTACCGGAAAATAAAGGTGGCAAGATGTGCTTAAAGGCAAAAAAATAGACTAAATAGGCAAATTTTTAAAAGATTTGGGCACATTTAGCCATTTTATTTTTTTTGAAATAGGCACATATAGTCCATTAAAAACTTAAATGAGCACTAACGGACAATTTTTTTTTCTTAATTGTATAACATTATGATGTTTTGAAGATTTTTTTTATATAATATATTTAAGTTTTTTTTAATATAAATAAGATATTACGTTTAAAAATTTTATTTCGTTATTTTAAGTATTTTATTAAACGATTTGTATAATATGTGCCCGTTTGGCCCGTAACAATTTAGCCCATGCCCATTTTAACCCATGCCCGTACCCGACTTGCCCACCTGTTTGCCACCCTCTACCGGAAAATAACAAAGAAAAGAAAGAATCATGAATAAACATCATTATTTAACTTAAGGATAAGGATCCTCTAATGTTCATTTGAACATTAGAGGTAATATTATGCTTTATTTGATTATACATTATCATTATTATAAAACATCTATTTTATTTTAATAGCAATGTACAATCTCAATAAACACAACATTACCTCTAATCCTCTAATGTTCAAATAAACATTAGAGAATCCTTATCCTTAACTTAATTACTTTAGGAAATGAAAACTATTCCCCAGTTTTGTCCGGGATAGAACTTCATGTCACAATACCAAATATTTTATCATTTTACAATTATATATTTTAATAAAAAAAAATAAAAAACATGAAAGCTTGTCGAGTAAGCAAAGACCGCCACGTGTAGGTTAGAATCCAACGGGCCACAGAACGCCATGTCACACCCAACACAAATCTGAACCGTCAGATCTGAAAGTGGAAACGTACGGTGAAGATGAATCAAGACACCTAAAAAGTACACATCTGAACCGTCAATCAAGTTTGTGAGTAGCCTTCGTGGATAGTGAAATACCGAAAAGATGATGAGATAGAAAGAGAGTGTGTGTGTTTTTTCTTCTCTTTCTCTGTGTGTGTGTTTGTGTGAGAAAAAAAAGAGATCTCAAATCATCTATTCAATCTTCTCTTCTCTTCTTTAAAATTATTATCACATAAAAATATCATCTTTGCCCATCCATTAATAATAATAATAATTATTATTCCGGTGAATTATGTTAGATGTTGTTAATAGATCTGACGTTAATTAGATCTAATGGATAGAAATCGTGAAGCTAGACGAGCTAGTAACATGGCTGCTCCTCCTGCTAACGGTATATCAAGACGAAGACATCGTAGCAACAGTTTACGCGATTCGCCAGGTATAACATCATCAAAAACAATTTATTTCTAATGTATTATCTGTTACAAGATCTGTTGTTTAATTTACTTGTCGATTTAATACAGATGAGGACGGAGGAACAGAGGTTCACGAAGGAGGAAGGTTAAGAGAAAGAGGAGTGGTGAAAAAAGATCGATTGGATCGAGATAGAGATCGGGAGAGGGAAAGAAGTAGTAGTAGGAGTAAAAGAAGGAGAGATAATAGGATGAATATGATTCAACATCATAATAGTCATCATAGTAATAATAATCATGTGACAGGTGGAAGTAATAGAGATGAGGGTGATGACACGTCGGATGAAAGTGTAAATGATGAAGATGAAGATGATGACGACGGTGATGCTTTGCGGATGTTACCTCCGTTAAATCCACCGTCAAATCATCATAGTAATAATCATGTTACGTCTCTTCAGCATCGGAAAACCTTTCCGCCGGCTGTTAATAATAATAATAGTAGCAACAACAAAGTCTTTAGAGCGGCGGCGCCTCCAGCTTGGAAGGCGGCTGATGAAATGATTGGTGTTTCTGTTCCGAGAAAAGCTCGTTCTGGTAAATAATAAAGATTATATTTTTATTAATTCATTTTGATTAAAGATGTGATTTTTAATTGTTTTTTTTTTCTGTGTTGATTTCAGCTTCAACAAAGAGGTCTCATGAATGGGTATCTGGTGTTGTTGGTAGTGGGAGCGTAGAGCAGAGTCATCGGCAATCATCCATGTCACCAGTTGCAGCTTCACCGGCGGCGCCGCCATCTCCGTCTTCTTCGAATGTCTCTGTTCGAAAAAAGATGGTTTGTTTTTCTCTCTTTTTTTTTTGTATTAAAAAAAGTAGTCTTTTTGCAGTTTGTTGATATGGTTTTGTTGTGTTTTTGTAGAAAAGTAATGGAGGGGGTGGAGGTGTGTCGAAACCCAGACCGCCTAAATCGACATCAAAACCGTCATCTTCGAATCCGGAAGAGCTTGAAATTGAGATAGCCGAGGTTTTATATGGTTTGATGACTCAATCTCAAGCTCCAGCCAAGAAAGAATTACCATCTAATGATTCTACAAATGCAAAACTAGATTCGAATAAATCAGCTAGTGAGCCTCAAAATTCGACATCTTTGTCAACCATAGGTAAGAATTGTTGTTTTCAATTTCCTTTTATTAAACTTTTTTTTTTCTTGTTGTAATTGATTGTGTTTTTGACTTTTTTTGGATGAACTTGCAGCTCCAAAGAGGAAAAGACCAAGACAAGTTTCCGAAAATAATCCGTTTAGTGTACGAAGCAGTCCGGTTTCGTCTTCAGTTAAGACGGAAAATGATCATCAGAATCATCAGCAGTCTCCCAAGACAGACAGCTCTGGATCTGCAGCTGCTGTTGTTGGTTCTGGTGAAAATGGCGTTTCTTTTGGATTTACGAGCTTACCGGGTCATCCGGTCTCTTCAGCGGAGGTAAAAGTACCGGTGGTAGAAGAAACTAAATTGGTGTTGACTAAAGAAGAGGCTGAGAAGCAATCTCCAGCGGTTGGGTTGAATGATGGAAAGAGTAATAATGAAGGTTTGATTACGACAGCTGCATCGATCACGACAACGACTAATTTGTGAGTTAATTTAGGGGACCTTTTGCTTTAATTGTGAAAAAAAAAAATTGAACGTCAGTAATTAAGATCTTTGAATGATTTTTGTGTTTTGCAGAAAAGCTGGTAACGCTGAGAATGAATATCAAAAGGAAGAAAAATTCGAGATAGATCTGATGGTGAGACGGACTTTTATTGATTATTTTCAGTTTTAAGTATGTTATTATTTGGGACTATCATTTATTGGTCATGTGATTTTAGGCTCCACCTCCTCAACAGAGAACATCTCCGGAAAGGGATAACAGGGATATCAAATTTTCAGATCATAAAACCCAGGTGATTATTCATCTTTTTATAACATCTTGTCAGTTAGATATTGTTTATCTTGTTTTCTTATCTAAAAAGTTTGTCTTTTTTAGCAGGAAGCGAGCAAGAATGTTAATAAGGAAGATGAGAAGATAAGGAAGTTTGGTAAGGATGAGACGATAAGTTTGACTGAAGAGCAAAAGTCAAAGGGCGGGATTGCCCTGGAAACCGGAGAATCATTAAAGAAAGCAATGGATGAAGAAAGGAAAATTGAGCTTCGTATCGATTTGGAGAAACCTAACAAGGACAGTGCTAGTTTGGTAAGTGGTAGCAGCAACAAATCACTTAATCAAGTTCTTAAACATCAGCAAGCAAAATCTGAAGTTCAAACAGAAAAGCCTGGTAATTTATTCTACCGTCATAAATCTCACCGCCTTCTTCTTTCAAATCTCAAGACGTGTAGCTTACACGTATGTTGTTTGCATTTGCAGCTCAACCGAGTTCTATTCCAATGCCCATGGCGAACTGGCCTCCAATGGGGTAAGTGCAAAAGATCTCAACCGTGTACTTATAGCGAGCTGGTGAACAAGTATTTATCATGTGGAAATTTGCAGGTATGTGGCGCCGTTGCAAGGAGTTATATCTATGGATGGAAACACCATGCCTCAAGCACCAATTCAGGTACTAATTCTTCTTCAATTATTTTTTTCAGTTGACGTGTCTTGTATTTATCTTATTGTTTATTAAAATGCTGCATTTCTTACAGCCGATATTTACACAGCCAAGGCCAAAAAGATGTGCAACACATTGCTACATTGCAAGGAACATTCACTATCTTCAGCAATTCATGAAGATAAACCCGTTCTGGCCACCTGCGTCTGGAACCGCAGCTATGTTTGGGGCCAAACCTAGCAATCTAAATGTCATGCCATCAGCTGAACTTCAAGGGAATATTGCAGGAGGGCCTTTACAGGCAATGCAAGACAAGGGTCCAGGACTCGGGATTTTCCCGGGCCACACAGCTGGAAAGGACAACAAGTCTCCTCAAGCTACAACAGTACCCGATCCTGCTGCTCAGAGAAAGCACCAGGTCATGCTGCAGCAAACAATGCCACCAGTCGCTCCCAATAATATACTAGTAAGTTGCTTTAATTTAACAATGTTGAACTGATCCCCTCTTAAAAGGTAATTTGTTTTTTTGGAGAGTTTTATTTATTTTGTTTTTGTTAAATTTTGCAGCATGGGCCTGCGTTCATATTCCCTTTTAACCAGCAACAAGCGGTGGCGGCATCTGCTGCTTCTGTTCGTCCTGGTTCATCCAAGCTTAATACAAGCACAACAGGTGGTTTGGCTGGTGCTGCCGGTTCAGCCAATTCAGCTACAGTGAGCTCTGCGACAACTGCAGCTGTCCCTGCTATGAGCTTTAATTACCCCAATATGGGTGCCAACGAAACCCAATATATGGCGATTTTGCAAAACAACCACTTCCAGTATCCAATACCTGCAGCTGTTGGAGGACCACCAAATTTTAGAGGCAACCCTCATGCCCAAGCCATGCCTCTGTTCAATGGCTCCTTCTATTCTTCACAAATGATCCACCCATCCCAGATTCCGCAAACGTCCCAACAAGCGGCACCAAGTCAATCTCAAAATCATCACCCTTCACAGGCCCAACAAATCTCACAAACCCATCAGAATAGCAGTGGGTCCACCTCATCTTCACAAAAGCATTTGCAAGCTCAACAGCAGAGGCAGCAGCAAGGCAGTGCCACCGCTGTTAATGGCAGTGGCAATGGGAATAGTGGGAGTTTGCATAACAGTTTTCCGGGTCACAAAAACCGATCACAGCAACCTTCTCAGCACATGAATCCACCGCCGCAGGCTCGTCATCTTGAGAATGAAGTGACTGGTGGGGAGGATAGCCCTTCGACTGCTGATAGTAGAGTATCAAGAGGAGCTTCCACAATGAGCGTTTATGGTCATAATTTTGCCATGCCGGTTCACTCGCAGAATTTTGCTCTGATGAATGCTCAGGCTGCCATGTCTAATGCTCCTAGCGGCAACTCAAATGACAAGAAACAACAGCATCATCAGCAACAGCAATCTCAGCAACAAGGGTTAAAAAGGGGTGGCGTGGATTCGTCATCGCCTCAAACTTTTGCAATGTCTTTTGCTCCTATGAATGGTACTGCTGGCACTATATCATCAATGGCGCAAAATCATGCAATGTTTCAAAGTTTGCCGGAATCATTAAGGCAAACTTATCACCATATGCTGGCAGCGCCGGCTGGAGCTGCATCGGTTCACCATTCTCAACAAAAGAAAGATTTCAGAATATCTGAAGAGGCTTCCAGAGCTGCACCAGGTCATGATTCTTCAAATGCTGATGATGACAGAAAGGGTAGTGCAGGGTTGACTGGGAAGTCGGGTCAGTCCATAGCATTTTCACGACCAGACCTTGGTACAGATGCCACGAATTCATCAGGTTCCATCTCTGGGACTTCTGTGGTTGATAGCTCTTCAAGGAACATAAACCTTGGTGCTAACAACCGCTCATCCCGATCTCCGATCCCAACTTCTGTTGCGGCTGCTCAATCTTCTCATCATTTACATGCTCAGTTCCAGCAACAGCAGCAACATCAGCAGCAACAAATCCTTCAGCTTCAAAAGCAGCAACAGCAAAACATTAATAATGCTCGTAGTAAAAATCCACCTTCCAGTAATGGAAGTGCTTACCCTGAGCATCTTATGACATCATCTTCTTCAATGGCTGGTAAGTTCCCAAACTCCCTTTCTTCATTCCCTCTCCAAACCAGCAACTCTAGTAGTAGCCCAGCTCAATCCCCTCAGTGGAGAAACTCGGTGAGGGGTCCCGCCACTTCTCAAGGTCCATCATCTCTGGTTCCCGCAACCACATCTTCTCTCAAGAACCTGCACCAAGCTCATCAGTCCCATCAAGCCCATCAGTCCCATCAATCCCAGCAACAACAGTCAAGTAGGCCACATCCTCATTCGCAGACCCAGATTTCATTTGGTGCAGCTCAGAAGTTGCCTTCCACAACATCATCACAGATGCAACAACAGAATCAGAATCAAAATCCTGGTAGTAATAATAGTAATCAGTCCCCATCGCCGCCAATGTTAGTTGGCTCACCGACAACATCTTCACTTTCTAAAGGTGGCGGCGGTGGGGCTGGTGGAAGCCCGAGAACAAATCCATCAGTATCCACTAGTGGTAGACCGGCTCAAGCTTCTTCGTTGTCTTCATCGCAGCAAGCTAAAAACTCACCTGTAGGAACCCAAAGAACTTCACCTTCACCTTCCATTCTAGGTAACCCCCATATGACTAATTCAAGTTCCGGGAAATCCCAACAACAGCATCAACAGCAGCAGCAACTACCCAAACAAACGTTACAACAGCAGCAGCAACAAGCACATTTGTTCTTCCAAAATCCTTACATGCAAGTCCAACAGTCCCAGGGTCAACAGCATTCTGGCGGCTCGACGACAGCATCAGGTGCAAGTGGCTATTATCTTCCAAGAAAGCAGCAAAATCAACCACAATCACAGCAGCAAAGCCAGCAGAATCAACAATCATCTTCAACATCCATGCTGTCACTTTGCCCGCCTGTGACAATGGCAAACACCACCACATCTGATCCTGCAAAAGCAATTGCAGCTGCTACAAGCAATTTGAAAGGTGGGACTACACAGCAAGGGATCATGCATGCTGCTCAGTATAGTGCTGCACAGTCGACAAATGCCGGTCATCAATTATTGCCTGGTGGCTTCCCACAGTATGTTCACAATCCCCCTGCTGCAGTTCAGGTCAAATCCGCAGAGCAGAAACAACCGGCGGGTGAGTAGGCTTTCATTGGCAGTTTCTTAGTCCTAGTTAGTGGTTTTTCTGTATGTTTCGTACAAAAATCATTTTATTCTTTATAAAAGTAGATGGAATTATTCTAGAGTTTGGAAAGTCAAAAAGCAGTTTTGTACAAGGAAAAAAAAAGATAATTGAATGATGACGTTAAATTCATGAAGAAAACGACTTAATTTGTTGACCAGGAAATGACAATTTACGTACGTGGCAGCCTGACAAGAAATAGAAGTTTAGGACAAGCAAAGTAGATACACGCTGTGCTGATATGATCATGATCGGTCTGGAAAGAAGAGCGCGCAAGCAAAGTTTTTGAAGGGGTTTTCGGGCCGGAAAATGTCCAAGCCTTCGAAGTAGTAGTGAAAGTTTAGCATGAACATGTGTTTTTTGAAAAGGGCTTGGTGGATAAAGAAGTGTGTTTTGATGCTTCTTTGTCTTTAGGTGTTTAGTACTTTTTCATGGGGGGCTTCTTTTTGGTGAATTTTCTCCCTTGAAAGATGATGAAAAAAGAGTTTAAAACAATATCTTCTTGGACATATTATTATATTTAAAGGATATGGGGATGGAAGGGTGTGCATATGCAAGCATAGTATAAAAGACTTCAAATTTTATTTATTTAATCTTTAGTTGGTTGGTTGGTTGCTTTAATGCTTTATCTTTTATTCCCATATCTTGTGGTCAATAATGCATATGATGTGTTGCTATCTTTGGGCTCACCAAACCAATGTGTAACCAGATAATTGGTGTTGATATTTTATTGTGATATGTTGCTATCTTTTGTATACTTATTGAATAGCACTCAAAATATCCTGTACATCTTGCAATGTTGGTTTTAGGTAGAGGTGGCAATTTGTGCCCAAAATAAAAAAAATGGGCTAAATGGGCAAAATTTTGAAAGATTTGGGCACATTTGGACCCCCTCTTTTTTTTGAAATGGGCATGTATTGCCCATTTAGAAGTTAAATGGGCATAATGGACACATGTTTTTCTCGAACATTAAATTATTTTTAAAGAAAAAGTAATATTTAATTTTTTAAATATAAATAAGGTATTACGTTCGAGAAATTTATTTCGTCGTTTTGGATCTTTTTAAAAGCGATTCGTAGCCCGTTTGGCCCGTGCCCGTTTAGCCCGCGCCCGTTTAGCCCGCGCCCGTTTGGCCCATAGCCCGTTTGGCCCGTAGCCCGTGCCCGCCCGACCCGCCCGTTTTGCCACCTCTAGTTTTAGGTATGCTGGGTTGACAAGTTATTTGGCACTAATAGAGACAACTTGCATAAAGATGGTTCCAAAGTGATTACGGTTTTCGTTTTAAATCATCTGATTCGTTAAATTAGGCTCTGGGACGGTCGACTTCATTAGAGATATTTTCATACAAATACTCCCTCCATTCTAAATTTATTGTCTACATTTTAATTTTTCCAAACATAGATAAAGAATTTAGATAAGGTTTAGTATATTATCTCTATTTAAGGTTATTATTACAAACTTTAAAGAAGCTATAAATTAATTAGTTAAGGGTAAAACTGTTATTATGCGAAATGTAAAAGAAAAAGCTGCAATGATTTTTAAAACCGCGTGGTGTTTTAGTCGGATGACGCAAGGAGTAACATACATGCCACAGCCTCATGCTCTAACTTGGAATTGTTAATTTTTAATCATGTTTAACACAACATGCTCTTCAAGTACCTCATTATACAGGATTAAAAGCCAATGTAAAACTCAGCCTACATATGTGCATACTCATGGTCATGCCCTTTACATGTGGCACTGGTCGTAATACAATTCGTATGCCCATGACATAAGTCGATCCCTCGTTTTATGCCAAAAAAAGTTATAGTTTTGATGGGCAGATGTAAAACAGTATCATTGTCGAGTTTACACATCTAGATTAGTCTGGTTCACCCAATATGCGAAGTCTCATATATGGTTAACGGGTCGCCAACATGATTGGAGTTCAAACTCCATATCTGGTTGGGCCAATGCGACCCATTATTTGGTTGCTGCGAAACATGCTAGAAATCTTGATGTTTTCTGTACGGATTAGTAATGGTGAAGCAAGATTTGTCTAACTTGCATTTTTTACTTTATAATAGAGTATCAAGATTTGGCCATACTTAATATATGATATCTTGTTTCTTACCCTTCCCAGTTTATTGTCATTGTTTTGAAAAAATAAAATACGTAGTTTGACACTAGTTACTTTTCAGGAAGTGGCGAGCTACCATATTGTGAGCCACCATACTTTACGCGCAAATGCCTTGATGTCCCGACTAGGGTAAATTTAAATAGAAAACAATTTTGTAGCCGATATTCAAGATGTAAATCTAACTCCAGTTCATCTGGTGGCCATGCTAATTGATAAGCCCTTGGTTGTTGATGATGGGCGATCGCCTATTGTTGAGGAGGGGAAGGAACGACCCAAAAAGGTCACATCAGTTCCAGCGTGGCATAATGATTATGTCGTTGGATAACTATCTTTTATTTTTAAAGTTTATTTGCATTCGAGTCATATTAGGAAAGTATCTTTTATTTTTAAACTTTATCTTGTATCGACTTTGTGGTACAAGTTTATTCAGTATAAATACTGATCCATGAATGAATGAAAAGACAGTTTACAGTAAAATAAAACTCTTCTCTTCTTCTCTACTTGCTTAGGAGCTAGCACACGCTTGAAGGGTGCAATCTATCGATACTACTCTAAACGGGTCGTATCAACTGGTGCTTTCATCATGGACGCAGATGAAATTCGATTGTTGTTGAAGGATCAAGCCACGGCCATTGCAGCTTTGCAATTGGAGTTGCAAGCCACGAAAGCTATGATTCAGCAGGGACGTTCTGGGGGCGATGCTCTTGCTACCCAGCTGCCTCGCTCCATGAGGCTGGACGTGCCAAAATTTTCAGGGGCTGATCCCGATGGTTGGATTTTTTCAATCAATGAGTACTTTACACTCTTGAGCACACCGGTCGATCAACGACTTCGTGTGGTGGGTCTTAATTTAGAAGGTGACGCGGCGGAGTGGTTTCGTTGGATGACACGTAATAAGTTAATCACGACATGGGATGGATTTTTGGAGAGTGTTAGAAATCGATTTGGACCATGCAAGTATGAAGATCCTCAAGGGGCGTTATCAAAGCTGTTACAAAAAGGTACTGTAGCCCAGTATCAAAGTGATTTTGAGAAGTTAATGAATCGTGTCACGGATATATCCGAAAGCTTGTTGATTTCGTTCTATATATATGGTCTTAAGCCCGTGTTGCAGCGCGAACTGTTGGTGGCAAAACCAACTTCTCTTGGTGATGCATTTTCTTTAGCACGAGTTACAGAAACTCGTTTGGACGACCAAGGGACCAGCAGGTCAATCCATATTAGTGCACCGTACACGCTCACCAAGACGACATCTAGTTTTGGCGCAACCCGACTTGAAAACCCTAAATCATCTTTATTGCCAACGCCTCAAAAGGGGGGTGTTACTACTGGAACAACGCCACTCCAGATTAAATGGATATCGCCCGCGGAAAGACAAGAGCGTATGAGTAAAGGTTTATGTTTTAATTGTGATAACAAATGGGTACGCGGACATAAATGTCTGGGTAAATTTTTGTTGCTTATGTCCTATGAAGAGGAGGTGGTGGAGCAGTCGACTGAGGTGGATCAGGAGGATGCTATGGAGCGCGGTGATATCTCAATATTGAACTCGTTGGTGGGTCATGGCAGCCCGCGTTCACTCCAATTGTGGGGCAATTTAGGGGCATGAATGGTGCATATTTTGATCGACAATGATAGCACTCATAATTTCGTGCAACCATAAATTGTGGAACGTATGCAGTTGCCAATCACAGGTATGAAGCCTTTTAAAGTTTACATTGGTAGTGGTGCGACTCTTTTGTGTGAAAATAAGTGTGTCCAGGTCGCAATTGATATCCAAGGTTTATGCGTGGATGTGGATTTATATGTATTACCCATGAAAGGCCCGGATATAGTACTTGGTATACAATGGTTGCAACAACTTGGCAAAGTAACTCATGATTATTCTGAGCAAACAATGGAGTTTACGTGGTTGGGTAAGGGGTATACTTTGCTTGGTGAGGAAGCCCTACGCATGAAACGTATTAGCTTACATCATATGCGTGCATTATTGGAGACCGAAGACATCTATGGCATATATGAGTTGTATAACTTGGATCATGGTATAGAAAATGGGAGCTCAACAGTTACTAAGGTCACCACACATCCAAATATTGACCAGCTTTTGGTACGGTTTGAGGAAAATTTCCAGGTACTGAACACTTTACCTCTTCATCGTAGTGTTGATCATCGTATACATTTGTATCCTAATACAAAACCTGTGAATGTTTGACCTTATCGTTATCCACACTATAAAAAAGGCGAGATGGAAAAATTGGTTCGTGAGATGTTAAGCCAAGGGATCATTCGTGTGAGCCATAGCCCTTTTTCATCGCCGGTTTTGTTGGTGAAAAAGAAAGACAGGAGCTATCATTTTTGTGTGGATTATCGGGCATTAAACGAAGTCACGGTCAAGGATAAGTTTCCAATTCCAACAGCGAATGAGATGTTTGACGAATTAGGGGATGCTGTGATCTTTAGCAAACTCGATTTACGAGCATGATACCACCAAATTCGGGTGCATGATTGGGACGTTTACAAAACAGCCTTTAGAACGCATAATGGACATTGCGAATTTCTGGTAATGCCATTTGGACTCACAAACGCGCCTTCCACTTTTCAAGCGACTATGTCGGTTATTTTCTCCTTACTTACGCAAGTTTGTTATTGTTTTTTTTTGACGATATATTGATTTATAGTACTTCTCTCGCGGTGCACCTGGAACATCTTCAATGTGTCTTTCAGTGTTTACAAGATCATCAGTTTTATGTTAAAAAGGCTAAATGTGCGTTTGGAGCTGCATCACTGGAATATTTGGGGCATGTGATTTCAGGTCGAGGGGTTGAAGTCGACCCGAAGAAAGTATCGGCGGTTATGGATTGGCTCGTGCCTATATCGCAGCGGCAAGTAAGGGGTTTCCTCGGGCTCGCAAGGTACTATAGACGGTTTATCCAAGATTTTGCTATTGTGTCCGCGCCTTTATCTGATCTTCTTCAGAAGAATAGTTTTAAATGGGGGAAATTGGAACGCAAGGCTTTTGATGAACTTAAAGGTAAGTTAACTCATGCTCCAATATTGGAACTGCCGGACTTCGATGAAACTTTTGTGATTGAGGCTGATGCTTCTGATGTGGGGATTGGCGCTGTCTTACTTCAAAAGGGTCAACCACTTGGTTATTTTAGTCAGAAATTGGGTCCGCGTATGAGAAATGCTGCAACTTATCAAAAAGAACTCTTTGCTATTGTTGAAGCCGTTTATAAGTGGCGCCAATGTTTGGTAGGGCGACGGTTTACAAATTCAGACCGATCATAAGAGTATCAAGGAGCTTATGCAACAACTGATACAAACAAAAGTATGTAAGGAAACTCTTGGGCTTTGATTTCAATATTGAGTACAAGTCGGGTGTGACTAATCGAGTAGCTGATGCACTATCTCGGGTGTTCGAAGTAGACGAAGATGAGAGTGTTACAGTGTGTGATACCCGTATGGTTTTGCGAAATGGCATTCTAATGCGCCAAGTTCTAGTTCAATGGAGTGGTCGTTCTCCTGAGGATGCATCACGGGAATGGCAGTCGGAGTTCCAGTCCGCTTATCCGTCCTATTACCTTGCGGACAAGGTGATTTATGAAGAAGAGGGGAATGATAAGCCCTCGGTTGTTGATGATGAGCGATCGCCTATTGTTGAGGAGGGGATGGAACGACCCAAAAGGGTCACATCAGTTCCAGCGTGGCATAATGATTATGTCGTTGGATAACTATCTTTTATTTTTAAAGTTTATTTGCATTCGAGTCATATTAGGAAAGTATCTTTTATTTTTAAACTTTATCTTGTATCGACTTGTGGTACAAGTTTATTCAGTATAAATACTGATCCATGAATGAATGAATGAAAAGACAGTTTACAGTAAAATAAAACTCTTCTCTTCTTTTCTACTTGCTTAGGAGCTAGCACACGCTTGAAGGGTGCAATCTATCGATACTACTCTAAACGGGTCGTATCACTAATCCAGTCTATGTTTGGGAGTTTACCATCTTACTACATATTTTTCACTAAGCACCATACTATTAGGGTGGTTGTTTTGATTCGTGCAAAGAAAAGAAAATCTTGGATCCCACTGCTATTTTCTTAGCTTTGATAACACAAGAGGTTTGGTATCGTGTCATTTTATGCTAACAACGTTGATCTTATTGCAACCATCTCCACATTGGCCTAGTGGTAAGATGTTCACAAAATGTCAACAGAGTTTAGGATCTGAACCTCTGAGTGCGAACATCTTGAAATGGTCATAGAAAAATCCGAGAATGATCTCGGTAGTAATTCTTTGGTTGCGTCATGTAACGAGCTTAAATGTTTTACACAGATAAGATAGAGTTTGATTCACAATCAGGCATTCCAAGTAGAGAAAAGAAACACGAAATCATGAAATCAATGGTGATTTGTTATTAATAGTTGAAAGGGAAATGTTACAGAGAGAAAGAGTGAAAATTACAATCTTGAATGAATGAGGAATGAGAAAGATTAATGGGTATTTATACTATGATAAAGGGCGGAAAAGTTTGTTATTGGTTCTTGGTGGGCGTTGACCATGTTTGACTCATAACACGTCAAAGACAAAAAGGGCTCAACTTTTATGGGTAACATGAACATCGATTCTTCTCTGGTTTAACATTGATCTCCTTGCAAATATGGACATGTTGATTCAAAGATCTTTCTAATATAGTGGATGACTTTACTTGTAATTGGTTTGTTTGCTTGAAAATAAATTGCCCTTAAAACGGATAACACGGTCATAAAATCAGCCCTTGGAACGGGCTTCTATCGTAATCGTAGTAGTACTTGTATTATACATTTTGTGAAAAGCCGGGTCAACTTTTGTAATGAAAAGTATTGACAGTGGGATATACAACTTGATCAAAGACACTTGTTATTTTATCTAAGACAGAGTTCTTCTAAACTTATTTGAGATATTCAGAGACTAGCGCTCAGTTTTTGGTTTTGAGTGAAGGGAAATAAAAAAGAATAGGAAAGGGAAAAGAAAGGGAAAATGAAAGGAATTGTTAGTTGATATGTTTTTGAGATAGAAGAAAGAGGAAAAGAAAAAGAAAGTAATCATATTTTTGAGTGAGAGTAAAAGGAAAATAACTTGTTTAAATTACATATATGCCTTTTAGTTATTAATGTAAAATCTTTTAAAAATGGTATATTAGCCTTTACACAACATAATTTTCCATTTCCTTTTCATTTCCTTCCATTTTTGGCCGGAAGATTTTATAAACAAAAATTTCTCTCTTTTTCCTTTCTTTAAAAAAACTCAAGAACATAAAAAAATTTCCATTTCCTTTTCTTTCCTATCAAATTGTATAACTCAAGAACTGAGTGTAATTTTATAACAAATATACAATATCCTACACTCGAGACTCATAATCACGTGTAGAGTAGTTTAGCGTTAATATAACTGATGTCTTTCAGAAAACTATATTTTGCAAATAGCCATTGAGATGACTTTTCGAAAAGCCGTAAGTTTTGTAATAAATTTGCCATATACCCCAAGCTTAATGTGTTTGAGATTCTTTTTAATAATTAAAAAGTCCAAAGAATACTTTTTAAATAACCTACTAAAACTAAACTGTACTAAAGTAATGTGTATGTTTGTATGAGATGCATTTTATTTATTGTTAATTTTAATATGACGTGGCCTTAAATAAAAAACAAACGGTTCAAAGTAATAGAAAAAGTGGGCCAAAATTTTGTCGCATTTGGTGGGGTCCATGGTCCCGATGCGTTGTATAAACACTCCGAGACAATGATCGGCTTCGCTTTCCACTCAAACTTTTATTTGGAAAATGATTATATCCTCGTGGGTAAAGATATACTGAAAATAAAACCTGAAATATGAAAAATGACAAATAATTATAACTACATATTTGAAATGTATCAATTTGAATTAAATGCATTTTTATTCATTTATATGCATTCAGTTAGTTTTGAAAGTAATTTTAAAGTGAAAAGATGCAAAGTAATACTAACAATAAATTTAACTCGCATATGACGAAAAATATATATGATTCTTCTAACTTGATAAAATGTATCTAATATACGTATATGCATCTAATTTTTATCTAGAAAATATATTATGGTGCATCAAAAAAGATTAAGAATGCATATAATTCAAATTAATACATCTCTATTGTGTACCTTTAGTTATTTCGAATCTTTCTCATTTTAAGATTTCTTTTCATTTCATGAGCATCAACAATTTTCTAAGTCTTTAATAGGGGTGAGCACAAAAACCGAAAAACCGAATCGAAATCGAAAAAACCGAAAAAGCCGAACCGAAAAAACCGCCCCATTTGACAAACCGATGATGGTGGTTTTGAATTTTATAAAAACCGAATGTTTGGGGCGGTTTTTGGTTTCATAAGAAAAACCGAACCAAGAAAACCGCCCGCCCCACCTTTATATATGTTTTTATATAATTATATCTATATAAGAGATTTGCTATTTAATTGTAAAGATTTGAGTATACAACTTTGTCTATTAAAAAAATTGTGTTTTTTATTATCTATACATTCAAATTTGTTTTAATTATAGATATTATATCTTTGTTTTCGAACAATAGTGTTCTTTGAAAATTTCCCCTACAATTCTCGTAAGCGAACAAAACGTGCGAAGCCGCAAAGACGTGCATTTTATATTTTAGATTGATGTTTGGTTGTTTTGTACGTTTTCTCGAAGCTTTGGATTGCTGGATAATATGCTATTATTGATATTTGTTTAAATATTTTTGCTTGAAAACTTGGAATCGTAAATTTTATATAAGATTAAAACTTGCTTGTTTTCGAGTAAGAAAAAACCGAACCGATTCAATGTTAAAAACCGAAAAACCGAAACCGAAAACACCGAAACCAAACGGTTTGTAGTTTTCAAAAACCGAAATATACGGTTCGGTTTTTGGTTTTACCATAAAACCGCCCCACCGCGCCCCATGCTCACCCCTAGTCTTTAATAACTTGAAGCATTTAATGCATACTATATTTATTAACTAAAACTTACGAGAAATACTTGAAGTTTATCAAGTCTTTATATAAAACTTTTCAAAAAGCTATTGAGACAATGCAAAAATACTTTTAAAAGATTCTTTAAAACAAGGAAAAGTTTTTGCCAATTTGTCTTATCAGGTAGGACGGAGTGGACATCGGGTTCACCATCGAGCTCAAGAACCCGCTCGGGTACACCGTCCCGTGTACTTCGGGTATGTGTTTCGGGTATGAAATTCGAGCTGGGAACCCGCATGAGTAACGTTAATAAACCATAAACCTTAAGTCACCTGTCTTTGCTGGCAACCCAATAAACCAAAACTCCAAAACCATCTGACCCATTTTCACCCACTTCATCTTTCCAGACCTTGAAGCTTTTACTTTCAGGTCAAAGTCAAACCCATGATCCATCTTTACCTAAGTTTAAGGTTCTTCCTTTTAGGAAAGGTAGACCTTTAGCTGGTTCTAGTGGTGACTTGGTGAAGAAATGGAATCTTGGTTGGTTAAATTTTGGTGATTTTAAGGATGTTTTGGAGGGTAGTGAGGTGGTTTTGAGTTATGAGTTGTTGGTGTATTTGGGTTATAAAAACAACGAAGATGATGGTGGTGATGTTATGTATTTAAAAAAAAAAAAAAAAAAAGGAATTAGGGTACTAGGGTACCACTCCCACTAGTTAGGGTAGTGTTAGGGTAGTATTGGAGTAGTTTTGAGTTGGAAGGTTTTTATTGGATAGAGGTGATGTGGCACCCCCAGGGTATTAGGGTTCCACTCCTCCCTCCCTTACGGATACTCTTAAGTCATATCGTGATTATCTTACTACTCCATATTTTCTTCATGACAATATTTTATCTAAGTACATTTGAGCACATGGTCATTTTAACTTTATGTTCGATTGTTCGCTTGTTAGGGGGCGGCAACCATGCCTAACAAAAATTTTCATACCTAATCACCCACCAATAATATCCTTTCATCACATCTCATACCTAACAATAGATTTTTAGTGGCAACCATATGCCTACTCACAAAAAAAAGAAAAAAGAAGAAGAGTATATATCTGTCTCCTACTTTCCTTGCTCACACTATCAAAAAAAAAAAAAAAAAAAGAAAAAAAGAAAGAAGAGATAACTTCTCTCCTCTCTCCCTTGTATCACCGGCAACACCTCACCACCACCCCGACATCACCACACCATCGCAACCATGATAACACCATCTCAGTCATCTCCATATGCTGCGAGGTTAAGAAAGACAGGAAGATCGACAAAATCGATCAAGGGTTTTGATAAAGGTCGCGTAGATTTGTGAATGGGTTTGTTTGGTTCGAATCACCATAGCCACACCACTATCATCCTCATCTTCCTAACCTTCTCCCATCATAGTTTTGACTAGCCAACGGCTAGTTTTTGCTCATGCCTAATCGGTGATGTTTACCGATTTAACACATATCCATGCCACACCGATTGAAACCGAAATAGTGGCTATGCTCATGCCGATCGGGGTGCTCCATGCCTAACCCAAATCGAGCCCCATTGCCACCCCCCTTATTGTATCATCGTGTTAGATCTTTCAGACTTTCCTCAATATCAATTTCTAAATTAATCACTGTTCATTCTATTTATTCATAAATTTTAACTTTTAATATCAAAATTTGCAACATTTACTTTTAATCACTTTCATTACATTAATTAAAACTTACCTCGTAACATATATTTTGATATTATCGAATAGTTGTAAATTACAATATTATCATACAAATCGGTTTAACTTCGTTACAACGCGAGGGCATTTATATCAAATCTAGTGTTTAATTAGATGTAAACTCTAAACATAACTAACATAATAAATTCAATATAGCTTACAGAGTAAATTTGATGTTTTTTAAGTGACACCAGTCTTAAGACTATTTTACACCAAATTTGATGGAACGCCTCAAATTTTTATTTCTCATTTTAACTTTTTTTTTTATTTATTTTTTATTTTTTTATTTTTTTTTAACGGCAAATTTATTTAAAAGCTAGCAAGGTGCTAGAAAAATTACAAAGTTATGGAACTAGGACATTTCATCTAAGAGAGCCAATCAAAATTACCTTTACATCTACTAAAGCACCAAATATAAGATAATAAAACTATCTCATCATAAAGAAGCTCTAAGCGCGGATGAGAACTTCCAAACACAAGTTGATTTCGAAATTTCCAAATGGCCTATCACATGACGTAGAAAACACCTTCCAACACATCCTTAAGCCCTTTAGAAAGACGAAGATTGGTGAACCAAAAGAGCCAATCAGCATAAGAATGAATGTCATGAATCTCCAGTTCCCACCAACGTGCAACTTTATGCATTAGATGACATGCTACTTGACAAGTAAAAAGAAGGTGAGAACTCGACTCCCCAACACTACTACAAATGGGACATAGAATAGACGGAATATCTATCCCACGGAGAGACAAATTTAGCTATAACTAGGTAAACTTTTGACGTATCATCCTACTTTTCTTACCATTTAGAGGGTGTTTGGGATTGCTTATTCAAAATAAATTATGCGTTTTCAAAACGGATAATCAGATAATCAGCTGTTACAAAACGTGATTTTGAAACATAGTGTTTGGATTTGATTATATTGTTTGATATCGCAATAATTAGATAATCAGTTTTTTTAGTGTTTGGCTAATTAGATTATTGAATGACTTAAAACGTAAAAGGACCAAAAAGGACAATTATTTATATGTATAAATTTTATAACTTTGACATATACTATTACACCATATTTTATAAACAGGCAAGCAATTTATTTATAACTGTTATACAATTTTATTTTCAGTTACTAATATAAACAATCAAATGCTACAATTTTTATACCAAATACACCTATTATGTACTTTCACTCCATTAATAAGCCAACAACCCCATTGACTCTTTCTTAATAGCCACAAACACAACTATTGAAACAAATACATCGTTCGTTTTATACCATGATCGCCATAGCCATTGTAGTTTACCAGTAACTACCATTGCCGCCCTCATCTTTGGCCTCCATCGTCATCATTGTCGCCTCATCTGCGCTACCTTTCCACTATAAGATTCGTTTGATGAAACGATTATACTATTTTTTATTTTATTATTATTATTTTTTTTAACAATTTGACCTCCATGTAATAAAAGCATCACAACAGAAGTAAAAGGAGGAAGGAAGATAATGGTAAGTTTTGAGGGTATTTTGAAAAGTGGTGTCTGATAAGGTTTTAAAATGTACCATTTTGAGGGGTCGTTTAAGCCCTTATTTGATCACTTTTGTATCCGTTATTACTTAATATCGTTCCTTTTCACTTTTTAGGTCTCTTGAAGGCAAAGTGCTAGAATGGCACTTATTTGGACAAAAAGGCGCGGATATACGAAGAAAATGGCCAAAGTCAATAATCGAGACACTCAAGCTGCTGAAATACAAGGGGAAGGCGTCACTGCTTAACTGCGACGCCGTCGGAGCACTTCTGTGACGGCTCAGTGGCCAAATTGCTTATTTTCAAGTGACGGTGTCAGGCTTTAAAAGAGTAGGCCGTCGCAACTCAGACGGCCTAGATTTGATCCAGACGGCGTCAGAGACTGAAGGGGACGGCGTCACAAGCACAAGGTGACGCCGTCGCAAGACTAACGTGGCCAAGACGAAACCCTAATGACGGCGACCCGACGGCGTCACAATTCAAAGGGTGACGCCGTCGCGATTGTAATCTTATATATAGAATCCGAATTTTTCAGTTTTAGTGTGTAGTCTTTTGGAGTAAAAACCTAAACCGAACCAAGGCTGTCTTGTACAGTATTTTAGGGTTCCAAACCCTATCTTACATCAAGATAAGTGTTTTACTTCATTAATTCAATTATGTCTTCAATTACTTGTGTGTATGCTTGCATGTTCTCCATGTCCGGCTTTTGCTTAGGGAATATGAAACTTAATTATTGAATATTGATTGGTTGTCTCTTATCTTAATTGTTAATGATCTAGTAATGCGATAGGTCATTCGTTATGTAATTAATGCTTGATTGATCTTTGTGAACCTTGGACTATAACATTTAGAGCAGTTGTAGGCTAAACCATCCAAAGAGTGCCTTAGAGTTAGAGTTTATAATTCATAGAGGTTTTTGTAGACGAGACCCTTTGGTAAGTTCAAAGAGTTAGGGACAAACGCATACCCTACGACTTTAGACACACAACGCGATTAAGAATAAGGACGTGACAATTCAACCATCAATAGGAGATAATTAAGGAGTAATAAAACCTAAGTGAACACATCTTTAAACCATCATATGAGCACACAATAATTAGACATAGACTACATACACCTTATATTAGATAATTAGATAAGTAGAGTAATCGGTAGAAATACCAACCCCCAAATCCAAACCCCGAGATTCGTACATTTCCTTTCCTAAAAAAATATAAAAAGATAAAAAAATAATCTTCCTCAACCCCAACCTTAGCGTAGTAACTTCTCACTAGCATTCCTATTCCCTAGAGAACGATATCAATACCCGTGGCTTACCCTAATACTACACTACAACGATTAGGTTCACTGCCTAGGGTGTTATAAAACTTGCTCGAAGAAAAGGAAGTTCCTTTGACCCCGAATGACGCGTGTAGCGTTATCAAGTTTTTGGCGCCGCTGCCGGGGAATAGAATAGCTAGTTAGTAGTCCACCTCGTTTAGGTTTCTTTGCTTGATTCCTATCAAGTAAATTTTTCTCATTTTTAGCTTTCTAGTAGTCTATCCCCCTTCTTCGTGACCTTTGTTCGTAACCCCATCACTTTTCATCATGGAAGGTGATAACCACCCACCATTCATCAACCTACCACCAAATGACCCGCCAAGAGCCCGTACTCTTGGTGAATATTCGAGACCAAGCCACTTAGGCTATAGGAACACCATTGAGCTTCCCGACCAAGCCCAAACTACGGCCCTGCGATCCGACACCATCCGGTTGGTGCAAAACGGATGTGCATTCCATGGACTTCGTTCCGAAGATCCTAATCAGCATCTTAAGGATTTCCTTAAAATTGTCGATTCCATCGACCTTGATGCTACTACTCGGGAGACCACGCGTCTGCGTCTTTTCCAATTCTCTCTACGGGACCAAGCTAGTAATTGGCTTGAGCGACTTCCCGCCGGCTCCATCTCAAGTTGGGATAATCTCACCTCTCGCTTCCTTGCTCAATTTTTCCCACCGGGGAGAACCACTAAGCTTAGGAATGACATCTTGATGTTCCAACAACGTCAAGGTGAATCTCTCTACGAAGCATGGACTCGATTCAAGGACTTACTTCATAAAGTCCCTCATCACGGCATTGATCTTTGGCTCCAAGTCCAAATTTTTATGATCATGTCAACTTCCCCACCAAGCGATCCATTGACCAAGCGGCCGGTGGAAAACTTAGTGATCTCACCGCGGAAGAATCATGGGGTATAATAGAGGACCTTGTTCTCTATGACAACGAATGTTGGAATGACCCCCGTGAGTTGCCCAAAACCGTTAAGGCAATCTCCTTGCCTCCCATTGACTCACAATCTTCCGACCGTAGGATGATCGAACTTGAAGATCAAGTTAAATTCCTAATGAGTTCCTACGAAAATCCTAAGTTTTCACGCCATGTGAACAAAGTTTCTTCCTCATGTGAGCCGTGTAGTGATCCTCATAACACGCGCACTTGCACCCGATCCCCCGAACATGCTTCCGTTGACTACGCATCCTCGCGAATTAATGGAACGGGAGGAAGATTCCCTACAATACCCGGACCTAGGAATTTCAATGAAACCCGAGAAGCATGGATGGGCAAGCCCGACTTCTATTGGGGACAAACCAAAGAATTCACCTCCAATGATTTCTCATGGCCCCCATCTCACGGTCCTAACCAACAAAATATTGAAGGGATGTTGCAAAACCTAGTCGCATCCCAAGAAGCCCAAATAGCTAAGCTCTCGGACCGCTTTAACCAACAACAAGCCGAATAGGATAGGAAGATAGATAACCTTTTGAAAGCCATGACCAATAGTGATAGGAAGGTTAATGCTATCTCAACCCCCGAGCCTTCCGGTGTAGAGATTAAGGACCCAAGTAAGTTAGCTAAACACGTTCAATTCGTCAATACCATCGCCTTAGTGAAACCTAATAGAACAAATGACGAAGCGAACCATGAGATGATACTTGAGGTTAAGGAAACACCGACGAATGAAACAACCGAGGAAGCAAATGAAGTAGATAATGACTATTTCAATAAGTTTCCTACGGAAGAAGAACTATCTCGCCACCCTCACTTAGTGCGTGATCTCTGTCACATGTATGTTAGGAAAAGCCCTAGAATCAAGTTTGGGAACCCTTGGAATCTTAACATACCATGTTGCATAGGACACCTTTTCGTGGCAAAGGCCTACATTGATCGCAAGTCCCCAATCAACATAATGACTAGCACCTACTACAATTGGGTAGTGAAGAAGCCTATTCCAACTAGGCAAGACCCCGATAATCCTAGTGTTAGTTGCAATTTTCTTGGTAGAATTAAGGGATTGCCCGTTTATGTAGGTAGTTTCATGTTTCCTAGAGGTTTTTGTAGACGAGACCCTTTGGTAAGTTCAAAGAGTTAGGGACAAACGCATACCCTACGACTTTAGACACACAACGCGATTAAGAATAAGGACGTGACAATTCAACCATCAATAGGAGATAATTAAGGAGTAATAAAACATAAGTGAACACATCTTTAAACCATCATACGAGCACACAATAATTAGACATAGACTACATATACCTTAGATTAGATAATTAGATAAGTAGAGTAATCGGTAGAAATACCAACCCCCAAATCCAAACCCCGAGATTCGTACCTTTCCTTTCCTAAAAAAATATAAAAAGATAAAAAAATAATCTTCCTCAACCCCAACCTTAGCGTAGTAACTTCTCACTAGCATTCCTATTCCCCTAGAGAACGATATCAATACCCGTGGCTTACCCTAATACTACACTACAACGATTAGGTTCACTGCCTAGGGTGTTATAAAATTTGCTCGAAGAAAAGGAAGTTCATTTGACCCCGAACGACGCGTGTAGCGTTATCAGTGTCTTTGGTTTCAAAAACTGCGTTTTGCAGCAGTAGCCCTCTACTTGCTTTTCCAAAATGGCGTTTTGGAGTCTTTAAATCGCAGAAAAGAAGTTTTTAGCTTTTCTTATCCAAACACTAAATTCTGATTTTTTGCCTTTTCAAGCTGTGATAATCAGATAATCTAGTGGCAAACGCACTCCCAAACACCCCCTTAATATTCATCTCAAACTATATTAAATAAAAGAGATTCGTTAACAACAACTCTACGGTGTTGTTTAAACATTTCATTTTTAAATAATTAACATTTAATGATCTTTAAATATTTTATCCTAAACATCACATATAATTTTTAAAACAATTACAAATTTATAGTTATAAATATATAAGTTCATTAAATGTTTTTTTATCTATACTACTTATAATACACAAACCACTTTCTTTCCTATTTAATTTTCAGACTTTCAGAATTAAAAGTGTTAAAGCATGATGTACAACACATTAAAGCCCAAAAATTCAGACTTACAACCACATATGCATAATATACAACACATTAATACAAGCTTCTTGACCAAACAATTAATACACCCCATCACAAATTAATACAAAATGTAAAGCATAATGTACAAATCTATACTTCATTATTTTCGGCAATAAATATGATTCCGGCTACTGTTCCGGCTACTTGTCCGGCTAGAGTGGCGGCTGCAAAAAAAATTAAAAAAATGCTAGATCTACAAACATAAAATCATTAGATCTACAAGAAAAAAATCGGATCTATAAAATTAAAAACTTATGGTTTGACAAGTTGAAATATTAAAAAAATTACGTAACTATTTTTTTATCACCAAAAAACGCATATTTATGAAAAAAAATATTACGTAACTATTTTTTTTATCAACAAAAAACGCGTATTTATGAAAAAAAAATACGAACTTCAAACCTTTCGATAATTGAAAATTAAAATAAGATCTCAGATCCGGTTCACGTTTTATCTGTACAAGATTTTTTTCGCGGAACCATCTATCATCACTGATCTCTTGTGTGTGATACTATCCGAATCATTCAAGTAATAAAACATAACAAGTTTGTTACTTTTATTTCTTTGATTCGTTCAATGACTAAACTCAAACGACTAACAAAAACAATTAACTAGACCTACCCGAGACCTTGGTTGTCACAAGACCTTGAAGCCAATTAAATTGTTGTTCTTCAATCGTGGGTTTGTTATTGAGTGTGATTCGTGGGTTCTTTAGTAAAAGATCAGGGATGGAGTGATGAGATGAGATTGAGATAATGGTTTGAGTTTGTTAGATCTCAGTTGGGAGTATAATGATGGTAGCGTATTTTTTTTCTTCGGATCTGTTTGGGAAGAAATAATAACGTTTGGAGGGGGGCGGACTTTTTGAGAAATATTAGGTTTAGGTTAAATTGTGTTGATGTGCTTCTTATACATCCGGATATACATAGGTTTATGTGATTGCATTTGGATCGGGTTCTTTGATGCGGTGGGTATTTGATTTGGATTTAGGCTAAGCCAACTAAATTTGATTCTTTTGAACCAGGCTTACGAAAATTTGGAGTTTGGGCTTTAATGATACTATCCGAATTTTGGCATGGGCTGAATTACGCTAATAATGAACTGCAAAAATTGTTACCCGTATTTTTTATAAAATTTTTTTTTGGATACAATTTATTTAATATTGGCGTAAAGAGTGGTATTTTGGTTATAATATTTCACGGAGGGATACAGATTCACGGCTTGAGCGATAATTTGAAAAAAATGATTACGGGGTTTTTGTACGGTATTGCAAAACGCATATTTATGAAAACAAATTTACGTAACTATTTTTTTATCACCAAAAAACGCGTATTTATGAAGATAAAAAATTACGAATCTATTTTTTAAGACTAAAAAACGAATATTTATGAAAAAAAAATACGGATCTATTTTTTTTAAGACAAAAAAACGCGTATTTATAAAAAAAAATTACGGGTCTACTTTTTTAAGACCAAAAAACGCATATTTATCAAAAAAAAAAAATTCGGATGTATAAAAAAAACGTACCAAAAAAACGTGGTAGGGTGGGGCGTCTTTGGTTGCTGCTGTAGGAGGGTGGTGGCGCCGGTAATTTAATAAAAAAAATTGGATTGATTAAGATATGTTGAGATGAGATGGGTTGTTTTTTTTTTTTTTTTTTTTTTTTTTTTTTTTTTTTTTTTTAGATGAGATGAAGATGTTGCTAATTTGAGTTTCAGATCCGTTTTTGGAGGCAGAATCGTTTGGTGGAGGCGTATTTGTCTTTAGGGTTTGTGTTGTGTTGAGTATATTTAGGGTAAATGAATAATAAGTGTGCACTTATTAATACGTGTTGTCAAATGGTTATGGATCGGGTATTTTTTTTTTGTCTTCTGTTGGGCTTGATGGGAAATCCTAAACTTGGATTGGGTTGTTGATTACTCGATCCGAACGGGTATGATCCAAACGGGCACCGACCAAATGGGCTCGAGCCCGAACGGGCACGAGCTAGAGCTAAACGAAATTTTTGAAATCCGTAAATTTATTATCAAAAAGAACATAATAAACTAAAATACATGATTCACCGGAAAATTTTATTTCATGGTATCCGCCGCCACAACGCGCGGGAACCCTGCATTAAATGTCACTAATACAAATAATATAGCACATTATACAGATATTCAAGCTCGAACGGTCAACGGGCAAAATAGGCTTAAGCCCGAACTTGTGCGGGCTAAACGGACTCGAGCCACGGGCCAAATAGGCACGGGCCAACGGGCTCGAGCCCGAACGGGTACGGGCTAAACGAAATTATTGATATCCGTAAATTTATTGTCAAAAAGAACATAATAAACTAAAATATATGATTCACCGGAAAAATTTATTTCAGGGTACCCACCGCCGCAACGCGCGGGTACCCTGCTAGTATACATGAAATGCATAAACAACACTCATAAGTTCATTAAATGTTTTTCTTATATACATGAAATGCTTAAAATAATGTGGTAATTTTTCAAATGCCTCAAAGGTACAAGTGGGGTTAACTTATATACACTAAAAATTTTCTCTTTCTTAAAATGCATCAGGGCGACAGTCACCCGAGTAGGTAGGGGGCGACTTTTACAAAATTGTGACACGCGTCTCACTCATGTACTTGTTTTGACACATGTAGTAATTTTATAAGTCACCACAACTTATCCGGGGCGACTTTCGCCTTAGGTATTTTTAGAAATACTTTTTTTAGGACATATAGAGTACCCCACTTGTATCTTTGTGACATTTGAGGAATTCACTCATTAAAAAAAAAAAAGTTCATTTGCTTACTTTTATTTTGATGTTTATTGAGGGATAAATCCTCACCATCTATTTAATTTGATCTAATGGTAGGGATTAATTTAAGATTTAATTTTATAAACATTTTTACTCCTCATCTATAAAAGTTTTTTTTTTTTTTTTTTTTTTTTTTTTAATTTTTTTTTTAATTTTAATATTATATTTATTTTCACACACATAAGTGTTTTTCTCTCTCAATAACTTCCCGGCTTCTTCACACCTACCCCAAAGTTAGTAATCGCCAATCATCATCACCATTCCGATCATCAACATCCCCTCCCGATCACCATCACCATTCCGATCATTATTTCATCATCCCCTAAAGTTACCATCCTTTTATGGCTTTCTTTTGATTTAAATGAGCCGTTTTGATTCATAAGCTGATTTGATTGATATTTTTGCGGTTGATAATGCTGTTGAGTCGGTTGATAATTATGTGGATCAAGTTGTTTAACATTTATTGTGATTAAGTTGCACACCAAGTGTTTGATGAAATGTCTTAGTGAATATTTGATAATCTTGTTATTTGCTGCTGTAGTTTTGCTTATTAATTAAGCTGTTAGTTGAATTTTTGTTTTTACTTGAATTTTATTAATCAAACATATTGCTATTTTTATTTATGATTACTGTTTTGTATCTGGTATTACTTGTGATATTTTGTTAAAAATGATGCAACATTTGGGTTTGATTTTAATTTTTATATCACTTGTGATATTCTGTTAAAGGTGATGTGACAGTTGAGCTGGATTTTGATGTTTGTATCACTTGTGATATTCTGTTAAATTTTCTGAAATATCACAAGTGATAATAGTGTTCTCATATGGTTTTTTTTGCTACAAACCTATTTACATAATCTATTATCAACTTAGTTTGGTCATTCATTTCACGAAGAAGGTTTTTTGAAGTGTATCTCATTCTCATGTTGTTTATCTTTTGGGAGGCTGCTTCTTTTTGTTGAATCAGTGGTGGTAATGGATGAACATGTTATATCACAAGTGATATAACGTACTAAAGAATGATCAATTTTCAACCCCAATCTCTTTTGTTACCTCTATTAATACACTGTAGTTATCACAAATATTCATTTATAATTCTCGATTTTGTCTTTCAAGTACTTGATTAATGGCATTATTATTTAGAACTAATATAGGGTCTCTTACAAACACAATCACATGACATTGGAACATGTGATTGCTTCTCAAATTGTGCATCGCTTTCTTAGGCGTTTTGTTGAACACATTCTATGAAAGTGAATTAACTTACAGATTAGTGTATTAACTTACGATGAGTCATTTAAAGTTCTACAAAAATATTTATTTTTGTTTTACAAAAGCATGTTGAGTGTTATAACTTACAGATTATGTTATATCACAAGTGTTACTACATCGAGAAAAAAAGAAATGAAAATTTTTTCATCAAAAATAAATGAAAGTGCCCTTCTATTAAAAATTAATTAAATGGTCGTCACGATAGTGTAATTTTTTTAAATTAACGGTTTACGATTTTTAAAATATTTAATTTTTAAAAATAAAAGATGAAAGTGAGTTTTAATTAAAAAATACAAATGGTCTATATATACACTTAAGTCCTTTCATATTTTTTCCCCTTAAATTGACAATCCTTATTTACTGTATAATATAGCTATTAAATGAACATTTAATGTGTTGTCTTCCCACCGTAATGAATGGTGGGCTTTGACATCGGTGTTTGGTGAAGGATTGTCAAATAATTTTTGTCATATCACACGTGGATCTTACTGAGTGATTTTAATCTCGTAAAGTCCTTCGTCCACGTATTGTGTCTTTATATCAACATCTAGTACAGACTACAGATAGGACTCTCTCCGCCAAAAAGCAATTATCTTACCGTAAAAGATTTTTTTTTCCTTTTTTCTCTACGTAGTAATAATTTTATTCTCAATTAATTAATTAATTTTTTTTAAGTTTACAATATTAATTTCAACTAAAAATAATATAATAAATTCGATTAAATTTTTTTATATATTTAAAATAATGTACAATTAAATAGTGATATTTAAAAAAAAAATATTAACTATTACTTTTAGATAGAAGGAGTAACGTAATCAATGTAGTGAAGATGTTT
Organism: Chrysanthemum seticuspe; assembly: GCA_019973895.1. NCBI lineage: Eukaryota > Viridiplantae > Streptophyta > Magnoliopsida > Asterales > Asteraceae > Chrysanthemum > Chrysanthemum seticuspe. Next base: position 203,405,185 of record BPTQ01000005.1, read on the forward strand.
GATAAAGCATTAGGACATGCATACGGTTTCGTAAAAAATAGGATCGACCTATAGAGTATAACTGCGTCACACTTCCACATGTCCCACGACTAACATGTAACTTTAATGACATCGTAATTAAAAAGATACGATTTTGTAGAGGTGCAAACAAACCTAAGCGGTCATGCTAATTTTTTGAAAAGAAAAGGCGTTACCTGATTTGAGTTTGTGTGACGATGAGTTTAAATCTCGTAAATTAATCAGGCAAAAGGTCGAAAATCATGATTTAAAAAAAAAAAAAAAAAAAAAAACATACGTATAGAAAAGATATTAATTACATAACTTTCACAAATAGCAATCACATTTATTTGTTTATTATTATTTTTTGATTTAAGAGCATTTGAGAACAAACCATTTTTTACATACATCAATATTCACCATTCATTTTTATTATATCTAATGGATGAGATTAATCATAACAATTTAGAAACACGCTTTCATTTTTTTTCAAAATATAAAGGGCCGTTTAGTTGGAGAGAAATACTCCATTTTTCCAGAAAATTTTCTATATGAAAAGAGAAAAACTGAAAATCCGTTTAGTCGCACTTTTTTCCAATAATTTTCCAAAAATATGAAATTCTCATTTTCCAATTTGTAATAGAAAAAATGAAAATAACATTACACCCTTTTCACTTTTTTCATTTCCAAAATAATAACACCATCTCCTTTCCCCCTACACTTTTATCACACATCTTCCATCCTCCATCCTCCACCTTCAACTAAACAACTTTTCATTTTAGAAAAAAGGAAAAATATAACTCCAACTAAACGGATTTTCACATTTCTCAACTCTTCTCTAGAGAAGAAAAACCACTCCATTCTCTAGAAATTTAGAAACGGAAAAACAGGAAAAATTTTCACCAACTAAACGGCCCCTAAATATCTTTCAAACCGTTAATCGTTAAACGAAAAAAATATACTATTATGACGAGCATTTAATTATCTTTCTATAGATAGGCACTTTGATATTCTTTCGACAATTTGTTTTTCATGTTTTTCACGTTTTTTTAATTTTTTTTTATTTCTGAAATTTGCATGAAAAAATCATATATGATTAAACACTAATTTGAATATCACATGTGATATTAGTGTTAAATCATATATGGTATGTTATATTATATGTGATATATCATATGTGATTTAACACTAATATCACATGTGATCTTCAAATTAGTGTTTAATCACATGTGATATTTCATGCAAATTCCAGTTTCGAAAAAAAAAAATGATTTTTTTTCTTTTTTTGAATGTATATCAAAGTGTTCGTCTATAGAAAGATAATTAAATGCTCATCGCGATGGTGTAATTATTTTCGTTTAACGATTAACGGTTTAAGAGATATTTAAATTACAAAAAATAGTTCAATTAATAAAATGCTTTTAAGCTCAGAAATTGATTTTTTTAGATGAAAAGTGGGGATGAGTCTCTTAATATGTGAGAAAAGTTTTATATGTAAAATAACTCTTCTCTTTCTTTTTTTTAGAAATGTATATAAAAAAACTCACTTTTAATGAATTATTTTTTTATTTTTATTTTTTTTAATAATAACACTAGTTTATGACTCGCGTGTGTGTGGCTTTGACCTAAGTCACGTTAACAAAGGTTAGACATAACTCAATTTAAATAAATATTTGTGTTTATGAGTCACTTTATTTTGCTTACTCACAGATTCATATTTACTAAGGGACAAATCCTTATCATTTATCTAATTATACTATTATACTAAAAATGAAAGTAACGGTTTTCCCTTTGCTAACACCGTTAGTGTCATGTCAAAATGTGATTGGTGGTAAATGATGTGTTGCCTTATTCTTATTGGTTGCAATGCACATGTGAGTGATTTTCTACAGTTGAAAACAACTGTCGAACATTAGCCTAATACTGTTCTAGCGTTTCCTTCTCTCCCACATATTCTAGATCTGCCTCACAACTCACACATTCCACAAAAAAAAAAAAAAAAAAACGAGACGCGCCTGCCTTCTTTCTCAAATCAAAGGATCAAAACCCATGATTTATCCTAATTATAATCTCAATTCGATTGCAAGTGAACGATCCATAACCCTACCGGTTACAAAAATAGTTTTTCAATTGATTGTACGGAATAAATTACGATCTTATTATAGGCGGCGATCTCTTTCTTTGATTTTGTTGTTGAGGTATGATTTATTGTAATTTTTTTTTTCACGTTTTAATTGAATCATGGTTTTTTTATGTACTATCTGTTTAGGTTTTCTCTGTTATCTTCCAAATATTTTGCTTCCAAGTATGTTTTCAATATTTGATTTTGTAATGTTAAACTAGGTGAAAAGTTTATTTATTTATTTATTTTTTTAATCTTTTTTTTGGGGTTCCATTAATTGTTGTAGTTTTTAGTTTTGGTTAACATATGTTACTTTGTATTAGGAGATAAAGGTATCTTGGAAGCCAGTCATGATGTATGTTAAATGTAGGTTAACAGTTTCGTCATATGTTTTTTTCAGTTTAAGTGGCGATTGACTGTATATTCCCTGTTTTTAGGAAATTTAATATGCAATTTTCTATGTTTTAAATGGGTGTTCAGTTATGGTATTATGGGTGTTCAGTTTTCATATTAGTTGCTGTAACAACTGCCACTCACATCAAAGAATAGAACAGACTGGGTCGGGTAGGTTAGGCTTTACATGTTTTGTTGGTTTTATGAGATGGGCCTTTTTGTGTTTGTAATAATTTAGGTGAAAATGTGACAAATTTAAGTTTCGTAGTTGCTCAACTCATTCCATTTTTTGGTTTCAGGCTACCTTTGGGAAAAGAAATGTGGTGAGCAGTATTCGACCAAGAAGAAACTACTCCTACTACTGATGTACTGGGATCGCTTTTTCTTGGTCGAATACTGATCATCACTTAAGATTTCCATAATGCATCCACCAACAAGTTTGGTCTTTCATGCAAGATTTCATTTTTTCCGGTTGCAGGTATTTACTTTCAAGTTGAATTTTACATATTTAATGGAATAATATTACTTAGGGATGTTTGGATTACCTTATATGTATACATCCGTTCTCAGAAACTTGCCAAGTGACTCTCACCTAAAATGCTAATTACCTAACAATTGTATTAATGTTTTATTGCTTTTATGAAATGGCCCTTTTGCTATTTTTAATAATTTATGTGAAAATGTGATAGTGTAGTTGAATTTAAGTATTGTAATAGTTTAAAATAAAATAAAATAAAGGATGGTATATTTGACATTGTTTTTCTGTTGATGTTTATGTATTCCAGTCAGTAATATCAAATTTAAGTTTCGAAATTGCTAAATTGATTATACCTTTTGTTTCAGGCTATTCTTGGGAAAACGAAAGTGGTGATCAGTCTTCGGCCAAGAAGAAAATACTCCTGCCACTGATGTACCGGGAACGTTTTTCTTAGTCGAATACTAATAACCATTTATGCTTTCTGCGGAGCTTTTTACGTCTTTGGCATCATGCACCTGTTAACAAGTTTGCCCTTCGGTACAGCCTTTCACTTTTTTTTGTTGCAGCTATTTGCTTTTACTTCGAATTATGCGTATTACATGGAAAGACATTACTTACGGTTGTTTGGATTATCTTATCTGCATAAATCCATTTGCAAGAATTCAGAAAGTAACTTTAACCTAAAATGCTAAAGACCTGACAATCATATTCACAATGCTGTTTAGCATCTTATTTTAGTTAGATAAGGCCAGCCTGTTAAAGTCAATAATATATGTTTTTACCTATATATAACTGAGTTAGTAAGAATCTGATCGATTACATTCCGGGTTTAAGGGTTGTTTCGATGTGCTTTAACCGCTTATGGGAACATTAACCACTTCTTACTGCTATACTACATTACACAAATTTACCACAACCATTGAAATTTAGCTGATGGTCGCTCATAATGATAATGTTTAAGATATCAATATACTTACCTCATCAGAACAAAGTTCAAATTGCTTATTTGGTGCTGACGATACATATTTGATTATTTGGGTACCTTTTTATGCAACATTGGAATTGGAGTGGACATGGAACAAGAGTTGCAGTGGAATGTTGTGCAAAATATTAAGATGACTGAAGATCTTATGCCTACTGGTAAGCATCGCCTTCAGCGTTTCTCAATTTTAGACAACCATCTGTGTCTTTGTAGGACCTTGTTTTCTATCAACCTTATCATGTATGTTAATACAAATAAGCCGTAAAAACGTTTATTTATATTTTACGATCTTCTAATGTTTTGTCGATAACAAACGTAAAATCATTTTAACGAAACAAATAAAATACGTAAATGGTTTGAACTAATAGTTTCTAACATATTCACATTTTCACATAAAACACTAAAACAAGTATAAGTGATTTTATGATTTAATATTACATATGTACAACAACTAGTGTTTACATATTTGGGTAAAATATACACATAACTAGTATGTAGTATATTGGGTAATATAAATAGGTAGAAACCTAAGTATCATAACCCATTGGGCAAATACATTTAATGTAGTTGGGTACAACCCAAAGCCCATGACCCATGGAGCTTGACCCATAACCCATTGCATGGCATCATGCTTATATCATATATGGATAATATCCATAACCCATGGTATTGACCCATACCCAATGTCTAGATACATTGAACCCTTGGTGAGCACTCAAAAGATACATTGTATCTAGCTAAAGACCCATGGATCAACCCATAACCCATGACCCATAACCAAAATACCCATGGGCAAAGAGGAACGTTCCACGGATCCCTAGCCTTACGCTAGCCGGATCCCTTGTGGGAGGGATCCGCGGGATCCGGGGAACAATAGAAAGTTTCCTCTATAAATAGAGAGCCATTTCTTCCTTTCTACTCACCACTTTACACACATACTTCCCCCAAGTATTATACCTCTCTAACCTCAGATCCAAGTGATCTATGTAGTTTGTCTTTTGTTTTTGTGTGATTCTCTAGGTTCCGCTTAAAGGCGAGATCACTACTCTTGAAGTCAAGCAAGCTCAAGTCCATGAGTTGCCATGCTTCTTCATCATCAAGACAACTAAGGTTCTCTTGTTGATAGTTCTTTCTTCCTCCATAGATGTTGGGTTGAAGGAATTAGTGAAGGATGCCGAAAGTGTCAAGACGAAGACATTAGTGAAAGGTGCTTATCGTTCGTGTCAAAGCATTAGTGAAGAATGCTAAAGGTGTCAAGACGAAGACATTAGTGAAAGGTGCCAAGCGTTGTGTCAAAGGCATTAGTGAAGGATGCCTAAGAATCAAATCAAGTGGCATTTGGGAAGAATGCCTAGGTCGTACAATCGATGAGGTGCATCGTTATACATATAAGTATTTGTTTATTTCCAAGGATGGTGATATCCTTGATGGTGTTGTAACAAGGAGTAGATCTCCTTGAGATTAGGTGTTGTGAAGGGTAGTAGTTCCTCCATAGTAACGGAACTAGGTGCTTAGCCTAGTACCTAATAAAGGGTAGGCGACGTTGTGATAGGATTAGTTCTCCTTGGTGTGAAAGAACTCGGTGGTTAGCCTAGCACCGTATAAAGGGTAGGCGACGTTGTGTTAGGTGTGGTTCGCCTTGGTGTGAAGGAACTCGGTATTTAGCTTTGTACCGGAAAAAGGTTAAGCGACGTTGTGAAGGCTTCTCCGCCATAAGGAGTTGGTGTAGTGTTTACAAACTCTCGAGTAGATGACTCGGGGAGTGGAGTAGGGCAATGAAGGTGTCCTTGTAGCCGAACCACTATAAATACTTGTGTCGTGGTGATGTGCTTCTTACTCTTTATCTTTCATTACACGTTTATATATCTATCTATCAACGTCCAACATAAACAACTAAATAGATTGACATAAGTCGATCTAAATATTTAAAAGGAAGTTTTAAATTGGTAAAACTATTCAACCCCCCCTTCTAGTTTTCCACAATAGGCATCAAAGCTTCGTTACCAAGTCTTTTAAAAGTATATTGTACTTTGAAAACTTGATACGATCCGTGTATGTTTGAAAACTACAAAGAAGGGAATTTCTTAAAACAAAAAGTCATGTTTTTAGAAATTATCGTTTTTTAAATGTTGGATAGTGATAGATCATTCTAACATTTTCTTTTGAGAAATCTTCATAATAGAATTCTTCCAATGACTTCGTTCTATCCGAAGAAAAAGAAGTCAACACCCAAAGAAGAATACAAAGTGACCACAACTTGCTTTTCCAAAATACGATTAAGTATTTTTAAAGCTTATGAAGTTTTTCGCGTCCATGGTTTCTAAAACCATACAAAGGGAATATGGCAAATGTATGTTCTCTTAGTTACAATTAGTTGGTAAAAAACGTGCTAATTTCTTGTGGATAAAATGGTGATATATGCTTATCTCTTATAATAAGCATAATATGAAAAGTATTTTGTTGATTTTTTTTCTTTAAAGTTTTGTTGTTAGATATCTTGTTAATCAAGCTTGAATAAAGGTAAAAATGGGTAATATAACTTCACTAAAAAGTCTACAAAGGTTAAACTTTTTCGTCGGGTCAAAATATACATTTTTGTATTTCTGTGTCAGATCCGCGGATCCCTCAGTTTACACTGGACGGATCCCTCAAGCAAGGGATCCGTGGGATCCGTGGTACAGAAGATAGTTTTTGTCTGAATTTCAAAAATTCATAACTAATTAACCGTAAGTCGTTAGAAGTCGTGCCAGCTATCGTTTTAAAGGTATTTGAGTCTACTTTCATTTAAAAATGATTTCATAAACTGATTCAAAACAATAATTTACAGAATCATTGATTTATAATAGAAAGTCATTTTTCGGTCATAACTTTTGCACAAACTTTTGATCCAATTGGAGACGGATGTTTTCGTCCTTTAATAACAATGTGTCCTCTTTTGAAATTAAGGTTTTGATCATATTTATAAATGAAACTAATCAAGCTGGGTATACATGTTTATATTTAACACAAAGTGATGAAAAGAACTTTCGTATGCTATGCTAAATGATAAATTGTCTTCCTTTCATTACTTGATTATTTGCTTATCTCAAATAGTTTTTGTGCTTGTTTGATTGAATAACATATGTGGTTTCCTTACCTTGCTATTCATTCTCTTGCTTGTCGATTTAGTAATTTTCTACTAATCAATGTGGGGTTATTATACAAAAAAGTCATTAAAGTTTGCGAGAAATTTGTCCTAAGTCACTATAGTTTAAAAGTTGTCATTCAGGTTACTCAAGTTAACGGGTTTATTATATGGGTTACTCAACGTTTAAAAAAGTGACATTCTTATTACTACGAGGGTGGGCAACCGGATGATTTACCGGTTCTCTTGTCCACGTCATCACTATAGTTTGAGATGTTACAAGCAAGTTACTATAGTTCACGGGGTTTATTAAATAGGTTACCGAACTTTTAAAAAAAGTTACTATCCGTTTTTATACATTTATGTATGTTTTATCTGTTTTCGTATTTTTTACGTTTTTCTCCATTTTCGGACGTTTTTATACGTATTTATACGTTGTGTACGTTTTATTTGTTGTCGTTCTTTTTTTAAGTTTTTTTTCATTTTCGTACGTTTTTGTATATTTCCGTATGTTTTTTTACGTTTCTATCCGTTTTTATACGTTTGTGTATGCATTTCTCTTGTCGTACCTTTTTTTACGTTTTCGTACATTTTTGTATATATGTTTGTCCATTTTCGTACGTTTTTGTATGTATTTATCCGTTTTTATATATGTGTGTGTACGTTTTTCTCTATACCTTTTTACGTTTTCATACATTACTGTATGGTTTTGTTAATTTTCGTTCATTTTCATACATTTGTATGTTTTATATGGTTTTATGTTCTATACGTTTTATCTTCTTTAAAACGTTTGTATGTTTTATACGTTTTTACGTATAAAATGTAAAAAAATGTATAACAACATCCAAAAACGTATAATAACATCCAAAAATGTATAATAACGTATGAAAACATATCAAAACAAAAAATTACTTCCAAAAAAGTCTAATAACGTCCAATTATGTAAAAAAAAAAAAAAAAAAAAAATACAAATGTGTGCAAAATTGTAAAAAAACGTGCAAAAATAGACAAAAATGTAAAAGAATGTAAACGTATAATAACGTCCAAAAAGTTGTTGTAAAAAAGCATATAAAAATGTACAAATTTTAGCAACTTATTTGTATATTAACTTAAATGTAAAAGAATGTAAACGTATAGTAACTTAAATGAACATTTTGACAAACTTTAGTAACTTATTTGTATATTAACTCATTTTTTTTTAATATAAATGAAATATAAAATATTTGCCACGTAGTATTATTACCGGTAATTCTAGGTTACCAAAACAAGAGTAACAAATATAACCGGTCACAATAAGTTGAGTAACCTGAATGACAACTTTTAAACTATAGTGACTTAGGACAAATTTCTCGCAAACTTTAGTGACTTTTTTGTACAATAACCCAATCAATGTGCTACTTGAGGGAATATTTGGGATAACATCTAGTTGTGTCAAAAATGTTAGTTTTATAAGTTGAAAAATGTTTAAAACATATAACACACCAAATGGATTTTTGATTGATTTTGTCATGTGTGCAACATAAATGTTTTATGTGCTTATATGATTTCTTGATTTCATATTTTCTTGTATCGTTTTCTAAAAACAACAAGAATGTACATCGGATCATAACCTACACTTGTGTTGATGATGTACTCTCCCGTTTTCCTTTTCATGATCGCTCTCCGAGCTTCATAGTAGGATTGACAACTTGATTATTTCATCCGATATACTCAAGTAAATTATTTTGCAACGCAAATATAATTGTTCATATCCGAAAGTCCAAACTCTAGCTTTCCAACAACATATGTTGAACTAGCTCATCCAACCATTTTTTTTGTTCACCATATGGACAACTTTTAATTATTTCTTTTTGCACCTTCGTCACCTTAGTTGTTTCAAGTATAATATTAATAAAAACGAAGCAAAGTATCATCATTGTTACTCTTCGATAGGCCATTGTAGGAATATAAATTTTCCTAACTTGAGAATGAATACTGGAGAACTTATTGCACTAGAAACTCAATTTGACCTAACGGTTGAATTGCTTCCTTGATGGAAGTTGGGTATGTGGAATCACCCGTAAAAATGGTCGTGTTTAGCCGTAATTGAGCACCGCTAGTAATAGTCTCATATTCATTCTCTCACTTGAGAAATCTATACTCCTATGTTTTCCTAAAGTAAGTTTACAATGGAAATACTTTGCGTTGTCTTAGGATTACTAATCAAACAAGCTGTAAAATTGATTTTTCTTTTAGTTAATCACAACCACTTTCCTCATCAAGCGATTATCTTGCCTTGATCGAGAAGAGCTACATGACTTCACGGATGAAGTTCATTGTATGCTAATCACCATCCGTAATGACTATACATAGCTCATTGCTTCCGTTAACCAAAACAACAACTCCGGATGAAGTATAGGATTTTATTGAACTAGCACCTCACAACTCTATTGTCGTGAATACTATCAATTAATCTTTTCTTTCTTGACATATACCTTGCACGCCATTGTTAATACAAACGATTTACTAATCTAGATCGTAAATAGGTTTTGAGTTTCTTGAATAGTGCTTGTTAAGTTTGATAAACCTCTTTGTTATTTGTGAGCTCGATCTCATTTGATATATTAGTGTTAGAACCTCTTAAACTTGAAATATGATGCATTGTCAAAGTCATTGCATACCTTTTGTAAAGGTTCTGCTTAGCAGATAGACGAATCCCAAAATTTGTGCTTGACAGATCCCTACTCTTAGGGAACCGTGGGATCCGGCAAACAGAAAATGCAATTGCAATCATTGTATTTCAATCATGTCCTTAGAACACCTCACACTAAGCTAAACATAGTGTCTTAAGGCAAATTAAGTCCTTATCAAGTTAAGTAGATCCTTTCCTACTCAACTCACCTAGATCACACTCTAAGACGCTTGTAGATCTATCATTTTCACTTTAATCCATTACTCTTCCGCTCTCTATGATCACTCATCATTCTCACATGATCCCTCACATCTAGCTTTAGAAATCTTTCGATTATGGCAAAATTGATCATAAATCATCCTTACCTCAAAATTGATCAAAGTTGATCAAATTCTAGTTTTCCCATCTCAAAGCCTTTAGGATATTTTCCAAAACACTATCCCAAGTCACAACTTGATCTCTAGGATTATTTAGCTTCAATTGACACTCTCATCTTTAGTGTCATCCTTGCTCATTCATTGGTACTCATGAAAGTTCCAATTTCTTCCATAAAAAGCAATCATTTGCTATAACACTCATTACTCTTGATCATTCAAGTGTACCCTCATCTTAGGAACTTAGGAGGACTGAAACACTCAAAGTAATATAGATCTTAGATCTTAGAAACATCATTTCCACTCTTTCATAGCTGCTGAGAGCCGGATCCCTAGGATTAGCCTAGACGAATCCCTATGAGGAGGGAACCGTGGGATCCGGATGACAGTCTATGTCAAATCTTGCTAAAACAATCATTTCAACTCATCTTTCTAACTCAAACACTCCATCTCATCTTAAATGAGTTCCTAGATCAGTACAAACTCTGAAGTTGACTCTTGTGCATGATAATCATCACATTCCAAAGGATATTAGAGGCTTAAGTCTTGAATGCACTTGCCAAATCCTTCCCTTTATAAGTCATCTTGTTAGAATCCCTTAGTCATCAAACATAACATAATTCTCAGCATTTAGAAACCTTTTCCTTAGTCATTTCATCATGAGGAAAGCTCCTAGTACTAACTCATCCACCCAAGAAACTTGCTCGTGTTGTACATGAAATTTCCTCAACCGAATCATCTCCGGTTAAACCCACAAATGCTAGGATTTCCCATCCACCGAATCATCACCCGTAAGAGATAATAGTGCTAGAATCCCACCTCAACAAACCTAATCAACAATTTCCAAGAGAACCGCAAGAATTAGCATTAAACCTTTTAGGTTAGAAAAGGGATCATCGAGCTCTAAACCAAACGTACCTAGTTCTAGCAAAACGTCTAAACCTTCATTCCTAGAGCATGGACTACACTCCTTCACCGAGCCTCTCTCTCACCCAAATCTCTATTCATTAGAGCATTCACCACCGAGAACTTCCCATTCACTAACCTTATCGTTAAATAGGGAACCACCTGCATCACCAACTAATCCATCGTTGGAAACAAGGAACCACCAAGGACTTGATCATATGGAAAAATTTCCATTACCACCACCCTCATTCCTAGTAGAACCTCATCCTACATTACTCAATGTACCTCCACCATCATTTGTAGAACCTCCTCAAAACATCCAAGTCATGTATCGATCATTTTCTTAGTTTTTAGAGTCATGTATATCATATCTCTAGCTTTATTAAATGAAAATACATACTACATGCTATTTTTCTGAGTATATGATTACGTTGTATTCATATCTCACTTTTGTGATAACATTATTTGTTATACCACCATTTTCTTAATTTATTCATCAGCCAGACGGATCCCTCTTATTTGCCTAGACGGATCCCTACTAGGAGGGAACCGTGGGATCCGTGATACAGAAAACTAACTTTCTACTAACTTGGATCACATTTGCAGGAAATTGTGAATTATACTTGTTTTCTAACCTTTGTTTTGTAGTTATTCAAGTTACACATGAAGACTTTGACATCCTAAAGCTAGGGGGAGCTTTATGTCAAAGCAATACATTGCAAAATACTTGCAATATTAGGATTACATTTCGTGACATCCCTTTGCAAAATTGCAATCATCAAGGGGGAGCACATTCGTTACTTAGACGAAATATTTTGCAAACTTACTTGCAAACAAACTAGATTAGTATCACTTTCTTGACGCCCTTACATAGGGATGGACTCGTCAAGGGGGAGTAAAGACGAGATCCTTTCCCGTTACTTGCTCTCTATTTCTTTTTATTTCTTTCACATGTTTTTCTTAAAAAAAAACAATGTGTTGCTTTCTTTCGACGCTCTTTTTGTTTCGACAAAAAGGGGGAGAAGAAAGTAAAACTACAAATTCAAACTTTTACGAATTTTTTAGATTTTCCTTAAAATAATTTTATGTTTTGTCATCAACAAAAAGGGGGAGATTGTTAATACAAATAAGCCGTAAAAACGTTTATTTATATTTTACGATCTTCTAATGTTTTGTCGATAACAAACGTAAAATCATTTTAACGAAACAAATAAAATACGTAAATGGTTTGAACTAATAGTTTCTAACATATTCATATAAAACACTTAAACAAGTATAAGTGATTTTATGATTTAATATTACATATGTACAACAACTAGTGTTTACATATTTGGGTAAAATATACACATAACTAGTATGTAGTATATTGGGTAATATAAATGGGTAGAAACCTAAGTATCATAACCCATTGGGCAAATACATTTAATGTAGTTGGGTACAACCCAAAGCCCATGACCCATGGAGCTTGACCCATAACCCATTGCATGGCATCATTCTTATATCATATATGGATAATATCCATAACCCATGGTATTGACCCATACCCAATGTCTAGATGCATTGAACCCTTGGTGAGCACTCAAAAGATACACTGTATCTAGCTAAAGACCCATGGATCAACCCATAACCCATGACCCATAACCAAAATACCCATGGGCAAAGAGGAGCGTTCCACGGATCCCTAGCCTTACGCTAGCCGGATCCCTTGTGGGAGGGATCCGCGAGATCCGGGGAACAGTAGAAAGTTTCCTCTATAAATAGAGAGCCATTTCTTCCTTTCTAGTCACCACTTTACACACATAATTCCCCCAAGTATTATACCTCTCTAACCTCAGATCCAAGTGATCTATGTAGTTTGTCTTTTGTTTTTGTGTGATTCTCTAGGTTCCTCTTAAAGGCGAGATCACCACTCTTGAAGTCAAGCAAGCTCAAGTCCATGAGTTGCCATGCTTCATCATCAAGACAACTAAGGTTCTCTTGTTGATAGTTCTTTCTTCCTCCATAGATGTTGGGTTGAAGGCATTAGTGAAGGATGCCGAAAGTGTCAAGACGAAGGCATTAGTGAAAGGTGCTTATCGTTCGTGTCAAAGCATTAGTGAAGAATGCTAAAGGTGTCAAGACGAAGGCATTAGTGAAAGGTGCCAAGCGTTATGTCAAAGGCATTAGTGAAGGATGCCTAAGAATCAAATCAAGTGGCATTTGGGAAGAATGCCTAGGTCGTATAATCGATGAGGTGCATCGTTATACATATAAGTATTTGTTTATTTCCAAGGATGGTGATATCCTTGATGGTGTTGTAACAAGGAGTAGATCTCCTTGAGAGTAGGTGTTGTGAAGGGTAGTAGTTCCTCCATAGTAATGGAACTAGGTGCTTAGCCTAGTACCTAATAAAGGGTAGGCGACGTTGTGATAGGATTAGTTCTCCTTGGTGTGAAAGAACTCGGTGGTTAGCCTAGCACCGTATAAAGGGTAGGCGACGTTGTGTTAGGTGTGGTTCGCCTTGGTGTGAAGGAACTCGGTATTTAGCTTTGTACCGGAAAAAGGTTAAGCGACGTTGTGAAGGCTTCTCCGCCATAAGGAGTTGGTGTAGTGTTTACGAACTCTCGAGTAGGTGACTCGGGGAGTGGAGTAGGGCAAGGAAGGTGTCCTTATAGCCGAACCACTATAAATACTTGTGTCGTGGTGATGTGCTTCTTACTCTTTATCTTTCATTACACGTTTATATATCTATCTATCAACGTCCAACATAAACAACTAAATAGATTGACATAAGTCGATCTAAATATTTAAAAGGAAGTTTTAAATTGGTAAAACTATTCAACCCCCTTCTAGTTTTCCACAATGTATACCACTTTATCACACAAGTATAACACGCAAAACACTATGCGTAAAGATGAAGAAAGATTAAGAAAGGTTGTGACTTGATGATGTTTTATGCGTAGGTGTAGAGAGAAAGATGAAAACAAGAGAAGTTTTATTTCAAAGAAAAACACACACTTACACACTCAAGCACACCCCTCAAATGATACATTTGAGGGTATTTATACTCTTAAACAAAACGCCCAAATGGGCTTGGCATGGGCTTGGATTGGGTTGGATCGGATTCTAACTTACATACGGCTAGCTTTGCTTAACTAATACCCATTTAGCTTAGCCCAATCCACGAGCCCGTTGACTATTCTATTACGATATCTAACACACGTTACAAAGTTCCTAAACGTGAATGACCATCACTTCTATTAATTATTATTAAGGCTAATAATCTCCCCTTAAGGGGTGGTCATTCAAAAAGATGCTCCACTTGATTAGGTCTTTACTCTCCTTGAGCTTGAACTTTGTTTGTTGATATAGAATAGTCTTGATTTTCGTTCCTTCATGCTTAGTGATCATATAATGGTGTTGTCCGCCGTTTGGCAACTTCTTTGGGATAGGTGTCTCTACGTCTTTCTCCACCATGCTCATACTTCTTTTGACTTTGAATTTCCAATGATGAAGTTCTCTTGTCTTTAAACTTTGTAGATTCTTTGTCATTCACGAAGAATCATCTTTAACTTTGCATTGCCTTTGATTTTGATGAGAACTTTCATGAGATGTTGTTGGTATGAGCATGGGAAGATGGTGCAGTCTTTCCTCCAAGGAACAATCATCAGTACCTGCATGTTTATGTTAGTTGAAAGCACCAATCGATTACTGTGGACTTTTCTTAAAGAATTGACCACTACGATTTTTTTACTGATGAATGTCTTGATTCCATTCACTTTGGTCGGGCGAATCAGCCGTCCAAATTTCGTTGAGGAATAGTTGGCATTACATTGAATGATCAAGTAACGACCCACATCTTCAGGATTCGATTCGTGAATGGAATCTCCTTAGCGGGATTTCCAGCACTTACAGGTTCAAATGTCGAGGGTGTCAACAACATAGTGTGAAAACACATCTCTAATTCTTACAAAGGCTATTCCTAAACTGGAGGCCCTCAAGAAGGCTAACACGATATACTGAAGTATATCTACAATTCAGGTGAGTCGTTAAGGTACACTGAAGCATCACCTCACGACTGTAGACTGTTTGAGACACACTAAGAGTAATACATAAAGAATTACCGAAGTGACCTGCTGTCAGGGCTGTTTGATGTTGACCCTGGCAGGAATTTCCATTCAATCACTGAGGATCACAGTTGTAAATCCTCTCATAAATGTTCTGGCATATTGCTAAGATCTGCGTAGGAGTCTAGAATATATCACTTGTGTCCTTATTGATGAACAACAAGAGATGAAATGTCAAGTGTTCCTAAGAGATCTTTTGATGAATCTCGTGGCTCTAGACTCGATTAGTGCATTTTGGTTTTCCTGAGCGGAGACTAGGGAGAGGGTCTCCTTCTTCAATACCAACGATCTCTAAGAGAAAGTCGATAGATTATGTAGGGTTCCCAGTGAGAATGAAACAAATCATTTTAAGAGGAATTGAGTAGCTAGAAGGTTTAGTGCAGTGCGTCACTGGGTCCATGACGTCTTTGTCTTCAATACCAGCGTCATCTAAGTGACAACCAGTAGCAGATGAATTGAACCCGGTTTCTGCCCTAAGGTTGATTATGGAGGGCTAATTCTTTTCACCCTTTTTCATTACATTTTTTTTAAATTCTTCAACCCCTTCTTTCTACTTTCTCACATTACTCCTTTTTTCAATCATACCTAAGGACTTCTAATACTAACTATGGTATTATCCTTGGGTAGATCCCTCCGGCTCTGGCGGATCATAGGACGGATTTCCTATCCTTAGTCACCTTATAACTCCATGACTATCCTATGTTGCCATAAAACCTTTTTTCTTGAAAATCTCTCAAAGTATTTATGATTAAAACATATTTTGTTAATACTTCGAGAGTTTTGTATTTTCAAAAACACTCCCCCTTCACATGTGCTTATATTGTTTTAACTTAAATCTGCACATAAAGGGTAGAGTTCGCACTTTTTGAATTGATATGCTCATGATAGACAATTACCCACGAGACACGATTACGTTGCTTAGTTAAAGAGTTCCATTTTCAGTTTTTAGGTGACAGCTAGCTCTAATAACTAATCTTGAAGTTGTAAACACTCCTTGAAAATAAGGTTAGACCCATGTAAGTTCATGTCTATCACGAGTTTCTCGAAATGGTACAATTACTGACTTTGATTACTCGTCAATTCATTGGTTCCGACTGAGTCGAGCTCTTTTGAGATTCAAACAACGATCATTAAACTTTTTGATCACATTTTAATCACGTCTTCTCCCCCTCAAAAATAGCATATTCGAGATATTTTTTATATCAACGGATTAAACATCATTTTTAGAATCTTTCGGGGAGACAAACGGATTTGATTTAAGCATGAATTTGGAACATTTTGGTTTTATACTCCCCATTTAATAAAGCATAATCAATTAAAGAGTTTTAGAGGGAGTTATCTTGAGCACAAAATATTTTGAAAGATTTTGAAAATCTTTTTGAACAATCTTGAAAAAGGTGCTCAAGATGATGATGATTTCTCACCAGTTTTAAATGTAGTGCACTGAAGCGTACACTAGATTTTTTCTTTAAAAACACGAGTTTTGATTTGAAAATAATCAAAAGTCATCATTTTTGGTACGGGTTTCGTACTGAAGTATACGAAAGCCATTTTTTGAAGAAATTTTGAGGAACGACATGTTTTAGAAAACATTTAAAGAACTCTCGCTCAAGCATCTGTACATGTCCGTATCATTGTTGAATGACATTTCTAGAAACGTACAGAATATCGATTATACGAGAGACATGTCGTGAGAAGAATATTTTTGGATTTTTAATTTTATATTGTTTTTGTATTTTTTGAAAGTTTTATATTTTTATATTTTGCTTTTGTTGGTTTTTCAAATTTTGTATTTTGTTTTTCAAAAATATTTACAGCGAAGCTTTTTGGAAAATGATTTTCAAGAAAATTCGAGAAGACGTTCTAACTCGTCAGGGGTTAGGCTTCGCATTACAATTCGTCGAACTAAATCGTCAAACCTTTCTTTTGGAAGGGCTTTAGTAAATAGATCGGCGAGTTGGTAATCTGTCTTCACGAAAAATAATTCAACAATACTTTCTTCTACGTGCTCTTTGATGAAGTGATAGCGGACACGAATGTGCTTAGTCTTTGAGTGATGAACAGGATTGCATGAGATGGCTATGGCACTTTTCGAGTCACAATACATAGGTATTTTATCGAAAGTAAAGCCATAATCTGTGAGTTATGTTATCATCCATAGAACTTGAGCACAACACGCAGATAGAGACACATACTCAGCTTCAGCGGTTGAAAGTGCAGTACAATCCTGTTTCTTTGAAGACCAGTTTACTAACTTTTCACCCAAAAATTGTGCTCCTCCTGATGTAGTTTTTGCTTTAACTTGATCACCTGCGTGGTCCGCATCTGAAAAGGCTATTAGATCAAATCCGGATTCCTTCGGATACCAAAGTCCCATGTGAATGTATGTCTTCAGGTACCGAAAGATCCGTTTAACCTCTTTGAGGTGCAGTTCAGTAGGCTTTGCCTGAAACCGTGCTAATAAGCAAACAACAAAATGAATATCGGGTTGACTAGCAGTGAGGTACATGAGAGAACCAATCACGCTCCTTTATTTCTTCGGATCGATGGGTTTCCCAAATAAATCGGCTCCAATTTTTGGTGAAGTTACCATTGGTGTTCCAACCGAATCACAATTATCCATACCATGATTTTTCAAAATCTCAGTTGTATATTTAGATTGATTAATAAAAATTTCACGAGGGGATTGATGAATTTGTAAACCAAGGAAAAAATTTAGTTCCCCCATCATGGACATTTCAAATTTGCTTTTCATGAGATTTTCAAAATATTTTGATAGATTCGGATTAGTAGACCCAAAAATAATGCCGTCCACGTAAATCTGAACAATCAAAATGTCATTGTTGTATTTTCGAGTAAACAAGGTAGGATCGACAGTTCCTTTGGTGAAATTATTTAGGATAAGGAAAGAGGTCAGTTCGTCATACCACGCTCTCGGAGCTTGTTTTAAACCATAGATTGCCTTTTTGAGTTTGTAGACGTAGTCTGGATGTTCCATGTCTATGAAGCCTTCTGGCTGACTCACATACACTTCTTCTTTCAGAGTTCCATTCAAAAACGCAGTCTTGATGTCCATCTGATAAACCGTGATGTTTTTGTGAGCTGCATAGGCTAAGAAAATCCTGACTGCCTCAAGTTTGGCTACCGGCGCGAATGACTCTTCAAAATCAATTCCTTCTTCCTGTCTGTATCCTTTGGCCACAAGACGAGTTTTGTTGCGAATTACAGTCATTTCTACATCCCTTTTGTTCTTCCATAACCATTTGAGATCAATGACGCGAATGTCAATTGGTCTTGGAACCAAATCCCAAGAGTCATGTAGACGGTATTGGAGGAATTCCTCCTGCATCGCTTCTATCCATGCATTGTCTGCCATTGCCTCCCGAATGTTCTTCGGTTCAATATTGCTAATTGAGCAAAGGTAAATGCACAAGTCGCAATCGGTGGCAAGTTGGCGTCTCGTCTGAATTGGCCGTGAAGGTTCACCAATAACTTGTTCAATTGGATGGTCTTTTGTCCACTTCAGAGTAGAAGGATACCGTTGGTTTAACATATGCGAGTTAGATGGTTCTAGTAAGCTTGAAGATGATTCAGTTGATTCCGTAGCAAACGGGTTTTCAAATGAGTCTTCATCTATCGTTGCATCGTTCTGGTTTTGTGAAGGTTCTTCTTGAAATGATATGTTTTGGTTTTGCTCATCAACTGCTGGTAAAACTGTTTCAAGAATAGGATTTGCAGATGTAAAACCCTAAAATCTCAAATCGCGTATAATGACAATTTTGCCCTCCAACTTAAAATTTTACCAACTCGGGAAACACGTCAACATCATTTAACAAGTTATATGATTAATAATATTACTACATTATGAAAATAATTAACTTATGATATACATTAAAAGAACATGAATAATTAAAGTCTAAGTAACACATAAACATTACAACTTGTACACAACTAATCTAGACTTGAAAGAGGACTACATACATGATTGAAATGATAAGATGGAAAGTTTGGATTTGGTCTTGGTTATTCCCTTAATGGCCGGCCATATTAGGCCCTATAATCACTCACCATATCAATTTTAATTAACCACAATTATCTCTTCATTTCATTTCAAAAACAACCATTGAAAACCCTAGCCTCTTTCTCTCAACAAAAGTGGCGGCACCCCTTTAATTCTTCATTCTCAATCCGAAAATTTATCAAACAAAGGTGTTCCTAGGAGGCTCATGATCGTGGGTAATCGTTTGGTGAACGTAGTTATTGTGTTTGGGTCGAATTGGAGCTTGGACGTGGGTATATATTTGTGTACGTGGGGTTGGTATAACCAAGAGGAGACTTGGTTTGATTTTTGTGGTTTGATTCTTGTTTCTTGTCTCGTACACGCTACTAGGGTAACGTATCGTCATCTTGAATCTCTTCCTTTTTGTTTCTTAATCAAATCGTGGCCATGTTGTTTTCTAGGGCTTGTAATACATAAAATGGATCACATAAAATCATAAGTATATGTTGTCACATGAAATAATAAAACAAGAGTACATAAGACCTTGATTTCTAACATATGTAATTCGAATAACATGAGATATGAATATGAATACGAAACTGATTTGGGTCTCTATATATGTCGACTTATATATTTTGTTTAAAGGTTTAATGAGTTTACGAATATATGATTATACGTATATGATAAATGGAATTGATAACAAATGATTTACGAGGATGTTTTGATCTTCTTATGGGGCGTATAAAATGGATTTGGGGAAGGATGTTTCGAATTGAATATGATATCACATAGGAGTCTTGTAATCTTGTTTTAATCGAGCTAAAATGGTTTAGAACGGATTCGTTAATCATAACCTAAAAACTAGGATTTGTAATTTCATGAATTATTAAAGTGAAGGGGTTATTTTGTAAATCATGAAACTTGATGGATTAACTTGTTAATATAGTAACTAAATGGATTTAATGAGTAAAATGAGTAAACTTGCTATATTTACACTTTTAACCCTATACTTTACATTATTGACATTTTAAACCCTAAACTTTTGTAACTTGTCATAAATGTTCCTTAAAGCATTATAATACTCATTTTCATTAATTAACTTGAGATAAGTAACTAAAGTTACTAATTATGGAAACCTGCTAATTATGGAAACCTGCTATTTTTAGAAAGTTACTAATTATGGAAATCTGCTATTTCTGAAAAGTTGCTAAATATGGAAACCTGCCTAAAATAGAAAGCTGTCTAAAATAGAAAGTTACTAAAAATGGAAAGATTACTAAAAATGGAAAGCCGTCTTAATCGAGTAATCTTATTCTTATAGAACGTTATTTAATTCATATAGGTTCCGGGCGATGGGATTGATCTCTTTCTTGATTTTACTTTCATTGTGATTTGCTTCGAATAAGGTACAGATATTCTATCCCTTTTCAGTAGGGATTTCTCATAACCCTTCGATCCTTGACTTTGCTTCGCTTATGATATTCCTTTGCTATGATTCCCTTATGATATGATCCTTTTGATATGATTCCGACATAATCCTTTGATATGACTCTGTTCGCTATGATATTAGTTGGTTATGATTCTGAACTTTGATATGAACTCTGATATGAACTTTGATATGAACCTTATGATATGATATGAATATGCTTTGACCCTTCAGTTTGATACCCGAGCCAAAATATGTTTCCTAGTCAGGAAGGTAACCTGACCGTGTCATTGATGCACCAATGGCATGACTTTAGTGTGGTTGAGTGATGTTCCACACCGTCCCCATTTTGATATGATTATGAGCTCACTATATGTATATGATTTGGCCATTATATGTTTTGGGGGGCGTATGGATGCATCCTAGATTTGATTTGTTTCGAGGGATTTGATCTGATTGGAGCTTTGTTTGGTGAATGATGTCGGGTGCAATCCGCGTCTTCACATTTCTGGGAGCTAGCTACTCCATTTGTTACTGAGGTCTCCCCTCATATTATGTATGGTATTCCGAGGTCACCCCTCCGAATACAATGGCTACTTATGATATGATATGATATGATATGTTTCTGGGCTCGGGTAGATTTCTGATAACCCTTACACTTTTGATATACCTATATTGTACCTTCTGTATTCCCCAACGCACCATCATCTGTATTACATGTTCATTACTCAGTACCCTTATATGATTTACTTGTACCAAGATATAGATACTCCATTACATTGACCTGTCACACTTTCATTTCGCTACTTCAGACTATGGTTCCATTCACGTACCGGGTTATTATATGTCATTGGATTGATTATGATATTCATATTTATACGACTACTGTTTATTCTGTATGATATGTATGTATGCGATATAAGATGTACCTGTTGCCATTTGATGATATGCCATCCTACTGTTATGTGATCCTTTGAATTGTCTGGTGACCATGCTACTGTGTAATCGTTAGTTTTGTCTGTTTATTATGTTTACTTCGTTCAGTTAATCTCGTGGACTATGACTATCCGTTGTATCCTTATCTACTTGTTGTTTGACCTGCCTTGTTTACATTTCTGTCTATGCTACAGATTGATTTGGTTAAATGGTTCAACTTATGATGTCTGGCTTGTTAACGTGTTTAATTGCCCTGCTATGTCCCTAATTCATTTAATTATAGTGTTTTTATTGTATTTCCTACTTGTTACGTGTGACTGCCATGTTTTGACTGCTGTTATGATACTGTTTATGTTTTCAACTAAGGGTTTTGACCTGTGTGAATTGCCATGCTCACTTATTATTATTTGCTTCCGCTTTTTCATGTAGACATTTGTTTGGCTCGTATGTCTTCTGATTTCTTGAATTGATTGTATGACATATACGTTGTGTGGATGCTATGCCTGTTTTGTTTGCTTATGTTTCCGTTCTTGTATGTCTAGTTTGTATGTGCATGTTTATATGTCATCGAATGCTTTGCTTCGCTTCGCTCTCCTTGTTATTTGTTCGTTTTGGATATCTGTATAATTGTGTTCTGCAGGATCCTCTTTGACTCATTACTCTCCTTTCGCTGCGACTTTGTTATACGTTCCTTTGTTTCGTTTTGCATTCAGATTTTATTTAGCTTTCGCTTTGTTATATCTGTTCACTGGGCTTTTTAAGCTCAGCCGCATTTCTTTTCCTGCGGCAGGTGTTAGGTTGAAGATGGGCTTTGATGGGCTGAGAGTTGGATTATTTGAGTGGACCAACCCTAGATACCTTATTACTTGGATTTATTTTGTTGGGCTATTGTTGGAGTTTTCATTTTATTTTAGACATATTGGATTTTGTATTTTCCTTGTAAGTCACTCGTCTATATGACTTGGTATTTTATTTCTTAAAGGTTTTCGTTTGTAAGGATTTTATCTGTATGTTCTGATATGACACCAAAATGTGACACTTCTACCCTTGTCGGGTTGGGGTGTTACAGCAGAAGTCGATGTAGATGATGTTGATGGAGTTGGTACATTGGTTTCGACCGTGGTAGATGCATCTTCTGTTGGTGGTGGTGGATGATTTTGAGCGGGTGCAGCGGAATGACGGTTTGATGCATTTGTCGAAGTTCCACCATAGTATTCATCGAACATTAACTCGAAGAAATTCTCCCATTCTTGTTCATGAGGTGTGTCAGCAAAAGTTGATGGAGCTCTTTGTTGTATGAGTCCTGAACCGATGTGTCCAGAAGTCTGCGGGTTTGGTGAGGGTTCTAATATGTTTTGATTAGAAGCCATCGTATTTAGCGCGGGTTCTAGAGCGAGTCTCTCAGAAGCCATATGTGAAAGTTCGTCAAAATTCACATTCATCGTCTCCATTATCTTCCTAGTTCTTCTGTTATACACCCTGAATGCCCTCGAGTTTTCTGAGTATCCAATGAAGATTCCAATATCACCTTTAGCTTTCAGTTTTCCTAGATCTTCTCTGTCGTTCGTTGGATAGCACAAAGCGCCAAAAACGTGAAGGTAAGAGATATCAGGTTTTCTGTTGTTCACTAGCTCATATGGGGTTTTATTGAATCTTGGATGGATTAGGGATCGGTTCTGAGTGAAACAAGCAGTGGCAACAACATCAGCCCATAGAAATAACGGTGCACTAGAATAAATTAGCACTGTGCGAGCAGCTTCCACAAGAGTTCGATTTCTTCTTTCAACTACGCCATTCTTCTGTGGAGTTCTAACAACTGATGTCTGATGTGTGATTCCAACATCTTCAAAATAAGCTCTTAACTCCTGATTAGTAAATTCTGTGCCGTTGTCTGTTCTTACTACCCTTACTGGAGCTTGAAGAAGTACTTGAATACGCTTTAGAAAGGTGATGATGATGCCTGGTGCTTTTTCTTTTGACCTCAAAAACTTAACCCATGCATATCTTGAATAATCATCAACAATGACAAGAATATACTTTTTCCCATTAATGCTTTCAACTCTCATTGGGCCACATAAGTCCATGTGCAACATTTGCAACTTTGCTTCCGAACTTGGTACGGATTTGGGTTTATATGATGCTCTTTTGCTTTTTCTTTGTTCGCATGATGGACATAGGTGATCCTTAGTGTATTTGAACTTTGGAAGTCCTTTGACGATGTTGTCTTTGGCAAGTTTGTTGATGGTGTCGAAATTGAGATGGGATAGCCTTCTATGCCACAACCAGGACTTTGTTCCAGATGCTCGTGTCATAAGACATATTGGTGATGAAGAGGCCATTTGGTTTATGATTTGCTCGTTTCAGTACAAAGATATTTTCCAAAGAAATACAAAGGTATGTATTTCCCAGGGTCGTTTTCCCAACGAGGGATGAATTGAGTTTAACAACTCACGTCGCGTGATTCGGGATTCGAATGGGTAAAAAGGTATTTGAGTGATTTCTAATCTACGATGCAAGGAATAATAAAGGAAATCAATTAAAACTACTGGATCAATGATTCAAACAAGTAAATGCGACTAATTATGCAAGTTAAAAACTAAAAACGCGAATAACGTAATTAATAAAACGTAAATAAAATGCAAACTAATCCATTTTAACTCCTAAAAGTGAACTACTATTTTTCTACAGCTAAGAAAGTAATTTAAAATATTTGAAAATTAAAACTAATTTTTTTGGTTTTTCTTGATTTATTTTGAATTAAAAACTAATTTTGAACTTTTAAAATAGATTTAAAATGCTAAATATTATGAAAACTTGCAAGAAAATTAAAAAAATATTTTGCAAAAGTCCAAATTAACTAAAAAGAATTTTCAGAACTGGAATTACATTTTTCTGAACTATTTTCTAATTTCTATGATTTAAAAACTATTTTAAACTAATTAAATTTCTAAAAATTACTATTTGAACTAGGAAAATTATGGAAAAATAATATTTTTTATTTTTATATTTTTCGTAACCTAGGAAAATTGAAAATATATTTTTTTGAACTTTTTCTTATTTATTTGCAATTAAAGCTAATTAAAAAGTACTAAAAACTAATTTAAATGCAGAAAAATAGCTAGAAGTATCAGAAAAATATGAAAAATTCAGGAAAATTCTAAAATGTAATGAGAAAGCTAGGAAAAATGTAAACAACTATGCTAGATCTTTGGATATGCAAGATGTAATGTAGCTGAATAGATTAAGCTATTAGGAAATAAGCTAGAAGCTTCAAAAGCAAACCAGAGGCTACAAGAACATGTATTATACTAAAACTATCTTAAATCTACTGAATGCAACTATCTAGAACCACTAATTCACAAGCTATAAGGGAATGAGCAGAAATCAAAGCTTAATCAACAACAAGTCTAATCCACTAAGTTGCAGCCTAGAACTAGGCTAGTAAATAAGCTGGAATTACCAAACCAGATGTGGAATCCTAAACTAGACCTAGCAAAGTACAATTAAGCCAAACCTTAGCCCAAGACAAGCTCTCATGAGCTTATTACAAGCTCTGCAATAAGCCTGTTCACACTCAGTCTTAACTGAGTGTGTGCACAGGGGATAAGTGACCACTTTTTCAAGCTAGTTTAGTTGTTTTAGAAAATTCCCAAAATTCTAATAAAATGATTTTTATCAACAAAACCAATAGAAGTTATAAATCCCAAAGTTTCAACAATTTTAGACCACAAATGAAACAATTAAAAATCCAGAAAGATAAGCTCACTGACCATAAAACTCTTTTTTTGACATTTAACACAGAAGTTGAATTTTGACTTAAATGAGATTTGAATCAAATTTACTGGATGATTATGTTATATTAAGCTGAATTGAAACCTAATTAAGCTATACTAAACTATTCTAACCCTAAATGCAAGCATTGATCTTCTAATTCCAACTGATGTGATAATGAAAGCATGAAACAATAGATTTTGACTTTTATTAATCTAAGATGCAAGTAAATGAATTAATCTGACTTTATGATCCTAACTGAGATTAGAACCAAAGAAATTTTACCACAAACTCAATTTCTAACCAGATTTGGAATGAGATCCAAACACCCCTTATTAAGCTGATTTCCAACCTTTCCAAATGACAACTCAGATTTAGCCTTAACTAATCCTCAAATCAGATCCAATTAACTATAATACTCCTAGATTAAACTAACTTAACAATAATCTAATACTAAATTCTAACTGATCTATTTAATGCAGAATTGACAGATTAAGCAGACTAATATAAGCTAAGACTATCATAAACTATATTTTAACAAGCTAAACAATCACCAAATACACTAAATTAAACACATTAAAAACAGATTAATCTATTTAACTACTGATTTATAAGTGAAACAGAAATGGGACTTACAGGGTCCAACCACAATGGTTTGCTCTTGAAATTAATTAACCACTATCCTAAATCTGATATCAACCCAAATGAATCACAATCAACCCAAATCCATAGCCATTGCAGCAATTCAGAACAATCCAAACTATATTTCTGTAGCTTTGACTTTAGTTGACCAAATTGTAAATTGAGAGTAGAATCTGAGTAGATGCTATACAATCTCTTAATAAGCTATAAAGAAGCTTATAAGAGCATGTGATAACAATAATTTCTACTGAATTTAAACTTAAAACAGAATTAATATATTTTTTATTTTTCAAGGAATTTTCTCTTTTTTTTAGATTTTTGTTTAGGAAAACATACAAACTGAATTGAATAGTAAATAAGCTAATATTAATACTGAGAAGAGATTAAGCTTACTGAAATTATAGAAACAGTAATGGAAACAGAAATTGAGAATTACAACTAAAAGTAATTTTTATTAATAAGAAGGTTTAAGTACAAATGAGAGATACAAAAACTGGAAATTAACTAAAATATTAACAACACTTTAAAACTACAAATTACTACTCAGTACTCTGCATGATTACAATGTGAAAACGAAGAGGTATTTATAGGCCAAGCAAGAGCAATAGAAGGATCCAGAAGCTGAGCTTTGTGCTTTCTCTTGTGTAATATGAGCCCTTAGATCAATAATCTTGTCATCCCATCAATCCAAGCCATTGGATCACTCCTTCTACGTCTCATTTTCCAATAAGAATCAAGCAAGACACACGGATTGCCAGCGTGGCATTCCGTGTGTCAGGCTATGTGTCAGGAAAGTACAATTATACCCTTAATTCATGTGAATTATGCTCAATTAGTCGCGGGGTAAATTAGGGTTCTTAGAACCTGGGTAAAAGTGGGAATTGGGGAAAATGTTTTGGCGGTAAAAGTAAAAGTATTATTTTATAGGTTTTGACTTATTGACCGAAGTTAAAAGAGGGTTGACCGGATTTTTAAACCTTTTGACTTGTTGACCGTTTGACCGAGTATAAGTGGGGGCTTGACCGGGTATATTTGTTGTTGACTTGGGCTTTAGGGATGTTGGGCTTGTATATGGGCCAAGAGTATTTGATAGGTTTAGATTAGGACTTGAATTGGATCCATGTTTAATTTAGGGACTAATTATGTAATTTCTGAATTTCAAGGGACCCATTGTGTAATTTCTGAAATGTAATCCAAGGACCAATCTTGTCACTTCTAAATACACCAAGGACTAATCTTGCCAAATCTGAATCTCCAGGGGTAATTTCTGCCAATTGCTGAAACTTGAGGGACTGATTTTGCCATTTCTTTAAAGTTGATCAAATCTTTCATAAATCATCCTCTCAGCATCAAAGTCTTCACAATTTCTCATTTCTGACCTTCCGGCTAAGCTTTAGCACTCTTTCTCTCTCGTGCTCGGGTTTTTGTCCGATTTGGCTTTCTTTTGCGTGTTTTGTCATATCCGTACCTGCACAAGCATAAACTCAAGAAACCAACAGATATTAGCAATAAACGGCTCTTTTCTGGTTATTTTGGGTCTATTTTGGTAAAGAAATGGTATGTGTTTTAGCACATATCAGTTTATGTCAATAACATACAAGTTTGTGTCACGATTCCCAGTTAAGAGATCAATGCCATCCAAGTTTCTAAGGAAGCATGCATTTATCCTAAATGCAACCTCTAAATCTGCATCACAGAACTGCCCGACTGAAAACAAATTGTGTCCCAACCCTTCGACATAGTAAACCCGAGTGATCAAATAATTTCCAAAAGGTAGATCTCCATAACCCATGATAGTTGCTACATGATCATTTCCAAAACGAACGGTTCCCATGAATTTCCAAACAAAATTGATCAGCAGCTTCAGATTCCCGGTCATGTGCTTGGAGCAACCCGAGTCGACGATCCAAAGACATATTTCGATAACCTTCCAAATACAAAAGAAGATGTCTTTGGAAACCGTTTTGATTTTGGTTCCTTTGGGTTAGAGGTAAAATCCTGATCACACTCATAGAAGTTTTCTACTGGGTATACTGGTTTATCACTCATTCTACCATTTTGAAGTGTGAAAATTCTACCCGTTGGTTTCCAAATGTCATCCCTAAAGTAAAGACTATGCTTCTTATCAGTAGTGTAAGACCTAAATCTTGCAAATAGACTTCTTATTGGTTTAGCATAAGTTCTTTTTGGAGCGTTCTTCTGAAAAGGCGTATCATTCACATTCTTAGAAACACAATCAGCTTGAACGTTAATTAACGAATTCTTGCAAGTTAGACAAAAAGATTCAACACATTCATTAACCATAGCAAGTTTCATAGGTTCATTACATTCAGATGAAATGTCTTTCTTATTATAAAGCGGTAAATTCCTAGGGTGTTCTTCTACTTTCTTCTCTTTATTCAAGCTACTACTCTTAGAGGCAGGCGAGACTCTATTGTTCCTTGTATTGCTCCTAGGCTTTAGTCTGCTGCTCTTAGAGGTGCTTTCTAGTCCTGTAGAAGGTAAGGCACACACATTAGGATCTACATTTTGATCAAGAGAAGTTGTTTTGGCATTCCTAGTCTCTTTAGAGTGCTTGTCTAAACTTATGTCGTTTGTTCCATATGGTTTAGATGTGGAGGCAGACGCATTAGTGGTACTCACACTAAAAAGACCAGGTGCTAAAACTTTTGGTTTCTCGATAACTGCTTTTTCATTTTCAACAATCTTTTCTTTTTGTTTTGATAAGGCAGGTGGAGTGACTGGTTTTGACAAATCTTTTTTCTCATTGACTTTTGGAGGAGGTAGAGAAATAGACATTTTTGGTTTAAAAACCGATTTCGAAACATTTTCGTTCTCCTCAGTCAATGGTTTTGCAATCTTAGTATCCACAGCCGTTCCTTTTTGACATTCCAGTTGAGTCCTCAAAAGATCATTTTGCTCTTTCATGTCCTTGTAGGCACGCTCATACGACAGTTTGTCATACTTGCATTCCTCAGTTTTTCGATCAAGTTGTTTAAAATATGATACATTTTCTTTTTCAAGTTTTGCAAGAGCTTTTTCATATTTTGAAACAATTTCGGAGGTCTCAGACTGGAGTCTTTCATGATCTTCAACAGAATATGTTTGTAAAACAATGGACATGATATCAGTGGTTATAACATCTTCGAAGAGAGAATCATTCAAATTTTCCAAAACTTTGATGTGTTCAAAACATTCATTAGATTTCTTTACCAGGGATTTATGGTCCTTGACAAAGTCACATGTTTCTTTCAAAAATGTTTGTTCAAAATGAATTACCCTCGCACTGATGTTATTTAGCGGAGTGGCAATTTGAGTTTCAAAAACCTTTTTCATTTCGTCATCAAAACTAGAAAACCAGTTGTTAGTACTGATGTTGATTTTAGATTTAACAATCTGTTGAAGTTGCCCAATTCTACTTTTAACGTCATCTAAAGTGCTTCTAGCATCACTTGTGTTAAAAGGATTGTTTGAAGACATTTGTTCCAGGTTCGAAAATGATTTTGAGACAACAATTGGCTTTGAAACTGGTTTTGAAACGGATTTTGGCTCTTTGTTTTAAACACTGGGTGTTATGGAAAACTTTGACTTTTCTCTTTGAGGAACAAATTTAATTCCAGAAAATTTGTTAAGTTTGTTGTAATCGATTGGTTTTCTTTCTGGGTTCTTTTGTTTCATTTTTGATCTACTCTCGTCAATGAGTTCTAACGTTTCATGAGAATCACGAACTTCTACTGGTTCATGTTTATCTAACAAAGCTTTTCCATTGTACAAAACATTCTGTTCTTTCTGAGCTTTCTTGAGTGCACAAGGAGATTTGTTACCAAGAGCCATTTTTTGAGTTGTATGAAAATACGGGTTTGTCTGATTTGTTAATGTTAGGTCACCATATATGTAATACAAGCATCAAGAGAAGAGATAGAGAAGAGATCGGATGAACAAACCACACAAACACTATGCGTAAGAGTAAAAGAAGAGTTATGCGTGAGTAATGAGTGAATGAATTGAACAACCAACCCTCAAGTGAGGGTTATTACAAGGTATTTATAGGAGAGGGAGCTAGGGCAACACTCCTAGTCCGTTCCTTTCTCTTATGGGCTTGGGCTTAGGCTTATGGGCCTTCTACATAAGCCTAAGCTTAATTACTAACATAAAGGCCATATTAAGCTAACTATTACATATGAATTACTAACACTTGAATTAATGTTTAGGAGTGATTCCAACAATCTCCCCCTCAAGTGCTAGTGATGAATGAAAGAGTGATAAACGTTGTAGGTGCTGATGTAATAGTAGCTTTGACGTCTTCTGACATTCTTCTTTCTTGTGAGAAGAAGTGTCTTGATTCGAACAATCTCCCCAGTGTAGAGAAATTGTTTCCTTTGAAGTATTCTGCTTTGACGTCATCATTTTCTTTGTTCATTTGTACTTTGTTCTTTGTGTTGAAAGTGATAGTATGTTGTTGTTGTCTGCATCAGGTCAGCTTCGTTGCTCCAGTGTCTCCACGTCATTCTTCAACATGCTCACACATTCTTTAACGTTGGATTACAGTACTGATGAAGTTCTCTTAGTCTTTAACTTTGTAGATTCTTTGATTTGACGAAGAATCATTCTGACTTTTGTGTTGCCTTTAGAGAGAACTTCCATTAGTGATGATGTTGGTACGAGCATGTGAAGAATCTGCACGATCAGTCCGCTCCAGAGCTTCCATAAGAAGAAAACATAAGAAAGGTTAGTAATAAGCGAATTCCGGCACTTACAAGTTTGAACTTCGAGAGTGTTAACAGCATAGTGTGAAACCACAACTCTAATTCTCACAAAGGCCGTTCCTGAACCAGAGTCCCACAAGTGAGATAACACGATGTACCGAAGTACATCTATGGTTCAGATGAGTCACTGAGGTACACCGAAGCATCACCCCACGACTGTAGACCGTTTGAGACCACTAAGCGTAATCCACGGGGAGTTACTGAAGCGACCTGCTGTCAAGGCTGTTTGATGTTGACCCTGGAAGGAGTTTCCATTCAATCAATGAGGATCACAGATGTGAACCTCTCATAAACGTTCTCGACAGATTGCTAAGATCTGTGTAGGACTCGATAACGTACCACTGTCGTTCTTATTGTTGAACAATAAGTGATGAAATGTCAAGTGTACCTAAGAGATCTTTTGATGAATCTCGTGGCTCTAGACTCAATAGTGCGTTTTGGTTTTCCTGAGCGGAGACTAGGGAGAGGGTCTCCTTCTTCAATACCAGCTATCTCTAAGAGAAAGCCGATAGTTTACGTAGGGTTCCCTGTGAGAATGAAACAAGCTTCTTTTGGGAGAAACTTGAGTGGCTAAGAAGGTTTAGTGCATGCGTCACTGGGTCCATGACGACTTTGATCTTCAATACCGGTGTCATCTAGTGACAACCAGTAGCATATGAATTGAACCCGGTGTCTGCCCTAAGTTGAATAATCTGGAGGGCTATTTCTTTTCACCCTTTTCTTTACATTTCTTTTTAATTCTTCAACTCCTTCTTTCTCCAATTCTCATTTTCTCCTTTTTATAATCATACCTAAGGACTTCTAGATTCTAGCTATTTGTGATGTCCTTGGGCAGATCCCTCCGGCTCTGGCGGATCATAGGACGGTTATTCCTAACCTTAGTCACCTTATAACTCCATTGCCATAAAAACCATTTTTAAGAAAATCTCTTAAAGTGTTTGTGAATGAAAAGCATTTTGTACCACTGTAAGAGTTTGATCTTTTGCAGAAATACTCCCCCTCCACACATGCTTAAGAGTTTTGACAGAATTTTGCATTGTGAGGAAAGAGCGCGCACTTTTTGAATTGATCGACTCAAGATAGACAATTACTTGCGAGACACGATTACGTTGCATAGTTAAAGAGATACATTGTAAACTTTTAGGTGACAACTAGCTCTAATAACTACCTTGAAGATGTGGACAACCCCGAAAGGTTGTCAAACCCGTCAAAGTTCATGTCTATCAGGAGTTTCTCGAAAGGTACGATCTACTCGGATAAGTCTTGGAAGACAAATATTTTCGATGTATGACTGTTCAGATTTCGTCAATTCATGGGTTGAAGTTTTTTCACACGAGAATTCAATAGCAATTCACAACATATTTCTTATCACATAAGTTTTCTCCCCCTCAAAAATGGCATATAAATGTTATTTTTGACGAAATGTTTGAGAATAAATATGACCATTTTGAGTTTTATGGGAAGATGACCACTGTGAACAATTTGTGAACAAAGTTTTAAATCAAATACTCCCCCTCAACAAGTGATTTAAACTGTTGAGGTTTTGAAAATCATAAGGGGAAGTACTTGTTCTTTTGAGCAAAACCTTTGAAAAAGTGAAAGGTTTGATAAGTTTTACTCAAAAGTAAGAAGCTTTCGCTCCTGTTATAAGGATTGCGGCACTGAAACGTACCACAGGGTCCTTTCATTACAAGAACGGGTTGTACACTGTTATGTGTGCACAAGCCATGGTTATAAATGAAATCACACATCCAAATAACTATGAAATAGAAGCAGTTTAAGGGGTACCAGGAGTTTCAGGTAGGTCAGCAAGAACTCTATGAATGCGAACTGGGTATTGATATCCTGTGAGATTAATGCGAGGACGACCACCTACGAAGCTTTCCAATGTTCTGAACTGGTCCCTTCGAAACAACCTTTCATCAATGTGCTTGATGATTCTCTTTACCTCCCGTCTTTCCTGTGAATCCCATCTCTTTTGTGACCCAATGCCTTGTTGAATCGCCTTTAACCGATATGCTAGCCCATCCCTGACATGCTTCAAAGTTGAATCACCAAACTTATGAAGCTCCGTACACGCCATCAAGCAGTTGCGGTGTAGTTCACTGCGGTAGACTACTCTAAACGGTTTGCTGATGAGAGTGAATTGAGGAAGATGGTTGATGTCAGGAAGTTCTAGCTGAGGTCTGGTGAAGTTGACACGAGTCTGATACGACTCAACAGCAAGTTGTAAATCTTCTACACGTTCCTGGATCACTATGCTTCTGATGAATATAAGCAAGGACTTGATATATTCACGTTGAATTTCAGTCGAGAATTGTCTCATTCTTCCCTGTACCTTGGCAAGATACAGATCTTCAATGTCGTTGAGAGACAAATTCTGAAAGTCCGCTTCACAGAATGCATAGTCCCTTTCATCTTGTCTTTTCACCACAATATTCTTGAGGAAGGTATAATCCCATTTAGATGAAAGAGCTACATACTTAACAGCAATGATCCCTTGTGTGCTATGCACTTCATGTTGAGACCTTCGAACCTGGCAGCTTCTGTAGTAGATTCGTCAGCGTTCCGGACAATGGTGAATCCCGTACATTGCATCGATGTCATACTCTTCCACTCGGTTGTTGAACATGTGGGTAGCCTTTTCCTCGATGGCTATGCAGTTAGAGTATATGGCTGCCGGGAACGGAAGTGTAAGTGATGTAGCGTATTTCTTTGACACATCGCTACCATGTAGAAGAAATTCCAGGTCGTTGTTGAAAAAGTATCGAAATGGAATCTGAGGTTGATCTGGTCGACCAATGGTTGGTACAGGTTTGGTCCAATTAGTGTAATATGGAGCGTTGTCTTTTCGGGTGAAGTCAATGTTTGCTTCAGGGTTGAGCCAATCAATGTTGTTGGACATGGCTCGTGCTATATTTTCAAGACGATATTCAACTTCGATAGCACTTTCCGAGTTGTCTTTGAGCAGTTGAAAAGCTTCATTCTTGATTCGTTTCAACTCTGATTTCGTCATTTTCTTCACACGGAACTTTTCTTGAAGATACTTAGCATGCTCCAATGTACTACCTTCTACCATATCTTGGTCATCAGTTAATGCGGGTGTAGCTGTAAGATATAAATTTTCACATACACATCAAACCATAACACAAAGTAGCATATATATGGAATTCTAGAGAGAGAAAGTTAGAGGTTTAGGGAACTTAGTGAGAGAAAGTGAAAGATATTATTATGAGCTCCAACTCTCTACCTTGGGAGGTAGAGAGTATTTATAGTCTTACATAAAACGCCACACAACGGGCTGTGGATCAGGCATACAGTGGGTAAAGACCCGTCCGTCCTCCACGGTGTTACTTAACTAAATTACTACTTAACTTAAAAGAACTACGACTACGAGCTTTCTAACGATTACATATACTTGAGGTGACCGACTCTTTAATACCGGGAATTTCTAATTCCTAACAATCTCCCCCTAAGGGAGGTCACCTCAATCATGTACCAAAATTACATTGAATACAAATAGATATTACATTTAACAATTGATCTTGCATTCTTGATGTAGTCCTTTGCTCCTAAGCTCATAGACATTGATTCTTCACATTGCATGTTTGGTTATTCCAAGTGGAGGTCTTTTACTGATCCACATGATGATAATTTTGAGCCATCATTTGAGATCATCAGCTATCAACAATCTCTGAGACATCCATTGTGGTGTTGTGACTTTGGGACCGACATGCTCACATTCTGGATCATGATATCTTCTCATCAGAGTAGCGGAAGCTTTAGTTGATTCATGATATTGGCAGCAGCGTAGCAGAAGCATGGAGTGAAAATATCAGAGTCATTGATGCACTAATCATGATTTCTTTTGAGATGAATGTGTTAAGTGAGCATGCGGCTATGGATTGACCGCTTCATTCTGATCAGCTGCAAACATCGGGTGTACCTGCATACAACAGTTAGCAATAAATCACACGAAAGTGTCTTTGATCACTTTCGTTGAATTGAGGTACACGGCCCACGGTTCCCCGTTGATCAGTACAAGTACTGCCTGTGATCAGGTATAATTCTGAAGAATTTCCTTGACAGGGTTTCGCAGCTGTTCTAGCTGTTCTCAAACCGGAACATCTCAAAGAAGACAACACGGAGTGAGTGAACCAGCGAATTTTAAGTCCACTGATTGATGAAAAGAGATTTGAAAAACAATCGTGTATTGCTCAATAGAAATTGTTTTTGCAATACAACGAAGGTTTTATTGAAAATCAATTATCAATCATAAAAATACCTTTTGGTTTGAAAAATGAGTACACAGTCGATGAGCTAAAGAAAAGAGTTTATTAAGCACAACGACCGGTTTTTCAAAGGCATCCGTCAATCCATAACCTGAACCAGGATTGATTCAAGAGATTGAATCGCCCCATTGTTTCTGTTCAGTTGTCACATGGTTGATCTATATAATAGATCTCACATGCCACCTACCAGGAGCTTGTTTGATGTTGGCTCCAGAAGGCTTTCCATCTTCAATGTGAATATGTAAACATATCACTCAGATGTTCTGGCAATACCACAAGGATAATGCGTAGGACTCATGATATAATCTCTCTTTCCACATTGTGTGAAACAGAGAGTCTTCATTGAAAGTGTCCTAATGAGATTTATAGATGATCTCGTGGCTCTAGACTCAATTTGTGCATATTTGGATCCTATAAAGGAGACTAGGGAGAGGGTCTCCTTCTTCAATATCAACCATCTCTAAGAGAAAGTCGATAGATAATGTCGGTTCCCCGTGAGAATGAAACAAGTCCTTTTAAGAGGAACTTGAGTGGTTTGGAAAGTTGAAGTGCAGAGCGTCACTGGGTCCATGACGTCTTGTCTTCAATACCGATGTTACCATCAGTAGCATATGAAGTGAACCCGGTTTCTGCCCTAAGGTTGAATAAATGGAGGGCTATTTGTTTTCACCCTTTCCTCATTCAATTCTTTTTAATTCTTCAACCCCTTCAGTGCTTACCGAGACTTCATAGCTATTACCTTGTTGGGTTTATTCCAGTACTAGCTCAGTCTTAGTCCGCACTCTTCCCATATCTCATTTTTCCTCTTTTTCTCATCATACCTAAGGACTTCTACACTAACTAGTGGATTGTCCCTGGGTAGATCCCTCCGGTTCTGGCGGATCATGGGAACCAATACCTAACCTTATCATCCTTATATCACCGTACATAAAGTAAAGTTGGTCGGTCAATTTGGTATTGTTCATATGCCATTGGATCCAATTGAAAACCATTTGAAAATCAATTCAGATACTTGTGATATATTATCAAAGCATTTTGTACCTGAATTGTTTTTGATATTTTTAGAACGAGAACTCCCCCTCAACATGTGCATCAAGTATTTGAAAACGTTTTGCACACGGAGGCAAGAGAAAGAATTAACTTCTTTGATTACCATTTCCTAAAAGATATCAACATCACTTCCCTCAACAAATCAAGTAGATATAGCATTTCCGGGAAGGATGAGGTTTCCATAAATTCGCTCCCCCTCAATATGTGCCTCGAGGTTTGAAAAGAGTTTTGCACATACTAGAGGGAACCTGCACATAGGGATAGATGATCACGTTTCAAATCTAAGGTTTAAGATAGATGCTCCCTCTCAACATGTGCATTGAAAATTTGAAATCGTTTGTCACATGTGGGAAGGACAGCATGTACATTCTTGCGAAACCAGTTACCGAATTATCAGTTTAAATCCAATTTAAATCACACATTCTCCCCCGATCACAATTATCAAAACTTTTGAGATTTGTGATCTCGTATAGATTTAAATTGATTTTGAAAGCTTTTAAGGAGAATTGTGACTTGATTGTGAAAGCGTTTGAACTGATAAGGATCGGATTTTAAGACATTACACTCCATTGATCAAACATGCATTTATATCTTTTGAAAACAATTTTAATGCCAAATAACTTTTTAATTTAATTGAAATCATTCTCCCCCTCAATCAATGACATAGGTTGTTGATTGAGAGATAGAAGTTTTGACAAATAAGTCCTGATGATTATCAAAAATAGAGATTGAGTTATTTTTCAAAGCATTTAGTTTTCAGCAGATAAATGTTTATAGAATCAGAGCATAGAATTTGAAAACATGGTAAAACGTGGCTCTGTTCTTTCTTTTAAAACCGGGTTATTGCCTGAAAATGACAATAAACCATTTTCTCTTTCTCCCAATTTTTTTTTTTTTTTTTTTTTTTTTTTTTTTTTTTTTTTTTAAGAATTCGAACAACATCTAAAATCCCGTGTCATTCTTTGAATGACAGCACAAAGACCGTAGATATTATCGAACCGGGAAAAACATGACAAAATGACAATATTTTTTTTTTGTTGAAGATTTTTCGAATTTTTCAAATTTTTATGGATTTTGAAAGTTTTATAATTTTCTATTTGATTTTTGAAGGTTTTATAATTTTGTATTTTGATTTTCAAATAAATATTTACAAGAGATAGATGAAGATAGACCTTTACTCCTCGTCTTCCTCCTGAAGACGTTTGAGAGTTTCTGGTTGAAGGCTTTTCAAACCAAGTCGTGGAAGAATAAACTCAAAACGTTCTCTTGGAAGAGCTTTGGTGAAGATGTCTGCTAACTGGTATTCAGACCTCACAAAATATAGTTCCACCACACCTTTTTCCACTTGTTCCCTGATGAAATGATGTCGAATGTCGATATTCTTTGCTCTTGAGTGTTGAACGTTGTTGCATGAAAGAGCAATAGCACTTTTATTATCACAGTACAGAGGGATTTTGTTGAATTCAAAGCCATAGTCAGATAATTGAGATCTCATCCATAAGATTTGAGCACAACAAGATGACATGGCTATGTATTCAGCCTCTGTAGAGGAAATAGAAGTACTCATTTGCTTCTTTGAAGACCAGCTCACAAGCTTATCACCCAAAAACTGAGCACCTCCTGATGTACTTCGACGTGTATCTTGACAACCTGCATGATCAGCATCTGCATAGGCCGTTAGTGACATACCGGTGTCCTTCGGGTACCATAGTCCCATATTGATGGTTCCTTGGAGATACCGAAAGACCCGTTTAACTGCTTCAAGGTGCTTTTTAGTAGGCTTAGCCTGGTATCTAGCACACATGAAAACAACGAACAAGATGTCTGGTCTACTAGCAGTGAGATACATCAGGGATCCAATCATACTGCGATATTTCGTTTGGTCAATCATGATCCCTGAGTGGTCCTCATCTAGTTTGGTTCGATCAATCATGGGGGTGTCAACAGGGTCACTTGAATCAAATCCAAATTTCTTTAAAATCTCTGTTGCATATTTAGATTGATTTATGAAAATGCCTCCGGGACTTTGTGAAATTTGTAATCCCAAGAAAAATGACATTTGTCCCATCATTGACATTTGAAACTTTGAACTCATTTCATTAGAAAAACGATCACATTCCATTGGGTCAGTCGAGGCAAAAATAATATCGTCAACATAAATTTGAACATGAGTTAAATGTTTGCCTGACTTCCTGGTGAACAATGTAGGATCAACTGCTCCTTTGCTGAATCCGGTTGATAGAAGAAACTTTGACAGTGTATCATACCATGCCCTTGGAGCTTGCTTTAAACCGTAAAGAGCCTTCTTCAAACGATAAACGTGAGTAGGATGCTCTTGGTTCACAAATCCTTCAGGTTGGCTGACGTAGACAACTTCCTTAAGATCTCCGTTCAGAAATGCCGTCTTTACATCCATCTGATATACCACCATGTTCTTACTAGCAGCATTAGCCAGAAAGATTCTGATTGCCTCGATTCGAGCAACTGGAGCAAACGATTCTTCAAAGTCTATACCCTCCTCTTGACGATATCCTTTAGCAACTAATCGAGCCTTGTTCTTCAACACATCACCATGCTCATCAAGTTTTACTTTGAAGATCCATTTTAGAGCTATAATCATAGCACAGTCTGGAGCAGGTACTAACTCCCATACATCAAGACGATCAAACTCATGAATTTCATCTTGCATGGCATTGAACCAGCTATCTTCATTCATAGCAGTTTTAACATCTTTTGGTTCGATCTTAGATAGTAGAGAGTTGAAGAAGCACCATAAGGCATCGGTTGCGAGTTGCTTCCGGGTTGATACAGGACGAGAGGGATTTCCAATGATGTTGTCTAAGGGGTGATCGTGAGTCCATTTTCTGAGGTGTTCATGTGGCAGTTGTTGAGGAACTGAAGTAGCAGAGTCGATGTCTCCTGAAGAAGATGGTTCTGATGATGATTCAGGAGTAGCAAATATGTTTTCAAATGGAGCATCTTCAGGAGTTGCAAAGGGATTAACTTCATCATTGATGCCAGAAACATTTCCATGATGTACATTTGAAGAGTGATGATTTGTTGATGAGACTGAAGGATCAGCAGCGGGTGCTTCTTGACTT
Source organism: Chrysanthemum seticuspe (assembly GCA_019973895.1). NCBI lineage: Eukaryota > Viridiplantae > Streptophyta > Magnoliopsida > Asterales > Asteraceae > Chrysanthemum > Chrysanthemum seticuspe. The sequence goes on from BPTQ01000005.1 coordinate 203,444,322, forward strand.
AAAGATATTGAAACTGAGGGATTGACATCATTTACTGGAATATGAGCATCCACTGTTGTAGGAATCAGTACCTCATTAGTAATTGAATCATACAGTTCATCAAACATAGGATCAAACAATTTCTTTACATCATCTTCAGATGGAGGTACATATGGAGTTTCTTGAGAGGAGTTTGGAACAAGGGATGAACCAATGGGACTGTTTTGAAGTGCGGGTCCTGAGCTGGAGTGTCCAGGAGCCATCTGACCGGTCAGCTCATCAAACGTAACGTGAATTGTTTCCATGATATTTCGGGTTCTTTTGTTGTAGATTCGGTATCCCTTTTTGTTTGGTGCATATCCTACAAATACTCCAATGTCAGCTTTAGCCCTAAGTTTGCCCAAGTCTTGACCCTCATTAGTTGGATAGCACAAGGCACCAAACACACGAAGGAAAGATAGATTAGGTTTTCTGTTGTGGACAAGTTCATATGGAGTTTTTCCATGAATGGTGTGAATCAGGGAACGATTTTGTGTGTAGCATGCAGTGGCAATTGCTTCAGACCAGAGAAACATTGGAACCTTTGAGTAGATCAGCATTGTTCTAGCAGCTTCAACAAGAGTACGATTTCGTCTTTCAACTACACCGTTCTGTTGTGGGGTTCGTGGAACACTTCTTTGATGGCTGATTCCAACGCTTTCATAGAATTCACTAAGTTGTTTGTTGACAAACTCAGTTCCATTGTCTGTTCTGATAATTCTGACAGTTTTGTTTAGTCGAACCTGCAACTGTTTGATGAGTTTGATGATGATATCAGGAGTTTCATCCTTTGTCCTTAAGAACTTGACCCAGGTGAATCTAGAGTAATCATCAACCACAACTAACACATATTTCTTCCCAAAGATATTCTGCACCCTCATTGGTCCACATAAATCCATATGAATCATATGAAGAACTTCTGTGACAGAGTTAGTAGGTTTGGGTTTATGGGCATACTTCTTGCTTTTTCCCAATTGACATGCTGAACAAAGATGATCCTTTTCATACTTTAGTCTAGGTAAACCTACAACTAAGTCCTTTCTGGAAAGATCGTTGATGGTGCCGAAGTTCAAGTGATTGAGACGACGATGCCATAACCATGACTTTGTTTTTGAAGCCTTAGATAACAAGCAGATTGGAGATGCCCTCATCATGTCATCGATAGAGATGGTGTAAAGGTTTGAGCCACGAGTTCCTTTCAACAGTTCCTTACCGTTAAGATCTCTAACAAAGCATGTATGTTTTCTGAAGGCTACTTCTAGATCAGAATCACAGAATTGACCAACAGAGAACAGATTATGACCTAAACCTTCCACATAATACACTCTCGAGATGACACTATCACCAACTACATAATCTCCATAACCCATTATAGCACCGAAATGATCATTACCAAATCTAACAGTCCCGATGAATTTGCTCACGAAGTTCATGAGCCGTGACCGGTCTCCAGTCATATGCTTGGAACAGCCTGAGTCCAGGTACCACAGAACGATTTGAACGATCTGCAGTTGAACACAGACAAGAATGGATAACTGGATAATTGGGATCCCCATGCAAGAATGGGTTCCATTTGGTTAGTAGCAACAGTTGGAACACCCATATCAGAAATAGAAGCATTCATATCAGAAAGTGAGGTAATGGAATCATTGTGAATAGATGCAATACTAGTGTCTGTATTAGCCCTGTTTACAGTGTGACCACTTCTTAAGGGAATAGTTCTACCAGTAGGCATCCATTTTCTAGTGGGCATTATCTGATTAGTCTTATGACCTACAGGTATCCAATAAAAGCCTATTCTGCTGAATGTTCTTCCTGTGGGTTTCCATTGTTTTCTAACTTTCTTTCGCTTTTGCTTTTTAGCCTTTTTAGCATGAATTTTAGCATTAACAATATTAACTGGACGATTAACATCATTAGGCAGAACATTAACATCACATTCATGATTAGAAACAGAATTCAAGCATACATCAGTACAAGGTTTGCAAATAGTATCAGAATTCGAATTAATTACAGTACGCCTATGGCTAATACTAGAATCAACACGATTCGTTTTATTCGATTCAAACTTAAAGTTCCTAGATTGTTCTTCTACTCTTTTCCAGTGCACATTCTTAGCTTGCGAGGTCCTATCATTCCTTGTATTGTCTTGAGACTTTGACCTGCTCCCTTTAATGTCACTGATTACTCATGTAGAGAGAATGGGAACATTAATTTGTTTTACTACTCTTTGCACCACCTGTTTAGATGTGCTGGGATCTGAACTACACGCAGGAGCACTATGGTTCACATTCTTACAACTAGAGGTACTGAGATTTGTACTCCTAGAAGGCACATTTGAGTTCTCTTTCTTAGCATTGACAGATCTAGAATCTGAACTACTCAAGGGTACACTACGGCTCACATTCAAAACATTGGGAATCGAGTGCATATCATATTTGGCCTTAGGCATTGAGCATGGAATCAAAGGGTTAACTCTCTCACCTAATGTCTTTGGGCAAATAGTGATCAAGCATTCTAAGATTTCTTGAGATCGTTTGGCATATGAGCATGCATGTCCAATTGCATTATCATGAGGTTTCTCTAGCTTATCCTCTTCAACAATCTCACGTAGGCATTCTAAGCAATCCTTAAGGGATGAGAAATATGTTTGAATGGCAAGTTTGTTGTTCCTTAGGTGAGGGGGAACATATGTCATAGATAAAGCAGATTTATTACCAGAGTAAACCTTAGATACAACATTCTCCCCATTGATCATTGGCATTTTCCCTTTTTCCTGACTCCTCAGATTCTCAATTTCCTTTTGCAATGAAGTTATTTGTTCGTTGTTTTTGTTACGAGTGACTTTAATTGATTCAAACAACTCATTGAAGTGACGTTTAACCTTTTCATTTTCTTCTAGAAAACTTTCGTTTTCCTTTTGTAAAGCATTTACTAGGTTTTGAAGATGAAACGTTTGAGAATTCTGAGAATCTAAAGAAGGAGGCATTTGGGAGCCTGTCATATTGTTTGTTTGACCCTTTAATTGAGAGATTTGGGCTTTCAACTTTCTGATCGTGTTGCACTAAGCTTGAATCTGTTCATCACGTTTGTTAATTTGAAAAACTGCATCAAACACTGGAGCATCTGAAGATGTCTTGACATTTGAAGTTTTTACATTTTCTTTAAGATGTTGATATTTTAGTTGTAAATTAAAATGCTCAACTTCTAGTTTAAAAAAATGTTTAACGAAATTGTCGTGATCATCCAGTTCAATTTTTTCATTTAGTTTAGAATTAGTTTTTTCAAGCTCAATGACACGATCATGGGAGACTTTCAGGGCCACAGATAATTCATGAAATTTGGAAGCATTAATAGAGCAATTTGAAGCAGTGAAAAACACATCTTGAGCAACACATTCAGTAATAAGATTCTCATTTAATGTATGCAAGTTCTTTCTCTCAATCTCATTATATTTCAGTGCACGCTCATAGTCACTAACTTCAACAACCATTGCATCAAATTCCTTTTCCATTCCCTTAATATCATCTTCTATTCCCTTTTTAAGACTCTCAAAGTGATCTTTTAGAAGTTTAAAGAAGGGCATGACCTCAGTCAGATAGCATTCTTTCATTTGTTCAAAACCCCTTTCTCCTTCAGTTATACCAGTGGGTGTGATCCTTTTCTTGCAAGTTTTATCAAAATCAACAAATAGTTGAAATATAACATATTGGCTAATTAATGTCTTGCTTTTAGTGGCAATTTTCCTAGGTACAAGATGCATTGGTGTATTAGGAGGATACACAGTCGCTCTAGGCATTTTCCAAAGGGGAGGGTTAGTTTCAACAATATTTTCCGCTTTCTGCTTATCTAAATCTTTTTTCCAGAAGACTTGTTCGGGAGTCAACAAAGTCTGAGGCTTAAACTTGTTTAAGGAAATCCAGTTTTCCTTCTTATAATCATGAGGAGTGATATTTATGTTTTTCTCTTTGCATTTGGGATCATTTTGTTTCTTATTCATCTTTTCCCTAGTGATTTCGTCTGATTTCTTATCTTCCTCAGTGCATTCAACGCAACTAGGTTTCTGCCTAGGCTTAAGGATTTCATCACCATCATAAAGCACCTTATGAGCATTTCTAGCCCTTTTAATTACCTCTGGATTCGGTTCCTCAACAAGGGGAATGCTATGCTTATCGCTTAAGACTCGATGTTTGGTGACCATGTGAGCAGTCTGAATGGTGTTTCCTTGTATGTACAACTTGTTTTCAAGTTTGTTTTTCAAAGTTTTCAGATTAGAAAAATCTCTCAAGAGTTTTGATTCCTTTGCATTAAATTCTTGCTTAAGCATTTTCACATTTTCTTGAAGTTCTTGTTTTTGTTTAGCTGTTTTAGAAAGTTTTTCTTGCAAGGAATTTAATTCTTGTTTCAATACTTCTTCTCTAAACTTACTTTTTCTAATTACTGTACTCACTTGGACATCCATTTCCTGCTCACGAGTGGTCAACTCAAATTTTGCACGTTGTTCATAAATAGCAACACGTTCCTTATAGGCATTTAGTTCAGAAATTATGGAATCATCAGGAGCACATGCAGTGTATTCATCAAATACATAGTCATTGTTGACTGCAGAAGATGCATCACTTGGTACAACTTCACTTTCACTTTGTTTCACGTATTGATCGTATGGGACAATATTGTTATTACCCATATTTTCAACATTTGATTCAATAGTTTCAGTTGATTGTACTTTGTCATGCATCTGTTGCACATCAGCATCATCGTATAGTTTTAATACCTCTGAGATGAGTTTGTCCTTGGATGGGCCAACTTGTGGTGAAGAAGAGATCTTGGGAGAAACCATTGGAGAGATGCTAGCCATAAAGATTGTGTGTGCAGTAGGTCCATCATCTACATCAGAGTCGTATGCATCACAGTCAGCGACTTGAAAGGCGTTCTGATGATTGTGACCTATCTCCTGAATAGGCTGCTCATCCACATCTGCATCATAGGTCTTGCCATTGCCCTCAGCAAGAAACAACAATTCCTCTTCATCCAATGCAGCACCATTGTCCTGAGCTTGTGCCAGCAACATCTTATCTCTGAAGTAATCAGCATTCTGTGGACGCTTTGGAGATGTGCAGTTCCTTGCAATGTGTCCTTCACCACCACAGTTATAGCATTTGATTGGCTTAGCTTGACCTTGGTTACCATTTCTTCCTCGATTCTGGTTGCCAACATAACCTCTCCCAGCTCCACCTCTTCCCTGATCATACTGTCTTTCCTGAACTGGTTGCACCACGATCCTTCCATCTTTAACAGTGGCTTGATTATGTGGGTTAGATGCAGTTCTGAGGTTGTTGTTGGTTTGTGGGAGAGAATTCATGTTTTGACTAATGAGAAGAGCTAGTTGATTAATGATGTTACCCACGTGTGCATCAGCATCAGCTTGTTTGAACATAGGATCAGGGATGAGTTTGTGATTACCATTACCCAAGGGTATGACTTGTGATGCTTTGGTTGTGATTCCAATGTTTGAGTAGAAAGCTGTTGAGTCATTAGACGAGCTCGTCTCTCCCTGGTTGGTTTTGAACTGATTGAGAATCAATTTTTCAAACATAGCATGTCTCTCATTCTGAAGGAGGAAGGCATAGAGTTGCTCATAGTTTGTATTCTTCAGTCCTTTAGTGAGTTTCACAGCTGTGACAAACTTGTGCCATTCGGGATTCATGTTGTTCACAAACTTTGAGTTCAGCTGAATGTTAGGCATTGTCATTCTGATGTTCCTCATGTCATTCACTAACTTATGGAATCTCACATAGTACTCATAGACACTCTCATCTGGTTTCATCTTGAAGTGCTCAAATTCGTCATAGAGTTGAGATTCTCTGTCTTCCATAGTTAATTCTGAACCTGAGAGAAGCATCTTAACATTATCCCAAACTGCCTTTGCATCAGTGTTATGATTGATCAGCTTGTAGATGTCTTTAGGAAGACCTTGAAGAACAATGTTTGAAGCCCTGATATCTGCATCGAATCTCTTTTTCTCCTTATTATCAAGCTCATCATACATCTTAGGTCTGTCCATTCCGTAAACAGGAGTACCATCTTCATTAGTATCAAGTATGTCTCTAGTCGTCTCAACTCGATATGGTCCTTCATCAATGGATTTGAGAATGTTGACACCATTTTCCTTTCCAAGGCAATACAATCTGATTCGTTGAGCCCAAGAATCGTAGTCAGTTCTGTCAAGCATGGGTGGACGAGTATCTGAGCCAGCTGCTTGAACATCCTCGGCAACAGTGGAGATGACAGTAGGGACATTGGTAGACATGTTAACAGATTATACGGGATTTTATAACTCTATGATTAAACCGGGAAATAGATTCTTTCACGGGATTTTACTAAATCAAGAGAAAACCGTAAACAATCACTCAAGTCGCTAGAAGATAATACACTAAGTCGCTAACCCTTAATTCGCTAGACAACTAAGTCGCTAGATTCCTAAGTCGCTAGACACACAGCAAGTCGCTAAGTAGTAACTCGCTACCCCAACTAAGTCGCTAGATTCCCAAGTCGCTAGACACAAAGCAAGTCGCTAAGTAGTAACTCGCTACCCCTCAAGTCGCTAGCAAAATTTTGGCAGTAATTCGCTACACAAGTCGCTAACAATGCAAGTCGCTAAAGAGCAACTCGCTACAGACCAAGTCGCTACCACCAAGTCGCTACTCGTAGTGGAGAGTCCACTACTTGTACTTTAACTCGCTAGATCTAAATCGCTAGCTCCAACACTGTAAGTCGCTACAAAAATGTGAAGCAAGTCGCTACCAAGAAAATACTCCGTGAGCTAAGTCGCTAGCTTGAAAAACCATATAAACATCACTTTTCAATCCAAAAACAACCCAACCAAGATGATTCAAGCTTACCAAATGAAAACCTAAACACTTGTGATGATTCTAAACATAAAAGTACTAACAAAATTCAAACTTTAACACAAGAAATCAACCAAATGATGCAAAAACCACTAAACTTTTTCAAACTCAAAAACCACCTAAAAACCACTATAAATCCAAAGATGTGCAAGATATGATCTAACCATGGCTCTTGATACCAATTGTAAGATATAAATTTTCACATACACATCAAACCATAACACAAAGTAGCATATAGATGGAATTCTAGAGAGAGAAAGTTAGAGGTTTAGGGAACTTAGTGAGAGAAAGTGAAAGATATTATTATGAGCTCCAACTCTCTACCTTGGGAGGTAGAGAGTATTTATAGTCTTACATAAAACGCCACACAACGGGCTGTGGATTAGGCATACAGTGGGTAAAGACCCGTCCGTCCTCCACGGTGTTACTTAACTAAATTACTACTTAACTTAAAAGAACTACGACTACGAGCTTTCTAACGATTACATATACTTGAGGTGACCGACTCTTTAATACCGGGAATTTCTAATTCCTAACAGTAGCAGCAACAAGTGTGGAGAACCAATCATACTCGGTGTCGTCATCGTCAAGCCATGAGACGACATCAGCCTTGGGAGTCTTCTTCGTTTTCTTAGGCTTTGAAGAGGATGATGGTTTCTTTGTTGTTGAAGCGGGAGAGGTGGGTTGTTGTTGGGGCTCAAGGACTTCATCATCGTCACCACCAGTATACGTAAAGTGATCACCGGTTTTCTCTGTTTGAGGTGGTAACTCAGAGTCCTGAGGTTTTTCAGTAGAAGAACGTGGAGGAGATCGTGGTTGAGCTGGAGTCCTTTGGGGGTGGAGATTGCATTGAAGATGATTCACCAATTTTCTTCGGATGTTTAGGCTAGTTATTCTTATCTTTATCCTTATCTTCATCGTCTCTTGGACGCTTAGGCCTTTCAACTTGTTCTCTGCATTCTGATTTGAGTTGGTATTCCAGCAGTGCTTCAAACAATTTACCTTCGGAAGAAGTAAATGTTGCAGAGCGTTTAGACATTTGAGCTACCAGCCTGTTAACCAATTCAGCATCTGAGAATATTATGGGATCAACTGGGTTGATGTTTACATGCATTGGTGTTGATCTCATAGTTTGCTTGGCCAAATGTAATAGATTCGGATAGAGTTGTTTGGTAAACATCTCCCTTTTCACTCCAGGAACGATGTCAAGAAGGTACTTGTGAGTGTAACCTTTGATCATTTCGTTCATTTTCCCTTGAAGATCATCTTTCATGAGCTTCTGGACGTATTCCCTTTCAACTTGCATCTTGTCATTCTCGTCATGAAGGTATTGTATCTGGTCAGCGAGAAAGTCTAACTTTTTCTTGGTTATATTTTTCTTTCTGACCTGCTTCACAGCGTTAACAATTTTTGTCTTAGCTTGAGAGATCCAAGATGCCGTTGGCTTCTTTACTGATTTGGATGTGGATCTGGTTGATCTTTTGGATGGTGGTGGTGAAGAGTGAGAGGATGAAGCTAATGATGAAGAGTCATGAGGAGGTTCAGGGTCCTTAGGAGGTTCAAAAGTTTTCTCCTTGGAACGAGTTGGACTGTTGAGAAGATAATCATCATAGTTCACTTCGTCATCTTGTCCAGTTTTAGCTTTTTCTTCAGCCTGAATCCTAGCATCTTCATCTGCTTTAGCTTGAGCTGCGGCCTCTTCATCAACTTTAGCTTGAGCTGCAGCTTCTTTATCAGCTTTTTCCTTCTACGACTTTTCAGTTTCTGGTTCCTCAATGTCATACTCAATAGAATCCTCCTGTTGCTTTTGTTGTTGCTCAAGAGTGGTGGCACCAGTTCCCTTATCGGGTTGATTAACCGCATCAGGAATTGGTGTAGATTGAATATCACCACTTGACCCTCCGGGGCCACCCATTTGATCCTTTGCAAACTCTTTCGCAGCGTGTTGGAGTCTAATGATTTTGAACTTCCTCCTGTAATCAGTATCCAGAGGCTCTTCATCAGAGCTTTCTTCTTCGTGCTCAATCACTGGAGTCTTTCCTTTATCACCTTTGGGACTTGAAGGCTTTGTGGCTGTCTGAGTGTCATCTTTGACTGTTTCAGAGTAAGTTACTTCTTCTTCTAATTCAGTTTCCTCAGAGCTTTCATCCTTTAGCTTTCGTTGCGGTTTAGGCTTGGGAATGGGAATGGCTTCCTTAGAGGGAACTTTCCTTTTGAGTCCAGGTTTACTCTTAGGAAACTTTCTTTGACTCTCAGTGGTTGCAACACTTCCTGCACTTCCTCTTTTGGTTTTCCTGGTAGGTGTACCAGAAGGCTTGTCATCGAGAAAACCAACTTTGCTTTCTTCAACTGCTACCAAATACCTTTTGTATGTATAGAGCTTTTTGATTTCATCATACAGAAGGTGATCCGGCAACACAGCACCCTGTTTCTTCGTTGTTGATTCCTTGAATCTGACAGTTAGAGTAGGTTCAGACAACATGTCGTGATTGTTGGGGTCACTGAGTCTCTTGGGGATATCAGGATTAAGCCCAAGAGCTCTTTGGATCAACAGTTTTGTATATCTGATATAAGGAATCTTTGAGCCAAGCTTTTTGAGGAATGACATCATGTCGTCCCATATTAGAGCTTCAATTTCGATGTGCTTCATGTTGATCAAAGCCCAAAAGATTTGCTGTTCCATGAGCTTGGGATGCTCATAGCCACTGTCACGACCAGAAACAGATTTGGTGATGATGATGTAGAGAGTTCTCCATGGTTGAGGAATATTCTTAAGATCCACATGTGAATGCTTAGAGATTACTCCTGAAGCTTCGTCATAACCAATGTCGAGCATGAATTGTAGAACAGTCTGTTCAGTTGGTGTGGCATTGAGTTCGGTTGGCTCGATGACTGGAATGAGGAGAACAGCCCTTAAGTCTGCAGGTGTGATGGTGACTTGTTTGTGGTTGAGAGTCACTGTCACAACATTCTGTCCTTTGATCTTTTTCATTGTGTTCCAGAACTGATGAATGTAGATCTCCGACACAGTAGCAGAATTGGAGAGCATATTCTGATAAGGATGATTCCTCAGAATATCCACAGCAATTAAGCAAGAAGACTCTGAGTAGGTGAGAGTTTCAAAGTCAACACGAAGGTTGTTCTTTCCAATCTTCATCGGATAGCCATTAGGGAAGATATCAGCAACGGTGAGAACATTTGGTGCATCCACATTCTCCATTTGAGTGTCCATGTAGTGATCTAAAATATATTTAGCCAAAAGAACCAACATATCGAAAGACATTATGTTAGTCAATAGATGGTTTTATTGTCTAATTATTGAATGTGCTATGTCAATGATTGTTACGAGTCCAATGTCACTTGTTTGTCCAATTGTCCAATGACGTCGTGATAAGTTTCGTGAGTTAATTAACTTTAAGTTTTAAAGTCCATGTTATCACTTATTTTTCCACAACATATTAAACGTTTAAGCTTATTAGTGACATTATTGGTGTAACAATTCGCATTTTCGGGTCACTATTCATTTTTACTATTCACGGCTACTATTCACTTTTTACTATTCACTCCCGAAATTTTTATTTCACATTCTCGTAGGATAAATCATTTTAGTAATGACCTAACAGTTCGACAATCGTTAGACCATTTTCGCAAAAGTTATTAAGAAAACACCGTTTTAAAGTTTCGTTTTGGACGGTACACCATTTAAACATCCCGCGCATATCGAAAACCAACTCTGACAATTTTCCCCGCATCAGATAAATTTTTAGATCATTCATGATTAATTTGAGAATTTTTAAGATTTTTATTATTTTACCAAATAAGCCCAGCGCAGAACAAAACTAAACTTACGTTTTAAACGATTCTACTTACATCCAGACTTAACGATTCCTGCACTGTATTTCCTAAGATGAATAGAAACTTTTACATTTTTGGAAAATTCAAACATATTTCCCTCCTCCTTTGACCATAAAGAAATTAACCTTGTACGTTCTACCTTTTTCTTAAATCGCGTAATTTTTAAACTTCACGAATAACTGTTAAGTTATCCCACGTATGACGAAAACCAAAGTTTGACATCTCATATCACTTTTAGACTAATTATAGTCTACTCTAAATAAATTCACGATCATTTCCCTGAAATTTCGTTCTTTTCTGATAAACTGCGAATTACGCGTTTTTGACCCGTATTTCCAGCTTTAAGCAACGTTTTTGCACCCAATAAGACTTATCACCCATTTTATATTTTTAGATGAAGTATAGTGATGAGTTTCATCATTCCTGCAAGTTTCATATTTTTACGATACCCGGTTTTACCTTTTATGGCTTCGATTAGCATTTAACGGAACCAAAACTCACTCCGTAATCAAGATAATACCAAAACTATCCACCTAAGTCATCTTATCTCTATATGAACGAAATTTGGGAGGGGAGTCATCACCTTGGTGTCAAAATCCTAAGCATGCTACCTTTAGATCATTACATGTGTAAATTTAACCATGGTTAGTTTTTAACCCAATATATAGTTAACTAAAATCTCTAGCCTATAAATACCAAACATAAACCTTCATAATTTCATGCACCACCCCTTCTTATCATCTAAAGTCCTAAACCCTAAGGAATTTCTTATAGATCTTGTAAGAACATTCATGTGTTCTTGAAGAACAACTAGCGTTTGATCTTCGTTCTTGGAAGTTTTCAAGAAAGAGTCGTTATAATCTTCAAATATCTTCAAGTCTCCAAAAAGACGTCGTTATAATCTTCTTTTCTTCTTCGGGTTCTCAAGAAGGCGTTGTTATAATCTTCTAATAGCCGTGGGTTTTCGAAGACTGAAAATTCTACGTCGAAGCTCCGTTAATATTTTATTTTTCCATAATACTCAAGCATTCTATTTTAAAGTAAGTATATATATAACTCAAACTTATTTAAATATTTATAAACTCTTAATATATAATATAATCAAGTAATCAAAATACATGTTTTACGTATTGAGCACTACAACACTAGGGAACTTCATGTGAGGGGTTCATTTGGGTAAACGGATCGACGAGTTGCTGGATTTACGAATTAAAGTATCCTAGCTCCTCGAACGTTTACTGCATGACCTCTGAATTATGATGGCCCGAACGGTAGTACGAGATATACAAACGAAAACCATTTTTATAAACAAACATACAAATACTACGTCATGATCAATATAATGGCATATATAGGCTCGTTCATGTTTTCTTAGGCATTATTCTGAACCTAAGAGTTGACATCATATTCTAGGTTATATGTAGAGACTTTCAGGCTTATCCATCGACTCCGTTATACGTTGTGATATCATTTTTAAGGTGAGTTCTTAGCCCTGTTTTTATATACGTTTGAAACTCTTTGGGGGAGATACATGCTCAACTATTTTCATTTACTTTCACAAGTACTCTAAACTTTTAAGGATTACCGTGAGTTCGTAGCCCCACTTTTACTTGTTTAATTGTTTTACAAACTCTTTGGGGGAGATACATGCTCAAACATTTGCTTTATACTATTTTACAAATACTCAAAGCATTATACTTGGTTGCATTATACTTGATTGCGTTATACTTGATTGCGTTATACTTGATTGCGTTATACTTGATTGTGTTATACTTAAGATGATGGTAAGTCTCCTTTGTTCGGAGCAGTCCACTAGTAAACTTGATAAGACGATGGTAAGTCTCCTTTGTTCGGAGCAGTCCACTAGTAAACTTGATAAGACGATGGTAAGTCTCCTTTGTTCGGAGCAGTCCACTAGTAAACTTGATAAGTCGATGATAAGTCTCCCAACATACACGGAGCAGTCCCCTAAGTGCAATAATGTGAACTATTATGACTGTATGTGTGCTTGACTACAAAATGTATTATATTTTGGCAGTGGGTTGTGAACACACAGGTTGCAAGTTCTTTATGGCGGAACTTGGAACTAAGTGGATTTACAATACCTTTGCTGTGTGAACATTCTTTAAAGGCTTTTCAACTTATTCAAAACAAACTCTATGAACTCACCAACCATTGTGTTGACACTTTAAGCATGTTTATCTCAGGTCAATAAGACGATAGCTGTTGCATGGAACATAGAGTCGCACGACATATTTTGAAGACTTATGCTTTTGTCATTTACCATTCGAAACATTTATGTATTATACTTTGGGACCTCATTGTTTGTAACTCTGATTTCATTAATCGAATGGTAACTTTTCAAAACGTCTCATTTAGAGGTCGTTTTCTATAACTTGTACTTTGTATTATGAAGTAGCACCCCAGTGACACAGTCTTCCGCTGCGGTATTTTGGGGGTGTTACACTCGTTGTTACGCGTAAGACCGAAACTCACATAAACAACGAAAATGATTCACCCAACTATTTGGCTCTGATACCACTGTTAGGTCACCATATATGTAACACAAGCATCAAGAGAAGAGATAGAGAAGAGATCGGATGAACAAACCACACAAACACTACGCGTAAGAGTAAAAGAAGAGTTATGCGTGAGTAATGAGTGAATGAATTGAACAACCAACCCTCAAGTGAGGGTTATTACAAGGTATTTATAGGAGAGGGAGCTAGGGCAACACTCCTAGTCCCTTCCTTTCTCTTATGGGCTTGGGCCTAGGCTTATGGGCCTTCTACATAAGCCTAAGCTTAATTACTAACATAAAGGCCATATTAAGCTAACTATTACATATGAATTACTAACACTTGAATTAATGTTTAGGAGTGATTCCAACAGTTAAAATGTTGACAGTTTGAGTTGAATGACCCGTTGTGACAAGCAAATTTTCCAATTTGTTGATTTTTTTTATTTTTCTCAAGAATTTCATCAAGAAGAGAATCTTCTCATTTTGAAAAATTAGCAGTCAACTGTTTCTTCTCTTTTTCAAGATCAGAATAAGTTGTTTTTGTTTAGAAAGTTGGTTTTTAAGATCAGAAATTTCCTCGTTTAATGATTTTATTTTTAAGTTTAAATTAACATCAAGTGTGTTATACTTGATATGTAATTGTTTTTCTTTTAAAACAGAATTTCGATAACCAATTTCTAATTCTGACTCTTTGTTTTTGTGAAATTCAAAAGCTTTTGCATTCTCCTTGTACCTCTCAAGCTCAGCGGTCAATTTATCATTCGCGGCCTTAACTTTGCGATTGACCGTTTGAACTTTCTCAATTTCAATGCCACAGTTATTAATCAATGATTCAAATAAGGCACGTATTTCCTCATCAGTCTCAGTATTTTGTGCCACAAAGCCTCCACTATGATCCATATCTGGAGTTTCAGAGTTAATATTGCTACTACTTGGATCGTCCAGGCATGTATCATAAGTAGGTGCTTGCGTCACAGAATGCTGTTCGTCATGAGTAAACACATCAAATATGACATTATTATAGCATGGATTAATGATTGGTACCTCAGAGACTGCGTTGGCGTCATAAACAGGAGGTGCGTCAGAATCAGTGTCGTAATTAGCCTCCTGAAGATTTGCCATGAAGATGCAGTTCGCATTGATGTCCTCTCGGTCTTCCAATTCATCCATAATAGCGACAAAGTCATGTTCCTCAGCACTCAACTGCATTCCTGCTTCTTCCTTTTATACCAACAAGGTAGCTTTCTGAAGATACGCAGAATCCTTCTTTTTCAGCTTAGTAGGACAATTCCTTGCCATGTGACCCACTCCTTGACAGTTGTAACACGTAACCCGATTAGCCTAATTCACATTTCCATAATTCCCAATGACTGGAGCTGCAACGTTCCCATTCAGATTACCCACTACTCTATTCCCAACATTCTGACCCAACTGATTTCTAACATTCTAACCCAACTGATTACCATGATACGGAACCTCCTGATTACCCATGTAAAATCCAGTAGCATATTCCTGTGGATTCCCAATAACTCCAACCATTTGTCCTTGATGACCCATATTCAAACCCGGCTATGAAATTTTCCTGTTGCGAGTGTTAGATGAAATCCTTTGGTTGTTGTTAGTTGGTGTGGAATAGCGTCCTTTGAATACTTTGGTCAAATAAGCAAATGCATTTGACAAAACCCCTGTTTGTTCAGCTTCAAGGTCGGTGATTCCTTGTTCCTGGTATTGTGGATACTGTTGTTGTTGAATGACTTGTTGTTCTAGTGGATAGAATTGTTGTTGAGGGATAACAGCTTGTGGTGGTGGAATGTATTGCTTCAAGTTGTTGTTAGTGGAAGAGGGTGAAGGTTGTTGTTGTGTGTTCACTGGAGTTTGAGTCTTTGCAATTAGTGCCAAGGGATCATGATTCTTTGCCAGTCTTTCTTTCCTAACTTCATTGACTTCAGCTTGGTTTTGTTTCAGAAAATCGTAGAGTTGATCAAAGTTCACATGATGTAAGTCCTTTGTTTGATTGACAATAGTGACATAGCGTCCCCATTCTTCTTGAAGATTATTAAGGAATTTGATGTTACTCACGATAGTCTTGGGTGTCAACTTATTTCTGATAAGCTCATTCATCAAAGTGCAAATCCTTCCATAGTAGGATTCAATGGATTCTCCTGGATTTGATGTAAACTTCTCCCATTCAGTTAGCAGCTTGTTCTCCATGTCTTGTTTACCAATTTCTGTTCCATCACATAGCCGTCTAACACGTTCCCACATATTGTAAGCAGTTTCCTAGCTGTCTACAGCAGAAAAGATGTCTCTTGGTAAACCCAGTTGGACAATGTGTATTGCCATGTCATCTGCTTCAATCTGCTTGTTATCCTCGTCCGTGTATTCTGATTCATCTTGATCATGAAAAGATGGTGGGACAGGAGGTGTTCCATCAAGATTTCCAGGGTCTTGGACTTGTCGAGGCTTGAAGGGTCCATTCGTAATGGATTGAATCATGAGTTTTCCATTAGGTTTGGTCTTGATGTAGCGGAGCATACGACTTGTCCATTGAAGATATCCACCTTTTTCTAGCATAGGAGGACGGTTTTCGGCACCGGCTGCATGAATGACTTGTTGAGTTGCCATTGATGAAGGTATTTGATGATAAAGTTGATGTAGGATCGATTCAACGATAAAGGATTTGTGTTTGATGAAGATTAAGCTCGGCTGTTGTAGTGAAAATTGGGTCTGAAAACTTAAAAACCTCAATAACTTCTTTTCGGAGCATTTAAGGACTCGAAGGTTGAACCGAATAAACTTCATTCTCCTCGTTCTCACGGTCGTTTTGATGGGTAGAACACTGAAAACGGAGTTACGGTTCAAAAGTTATGGCCGTTTGAAGTTTTGCTGAAGATCTTACTCGTAAACTTGTCCTTAGGCGTAGGATTTAGTGCTTAGGCGTAGACTTCCTTAGGTGTAGGACTTCCTTAGGCGTAGGATGAAGCTTATGCGTAGACTCTATCTTATGC
Source organism: Chrysanthemum seticuspe (assembly GCA_019973895.1). Lineage (NCBI taxonomy): Eukaryota > Viridiplantae > Streptophyta > Magnoliopsida > Asterales > Asteraceae > Chrysanthemum > Chrysanthemum seticuspe. Next base: position 203,460,632 of record BPTQ01000005.1, read on the forward strand.
GTAAAATTAAGGTTAAACGTAAGCTTATGCGTAAACTATAAACTTAGAAGTAAAGGACCTTACGCGTAGGATTTAACTTAGGCGTAAAAGTGCTTACTCGTAAGATTTAGGCTTAGGCGTAGATTATGTTTGAAACCAAAATCCTTCACACTTGTCCAAGTGTGAGAGATATCCACAAGTCAAAGTATTCCATAAACTTATCCAAGTGAGGGAAGTACTGAGTAACCGTTGTTGCACGAAGATTCTTCACCAAATGGTTAAGCGTAGGATTTGGTTCTTACGCGTAGACCTTAAGCGTAGGAATAGGGTTTTGACTTTACCTTAGGCATAGAACTAGGGTTTTGACTTTCTATACTTGAAATCCTTACGAGTAGACTGCCAAGCTTTTTGCAAAAACACTAATTTTCACCCAAAAATACGATTCCAAATGATTTCTTTTGCACAAACTTCTTCTAAAACACGTAAAGATCAATAAAAACAACAACTTTAGCTTAAAAAACACGTAAAAATCAAAACTTTAAGCAAAAAGCACACGTTTTTAATGAAAAAACGCAACTTTTGTGTAAAGTTTCAACAAAAAACGTAACACAAACACTCCTAAACCATTGTTAGGTGATTGATACCAATTGTAGGACCTTGTTTTCTATCAACCTTATCATGTATACCACTTTATCACACAAGTATAACACGTAAAACACTATGCGTAAAGATGAAGAAAGATTAAGAAAGGTGGTGACTTGATGATGTTTTATGCGTATGTATAGAGAGAAAGATGAAAACAAGAGAAGTTTTATTTCAAAGAAAAACACACACTTAAACACTCAAGCACACCCCTCAAATGACACATTTGAGGGGTATTTATACTCTTAAACAAAGCGCCCAAATGGGCTTGGCGTGGGCTTAGATTGAGTTGGATTGGATTCTAACTTACATAAGGCTAGCTTTGTTTAACTAATACCCATTTAGCTTAGCCCAATCCACGAGCCCGTTGACTATTCTATTACGATATCTAACACACGTTACAAAGTTCCTAAACGTGAATGACCATCACTTTATTAATTATTATTAAGGCTAACAGTCTTTATGAAGGCAAATGCTTCCTACGAACTGCGTATAGGTAAATAACCAATTTAAATAACCAGAAGCAAATAATTCATATTAGTTACTGTAACAACTGCCAATTTCATCAAAGAATAGAACGGATTGGGTCAGGTAGGATCGGCTTAACATGTTTTGTTGGTTTTATGAGATGGCCCTTTCTGTGTTTCTAATAATTCAGGTGAAAATGTGACAAACTTAAGTTTCGTAGTTGTTCAACTCATTCCAGTTTTGGGTTTCAGGCTACCTTTGGGAAAAGAAATGTGGTGAGCAGTATTCGGCCAAGAAGAAACTACTCCTACTACTGATGTACTGGGATCGCCTTTTCTTGGTCGAATATTGATCAAGAATGCATCTAGAAACAAGTTTAGTATTTCATACAAGATTTCATTTTTTCCGGTTGCAGGTATTTACTTTCAAGTATTTAATGGAATAATATTACTTAGGGATGTTGGGTACCTTTTTATGCAGCATTGGAATCAGAATGGACATGGAACAAGAGTTGCAGTGGAATGTTGCGCAAAATATTAAGATGACTGAAGATCTTATACCTACTGGTAAGCATCGCGTTCACCATTTCTCAATTGTAGACAACCATCTGTGTCTTTATGAAGGCCAATGCTTCCTGTGAACTGCGTATAGGTAAATAACCAATTTAAATAAACAGAAGCAAATAATTCTTTTTTTTACTAACCGTTTTGGTTAACGGGTGATTCGAGATTTCAAGTATCCAGAAACAAACATCCTTGACTCTTTTTTTGGTGTGTATTTTTAGTAACGGGTAATCCATTAGATAGTAAAAAGTATGGCACATTGGTGGGTTACAAGTACAAATTTATAGCCATGTACTTATGAATACGTCGAATTTAGTAACAGATATTGATGTAGGTTTTACTGACCAGGTCTTAATATTTATAGTGTCTCGCTATATCTATGGTCTACCCTAGTGCACTAACGGGCAGTGTACCCGGTCTCGTGTAGTGTAGTAAACGGTAAAGCCGAGGTCGTCCCAAGAGCTATGTGTGTTGGATTATTACTAAGTCTAGGTGTCACAGATTATTAATGGTTTCGAAAGAGATTTAATTAATTAAACTACTAATGCAGAATAAAGTAAATAAAAGCAGATAAATGGATAAAGGGAAATCAATAGAGGAGAGTGGTGCTAACCTAGTTAATCCTCCTAGCTAGTTATGTCTACGTCTACTTACTTCCAATTACTTCAGGTGGGGTCAAATTCGAGAGGACAACATTTGGTTAATTCGCCCTAACCTATAAGAAAAGATGCCACCACAGGAGAAATCAGGCGCACCGTCATAAGTCCTGTTGTTCCTGGTCCCCTAAGCCAAGTCATTAAGTACCGCTACATGCTAGATTCATAAAAGTGAGTGCCCGACCGTTAGGAACTTAGACACTACACCCCCAATTCTTAAGTTCATCCAAACGATAGGTGATCAGTTGGTCAAATTGCACAAGTAGAAAGGGTCGTCAGTTGGTCATATCTTACCCTTCCCGTCTCAGTCCGCTCACCTAGGGTCAGTTGGTCATATCTCCTAGGCAATTGGCCTCTACTGCCATTCAAAAACTACCAAACCAAGGGTGGCTACCAATGAACTATGCATGCATACACTTAGAAATAATTGTACGGAAGTAAAGGTAAACGCAAACAAAACAATTAAGGAATCATAACTAGGCTAGCACCAAAAGGTGCTTAGCCGCTCATATTAATCATGCAAATCAATTCAATATTCAAAGGTACGAAATACATGAATTGAAAGTAAAAGAAATATAAAACGCTAATGCTTATCGTAATGGAGTGACTTATCCCTTGGAAACAACTCCGTATGCTCCCCTAGACCTTCCTCGAGCTTTTTCCCACGTTCTCAGAGTGTTGTGTATGGAATGGGATGATTAGAAATGCTGGAATTCGTGGGGTATTTATAGGCCAGATCTGGGTTACGGCGTAACCAATATAGGATTACGCCGTAACCTTCTATTTCTTCGTAAAATGCACTAGATATGCTGGTTACGGCGTAACCTTATTAGTGGTTACGCCGTAGTCTTCAATAAACTCGGTTAAGTAGTAAGTGATGCAGTAGTTACGGCGTAAGTATCAGCGGCGTGGAACCTCTTTTGACCTAATGTAGTTACGTCGTAACCTTTGGGAGGAGTTACGCTGTAACCTTCTGATAAGTTGGCATACTGAGTCACGCAATAGTTACGGCGTAATGTGAGAGATGAGTTATGCCGTAACTTCTTCAAAATAGCATACTGTGATAAATCTTTAGATATGTTTCCAGTTCCGCGTCTCTTTAGCTCCAATGCTCGTAATTTACCTGAAAGTGGAAAACAATGGAAAACAAGCGTAAATCTAAATAAATGATATAAATAACGAGCATTATTAGGGGAAACTGACACTTAATATTCAGGACTATTTGATGTTATCAAATATCCCCCCACTTGAACTCTACTTGCCCTCAAGTAGACCTTATTAGATAGATTCCTAAAAAGATATCTCCCATAACCTAGAAAATATGAATTTATAAATCCCTTATGCTAGAATAAAACAAAGCCGAACACCACACGAAAGGGGAACAAACACTCAAATCTCTCAACTATTCTAAGTGTCAATATCGGGGTGATCACTCAATCGCACATTCATAGCATGTATTCTATCATAAGCTTGGCGGTTACACAAATCTCCACCACTAGAGTTAAGGGCTAAACAATTCTCGAAGGCAATATGGGTAGATACGACAAAGGTTAAGGGGTGACTCATCATTACTAACATGTCACGACGAAGTGGACAAAATCAATGATACATGACCAAATCCATGGCCAAGACACCAAAGATTGCTCGCTGCATCACCTAGACACGCTTCATGACTAAAAGGGTAGGATAAGACATGGGATATATAATTGGTGTAAAATAAAAAACAAGCAGGTAGTCTAAATCTATAACCAAGTCATCACCACTTACCGTCCGCCCAAAGTTCAAGCTTAGAAGTCAAGAAACCGGATCATGAAATGCAAGGTAGATGTGTCATTAGAGGACGTCGTGATGGGCACATTACCTTTTCTCCAACTGTTGGCATAACTACCAACTCCAATCTTTAAATGTGACCGAGGTGGCCTCCTCGATACTAAATCAATAAAGCTCATACTACAGTGCTTATAACATCACACTTTACAATACTCAAAACACATTTTTTTTATTTTTATTTTTTTTATTTTTTTTCGAATCACATTTTTTTTTAATTAGAACTAACATAATATCACCCCACTTGAGATGAACAATGGGAATTCGGGGGGTCTTCAATGATCTTCAGAAATGTTGTCGATGAAAGCGTGATTTCTGAACCTTTCCACTCGAACCTTGAACTTAGGCAAATGATGACTTCCCAATCACAAATAAAGACTACAGGGTAGGCTAAGGTGTATAGGTGTATCGAAACAATATATTGGGTGAACAAAATGAAAGGAATGGCTCAGAAGGGTGTATCTAGGGGTATCTTGCACTAAAGATGAGTGCAACAAAAAGGGTTTCACATGGGGGTCGAAAAGTCGAGGTGACTAATCGATAGACTCACAATGGTAGGCAGTTTGGGTGATAATCCTATAATATTTCCTTCTAAAACTGAAAAGTCCAAATACATCGAGCTAACTCAACATACCTCGTCTATGGTCTCGAAATGATGCAAAGGCCAAGTTCTAAAGTTTACAAGCTACCGACACACTCATAATTTGGTGGATTTGGGGTAAAATATTGGAAACGGATAAGGCTAATCTCACCATATAATATCAAGGGTTGTATGTGCTCGGCTAAGGTCTAATCTAGTTAGGTTAAGAAAAACATGTCAAAATTTAAAAATGGCATAATTTTTCAAAATAAACTAGAAAAATGAGGGCGATATAAAGTTCAAGAGATAATTCTACTCCCGTCCCCCCACTTGAGTTGTACAAAGTCCCTTTTGTACTAGGCATTAAATAAAGGTGAAGAGAAAGGTAGAATTAGAGCGAGAACTTCCCTGAAATTTGCTCCATAAAGAAGGAAGGCTCACGAACAAGAGACGTGCCTTCATATAAGCATCATGAAGAAACTTCAATCCCTGAAATCACAATACCGACAAGCATAATTCAAAAAAGAAAAAATGAAAAATGAAAAACAAACCTAACTCACTTTCGTAGGAATTACGGTTGCATTTAGCGAATGCAACAAGCCTTTTAAACCACTTGGTGTCCCAAGTGGACGAGTGAAGTCTCGTGAGGGTTTACAGGGAACACACCACAAGTTCATTTAAAAACTAATACAAGGTTATTGTGTTTTAAAATGAAAGAATTAAAGCAGAGGAAAGTTACGTCGTAACTCTTTTGAGGGAGTTACGCCGTAACTGGCAAAACCTGGAATGAGCTGCAAAACGAGTAGTTACGGCGTAATCACTGAGATGGTTTTACGTCGTAAATGGTAATGCGTCAAGAATTATGCTGCTAAAATGTTGGTTACGGCGTAATCACCAAGATGAGTTACGCTGTAACTCTGTTCAGATCAGCAATTGCAGCAGCAATTAGTTCCTCGTTTCCTGCAAAAATGGTTAGAAAACACCAAACCCTACAGAAATGGAAATAAAACAAAAGAAAGGGATAATCCGGGTTGTCTCCCGAAAGAGCACTTTTCTTTATTTACGAGTCTTTAAGTTAGACTCAGAGCCGCGGGGCTTCTAAGGGGGTCTTAGGACTTACCCGACCTCTTCCATGTCTTTCATTAAGTTGCGCCTAACCCACCCGACATTTGTGGCAGTGCGGAGATATTCTTTGGTTTTAATTTTCCGGATCTTGCAAAATTTTTCTTCAGGCCCCAAATGGTATCGCGTAAACTCAAATGTTTCGGCTATAATAGGTGGTGGCCTCTTAAATGGGATGCCAAGAAGCTTACATCTTCTTTTCTCGTGCACTTCATCATACGGGTCAATGAAACCGTCTTCGCCTTGTAACTCGAGATAATCGAAATCATCATTGTCGGAATCGGTATCTTCAAGTTGGTTGAGTATTTGCTTGCATTCTTCATTTTCTACCTTAGACGAACCCTTGGTGTCATCTTCTGATTTTTCATTAGGAACTTCGTTGTTAGGTTGATCTTTACTCATACATCCACTCCTGATTTTCTCTTTTATTAACGCGTCAATTTTTCCGTATTTGATTCTGACCCAATCGTTGAAACCGAGATCATCAGGCCAAGGCAATCCTGTTCTTTCAGAGTCATTAGTTGAAGTCCGTAGGAACTCGTCTTCCACAGCTCTCTCAATGCTACTTCCCCCGTCACATTCATACTCAAAAGGGTTGCAGGAAGCCCAAACGTTTCCGTCACTGGTTTTAATTTGTTCACACCAATGATTTTGAATTCCTTCGTTATTGTCATCTTCAGAAGGAATATCATCGAGGGGCTTAATGGTTTTTCCTCGCAGAAAATGTTCTCATATTTGAGTTCCAGATTTCTGAACAAAGCTGAATTAATTATCGCGTCCCTGAATCTTATCGAATACCAATCTCTGAATGATAGATTTCCAAAGTCAACGTCGTGCCTCCCAGATTCATGTGGGCATATCCAAACTTTATTTTCCACATTACCTCCTCCATTGCAATAATCACGAAAAGGATTGCACGTTGGCCAAGCGTGAGTAATCTCATCTTCCATGACGAGTAATGGTTTGCAGAAATGTTTGATAGGTGGTCCTTCCACTTCGTTAATCGAGAACTTGGCTAACCTTTCTTCATCGTTAAGTGTAGTCCACTTGTATCTGTAATCTTTTATCCTTTCTTTATCAACACCACCATCACAGGTTTTCCGAGGATCACACGAGGCCCACAAGATGTAGGATTCCCCATCGTCAATTGCAATAGCTTTACACCAATGACTTCTCCTTTTAGGGTTGTCGTCCTTGGTGCTCGTGTCCTTGCTTGAATTCGGGTTACGCCGTAACTCTGAGGTGTGATTAAGGCGTAACTCACTTTCGCCATCAGTATCAGACTCATCAAAGTACTTGTTGTTATCAGAGAATACAGCCTTACATATAGTAGATTTTCTCTTTTGTTCCTCATTTCTTCTTTGTACCTCGTCGCCAAGCTTTCCATTCCTCTTGCTCCTTTTGCCTCTTGGTAGTGTCCACAAGGTATTTGTTAATAATTTTCTCCAGGTTAGCTCTTCTCTCATTATGTTCATAATATGGTGGGGGTCCTCCACGAAACCCATTACGGTTATCCCCGTAGAAAGGCCTATTCTCTCCATATTTAGCTTCCTCGATCGTATCTTCCTTGTCAATTTTAGGACAATTTTTAGTCAAATGTCCCCCACCACAGTTTTCGCACCCGACTTGGATGGCATGAACAGTTTCTCTAATTTTTAGCATATCTCTTCCGGGATTTTCAAGCTTGTTGGTTATTGCTGCAATTCCATCTAAACTTCCACCTAGGTTTCTTTTACTTCCTCCGTCGTGCCATTTTTGAGAGTGATCCACCATTTTTTGAATGGCTTCAGTTGCAAGAGTGGGAGTCATGTTTGGGATAGGTCCTTGATAGTCCATCATTTGCCTTGTAGTTACGTTAAATCCTTTGTAGAACATATTGAGCTTCTGCTGGTTGTTCAGATCATGTGTAGGACACTTGTAAAGGAGATCGTTGTATCTATCCCAGGCTTGATAGAACGTTTCGTCGTCTTCTTGTTTGAAATTATGGATCTCCAAAAGCTGGTTAGAAATCTTCGAAGGTGGACAATATCTCTAAATAAAGTGCTTCTTAAGTAGTGCCCAAGTATTAATTGCCCCGGCGGGCAATCTTTCAATCCATCTGCTGGCAGCTCCAGTAAGAGTCATAGGAAATACCCTTAGCATAACAACATCATGAGACACGCCCGGAATGTTGAAAAGGCTCGCGATGTATAGTACATTTTCAACGTGCTCATATGCATCTTCGTCCCTGTTTACTGAAAAAGGGTTAGCACGAAGCTCCCTCATAAATTGGTCTTTGATTTCGAAACGAACATCCGCTCCAATTGCCGGTCTTACGAGACCCGGCCCTTGTTCCGCTCTTGTCAATGCCAAGTATTCCTCAAGATTGAGGTCATCGATGTTAACAACTTCCATGGTACCTGAAAGCTTGAAATATGATCGTGAGAAAAGTTTAAAACGAAACTATAGACTTAATATCAATCCTAATATAACTCCCCGGCAGCGGCGCCAAAAACTTGATGCAGGTTTTACTGACCAGGTCTTAATATTTATAGTGTCTCGCTATACCTATGGTCTACCCTAGTGCACTAACGGGCAGTGTACCCGGTCGTGTGTAGTGTAGTAAACGGTAAAGCCGAGGTCGTCCCAAGAGCTATGTGTGTTGGATTATTACTAAGTCTAGGTGTCACAGATTATTAATGGTTTCGAAAGGGATTTAATTAATTAAACTACTAATGCAGAATAAAGTAAATAAAAGCAGATAAATGGATAAAGGGAAATCAATAGAGGAGAGTGGTGCTAACCTAGTTAATCCTCCTAGCTAGTTATGTCTACGTCTACTTACTTCCAATTACTTCAGGTGGGGTCAAATTCGATATTTGGTCATATCTTAAGTTCATCCAAACGATAGGTGATCAGTTGGTCATATCTTACCCTTCCCGTCTCAGTCCGCTCACTTAGGGTCAGTTGGTCATATCTCCTAGGCAATTGGCCTATACAGCCATTCAAAACTACCGAACCAAGGGTGGCTACCAATGAACCATTCATGCATACACTTAGAAATATCTGTACGGAAGTAAAGGTAAACGCAAACAAAACAATTAAGGAATCATAACTAGGCTAGCACCAAAAGGTGCTTAGCCGCTCATATTAATCATGCAAATCAATTCAATATTCAAAGGTACGAAATACATGAATTGAAAGTAAAAGAAATATAAAATGCTAATGCTTATCGTAATGGAGTGACTTCTCCCTTGGAAACAGTTCCGTATGCTCCCCTAGACCTGCCTTGAGCTTTTTCCCACGTTCTTAGAGTGTTATGTGTGGAATGAGATGATTAGAAATGCTGGAATTCGTGGGGTATTTATAGGCCAGATCTGGGTTACGGCGTAACCAATATAGGAGTTACGCCGTAACCTTCTATTTCTTCGCAAAATGCACTAGATCTGCTGGTTACGGCGTAACCTTATTAGTGGTTACGCCGTAGTCTTCAATAAACTCGGTTACATCGTAAGTGATGCAGTAGTTACGGCATAAGTATCAGCGGCGTGGAACCTCTTTTGACCTAATGTCGTTACGTCGTAACCTTTGGGAGGAGTTACGCCGTAACCTTCTGATAAGTTGGCATACTGAGTCACGCAATAGTTACGGCGTAATGTGAGAGATGAGTTACACCGTAACTTCTTCAAAATAGCATACTGTGATAAATCTTTAGATATGTTTCCAGTTCCGCGTCTCTTTAGCTCCAATGCTTGTAATTTACCTGAAAGTGGAAAACAATGTAAAACAAGCGTAAATCCATATAAAGATATAAATAACTAGCATTATTGGGGGAAATTGACACTTAATATTCATGACTATTTGATGTTATCAGATATACATAAAAGCTAAATTCATTGTCTTCCATACCCCTATTCATAAATGGTAAAGGATTATGATGTTATGCACAAATCTGATAAGGTATAATTAATATGTTGCCTGATTCTTACCGTTCAGATTGTTTGTGCCGACCCAATTCTTACAGTTAAATCCAACATTGAGCACATGTTATCAGCCTTTAACTACAGTAGCTCATTGTTTATAAACAGACACGTTGTATCTTGGTGGGTCCAAACGTTAAGTCCAACCTTTTACTGTACCGTAAGCGTTGCATGTATCCTGCCGGGGTAGTCATATCCAGAATATGGTTGCAGCCACGACAGGTTTTTCAGATCGATATCATACTTGCGTATGTGATTCTATGTTGGGTTCCAACAGGTTAGATAAAAAAATGGGATATATCGTATATTGGCAAGGCAACTTCATAGAATTGCAGCCATGCCAGTTCCATGCATTCTTTGAAATTTATCAATCTTTGTCGAAGCCAAAGTCATAAAATTGCAACCATTGCGGTTCGCTCCACTCTTTGACAACTCAAAATTTACTTTTAAGGTTTAAGAATGCCTTTTTGAGCATCTACTGGTGACAATGGCTTAAACTAGCCCTGTCTATTGCCTGGGCATACCTTACTTATTTGGTAGTTTTATAGCCATATACGTCTATATTGGCATGGCATACCATCCTATCCCTGTGAAATAAACTTCTGATTGAAAGATTACCGGATAATATCGGTTTTCCCGTTCGGATACCATTAGTGTTGTATGTCAATGTCGTTGGGTATAATTGATATGTTGCCTCAGTCTTATTGGTATGATTGTTTGTGTAAGTGGTTTCCTACACTTGAGACCAACTGTCACAACATGTTTGCACACGTTAATTCCTCTCATCTGCTGTAAACGTACTATGATGCATTAAATGAGGTGCAATTGTGCCATTTATCTGATGGTTTCATGCCAACCAGGAATTACTTTATATTTATTACACTTACATTTACCTATTAGTAATGCCATTTATAGATTCCCATATACTAATTCCATATTTGTTATTATTGCAAGTATGTATATGCAGACGGCTGCAATCAGTAACTGTTGAGATGAAATATGTAGCTGTACAGCCTCATTGGAAGAAGATAAGTTCCTAATTTATTCTCAGATTCTGTAGCTTAAAGTAATCAAATTAAACTTTCTTTTTTAGTATAGATTTCACACATTAACTGATAACTATGCGTACTGACCCTCTATTCTCAACTTCCCACAGTGGCAGAAGGCATAATAGGGGTCTTCATTGATCGTATGAAAAAAAATGATATTCTTGAGCTGTTAGATGTTATTTTGCGAGACATAAATCTACTAAAGCATGCAATTTGTGTATCACAAAATAGCATTTAACAGCCCAAACATATCATCGTTTTTTTCCCTGCCTCATAAAGCGAACACCTCAGTATCTTACTGGTACGTATGATTTACAAATTAAATTATACGGCGTTGCCAAAAGAAAACAAACATTAGTACCATTAATCGGATAATCGTTAGGATGTTTATTGTATCATCACACTTACAATAAGTCACATGTCTAATAGGATTATCGCATTTTTTTATGATGCAGGTTATCTTTCCAGCAATAGTCTCTCATGTGAATTTAGTTCGAAGAACTATCTCTGATACCAAGATGCCTGTGCCTTTAAAAAAAACAGACACAAAAAAAAAAGAACCAATATTGTTGAACTATTAGATGCTATTTTATGAGACATAAATCTTATGTAGAATACATATCGGTGTGTCATAAAATGGCATTTAATAGACCAGCAATATTGTGATATTTTATTTTATACGGCGATTGGTTATGTTACAGATGTATTACTGTGAATAGTCATAATAAGGTATTGTAATTTTTCCAGTCACAACTGTTATTCATTGCTAATATCCAATATAAAAAAAATATTATTTGTTCATTTGAAAATTTACATTCATATATGTTTTTAATCATGCACTTTACTTGCATTAATAGGTAAACAGGTCCATAAAGACAGCCGCTTCAACAAATTTAATCTTGAAACAGTGGAGACGGTGTTCTTTCAGAATGGATCATGGAATGCAGACACAATAAAAGGTGAGCATCATATAATTATTTAACAGAAAGACTGGCTTTTATTTGATAAAATATTTTACAACCATCTGCCAAAGCCTAGACCCACATATTACAACAACATGCAAACTAAAATTCACCACAAGTACATAACTGCAAATACAAAGACCAACATAAACAAAACATCATCACCACCATCAGGTTCGATCATATGTGTGCACACTCTTACCAATCCAGTAAGCCCTTAAGTTTTTGAATAAACAAATCATTATTACGAAAGTTTAGCTCCAGTTCAGCTGCCAGAATGCGCATTTGCATGAGCTTTTGTTCATCTCTTGTCTGAACTTCTCTTAGAGATTCTGCAGTTTTCTGGGCATAAACATTCCCGATTGTTTCTAACTCTTGAATAAAAGTAAGCCTCTCACGAGTAACACTGACCAAGCTAGCGCATAGGCCATTCATTCGTTGTGACATTTGAATATCTTGCCCTGCAGCTTGGCGACAGTACAACACTAGCATCTCAGACCAGTTATTCGAATTTGCTTAAGTTCTAAGCTGATCACACTTAGGCCGCCTAGACATTGTGTTTTCTTCCTTCTTTATTACAAGTTATGACCAAATAGATGTCCACTTAGCCTCTCTTAAATAGCAAAAACAAGGCTATATCTTTTGCATAATGACAAACACAGTGCACATATGTATAAAACATAATTACACATTGAATACTATGTGCATAAAAACAAAATACAGAGAATCGCTACTGTTTTTTCAGACTTCTACTTTATTCGCTTGGATGGTATCTAACACAAATAATTCATGGACGTCTTTTATTATATGTTTTGATTAATACATTGTTTTGAAATAACATCTTATATCACAATGTATCCCATCAATCACAGAGACAGACCACTTTTAATCTTTAACCAAAACACATAAGTGGCACAACCATCTTGCTCTAACTCATACATTAAATTATGTCTAGAATAGACGCTAAGCAACAACAAATACCATGTAAGTAAACCAATTTTAAAACACCAAATATACCAAATGCTATTTCTTTTTTTACATATACTTCTCCTCCACAGATGAAAACAGTTTTGCTCACATGTGCTACTGTCAATCTATGCATTTTACTTATACAATATGTGACCTTGCCATTCAAAACTAAAAGCCAAGTTTTCTACTATTTGTATATGTCCTTTTAGTTCACTCCAAAGACTGCACTGTGTTTCTGTTAGGTCACCATAAGTTAACGCAAGGATCAATATGTAAGAAATATAGATGAAGGTGATCGGATGAACACACAATACACACACACACGTATGAATGGAGAATAGTTATGCGTAGGAAATGTATTAGAGTGAACAACCAACCCTCAAATGAGGGTTTACAAGACTATTTATAGGGGAAGGGAGCTAGGCCAACACATCTAGTCCCTTTCTTTCATATTTGGCTTTTGCATACGCTCACGGGCTTTCTACATGAGCATAGCCTTAATTACTAACATAAAAGCCTAATTAAGCAACATATTACATATTAATAACTAACACTTGAAATACAAGTTAGGAGTGATTCCAACAATCTCCCCCTAAGTGTTAGTGATGACTCCAGCAATCTTGAATAAGTTGTTGGTGATGATGTAATAGATGTTGCTTTGACGTCTTCTAGCATTCTTCTTTTTTGTGAGAAGAAGTGCTTTGATTCCAAAAATCTCCCCAGATAAGGATCTTGTTTCTATTGAAGTTTTCAGCTTTGACGTCTTTGAATTCTTTGTTCTTTGTTGTGGATATGGATGTGGTGATAGTATGTGATTGTCTGCCTCTGGTCAGCTACGTTGCTCAGGTGTCTCCACGTCTTTCTCCAACATGCTCACACACCCTTTGACATTGGATTTCAGATATGATGTAGTTCTATAGTCTTTAATACTTTGTAGATTCTTTGGTTGATAAAGAATCATTTTAACTTTTGAGTTGCCTTTCAAGAGAAATTCATTTGTGTTGATGTTGGTATGTGCATGAGGAGAGTCAGCACGATCTTTCCTCCCAGGAGTATCCATCATAAAAACCATAGAAATGGGTTAGTGAAAAACACCAATCGATCACGGCGGTCTTTTCTAAAAAGAATTGACCACTACAATTGTTTTACTGATGAATGTCTTGATTTCATTCACCTTGGTCGGGCGAATCAGCCGTCCGAATCCTGTGGAGGGACAGTTGGCATTACATTGTACAAGTTCAAGTAATGACCCACATCTTTAGGACTCGATTCTTGAAAGGAATCTCCTTAGCGGGATTTCCAGCACTTACAAGTTCGAACTTCGAGGGTGTTAATAGCATAGTGTGAAAACACATCTCTTATTCTAGCAAAGGCTATTCCTGAACTGGAGTCCCTCAAGTAGGATAACACGATGTACCAAAGTTCATTTACAGTTCAGGTGAGTTGCTGAGGTACATCGAAGCATCACCTCACGACTGTAGAGCGTTTGAGACAACACTAAGCGTAACCCACAAGGAGTTACCGAAGTGACATGCTGTCAGGGCTGTTTGACGTTGACCCTGGCAGGAGTTTCCATTTAATCACTGAGGATCACAAGTGTGAATCCCCTCATAAATGTTCTCGACAGATTGCTAGGATCTGCGATGGACTCTAGAGTGTATCACTTGCGTCCTTAAAGTTGAACGACAAGCGATGAAAGTTCAAGTGTTTCTAATAGATCTTTTGATGAATCTCGTGGCTCTAGACTCGATTAGTGCACTTTGGTTTTCCTGAGCGAAGACTAGGGAGAGGGTCTCCTTCTTCAATACTAACAATCTCTAAGAGAATGTCGATAGTTTACGTAGGGTTCCCTATGAGAATGAAACAAGCTTCTGTTGAGAAAAACTTGAGTGGCTAAGCAGGTTTAGCGCAGTGCGTCACTGGGTCCATGATGACTTTAATCTTCAATACGGGTGTCATCTAGTGACATCCAATAGCATATGAATTGAACCCGGTGTCTGCCCTAAGTTGAACTCCTTCTTTACTTTTCTTTTTAATTCTTCAACTCCTTCTTTCTTCGATTCTCATTTTCTCCTTTTTATAATCATACCTAATGACTTCTAAATACTAACTATTGGTGGTGTCCTTGGGTAGATCTCTTCGGCTCTGACGGATCATAGGACGTTTATCCCTAAACTTACTCACCTTATAACTCCATGACTATCCTATGTTGCCATAAAACCATTTACTCGAAAATCTCTCAAAGTTTTTATGAATGAAAACATGTTTCTAACACTTTGAGAGTTTTGTATTTTCAGAAATAGTCCCCCT
This sequence comes from Chrysanthemum seticuspe, assembly GCA_019973895.1. Classification (NCBI taxonomy): domain Eukaryota; kingdom Viridiplantae; phylum Streptophyta; class Magnoliopsida; order Asterales; family Asteraceae; genus Chrysanthemum; species Chrysanthemum seticuspe. The sequence continues at coordinate 203,475,718 of BPTQ01000005.1, forward strand.
CCACATGTGCTTCAGTGTTTAGACAGAAATCTGCTCACTGAGGGTAGAGCTCGCACTTTTGAATTGATCGACTCAAGATAGATAATTCCTCGCGAGACACGGTTACGTTGCGTAGTTAAAAAGATGCATTGTCAACTTTTAGGTGACAACTAGCTCTAATAACTACCTTGAAGGTGTGGACAAACCTTGAAAAGGTTGTCAAACCCATTAAAGTTTATGTCTATCAAGAATTTCTCGAATAGGTACTATGTACTCGGATAAGTCTTGGAAGACAAATATTTTCGATTTATGACAGTTTAGATCTCGTCAATTCATTGGTTAAGTCTAATCACACGAAGATTCAATCACAATCAAACATATTTGTATCACACATTTTTTCTCCCCCTCAAAAATGGCATATTAATGTTATTTTTGATGAAATTTGATATCAAATATGTCCATTTTGAGTTTTGTGGGAATATATCCACGAAGAAATTTTGTGAACAAAGATATTTTGCAAATACTCCCCCTCAACAAGTAATACTAACTTTTGAGGTTTTGAAAACATAAGGGGAAGTACTTGTTCTTTTGAGCAAAACTTTGAAAATGCTGAAAGTTTTGATAAATTTTATTCAAACGTAAGAAGCTTTCGCTCCTTTTATAAGGATTGTGGCACTGATGTGTACCACAGGGTCCTTTCATTACAAGTTCAGGTTATACACCGTTATGTATGCACAAGCCATTATGAATAATAAATCAATCATCAAAAAATGTCAATCAAAAGAGTTTACGGAGTATCAAACAATCAGACAATTAGACTCGGAGTTCTCTCTTCTCATTGAAATGTTGTAATCGAGAAACTCTGTCTTCCGCCCACATAGCTCTCTAGTCTCCTCATCTGATCCCGATGAAACATCCTTTCATCCAGCCTCCTGATTATCCTTTTAGCTTCCTTTTGTTGCTTCCAGTTCCACCTCTTCTTTGACCCAATACCTTCCTGAATGTCCTTTAACCGGTACGCTAACCCATCATGAACTATCTTCAGCGTGTGATCGCAGAACTTATGAATCTCGTCATACGCCATGAAGCAATTATGTTGAAGTTCACTGCGATAAACGACCCCAAACTTTGGTTTCTTCACTATGGTGTACTGAGATAGTTGGTTGATGTTGGGAAAGTGTAGCAGCGGTTGTGTAAGTTTGATCTGCTTCTGGTATGATTCGACCGCAATATGGAGATCTTCAACACGTTCTTGGATCACCTTGCTTCGAATGAAGATCAGTAAGGCTGTGATGTACTGAAGCTGAATATTTGTGGAGAATTGTCTCATCCATCCTTGTACCTTAGCAAGATACATATCTTCGATGTCGTTGAGAGACAATCTCAGAAAATCAGCCTTAGTGAAATCATATTCTTGTTCATCCTGGCGTTTGACCTTGATTTCCTTCAAGAATTAATAATCCCATTTCGTAGCCAAAGTGACGTTCATGATAGCAACGATCTTCTTATCACTATAAACCTCCTTGTTCGACCTTTGAACTTGGCAGCTTCTGTAATACAAACTTCTCCTTGGTGGCCAATGATGAATCCCATACTTAGCGTCAATGTCGTAGTCTACCACTTTGTCAACGAACATTCTGGTGGCCTCTCCTCAATGGCAACATTGGTGAAGAAGATTGCAGCTGGTATGTTGAAGGTTAGTGATGTAGCATACTTTTTGCTGATGCTACTTTCATGCTGAAGAAACTCGAGGTCGTTGTTAAAGAAGAAGCGGTATGGAATCTTGGGTTGTTCTGGTCGGCCAATGGTTGGTAGTGGTTTGGTCCAGTCGGTGTAATATGGAGTATTATCCCTTCTTGACACGTCGATGTTTGTCTCGGGATTTAGCCAGTCAATGTTGTTAGACATGGCTCGTGCAATGTTGTCGAGATGATATTCGAATTCAATAGCACTGCTGGATCTGTCTTTCAACAATTGAAATGCGTCGTTCTTGATCCTGCGTAATTCCCCTTTCGTCATCTTCTTGACTTTAAACTGATCTTGGATAATCTTGACTTGCTCCATAGTACGACCATCTACCGGTTCTTGACCTTTCGGTAATCGAGGTGTTGCATCAACTAACTTACTAAACCAGTCATACTCTTATGTGTCATCTTCGTGTAACCAGGAGACGACCAAGCTTGATTTCTTTTTCTTCGGTTTGAAGGATGATTCTGGTTGTTGCTTAGATGATGGTGGAGGTGATGGATGTTGTTGGGGCTCAAGATTTTCTTCGTCTTCACCACCGGTATAGGTAAAGTAGTCACCGGTTTTCTCCAGTGGTGGTGGAGACTCAGTATCCAGAGGTCTATCAGATGCAGGAGGTTGCTGAGAAGCCTGAGTAGTTGATGTGGTGGTGGTCTTTGGCGTTGGTGGTGGCATAGATGAAGATGACTTGCCAGTTTTCTTAGGACGTTTTGCATTTGGTCTTTGGCCGTGTCATCATCATCTCTAAGACACTTTTCTAGACCAGCTGCTTCCTTGCATGTTGTGTTCAGTTGATGAGCAAGGAGTACCTCAAGAAACTTCAGTTCATCAGATTTTAGTGTAGAAGATTGAGCAAACATCTGAGTTATCAACTGTGATAGAAGATCAGTTTCAGTGACATGAGGGGGCAGGATTGGTCGAGTTTGCATCGTCACCGGTGTTGTCTAATTTTTTGTCTGATCAGTGTTCTCAATGTTGGATAGAATTGTTTTGAGAACATGTCTTTAGTTATTCCAGGGACATATTGGAGAAGGAATTGATGAGTGTAATTCTTAATCTTCTCGTCCATTTCTCCTTGAACGTCTCTGTTGAGGAATAAATTTATCTAATCTCTATCCTCTATGAATGTGTTCATATCTTGACCAAGTAAATTGACCCTGTCAGCTATCAAGTTCAGTTTTTGGTCTACTAGACTTTGTTTACGTTTTCTTGCTTGATGCACAACCTTTTGGATTTTAGCTTTGGTACGAGACGCCCATGTGTCTGTAGTTTTCTTGATTGACTTGGATGATGATTTTATTGTTGTTTCTTTTGATGGTGGTGGAGATGAGTGGGATGAGGATTCAGTTGTGGAGGAATCATGGGGTTGCTCCGAGGGTTGCTCAGGATTGTGTTCAGGATTTTCTTGAAGGTAGCTATCTGTTTCAATTCTGATCCTTTCTTCTTCTTCCTTCTTAGCAAGTTCCTCTTTAGCACGTGCTTCTTCAGCAGCCTTTTCTTTTTCAGCTTTCTCCACATCTTTATCAGTAATCATCTCAGTAGTTTCTTGCTCATCTTCTTCAAAATCAAACTTAACTTCATACTCCTGATGCTTCTGCTCTGTAGATTCCTTGGTGGTAGCACCAGTTCCCTTATCGGGTTGATTAACCGCATCAAGAACTGGTGTAATAGGAACACCACCGCTGGAACCTCCAAGGCCTTTAATGTGTTGATCTTCAAAATCTTTGGCAGCTTGCTCCATCCTTAGTTGTTTCAGAGTTTTCTGGTATTCTCTGTCTTCTTCTTTAGGATCATTTTCTTCATCTGAATCTTCTTCCTCTTCTTCTACCACTGGTTTCTTCCCTTTTTCTGATGAGGGACTTGGAGGTTGGTCTTCTGACATCGGTGAAGATGTATCATATTTTGGTGTTTCGGAGTAGTAAATCACCTCATCGGACTCGGTTTCAGAGTCGTCATCCTGTGGACTAGGTTCTGGTTTAACTTGATGACGAACGATTTGACCGGGGACTTTCCTCTTACGGGGTGGGTTTCTTTTCTTGTACTTATTTGTACTCCCCGTGCTTCCAGTGCTTCCTGCTCTCTTAGCCCTTGCAGTAGCCACTGCATAAGTCTTTTCATCCATAAACCCAACTCTGCCTACACTCACAGCTTCTTTGTATCGAAGGTACGAGGGAAGAACCTTGATTGCATCAGTAATCAAGCAGTCAGGTAATTCCGCACCTTGTTTACGTGTAGAGGAGTCTTTAAATCTGACAGTATTCAAGGTCGGCTCATATAGCATTGAGTGAGTCTTGGGGTCATTGATTCTCATCGGGATGTCCAAGTGTTTCCTGAGTTGATTGTGGATGAGAAACTTTGTGTATCTGATGAAAGGGACTTTAAAAGTAGGCTTCTTATGATGTTGCATCATGTCTTCCCATATCAAGCTTGCATAGTCAATGTGTTTCATGTTGACCATCCCCCAAAATGTTTGAAGGTGCATTAGCTTAGGGTGTTCATGACCGCTATATCTTCCGGATACAGACTTGGCAATCATGATGTAAAGAGTCCTACAGGGCTGAGGGATGTTCTTGAGATCAACACTGGAGTGTTTTGTGATGATGCCACCAGCTTCGTCATAACCGATGTCAACCATAAATTGCATTACGGCCTCTTCAGTAGGAGTTGGAACGTAATCGGTAGACTGAATGGCTGGAAGAAGAAGTATAGTACGAAGATCCGCTACTGTAACCGTGACTTCCTTGGTGCCAAGGGTCACTTTGACTGCATCTTGACCATCGATTTTCTCCATAGTGTGCTAGAACTGATGGATGTATATCTCTGGTACTGAAGCCGAGTTAGACAAGATAAGATGGTAGGGATGATCCTTGAGAATGTCTATAGCAACTCTGCATAAGGATTCTGAGCAGGTGAAGTTTTCAAAGTCTACTATGAGGTTGTTCTTTCCAATTGTTTTGCGATAATCCGTTGGGAAGATATCTTCCATTGTGAGTTCATTGGAGGCATTGAGATTTTCCATGTTGACGTCCATTTTGCGATCTGAAAGGTATTGAGACAAAAGAACCAACATATCGAAAGACATTATGTTAGTCTAAGATTGATTTTATTGTCCAATTATTGATTGAAGTTGACATGTTTATGAATGTTACGAGTCCAAAGTCACATTTAGTCCAATAGTCCGAAGTTGAAGTGATAAGTTACGTGAGTATGTTAATTTTGAATTTTAATGTCCAAATTTCACTTAATCACACAACATTTTATCCTTTTATAGCTTTTGAGTGACATTTTGGTTATTGTGACTTATGAGTAACTTGTTACAAGTACATTACGCGTAACATTGCAAATTAGAGTGACAAGTTGGCTTAGGCGTAAACTTGTTAGCTTATGCGCAAACAATGGTCCTTATGCGTAGGCGTAAGCTTAAGCTTAAGGGTAACCCTTAGGCGTAAGAGTCTTTTACGCGTAAAAGCATACTCGTAGCTTATGTGCTTACGCGTAAGCTTTGGCAAAATGGAGTTACGCGTAAGGTTTACTCGTAAGAGTAACCCTTAGGCGTAAACATCCAAGTTTACGCATATCCTTCCAGGATACGCGTAGTCCCACTGTAGACCCTTATGCGTAAGTGTTACGCGTAAGATTGCTCTTATGCGTAACCTTTACGCATAAGGTATTCCATATGCGTAAGCCATGAACACCTCATTTCTGATCTTTACGCGTAGAAAACCTGTAACAATTTAAACACAACAATTTGATTACAATTCATTCCTAACATTTTTAAGACCACAGAACATGTCAAAGACCAAATCAGATATGAGTAGAGAACCTTAGGCGTAATCTTTTACTTAAACCCTAAACCCTAAAGTTACGCGTTACTAATCTAGCCAAGAAAAATCAACAAGAATGTTTCAGAACGTTATTAGATGCCTAAAGACAAGCTAGGAACAAGTTATAACACAAAATACCCTATGAATCAAAAAATTGATGTTCTTCGACTCATGACCCCTAAAATTTTAATTATGCATTTATGTTGTTTCTGGGTAGGATTCAAGAGTGATAATGAGTAATTAACTATGTTATAAACCTTTCCTAAACATCTAATCATATCCAAACACTCAAACAAAGAAACACCCAAATCGTTCAAGAACCCTAAAAATTCAAAAATAATCAAATCATGTTTTTGGGTTGAATTAGTTGATAGAAATGGATAGTACATTGATTTGAAAGGTTTGACACTATCCATAACATCAAAAACTCACTTAAACAGATTTCCATTTCTTACGCATATGCGTAGAACACAAAATCACAAGTTTAGATAGTTTTAACCGTTGGATTTGAAAAATATCTGAAACCAATGTTTGAATTCATGATTAAAAACTATTGCAACTTACAGATTTCGATTTGGAAACACGGATTAGAAGATTGAGTCTTAGGCGTGGATCTTGGTGGTTGTGATAATAAATGTTAGGAGTAAATGTGTTTGATTTAGTTAGGTGGAAGAGGTTTTGTTAAATTTTGTTTTTCAAGATTGACAAGGTTAGTCCCTCCACCTCAACCATTTACAACCAAGACCCAATAACTTCTATTTTGGTTAGACAAAACATATTTTGGGAAAGAAACTTGAAGATACTCCCCCTTAACTTTTGCAAAATTTTAAAATATTTGAGTCCGAGGAGAGTATATAACAAGAAACGTATCCATCATTTTTGAAGAAACAACATATTCTTGGTAACATGAAAGTACAAGGTTTTATGAAAGTGAAAAATATTTACATTCTCCCCCTCAACACTTGTTCGAGAAAAATGGTGAAAGGTTTGATGGAACAAAGTGTTGACGAAAGATTTGTACTTGCAATGTTTGAAAGAAATTTAGATAGAAGAATATTTTTGGATTTTATCACATTTTATATTTTTATATTTTGTTTTTGAAAAATTTATTTACAAAAGAGGTTTTGGTGTTTGACTGTTTTCAAGAATGTGTTAAACGTTCGTCCAGTTCTTCTGGAGTCAAACACCTCATACCAATCCGGTGAATCAAATCAGTAAACCTTGCTGGAGCCAAGGCTTTAGTGAGAAGATCCGCCAGTTGGTGTTCAGTACCTACAAAGTATAATTCAACGGTACCCTTTTCCACATTCTCTTTGATGAAATGATATCGAAGATCGATGTGCTTTGAATTCGAGTGTTGAACGGTGTTGCACAAGATCGCAATTGCACTTCGGTTGTCACAGTACACCAGGATTCTGTCAAATACATAACCATAGTCCTTGAGTTGTGTTCGCATCCAAATGACTTGAGCACAACACGCAGACATGGCTACATATTCTGCTTCAGTTGAGGAAAACGATGTACAATCTTGTTTCTTCGATTGCCATGACACCAATTTATCACAAAGGAATTTTAAACCTCCGAAAGTACTTTTCCGTGAATCTAAGCTTCCAGCATGGTTAGCGTATGAAAAATCTATTAGTTCAAAACCAGAATCCTTCGGATACCAGATCCCTAAATTAATGGTTCCCTTTACGTATCAGAGGATTCTTTTAGCCTCAGTGAGGTGTCTTTCAGTTGGTCTTGACTGATAATGGGAGCAAAGATATACAAAAAATACGATGTCGGGTCTACTGGTTGTTAGATACATGAGAGACCCAATAATACTTCTGTCTTTGGTAGGGTCAACAAATTTCCCATGCAAATCAACATCCAGTTTGTTGGTGTGTGCCATTGGTGTTGCATAGGTGTCACAACTTTGCATTCCATGTTTATTCAATATTTGAAGAGCATATTTGGACTGACTTAGGAAAATACCACGGGGTGATTGATGAACTTGAAGTCCTAAGAAGAACGTAAGTTCACCCATCATTGACATTTCAAAATTTGTTTTCATTAGTTTTGAAAAAGCGTTTGAGTACTTTTTGTGGGTAGAACCAAAAATGATGTCATCCACATAAATCTGAACAATTAAAATGTGTGTACCGTGATATTGAATAAACAGTGTTGGGTCGACCGATCCTTTGACAAAATTATGAGAAAGGAGAAAGGAGGACAACTCATCATACCACGCCCGAGGGGCTTGTTTGAGACCGTAAAGAGCCTTATTCATTTTGTAGACGTGATTAGGGAACTCTGGATCAACGAATCCTTCTGGCTGACTAACATATACTGTTTCCTTCGGTTTAGCATTCAGAAAAGCAGTTTTGACATCCATCTGATAGACCGTGATATTCATGTGAGCCGCGAATGCCAGAAAAATTCGTACAACCTCAAGTCTAGCTACCGGTGCAAATGATTCTTCAAAGTCAATACCCTCTTCCGCTCTATAACCCTTAGCCACCAGACGTGACTTATTTCGGATAACCGTACCTTCAGCATCTAACTTGTTTTTCTAAATCCATTTTAGACCAATGACATAGACCCCTATTGGTCTTTCAACCAATTCCCATACTTCTAAATGTTTGAACTGGTTTATCTCTTCTTGCATGGATTCAATCCAGTTGTCTTTGGTCATTGCATATTTGATGTTTTTGGGTTCACTTTGACAAACAGTGAGAGCATAAATGTAGTGTTCACCGTCGGTCTGAAGGCGTTGTCGAGTTACGACTGGTTGGTTCGGGTTTCCAATAATGTTAACAAGAGGATGGTCCTTAGTCCAACGTTGTGTGGAGGGTTGATGTTGATATCCGTTGTACAGATTTGGTAGATTCAGATGGCTGGTTGATGATTCAGCAACATCTGAGTTTGCATTTTCAGTAGCAAAGGGGTTAAAGAATGCGTTTCCATCATAATCTGCTGGAGCAGGTACATCTTGATTCAGAAGATCATCAGCTGGATCAGCGTCATTAGAAGCGGTTTGTTTGGCTGTTGTTGTAGAATCAATTAGAGGTGCGTTAACAACAGTTGTTGTTATGTCAGGAGTATCAGGAATTGGAATATTATCAAGTTGAGCAGCGGAAACATTTGATACATCTGGAGCACATTTTTCAATTTCATCACTAAACAAAGGAGCAAATAACGTTTCCAATTGATGACGAGTAAGTTGTAAGCTTGGTTTAGCTGATGATGGGGTTTGGGGGAAGTTAAGACGGTTATGTCCGGGTTCCAAGCTGTTTTGCTCAGAAGCCATTAACATTACAGCTGCGTTAGCTTGCAAGTCCTCCATGTCATCATCAAAATCTGCATTGGCCATGAAGCTCTATTCCTTGTTAGTAAGTGTTCCATGAGCTTCATCCTTGAGAGCCAAGAGTAAACCCTCCTTGTGATAAGTGCTACCTCTTGTTCTCGGCTTTGGGCAAGCATTAGCCTGATGACCCTTCTCGTTGTAGTTGTAGCATCAAAGACCATTAACCCTAGTCTGAGCATTTCCCTGATCAACCATTTGAACCCGTTGTTGTGGAGCACCCATGTTATTCCTTCCATTAACATTAAACCCTTGACCACTACCCATCTGACGACCATTTCCACGGTTTTGAACCTCAACTCTTCCATTGTTAACAATAGCTTGATTTCTTATGTTTGATGAGGTACGAATGCGATTGTTGGATTCGTTAGTAAATCTCCCGAAGGCTCTAGCAATCATTACAAATCCTTGATTCAATGCATCGAAGGCCTCAGCATCCTCATCTGGAGTTTCACTGTAAAGTGCTGAATCAGTATTGTTGTTGTTGTAAGGAACTAGCCGAGTTTCTTGTGCTTGCTGTGATGGATCATATTGTGTAATCTAAGCAGTTTGTTGTGGTGAATTTGGGAAGATGGTTGGCAAGTTTGGAAATCGAGGATAACATGCTTGAGTATACAAAGCAAGAGTTTGATTATCCGAGAGAGTTGGAGAAGCATGGACTCCACGGATGATTCTGTCTTTGTCTACTTCCTTTTGATGGTGCTTCAAATAGTCATACAACAATCCGTACGTTGCTTGATGAAGATTCTTAGCTTGACGGATGAATGTAACATACTTCTCCCAATCAGGACGAAGGCAGCTGAGGAACTTTGTATTGATTGCAATCCTTGGCACAATGATGTTATGTTTGTCCAAGTCATTGATGATGTCTGAGAACCGATGTTATTATGACTCTAATGATTCCCCTGGTTCAATCATGAAGTTCTCATATGATAAGTAGATTTTTGATTCCATGTATTGTAGATTGAGTTCAGTCCCTTCCATTAGAAGATGAATGTGTTCCCACATATCTTTAGCAGTCTTCTGAGCATCAACACTACGAAGTATCGGATTGGGTAGTCCCAAAAGGATATATTGCATTGCAATTTCATCAGCTTCTAAGTGAAGAAGTTGTTAAGCAGTGAGTTGATCTACTCTGAGAATGTTGGTAACTTCATCTCTTGGTGGAGTAGCAGTTGGATCTCCAGGTATAGTGATAGTAGGCATCTGAAAAGGACCTTCAAGGATGAACTTCTTCAAAAACTTACCATGTGGTTTCTTGAGATCACAAAACCTAAAAAACCTTATCACCCATTGATCATAGTTTCCGGGAGTGAGCATTGGAGGTCTATCAAGGGATCCAACTTCATGAATGGATTGTTGGCTGTTTAAATCTTCACAAATCTTTGCAAACCAAGACGGTTCCTTCTGCGTTGTGACATTCATAGCATACTTAGCTGGAAACTGATATTGGAAGTAGTTACAATGTTGATATTGTTGACGAGGGTTTGGTTGAGGGATTTGTGGTGGAAGAGGTTGTGCTCCTTGAGGAAAGTACACTTGTGATGGTTGTTGAAATTGTTGTGGAGGATATTGTTGTAGTTGTTGTTGTTGAGGATACTCATGAGGAAAGTAGTTAGAGTGGTTGAGACATCTTGAAACTTGTGTTGATGATGGATCTTTGTAGTCGAATGAAAATTGAAGTTTGTTGATGAAGTATACTTAGGCGTAAAACCAGGCTTAGGCGTAAACTGGTGATAACATCAAATTATCCTGAATATTAAGTGTCAATTTCCCCCGATAATGCTTGTAATTTATATCATTTATATCATTTATATGGATTTATGCTTGTTTTCCATTATATTTTACTTTTAGGTAAATTACGAGCATTGGAGCTAAAGAGACACGGATTTGGAGAATTTATTGAAGATTTATCATAGTATGCTCACTTTGAAGAAGTTATGGCGTAACTCCTCTCTCACATTACGCCGTAACTAAAGCGTGGCTCAGAAAACCAACTTAACAAAAGATTACGGCGTAACTCTATCCAAGATTACGACGTAACCATATTAGGTCAAATCAGGTTCCGCGCCGCTACTAATTACGCCGTAACTCATGCATCAACTACGTCGTAACCATGATTTATTGAAGATACGGCGTAACTCCTTCCTGAGGTTACGCCGTAACCAACATTATTAGTGCAATTTACGAAGAATTGTATGTTACGTCGTAACTCTTTTAATAGTTACGCCGTAACCAGATCTGGCCTATAAATACCCCACGATTTCCAGCATTTCAAGGCATTCCATTTCACACACAACAATCAGAGAACGTGAGAAGAAGTCGAAGGCAGATCTAGAGGAGCATACGGAGCTATCTCCAAGGGAGAAATCACTCCCCTACGATAAGCATTAGCTTTTTATCTTTTCTTTACTTTCAATTCATGTATTTCATAACATTAAACATTGAATTGAATGTTATGGTTAATATGAGCGGCTAAGCACCTCCTGGTGCTGGCCTAGTAATGATTCCTTAATTGTTTTGTTTGCGTTTATATTACTTCCGTATAATTATTTCTAAGTGTATGCATGCATAGTTTATTGGTAGCTACCCTTGTTTCGGTAGTTTTGAATGGCGGTAGAGGCTAGTTGCTTAGGAGATATGACCAACTGACCCTAAGTGAGTAGACTGAGACGGGAAGGGTAAGATATGACCAACTGACGACCCTTTCTACTTGTGCGATTTGACTAACTGATCACCTACCGTTTGGATGAACTTAAGAAGTCGGGGGTGGGTGTTTAAGATGATAGCGCCCGGGCACTCACTATTATGAATCTAGCATGTATCGGTACTTAATGACTTGGCTTAGGGGACCAGGAACAATTGGACTTATGAGGGGACACCTGACTTCTCCAGTGGTACCCTTTGCTGATAGGTTAGGACAAACTGACCAAATGCTGTCCTCTCTACTTTGACCCCACCTGAAGTAATTAGAAGTAATTAGACGTGAACACTACTAGTTAGGATGAATAACTAGGTTAGCACCACTCTCCTCTATTGATCACAACCTTTGCCTTTATTTGCTTTATTAGTTAATTCCATATCATAATCATATTAAAATCTGTGACACCTAGACTTAGTATAAATCCACACATATAGCTCTTGGGACGACCTCGGTTTTACCAAATACTACACTACACACGACCGGGTACACTGACCATTAGTGTGTGTAGACCATAGGTATAACGAGACTTATAAATATTAAAACCTGGTCAGTAAAACCTGCATCAAGTTTTTGGTGCCGCTACCGGGGAGTTTTTTTAGGATTACTATTAAGTCTTTCATTTTTTGTTTTAAAATTTTCTCAAATTCTCACGATCTCTTTTCAAGTTTTCAGATACCATGGAAGTTGTTAACATTGATGACCTCACTCTTAAGGAATATTTGGCGTTGACAAGAGAAGAACAAGGGCCGGGGCTCGTAAGACCGGCAATTGGAGCTGATGTCCGTTTCGAGATTAAAGACCAATTTATGAGGGAGCTTCGTGCTAACCCTTTTCCAGGAAACAGGGACGAAGATGCGTATGAGCACGTTGAAAATGTCTTATACATTGCAAGCCTTTTCAACATTCCGGGTGTATCTCATGACGCGGTTATGCTAAGGGTGTTCCCTATGACTTTTACTGGGGCTGCTAGAAGATGGATCGAAAGATTGCCTGTCGGGGCAGTTAATACTTGGGCTCTACTAAAGAAGCACTTCATCCAAAGGTATTGTCCTCTGTCGAAGATATCTAACCAGCTCTTAGAGATCCATAATTTCAAGCAAAAAGACGATGAAACGTTGTATCAAGCCTGGGATAGATACAACGATCTCTTCTACAAGTATCCTACTCATGATCTAAACAACCAACAAAAGGTCAACATATTCTACAAAGGAATCAACGTGACTACGAGACAGATGCTGGACTATCAAGGACCAATTCCGAGCATGACTCCTACTCTAGCAATTGAAGCCATCCAAAAAATCGCTAATCATTCCCAAAAATTGCATGATGGAGGAAGCGTAAGAAACCAAGGGGAAGTTTTGACGGATTTGAAGCCATCAACCAGCTAGAGAAGCTGGGTCGGGATATGCTGAAAATTAGGGAAACTGTTCATGCCATCCAAGTTGGTTGCGAATGCTGTGGGGGAGGACATCTCACTAAGAATTGTCCTAACATTAACGAAGAAAACACAATTGAAGAAGCTAAATATGGAGAAAATCGACCATTTTACGGGTATAATCATAATGGCTATCGTGGTGGACTTCCCCCATATTATGATCATGGTGAAAGAAGAGCTAACTTGGAGGAAATGATTAACAAGTACCTTGTAGATTCGACTAAGAGACAGAAAGAGCAAGAAGAATGGCTGAAAAACTTCCAAGATAATACAAAGAAAAGCCTTTCTAGCCATGACGTATCACTAAAAAACTTGGAAACTATGATTGGGAAGCTTGGCGACGAGGTACAAAAAAGAAATGAGGCACAAAAGAACAAATCAATAGTATGTAAAGTCGTGTTCTCTGAAAATGTCAAATCCACCAATGAGTCTAATAAAAACAATGATGCTGATGACAGAAGAGAGTTACGCCGTAACCAAACATCGGAGTTACGGCGTAACCAAGATACGAGCAATGACAAGTCTACCAATATTGACGACTCAAAAGGAAGAATCATTGGTGTAAGGCTATTGCAATTGATGATGGAGAGTGTTATAACCTATGGGCCTCATGCGACCCTCGGAAGGCCTGCGATGGATGGGTTGATAAGGAAAGGGTTAATGATGACAGATACATGTGGACTACACTTAACGATGAAAAAAGATTAGCCAAATTCTCGATTAACAAAGTGGAAGGACCACCCATCAAGCATTGCTGTAGGCCCTTACTAATCACGGAAGATGAGTTCACACAAGCATGGCCGACCTGCAACCCCTTTCATGAGTATTGCAACGGAGGGGGAAATATGAAGAATGAAGTTTGGATATGCCCACATGAATCGGGAAGACATGACGTTTATTTTGGGGACGTATCATTCAGTGATTGGTATTCAGTAAGGTTCGGGGACGCAATAATTAATTCAGTTTTGCTAAGAAATTTAGAGCTCAAATATGAAAAACATACTCTTTGAGGAAAGACCATTAAACCTCTAAACGATATTCCTTCTTGCAACAACGATGACGAAGGAACTCGAAGTCACTGGTGTGAAAAAATTAAAACCACTGACGAAAATTTTTGGGCATCTTGTGACCCTTTTGATTATGAATGTGATGGGGGAAGCAGTATAAAGAGAACTGGGGAAGACGAGTTCCTATGGACCTCGACTAATGACTCAGAAAGAACATAATTGTCTTGGCTAGACGATTTAGGATTCGACGATTGAGTCAAAATCAAATACGGAAAGATTGATGTGCTAACTAAGGAGAAAATCTGGAATGGATGTATGAGTAAAGACGAACCAAGCGAGAATGTTCCGAATAAAGAGTCGGATAATGATACCAAGGATTCATCGAGGAAGGAAAAAGAAGAATGCAAACAGGTGTTGGTGGAAAATTTACTCGACGATAAACGACTTAAAGATACCGATTCCGACGATGATGAGTTTGATTACTTCGAATTACAAAGTGAAGATGGGTTCATTGACCCCGATGATGAAGCACATGAGAAAAGAAGGTGCCAACTTCTTGGTATTCCGTATAAGAGGGCACCACCAATTATAGCCGAAAAGTATGAGTTCACTCGATACCATTTAGGTTCGGATGAAAAAATTTTCAAAATTCGGAAGATCGAGACTAAAGAGTACCTCTGCACTGCCACAAATGTCGCTTGGGCCAGACACAACTTGATGAAAGACATGGAGGAAGTTGGCCAAGTCCAAAGGCCACCATAACGCTCCGAGGCTCTGAGTCTAACTTAAAGACTCGTAAATAAAGAAAAGTGCTCTTTCGGGAGACAACCCGGATTATCCCTTTCATTTGTTTTATTTCCATTTCTGTTGGGTTTTGTGTTTTTAACCATTTTGTAGGAAACGAAGAATGCTGCTGCAGCATGCTGATCTGACCAAAGTTACGGCGTAACTCATTCTCATGGTTACGCCGTAATAGGCCCTTTTGCAGGAGAACCTCAGAAGCATTACCAATTACGGCGTAATCCCATTTCAATGGTTACGCCGTAGATACACTTTTGCAGCGTATGCCAGGTTTTTCCTAGTTATGGCGTAACTCCTTTTGGAGTTATGACGTAACTATCCTCTGCATTACTTCTTTCATTTTAAACACAATAACCTTGTATTAGTCTTTTAAATGAACTTTGTAGGTATGTTCTCTGTAAGCCCTCACGAGACTACACTCGTCCACTTGGGACACCAAGTGGTTTAAAAGGCTTGTTGCATGCGCTAAATGCAACCGTGATTCCTACGAAAGTGATTTAGGTTCATTTTTCATTTTTCATTTTTTTTCTTTTTAGAATTATGCTTGTCGGTAGTGTGATTTCAGGGATTGAAGTTTGCTCATGGATGCTTATGCGAAGGCACAACTCTCTTTCGTGGGACTTCTTTCTTTTTTGAAGCAAATTTCAGGGAAGTTCTCGCTCTAATTCTACTTTTCTCTTCACCTTTTTTTAACGCTTAGTGCAAAAGGGTCTTTGTACAATTCAAGTGGGGGGACGGGAGTAGAATTGTCTCTTGAAATTTATTTTTCCCTCGTTTTTCTAGTTTATTTTGAAAAATTATGCCATTTTTAAAATTTTGACATGTTTTTCTTAACCTAACTAAATTAGACCTTAGAGCACCTACAACCCTTGATATTATATGGTGAGATTAACCTTATCCGTTTCCATATTTTTACCCCAAATCCACCAAATTATGAGTGTGCCGGTAGCTTGTAAACTTTAGAACTTGGCATTTACATCATTTCGAGACCATAGACGAGGTATGTTGAGTTAGCTCGATGTATTTGGACTTTTTAGTTTAAGAAGGCAGTATTATAGGATTATCACCCAAATAGCCTACCATTGTGTGTCTATCGATTAGTCACCTCGACTTCTCGACCCCCATGTGAAACCCGTTTGTTGCACTCACCTTTAGTGCAAGATACCATTAGATACACCCATCTGAGCCATTCCTTTCATTTTGTTAACCCAATATATTGTTTCGTTACACCTATACACCTTAGCCTACCCTGTAGTCTTTATTTGTGATTGAGAAGTCATCATTTGCCTAAGTTCAAGGTTCAAGTGGAAAGGTTCGGGAATCACGCTTTCGTCTACAACATATTCTTAAAGATCATTGAAGACCCCCCGAATTCCCATTGTTCATCTCAAGTGGGGGGGGTGTTATATATATATCTATACATTATATATAAGAGGAGGCATGCCACGTCATAATGCCACTTGGCATCCCATAAAGCCACGTCATATTTCCATGTCATCATTATGCCACATCATCATTAATCTTTTAAATTTCGGAGCTATTTTTTCCAAAAATTTATAAAGCTAGATTCGAACCCTGGTCCAGGCTCCAAAGACACAAGCGTCTCAACCACCGAACACTTTAGACTTTTTGTTGAAATCTTTGAAAACAAAATATATATGCCTAAACTACTCTTCTTGCAGATTCAATATCTCTAAATACAGAATTTTTGTACCTACAAATTTACATAATCACGGAATTTTTGAAATCACCATTCACACAACAAATCACGGCAACAACAAACAACCCTAATCTTCTTATATAAGTTTAGCGAGAACTTATCATACATCCACGTAACACCACTTGACATATCACACAACAAAACCGTAACCCTAAATTCGATTTGATAAGTGCCGTTTTATCATTCCCACAAAAAAAAAAAAAAAAAAACAGGAACACCGGAAACGTTTTGTATCATCAATTCATCAAAAAATAATGTGATAGGTTATGTGAAGGTATGTGATTATAAGTTCAGTTTCAATTTTTATTTTGAATGATTTACAGGTTTTGATTGGTTTCTATCTATTGGTATATAGGCAAAAATTTTGAGACAAACATGCATGTCAATCATTAGAGTTTTAGTATGTGTCACTCTCAACTGTAAAAAATCAATCAAATTGAATTTGTGTTTTAAGTTTTTTTATGATGTTTTTCTGTGTAGGCTGCACTTTTTTTTCTCGGGTTTCAAGTACCGCGGGGAGTAGATAGCGAAAGCCGTCTAGACATGGTATGCATTCTTCAATGTTTGTATATTTAATAATCTGTTACGAGTTTTAACATTAACAAAAGCCGTGATTCTTCCTCTATCCCATGTCAACTTTGAGCTCTCATCAGTACATGAAGTTATACCTCCATGAGCACAGGTGTTCTGTAGAGCTTTTAATTAAAAAACATACGCATAAGAACTAAATTACAGTCGTACACTCAGGTAATGATTGTGATATTGTGTTAGAGCTGTTTAACATTTATGTATTATATGTAGTTGATTGGTTGTGTTTGCTCACAATGATATGCTTATTGTGATATTGTGTTACAGTTGGATGATTATGAATATATACATACATAAAGTTAATATATTTGTGATTGATTTTGATAATCAGCTGTTGAATAGGGATGTTACAGCAAGACCATTATCTGATCCTGACTGTGTAAAGTTAGATTCTTTATTCCTTAGTAAATATGATAATTTGGAATCATCATTGGTTCAAGGGGCCGTGGAAAACAAGTAACCTCACATCTTTTGCTTCTAATTTAGATGATACTGAATTATACTTGCAGAGTTGCAGGTTTAAAATCATAATGTAGTTTCTATTTTGATGAAATATTATTTTGCGTAATGAAATTTATGTCTTTTTTTCCTCTTGCTATTTAACAGATTAAAAAAGCACAAAGAGGAGTCAAGGTTGAGGTAATACATCGTGGAAATATGCGCCGGAAGTATCGCATATCTGGGTTAACATCTCAGGTAACAAGAGAGCTTAAGTAGGTAATAATGGCTCATTTTATGGATCTGTTTTTACATTCATATATCAAGTATAAACATTAATTACTTTTTCCTTTCAAACATCAGCTTTCTGGTGGACGAAGGAGGAACGATGAAATTTGTGGTTTAGTACTTCCGTGAGACATATGGAATTGCGATTCAACACGTACAATGCCCATGCCTACAAGTTGGGAATACTCATAGACCAAATTATTTGTAGTGGACTGACCCTAACAACGCCTTTTTTGATTGGCACAGGTCAGGTTTAGCATACCAAGTTTTTTTTCTTATTTTTTTCTTTACATGTGACGCCTTTTTACCTGTATATTTGGTACCAGTCGAGTCAGGTTGATCTAAAATATTGCTCAAAAGAATCAAATCTTTTGTAAATTTTGCTATTGATATATATAACTCGGGTCAAAATGGGACCAAATCTAACTAGAACCGGACTGATACGAAAAAGCAAAAAATAATACTGTAATGTTTTTCTAAACATTTTTGTCTTTATATGTAATATTGTTTTGTTTAGTAGTATAAGATTTTCTTATTAGATTTGATGAATGATGACATCTCCTATAGGTGGACACTTTCCAAGCTGATAAGCTGATGGAGATTTACAAGGTACACAGACAATTACATATATGTGTGCATGGGTGTATAATTCTCTATAGTTTATGAGAGATTTATATGCGAGTTAATTTATTTCTAACGCCTTCTGTTTGCCTTCTGTTATGCAGTCAGATTTGAAACTAAAAAAGTACTAGCACACAGTACAGGAGGAGTCACCTATTTTCACTGTTATATATGATCGAAAGAGGTACTATACCTTCTTTTCATAGAAATCATACTCTTATCTTTTTTTGCATTTTTATAATTACGTTGAATATGCTGATTGCTTATGAAATTCAAAAAAGATAATTAACAGCTCATCACGCCCCATTTGACCTATTCTTAAAGTTGCCCATTTGGACCCAAACCATTTTGATCCTTTACCCAATCCGCTCATTATAACTATGTTTTAATCATCAGGCTACATGTACCTGCACTATGTTAAATTATTTGGCAAACAATGCTTTTCGATACTTTATGGATTTTGGTAATTGTATGTTGGATAACTTCAAGCCATATCAAACTACTCATATAAAAATAATAGGATACCTGCACGCTATGCCGAGACAATATAGAGACGGTTTGTATCACCATATTTTAATCATAATGCTGAGTTTTCATTTACATATTGCTACCATGACAAAATCATCGGTTCACGATCGGTTTGCTGGTTACAAAGCCAACGGTTGATGTCAGGTGTGTAATTTATGTGTAGAGAGAGAATATAGGTCTTGAGAAACTGTTAAGAGTAGTGCTAATTCATTTTCCAAACTTCATCTGGACTCGCTGTATGGGTGAGATTATATGTATTTTCTAGGTGTAGATCTTAGTACAGATGCATGAAACGGTTGCAGTATGGTAATGGAAATAAGATTTAAATACACAATCTAAGTTGGAATATGTGTCAAATATAGTTAATACATACTTCATAGAGGATTACAATAAGAACTTTGGGAACACACTATAACTAAAAGCATTTCATTTATCTGATACTAAAATTCCTTTACCTTTATTTTAGTCATATGTGTAACTATACTTCTGATCTATGCAATGGAAACAAAATTGATAAGCTGGTGTCAGAGAAGGGGGGTATTCCTATCCGTTTAAAAGATTTGAAGAAACAATATGGCGGTGAATCTGAATTGCAGCGGCCATCAGTCACTTCAACAAAACTCATCTCCATTGGCAAAAAAGAATGAGCACTTTACTAAATAACCCAGCACTTGCAAAAAGGTTTAACATTCTATCTATGCAAGTAACTTTATGATAATATTATGTAGAAATGCTTATTATGATGCTCACATGGAGTTTGGTTTTAGAAATGGAGAATCTGGTAGCAAATTAACTGATATATCAAGGCCACTACCCAAATTGCTACGCAGAGACATACCTAAACAAACTGAAAACACTTAGAGAGGAAAGGTTAAAGGACACAAAAATACTCGGTGAGGTGTTTGTATCTTGAACTGAAGATCACTTAATAGTATCATAGGCCTTGAAAAGAAAGTTTTAGCTTATTATTGAATGACATGGAGTACTTAAGGTAAATAATACTGAATGATTTGAAACTAATGATACCAAAAGGTCAAGAAATGACACAGCAGCAAAAACACGAAATGCATTACCATGAAGAAACTATTCATATAAAAATAATAGGATACCTGTGCGCTATGCCGAGACAATATAGAGATAGTATACCCTTCAGTGTTTCATATATACAATTTGAAAGATTCCTATATGGTTATGGTAATACAGTACGGGTGTGTTTGGGACTTTGGGTAAGCTTATATTTTGCATTTATTAGCTTTTGGTGATTTTCAAAAAACTTCCAACCACTTTGAAGGTGTTTTATTGTGAATATGCTAATAAGTATACGTTTTCAACTGGGGATTCTTGAGAAAGTTTAAGCTTTAGCTCATCCAAACACCCTCTATTTCTTAAAATACTAAATGCACATGGGATATGGCAAATGTCGTGCAGGGAGAGCACTTGGAAAAGTGGAAAACTGAGGCCTGTTTGGCTATAAATAACTTTTCTTAAAGAAGCCAATAGGAATTCTTTTTACCGGTATTATAGAGGGGGTGAGTTTATAAGCTAACAAGCATAAGCACCTGAGCAGGTCTGAAATTTCTGTTACTAACTGAGCCTAATCTTCGTTTCTTTCTATATGCAAATGTCATCTTAATCGTTTTTGTGAACTAAAAAACTTTTCTTAAAGAAGCCAATAGGTTGGATTATTAGTCATTTAGTCCCACTCGGTAGCTTCTGATGCTTACTCTTTTTGTGCTGGCTTGCTTGTAATAGACATGTTTAGTTTTGTTGTGATCCTAGATGATGTTTATTAGATCTTAATAATCTGTTCCTGTATGCCATTGTCTTATAGGTCAACCCATGGAATGCTCCTTTAGTTGTAGGTCAGCTTCTAGATGATGAGTGCCCTGAGGATTTCATCAAAGGGTTGATTATATATGTGCCTTCTCTTCTTCCAGTTGAGCCTCTTGTGGATGAATGTTTATCAAAAACTTGTAACCCGATTGAGGCAAATGACATATGAGTACTGGTGAGCCATTTCTTCATACCCAATCATAACATATCTTGAATAAAAATTAAACTAATAATTAATACCGGCAGTGATAAGCATTGTAGAGCAATCGGTTGTGAGGTCCCTGAGAAAGCTCGGCCATCATCAGCTACCCCTGGTTTATCAAGATCTCCACAAACACCAGTTGGTTGCTCTAAAAGTGCACCAGATGTCACTACAGCTAATAATAGGGCTGCTTTAAATGGTCATTGCTACACCATAGAGCCTGTAGAGTTATTTCCATGCTTGCCACAAGGGTCCAACGATGGTAAGAAAACGATTTAGAATAGAGATGGCAAGTTGGGTGGGTCGATTTTGGTTAATGGGTCAACACGTGCAGTTTGATATATTTTCCAGGTTAGGTTGACCAAACACCTGATCAGTTATTCTATAAAGAATGGGTGTGTCAAAAGATGGATACAACAATATATTTTATTTGTATAATAATAATCTAATGTCTTATATAATAAAAGATCTTGAGTGTATGCATGAAAAATACACTCTGACCAACTTTGAACCTGTCCGACTCGTTTCTTCTTTAGCTTTTTGTTCGTTTTACTCATTAGAGATAAATTATTGTAAATGGGCTGAACTGGCTACCTCTTATACAAAACGTATTTTTATTTTTCAATGCTCTGTTTTCGTTACACGAAACATTGTTATACTGTTATATCAGCCTAAATATTCTGTATTACATATTCTGTTTTCATTATATAAACAGCCTGAATATTCTTGCCAAGGCTGATATTATTATTTTGTTATATCAGGGTCAGATTTGAAGAGGAAATTGCCTGATCAACCCAAGGATCACCCATCAAAAAACATTAAGGTATCTCCCAGTGTAGCTAATACAGGGTCAAATATGGTAATTCAGTTTTTTAAATTAGAAAACGAGTACTTTCCACATGTTACATATATATTTAAACTGGATGAATTTTCTTTTTGGGAGTGTTACCATGATATTTTTGGTGATTTTTTTGTTTATTGCTTGTAGCTTGATAGTATACACAATCGAAGGAAGATGGCCATGATGCAAGAAAACAAGAAGCTTAAAGACAAGTTAGTATTCTATATACATTACTTTATTTATTTTAATAAAGTTGAGTTTTCTGCTAATTTCCCTATTAAAGAGTGTAAACACGAGATAGTTACAGATCCTTTCATTAAGAAGGAGGTGAAGGAGGCTTCAAACGATGATATATGTTCTGAGGTTTTAAACCCCCATCGTATCTCCACGTGATAATTCGAGTTTTCAGAATGTTAATTGCCAACCAGATGAGAAGCTCGTCATGAAAAATATAACAGGTTATGTGATAATGAAGGACCGTATGACTGGTCAACCCACGGGATTTTGATTCATAGCATATGCTAATCCTGATGTTGTGGACAACGTTATCGAGAATCACATATAGAAAAAAGGTACGCTATTTTTCCTCAAAACCCTAATGATGAAAATTTGTTATTCCGCACAAGGTTAATCCATTTTGGATTCATGCAAGATTTTTTAAGAAGGTAAGAACCATCAAACGGCCATTTCTGCTCGGTTTTGTCCCTGCAAACAAGCACGATTACAAGTCTTATAAACACTAATGTCTTGCAGCTCAATGAATAAGGTTCTCTTGTATTAACAGGGATAGAATCTAAACTTTCGAGGAATCTCCCACCAGACCTTCAAAAACTTCGATCCAAGGTATTAAACAAACATTATCGACTCTTTTTTGCCTTTTTATTTGTAGATAATTTTAAGTCTTATGATCATGTTTGATGACTGCAGGTAGCATTTCATGCACTGAAGTTTGCAAAACCAATTAGAGAACTTGGTAACCGAATTGCAAGAAGAATGTGGATTGAAGGCCCATACGTAGCCATTCATCTCAGATTAGAAAAAGATGTGTGGGTAAGAACAGGATGCCTCACAGGCTTAGGCTCCGATTATGATTCCATTATAGACGCAGAAAGAGAATCTAATCCCGAGTTTCCTACTACAAAGTCAAACATAAGTTGCCCTCTAAATGCTTTAGAAGCCGCAAGGTACATTTTCCAGACTTTTTCTTGCTTAGAAACAGTAATTTTTCGCCAAATTGCTAAAATTCTTTCAAAAAAAATGCAGACTTCTTAAAGAATCAGGGGCACCAGAGAATTCTCGAGTATATATTGCAGGTGGAGAGCCGTTTGGGGGTGATCGAGCCATTCTTCCATTAAAGTCTGAAGTTGTTAATGTGGTTACAAAAGAGATGTTGGCTCGAAATGATGAGCTCAACCCATACAAAAATAGAACTGCTATTTTGACAGCAATTGATTATATAGTATCACTAAGTAGTGTCGTTTTCCTGCCTTCTTATGATGGTCATATGGTCTGAGCCTTGCAGGTATCTTTTCTCATGATCTTTACAAGTTTATAGCTTATGGTAAACATGATTTGAATTTTTATTCTTTGTGTTTTTGAAGGGTCATCGGGCATATGTGGGACACAGAAAGATTGTCACAATGTCAAAGAATTTCAAGGGGCAGCCACAGCTGAGGGCAAAAATGAGAGACAGAGATGTAATAACATTTCCAGTCCCGGAATGCATGTGTAAACACTAGCTGCAGGGAATTTTTGGTTGAATGTTGGATCCTTCTTGAACCTGTTCAGGACTTGTGGTGTAATTTTGGCGTTGTATAGATTTTTGAATTGGGATAAATAAATGCAAGGGAACCTCAAACTTTGTGCTTTTAGTGTGAGAATCAACTGTCAATAGTACTTATCTAGCAGAAATACCATCACGAAACATGGGTTCGCGTTGTTTAAATTGTATGGGATGCAAATCTTCAATAACGTCAAAAGTACAATCTGACCCGTCTATTCTTCTAAGCGAACTGAACCTTGTCGTTGTCTCAGAACTATGGAGAAATATTCAGCAATGAGATTATATGGGTTGTTGATGATACAAATGTGTACGGTGTGACCATTCACAAGACATTTGAAGGAAATCTTACAACAAAGCCGATCAATGGTGCTATATTCATTTGCAATCCCCGTACAAGACATCTCTTTTTAAAGGGTTGTCTTTTTTGTAACATTCGGCAATGGGCATATATCTAAAATGTTACTCCCTCCGTCCCAAATTATAAATTCATAATGGTATTCTTTGTTGTCCCAAAATACTTGTCCACTTTATATTCCAACCAATCAAAAGAGTGTTCGGAGAAAGAATATATTTGATTGGTTAATAAAGTAGTTATTGGAAATTTCTTAAACTTTGTGCAAAGTGAAAGTGGACTTATAATTTGGGACGGAGGGAGTATATTACATGTTATTCATAAAAGTGTGTGGGCAGGGCAAAAGCATCTTGGTAAGCTTGCCGAGTGGAAGAGGGCACGGTCAACGTGTCAAACGGGCACAACCAAAATGGGTACGGGCTTAAACGGTTAGTGGCTTAAATGGGCACGGGCCAAACGAGCACATGTTATACGAATCATTTTTAGAAAAAGACATAAAATAAATAAATAAATAAATAAAATAATCAAACCTAAACAACTCATTTATATTTAAACAATTAAATATATTTTATGTGTATGTTTTTCATTAAAAACAAGTGTAATGTACTCCAATTGAGAGAAAAACATGTGCCCATTATTGCCCATTTAACTTTTAAATGGGTTATACATGCCCATTTCAAATAAAAGTTTTAGCTTTTGTTATTGAGTTTTACTAAATATTCAATGTTAAATCATTGCAGCATCAATCTAATTTGTTTTAATATAAAGAGTTTATGAGGTTTATGAAAAATACACTTTGGGAGACTTAGACCCGTTTTCATCTAACATATGGTTTGGTTACTAAATATTCAATGTTAAATCATTTCAGTATCAATCTAATTTGTTTTAATATAAAGAGTTTATGAGGTTTATGTAAAATACACTTTGGGCAACTTTTACCCGTTTTCATCGAACATATGGTTTGGTAAGGATTTTGCCAACCAAAAATGAGCTTTCTTCTCACAAGAAAGCTGAAATAGCTTTTAATTTACATGATATATGTTCAAAGGAAATGGTATGCCATGATACTGATTTTATATGTATTTGTGGTGTATGACAGCTCTTTCCGATGATGTACCCTGATCAACACAAATTTTGGAGGCAAGGGTGAGGCGAAGGAAGATAAGCGAGAAACAATGAGCTAAAGACCGATGTTTTTTTGGGCTAAAGACTGTGGATCGTGGAGTTGTCAAGTTTGAATGCAAAAATCAAAGGGAGTATGATATTTGGACTCAAGGTGTGTGTAGGTTGCTTGCGGTTGTTACAGATAGAAACAATGGGATTTAAATCTTGGTTAGAAACTTGTAACAATAAGTAAAGCTGATGGAATAAGTTTGCAGGTCAGCAAGATCATTGGTTGAAAGTTCAACGCCTCCTGATAGAGCTTATCTACGGACAGCAAGTAGCGGTCCAGCCTCGGCTATGCAGTCGAAGATGATGATTCTTTAGAAGACAAATCATTTGTTGAGATATCCAATTTAACTTTTAATTACTTTTTAGCATATATTTGTTTAACTAAATCCTAAAAATAAGAATCAAAATTCAAAATACTTACCTGCTTTTAGCCGTTTTATGATTATGGTAACATCAATTATAGATATTAACCGTTTCATTTAACTTTTAATTAATTTTTAGTATATATTTGTTCTACTAAATCCTAAAAATAAAAACCACAAGTCATACCCGTCCATCGGACGGGTTTTGCCACTAGTATATATATATATATATATATATATATATATATATATATATATATATATATATATATATATATATATATATATATTATTCGTTATGTATTTGTTATTCGGTTGATTGTAAAGTGCGATGTTATAAGCACTATATTATGAGTTTAATTTAGATTTAATATCGAGGAGGCCACCTCGGTCACATTTGAAGATTGGAGTTGGTAATTGCGCCAACAGTTGGAGAAAAGGTAGTGTGCCCATCATGACGTCCTCTAATGATACATCTACCTAGTATATCATGATCCGGTTTCTTAACTTCAAAGATTGAACTTGGGGCGGACGGTAAGTGGTGATGATTTGGTTATAGATTTAGACTATTTGTTGGATTTTTATTTTACACCATTTATATATCCCATGTCTTATCCTACCCTTTAGTCATGAAGCGTGTCTAGGTGATGCAGCGAGCAATATTTGGTGTCTTGGCCATAGATTTGGTCATGTACTTTTGGTTTTGTCCACTTCGCCGTGACATGTTAGTAATGACAAGTCACCCTTAACCTTTGTCGTGTCTACCCATATTGCCTTCGAGAATTGTTTAGCCCTTGACTCTAGTGTTGGAGATTTGTGTAACCGCCAAGCTTATGATAGAATACATGCTATGACTGTGCGATTGAGTGATCACCCCGAAATTGACACTTAGAATAGTTGAGAGATTTGAGTGTTTCGTTCCCATTTCGTGAGGTGTTCGGCTTTGTTTTATTCTAGCATAAGGGATTTGTAAACTTATATTTTCCAGGTAATGGGAGATATCTTTTTAGGAATCTATCAAATAAGGTCTACTGGAGGGCAAGTAGAGTTCAAGTGGGGGGATATTTGATAACATCAAATTATCCTGAATATTAAGTGTAAATTTCCCCCGATAATGCTTGTATTTTATATCGTTTATATGGATTTACGCTTGTTTTCCATTATATTTCACTTTCAGGTAAATTACGAGCATTGGAGCTAAAGAGACGCGGATTTGGAGAGTTTATTGAAGATTTATCATAGTATGCTCACTTTGAAGAAGTTACGGCGTAACTCCTCTCTCACATTACGCCGTAACTAAAACGTGGCTCAGAAAACCAACTTAACAGAAGATTACGGCGTAACTCTATCCAAGATTACGACGTAACCGTATTAGGTCAAATGAGGTTCCGCGCCACTACTAATTACGCCGTAACTCATGCATCAACTACGGCGTAACCATGATTTATTGAAGATACGGCGTAACTCCTTCCTGAGGTTACGCCGTAACCAGCATTATTAGTGAAATTTATGAAGAATTGTATGTTACGGCGTAAATCTTTTAATAGTTACGCCGTAACCAAATCTGGCCTATAAATACCCCACGATTTCCAGCATTTCAAGGCACCCCATTTCACACACAACAATCAGAGAACATGAGAAGAAGTCGAATTCAGATCTAGAGGAGCATACAGAGCTATCTCCAAGGGAGAAATCACTCCCCTACGATAAGCATTAGCTTTTTATCTTTTCTTTACTTTCAACTCATGTATTTCGTAACATTAAACATTGAATTGATTGTTATGGTTAATATGAGTGGCTAAGCACCTCTTGGTCCTGACCTAGTTATGATCCTTAATTGTTTTGTTTGCATTTACATTACTTCCGTATAATTATTTCTAAGTGTATGCATGCATAGTTTATTGATAGCTATGCTTGTTTTGGTAGTTTTGAATGGCGGTAGAGGCTAGTTGCTTAGGAGAGATGACCAACTGACCCTAAGTGAGTAGACTGAGACGGGAAGGGTAAGATATAACCAACTGACGACCCTTTCTACTTGTGCGATTTGACCAACTGATCACCTACCGTTTGGATGAACTTAAGAAGTAGGGGGTGAGTGTTTAAGATGCTAGCGCCCGGGCACTCACTATTATGAATCTAGCATGTAGCGGTACTTAATGAGTTGGCTTAGGGGACCAGGAACAACTGGACTTATGAGGGGACACCTAACTTCTCCAGTGGTACCCTTTGCTGATAGGTTAGGACGAACTGACCAAATGCTGTCCTCTCGACTTTGACCCCTCCTGAAGTAATTGGAAGTAATTAGACGTGAACACTACTAGTTAGGATGAATAACTAGGTTAGAACCACTCTCCTCTATTGATCACAACCTTTGCCTTTATTTGCTTTATTAGTTAATTCCATATCATAATCATATTAAAATCTGTGACACCTAGACTTAGTATAAATCCACACACATAGCTCTTGGGACGACCTCGGTTTTACCGAATACTACACTACACACGACCGGGTACACTGCCCGTTAGTGCATTAGGGTAGACCTTAGGTATAGCGAGACTTATAAATATTAAAACCTGGTCAGTAAAACCTGCATCAAGTTTTTGGCGCCGCTGTCGGGGAGTTATATTAGGATTACTATTAAGTCTTTCATTTTTTGTTTTAAAATTTTGTCAAATTCTCACGATCTCTTTTCAAGTTTTCAGGTACCATGGAAGTTGTTAACATTGATGACCTCACTCTTAAGGAATATTTGGCGTTGACAAGAGAAGAACAAGGGCCGGGGCTCGTAAGACCGATATTTGGAGCTGATGTCCGTTTCGAGATTAGACCATAGGTATAACAAGACTTATAAATATTAAAACTTGGTCAGTAAAACCTGCATCAACTGGTATCTTATGCGTAACTTCCTTTTACGCGTAAACAAATGCTTAGGTGTAAATATTTCTTACACGTAAGCTTTAGGTTAAATGTAAGCTTATGCGTAAAATTAATGTTTATAAGTAAGAACCTTACGTGTAAGATAGTCTTAGGCGTAGAGTGTTTACTCGTAAACTTTAGAGCTTAGGCATAAACTTAGGGTTTTATCCAAGTGTACAAGATATCCACAAGTCGAAGTGTTTTCAAGCTTATCCAAGCAAGAAAACACTGAGTAAACCAACAACTTCGAAGATCAATGAAGAAATTTCTTACGCGTAAGAAACTGTTAGTTGTAAGAATGACTTAGGCGTAGAGCTTAGGCATAAAACTAGGGTTTTGTTAGGCGTAAAAACACAGAAATTTACCAAGCTTGATTTTTATGCACTAAAACGTTTTGTAAACCTGATTTTAATGATGAAACAGCTTCAAAATCACCAAAACAACAAGAAAGTTTGAAACTTGATGATCCAAAGACACTTTTCACCTTACACGTAAAATGAAACACGATACAAAAACCAAGCTTAAAAACTTATCAAAACACGTAAAGTTTGAAACTTTTTGCAAAAAACTGAAACTTTAACACTAAATAAACCTTAAACCATAAGAATCTTGAGTTTACAAGTGTAAAAATCAAAGCTTTTGTGCGTATGAAAAGTGTAGACCATTAACCTTAAGCGTACAAGACAAAAACTTCAAAAACAAAAAAATTTCACCCAACTAGATTGCGTATGATACCACTTTTAGGTCATTGTAAGTTAACACAAGGATCAATATGTAAGAAATATAGATGAAGGTGATCGGATGAACACACAATACATACACACGTATGAATGGAGAATAGTTATGCGTAGGAAATGTATTAGATTGAACAACCAACCCTCAAATGAGGGTTTACAAGACTATTTATAGGGAAAGGGAGCTAGGGCAACACATCTAGTCCCTTCCTTTCTTATTGGGCTTTTGCATAGGCTCATGGGCTTTCTACATGAGCCTAGCCTTAATTACTAACATAAAAACCTAAGTAAGCAACCTATTATATATTAATAACTAACACTTGAAATACAAATTTAAGAGTGATTCCAACAGTTTCCATGTATTTTTTTTATATATGTTCATTTGTTTGCTTCTTCCTACTGTTGCAGTCACACAGACAGCCGTACATGTGTCGTTAGAGGCTTTTTCTACTTTGTTGGTTGAAGACAATAGAAAAGATATGCAACATATTCTCTCTCAAATGATATAACTTTAATCTATCTTTTATGTTCAAGTATATACTAAGCTTTCTATATGCACTTCTAAACCATGACCACACACCTACGCTTTACCAACATAAATTAGGCAGTGCCAACAAAAAACCGCCGATAATATGATTCGCAGTAGTCCTAGAATTACTTTACAAATTTCAAATGGTTATACAACCTAATACAAGGATCCTTTTTTGACATATATACCTAATCATCAATCTTAAACAGCAAAGACTTACATTTACCATATTTAACTATCTGCCTCACTAAAACTGCTTAACATATTCTTTAGTGTTACATTCAAGTTCGAAGTTCCCTTGTGAATCACCGTTTACATTTAAACTATACGGGTTCTTTTTATTTTACCCTTCCAAGATAGCATCATTTATATCTATCCAGCAATACCAGTTGACATACCAAATCCTCAGAAGCTATTTTAACAAAAGCTATTATAGAAATTAAGAAATGACTATCAGTTAATTTAGCTTTAGAACATAGTAACTTCCTCTCCATGTTTTATGTCACAAGACTGTCGATGTATTCTAACATCAAATCTGATGTAATGCTAAATCTTAGCACCATAATTTATAAACTAAGTTGAAATTAGTTTGCAAACTTATATGTAGCTAAAGTATCCTAAAAATAATCCATTTATTAATTATTTCTAATTAAACACATGTAAATTTGGTTAGAAAATTATTACTATGAAGTTATTTTCAGATTTTAGTGATTCGACTTCATTGACTGTAATTAACAAGTAACACCATGGCTTTGGTGTCTTTCCCTCTTTTTCAATATATTCACCACATTCTCTTCTCATTCTCAGGTTGCACATTCCACTGCCTGTAGAGTAGACTACTTATGGAACAAACCAAAGGCTCCCAAGATCAGTTTAACCCTACATGGCTACAACACCACTATAGCAAGACAGCAAGCTACAACATATATCAAAGAAAGGTATGTTCTAACAAAATTAATATGGCACCATAAAACTTAGATTCATTAGGTACTGAAAGATTAAAAAAAAGGATGTTCAAAGATACAAAAACATAAACATTACCAAGTCTTAGTCAACATGCCATAACAAGACTACCCATTTACAACACTGCTTAAACCCAAAATAGATTTCAGAAACACCAAAATAAAGCATATCAATACACCATACCCTTCAGCTTCTCCATGAATGACAGAAGCTCATGTGCTCGCTTCTACTTCTTCATAACATTGACCAATATCGCTGCGGCTTCTGTCAAATCTTCAGTTTGCAACTTGGTCAATTCTGAAATACTCTCCACACAAGAATCAAACGGGTACAAAAGCTCCAACTCTCCAATAACATAATCCCTCTCAGCCACACGAGACCTGATTTCTTGCGCCTTTTTTATCAACTCTGGTTCATCCACCATGATGACACTCACCTCCCTCCGAAACGAACAATCATCATATCCCTCACAAAACTAGATCCTGCAACAGCAGCAAGCTCTTCACAGAAAGGCATAGGTATTGTCATCCTTTTTTGTGTTTTTTTGTATGTTTTTGGTTTTTTTCCCCTTTGATTCTAAAATAAAGCTGATTTGCTATGTGTGTGTTTTAAAGAGAAGATTTAGTTTAAATTATAATATAATTGCTATAGTTTCATTGTACAAACCTGAAGAGCCCTTTGATTTGACAACCACCCTAGAGCCACCAAAGCCAATAGAGACTAATGATGGATTTTCCTTCCCCATGAACTAGCATAAATTAATTAACCTTTCACATACCTTTTTTTTTTTTTTTTTTTTTTTTTTTTTTTTTTTTTTTTTTTTTTTTCTCACATACACTTCCCTAGAATTCAGTATGCTCCTATTAAAAAAAAAACAGGAAACCAGGTAAAAGAATTATATGTATATATATGAAACCAGAAAAAAAAAAAAAAAGATGGAAACATGAGAATTGCAGAATTTGACTTGTTTTTTTTTGTTGGATCCCACAATTCTTTTTTTTTTCACTTGATGTTGTGACACTTGATATTCTATACTTACTTGCAATATTTAACTTCTTTTTTTTTGTTCATGAATTCCGTAGGTTTGGTTTTGGCCATAAGAATACAAGAAGAGCGAACATGGCATAAAATTATTTCAAAGATTTATACATTGATAATAGTTCGATAGGTATATTGTATATTTGATTTACTAATATTGTATTCGGCATATGTATTTATATGTTCTTAACATAAATTGAACTTTTAACCAAAATTGTTTGTAATAGATATAGATTTACCCTCTTACCACATTAAAATTTCTTTCGTCTAAAAATTCCCTACCTCATTCATATAAAAAAAGAATAATGAATTTACGTTAAAATAAAAAAAAAGAAAAGAGAAAAAAAAATAACATTAACGCTAAAGCATTATATCATTGGTTCTAATGATTTTATTGCTTGATTATAAATGGCTAAAACCAATATGCGACCGAATTTATGCAGTCGGTTTCCACTATAAACAGGCCCTCTAAAAAACACATGCACACTAATCGTTTTGATACTATCTAAATAGAAATGATAAAAAAAAACGATTAGTGCAAACCGATATTATAAAATCGAAAATGGCAAACCGAACCCACAGCAACGCGTGGGCTACCCCGCTCGTTTGATATAATAGTGGGGATTAACATAAGATTTAAAATGTAAACCTAAATCTATTTTTTTCTTGTCTTTTTGTCTTTCTTTTTATTTATATATATATACTTTTTAATTTTTTTTAATCAACGTTTTTTATTTTATTCACGTTTTTTTTCTAATTCGCGTCTTTTTTAATTCATGTTTTTTTAATTCGCGTTTTTTTCTTTGCTTTCATATGTTTTCGTCTTTTTTCGTCCGTTTTCATACGTTTTTGCCCGTTTTCATGTGTTTTCGTCCGTTTTCATACATTTTCGTTCGTTTTCATACGTTTTCGTCCGTTTTCATCAATTTTCTTTCGTTTTCGTCTATTTTTCATACGTTTTTATCCGTTTTCAGACATGTTTTTACGCTTTCATACGTTTTCGTCCGTTTTCATACGTATTCGTCTATTTTCTTACGTTTTTGTCCTGTGTCTTACGTTTTCATACGTTTCTTACTTTAACAAGTGATATTATGTGATATTCTGAATATCACAAAGTGATATTCTGAATATCACTTTATTTTCTGAATATCACTTTGTGATATTATGATTATCACTTGTTATTTTCTGGATATCACTTGTGATATTCTGAATATAACTTGTGATTTTCATGTTATAAAATATTAGTTGAAAATCACTTGTGATATTCAGAATATCACAAGTGATATTCAGTATAGAAAATAACAAGTTATCACTTGTGATCATCTGAATATCACAGAATATCACTTGTGATATTCGGAATATCATTTGTGATATTTACAATATCACTTGTGATGTTCAGAAATGTATGAAAACGGCCGAAAACATTTAAAAACGGATGAAAACATATGAAACAGATGAAAACGTAAGAAAACGGATGAATATGTATGAATTCTATACCAAAATTTGACCATTTTCTCTTTATACGTGGTAAACATAAACTTACATATTTTTACAAGTATCAAAATAAGAAATTAAGTTTGTGAAACATAGACCGAAATCACATAAGCTGGTAAGCAAATAAAATAAGGTTAAATAAATACCCTTAAACTATGTAGCTGCTATTCAAATTATATATTTGTGATATCCTGAATATCACTTTATGATATTATAAATATCACTTGTGATTTTCTGGATATCACTTTGTGATATTCTGAATATCAATTGTGATTTTCATGTTACAAAACATAAGTTAAAAATCACTTGTGATATTTTGAATGTCACGAGTGATATTATGAATATCACAGAATATCACTTGTGATCATCTGAATATCACAAAATATCACTTGTGATATTCAGAATATCATTTGTGATATCCAGAATATCACTTGTGATATTCTGAATATCACAGAATATCACTTGTGATATTCAGAAATGTATGAAAACGTCTAAATATGGCCGAAAACATTTAAAAATAATGGACGTTAACGTAAGAAGATGGATGAATATGTACAAAAACAGACGGAAACGTATGAAAGCAAAAAAACACATATGAAAACAGACGAAAACGTATGAAAACGGACGAAAATGGATGTAAACGTATGAATAATGAAAGAAAACGCAAGAAAACGGACGAAAGCATATGAAAACGGGTGAAAACGTATGAAAACGGACGAAAACAGATGAAAACGTATGAAAGCGAAGAAAAAAACGCGAATTAAGAAAAAAACATGAATAAGTGAATTAAAAAAAAACGTGAGTTTAAAAAAAAATTAATTAAAAAAAAAAGTATGAATAAAAAGGAATGATAAAAAGACAAGAAAAAAAAATGGAATTAGGTTTATCTATTAAATCTTAGGTTAATCCCTACCATTAGACTAAACATATCAAAACCATCAAAACATGTTTAGCTAAATAAGTTATATAAAACCAAAGACATTTTTATAAAACACTTACAAGTAATATTGTTTACTTATATTTTATAAAAATGTATATGTACTTTGTATATGTTGTAATGGGTAAATAATGGGTAAAAACCAAAGTCCATAACCCATGGCCCAAGACCCATGATTCATTGACTAGGTACAATGAATCTTGTTGGGTAAGAGCCAAAGTCCATAACCCATACCCATGGAGCATGATCCATAACCCATGACCCATTGCATGACATCATACATGAAGTCATGTTTGATATTATCCATGATCCCTGACCCAAAGTCCATGGCCTATGATCCAAGGTACATGGCCTATGATCCATGACTAGGTAATTTGTATCTTGTTGGGTATCCATGATCCAAAGTCCATGACCCATGGTCTATAACCCACAACCTATAACCTGGTTTGCAACCCAAAATCTGGACTAAACTGACCCACCAGCCGGATCCCTGGATTTGCACTGGCCGGATCCCTTGGGTGAGGGATCCGCCGGAACCGTGAGACAATAGGCTTGTTTTGCCTATAAATATTGAGCCATTTCTCTATTGCTCACTACCCCTTTTAGACATACTTTCTCTGTAAGTTCTAACCTCTCTAACCACAGATCCAAAGGATCATTCTATGTAGTTTTATCTTTTTGTGATTCTCTAGGTTCTTCTTAAAGGTGAGATCACCACCTCTTGAAGACGTGCAAGCTCAAGGTCATGAGTTTCTAAGCTTCGTCATCATCAAGACCATTGAAGTGCATCTTTTTGATAGTTCTTTCCTCCTTCCATAGAGTGTCGTGTTGAAGGCATTAGTGAATGGTGCCGAAGGTGTACATCCGATATGGTGCGTCGATGTACAAGTTGTGTAGTTTGGGTTAAAGGATATTGGCATCCTTTCTAGTATTGTAAAAAGGAGTGTGTCTCCTTTGAGTAGTTGTGTTGGGTAATAGTGTTGGGTAGTAGTTCCTTCTTTGTAATGGAACTCGGTATCTAGCCTTGTACTAGATAAAGTGTAGGCGATGTTGTGCTAGGTTTGGTTCTACCTAGTGGAAGAACTTAGTGTGTAGCCTTGTACCGGATAAAGAGTAGGCGACGTTATGAAGGCTTCTCCACCACATTAAGAAGCTTGTGTTGTGTAGTGCTTAGAAACTCTCGAGTTGGGTACTCGGGGAGTGGAGTAGGGAAAGGAAGGTGTCCTTGTAGCCGAACCACTATAAACACTCGTGTTGTGGTTTTGTGTTACTTTACTCTTTATCTCTTTCATTACTTACTTGTAGCCGAACCACGATCTAAATACTTTAAAACAAAGTTTTAATCGACAAAACTATTCAAACCCCTTCTAGTTTTCCACAATTGGTATTAGAGCTTCGTTACCAAGTTTCTTAGAGCATATTGTTCTTTAAAAACTTGATACGATCCGTGTATGTTTGAAAACTACAAAGAAGGAAATTTCTTAAAACAAAAATTCATGTTTTATAAATTTTTATATTTTAACAAATGTTGGATAGTGATAGATCATTCTAACATTTTCTTTTGAGAAATCTTTATGCTAGGATTCTTCCAATGACTTCACTCTATCCGAAGAAAAATGAAGTCAACACCCAAAGAAAAACTTGAAGTGATCACAACTTGCTTTTACAAAATACGATTAAGTATTTTAAAAGCTCATGAAGTATTTCGCGTCTATGATTTTCAAAAATCATAAAAAGGATATATAGCAAAGGTATGTTCTCCTAATTACAATTAGTTGATCTTAAAACATGCTAATTTCTTGTAGATAAAATATTGGTATATGTCTATCTATTATGATAAGTATTGTTATAAAGTCCTTGCATATATTTAAAACTATTCAGTTGATGATGGCATACTGCTTGATGACAGGGACCACTATCGACATAAGATACATCATTTACAGTGATCTCATGACCAAGCTCCAGGGCAAGTCTAGGGTGAAATACGTTTCATACCATAGATTTGTATCTTGTGCTTTACAAAAGTTACTAGGATATAAATACACTCAGGACTTTACTTTTGGCGCTTTACCTGCCGTCCTGAGTGCTTCAAATTTTACAAGGATCCCATCCTTAGTCCCTGAAATAGAATTGAAGGCCCATATGGTTGATGTAAACAACTAGAGGGAGTCAGTGTCTCCAAACCCTTTTTCTTGAAATAAAAAAGGGAAGACTCAGACTGGGACTAAAACCAAACCCAAGTCCCAAGGCCCTGAAGCTTCTGGAACACAGGCCAAAAAGGCAAAAAGACCCCTAAATGACAAGACACCCTTGGGTGACCAAGAAATAACACCCCCGGTGACAACGAATGACATTGATACATCACAGTCAGTGCACTTGGTCCCAAATAATACTCCCCAAGATCCAGAGGGAAACAAACAACCCACTGGTAGGGGAGCGCTTTCCACCAAGCCTGATGAGGAGATTCGCAAATCAAAGCTTTTGTCTGAGGGCACAAAAACTGATCCTAAAGACTCCGAGGGAAACAAACAAACCACTGATAAGGATCTCACTTCCACCATCCCTAGTGATGGCACTGTGAAACTCCCACAAGTGCTTGAAGGGACAACGAGGGACAAAAACTCAGAGGGAACTATACCCTCCACTGATATGAAACTCATAACCAAACACACTGATCCTCGTGAAGACACCGGGAAACACCCGTCAGTGTCTGAATGGTCCTTGGTGGACAAAGACTCAGGGGGAATAAAACCACCCACTGATACGGAACCCATAACCCCCACTGGCTTTCTAACCGTGACAGATGTTCAGGCTTTTCTCCTATTAGATAAGGAGCTTGATATTGAAAGTGAAGAGTGTTAATACAAATAAGCCGTAAAAACATTAATTTATATTTTACGATCTTCTAATGTTTTGTCGATAACAAACGTAAAATCATTTTAAGGAAACGAATAAAATACGTAAATGGTTTGAGCCAATAGTTTACTAATACACTTACATTTTCATATAAAACGCTAAACAAGTATTATTGTTTACAACTTATAGAAATGCATATGTATAAAAACTAGTGTTTACGTAATGGGTATATATATATATATATATATACAAACTTAGTATATAGTGTAATGGTTAATGTAATGGGTAAAAATCTAAGTAATTGACCCATTGACTAGATACATTGAATGTTGGGTAAAACCCAAAGTTCATGACCCATACCCATGGAGCATGATCCATAACCCATGACCCATTGCATGACATCATGCATGAAGTCATGTTGGGTATTATCAATGGTCCATGACCCATACCCATGATCCAATGTATAGATACATTGTATCTTAATTGGATACCCAAAGGCTCATACCCAAAACCCATGACCCATGATCCATGACCCATAACCCAAATAGGAGGAGCGTGTGGCGGATCCCCAGGAATACACTGGACGGATCCCTCAAGCAAGGGATCCGTGGGATCCAGGGAACAGTAGTTGATTTTACCTATAAATAGTGAGACATTTCTTCATTGTAACTCACCTTTTTACACATACCTTCTCTTAGTATTGTAAACTCTCTAACCTCAGATCCAAAGGATCTTTCTATGTAGTTTGGTATTTGTGTGATTCTCTAGGTTTCTCTTAAAGATGTGATCACCACCTCTTGAAGTCGAGCAAGCTCAAGTCCATGATTTGCCAACCTTCGTCATCATCAAGACTACTGAAGTTCTCTTGTTGATAGTTCTTTCTTGCTCCTTAGAAGTGTTGTGTTGAAGGCATAAGTTGAAAGATGCCAAAAGGGTCAAGTAGAAGGCATTAGTGAAAGGTGTCGAAAGTTCGTGTCGAAGGAATTAGTGAAAGGTGCTGAAGGTCCGTGTAGAAGGAATTAGTGAAAGGTGCTGAAGGATCATGTCAAAGGCATTAGTGATGGGTGCTGAAGGTCCGTGTAGAAGGAATTAGTGAAAGGTGCTGAAGGATCGTGTCAAAGGCATTAGTGAAAGGTGCCTAGGGTGTGCATTGGATATGGTGCATCGATGTACAAGATAGATTAGTTTGGGTAAAGGATATTGATATCCTTGATGATGTTGTAATAAGGAGTGTGTCTCCTTTGGGATAGGTGTTGTGTAGTGTTGGGTAGTAGTTCCTCCTTTGTAATGGAACTCGGTATCTAGCCTTGTACCGGATAAAGTGTAGGCAACGTTGTGATAGGTTTGGTTCTACCTCATGGAAGAACCCGGTGTCTAGCCTTGTACCGGATAAAGAGTAGGCGACGTTGTAAAGGTTCTCCGCCACAAGGAGTTTGTGTTGTGTAGTGATTACGAACTCTCGAGTAGGTGACTCGGGGAGTGGAGTAGGGCAAGGAAGGTGTCCTTGTAGCCGAACCACTATAAATACTCGCGTTGTGATTTTGTGCCTCTTACTCTTTGTCTTTTGCATTGGTCAATCATATGCTTATCTATTAACATCCAACACACACCGTTAATAGATTGACATAAGTCGATCTAAATAATTTAAAACGAAGTTTTAATTGGTAAAACTATTAAACCTCCCTTCTAGTTTTCCACAATTGGTACCAGAGCTTCGTTACCAAGTTTCTTAAAGTATGTTGTACTTTAAAAACTTGATACGATCCGTGTATGATTGAAAACTACAAAGAAGGAAATATTTTAAAACAAATTTTTTTTGTATGTTTGATAGTGATAGATTATTCTAACAATTTTTCTTTAAGAAATCTTCTTGCTAGGACTCTTCCAAAGTCTTCATTTCTATCTAAAGAAAACTGAAGTCAACAATCAAGGAATAACCCAAAAGTAATCACAACCTACTTCTACTAAGTACAATTGATTACTTTAAAAGCTCATGAAGTATTTCGGGTATATGGACTCTAAAAACCATATCAAGAGGTTAGAGGTATGTTCACTTACCCACAAACTAGCTAATCGTTATCTATAGTACGCTTGTATGTATATGTTGATGATATGTGTCTTTCTCCTATGATAAAAACCATGCCTTTGAATATTGTCTTATAAAACTACATGAATTAGGACGTTAACTTCAATAGTCACAAATCTCTAAAAAGTCTCTCTTCACCACTTTCCTTACTTACTCATCATCAGGAATAGTATTTCTCGTTGATACTCTCAATTATACTAAAAATCATCAAATCTACGCCGTCCTCACTTAGGCGTAGGAAATGCTTAGGCAAAGAAGTTTCTTCTCGTAAGCGTTAAAGCTTAGGCGTAAAACTAGGGTTTTACCCAAAAATCCTTTACACTTATCCAAGTGTAAAAGATATCCAAAGTTGAAGTGTTTTTAGGCTTATCCAAGCAAGAAAACACTGAGTAAACCAACAACGCTGAAGATCAAGTTAAGAATCCCTTATGCGTAGACACTGCTTAGGCGTAGACTTGGAATATACGAGTAGAACTAGGGTTTTGCTACGAGTAGAAAGTACCAAAGTTTTACCAAAGCTGATTTTTATGCTCAAAAGTGTTTTGTAACATGATTTTAATGATGAAATAGCTTCAATATCACCAAAGTAACAAGAAAGTTTGAAACTTGATGATCCAAAATAAATTTCACCCTTACGCATATAAAATGGTACACGAATAAAACCAAGCTTAAAAACGACTCTACACAAATAAAGTTTGAAACTTGATGGAAAAAACTTAAACTTTAACACTAAATAAACCTTAAACCACAAGAATCTTGAGTTTACAAGTGTAAAAATTAAAGCTTTAAGCGTATGAAAGTTTGTAGCCTTAAAACCCACGCGTATGAAATAAGACTTCAAAAACAAAAGTGTTTCACCCAACTAGATGGCGATTGATACTACTGTTAGGTCACCATAAGTTAACACAAGCATCAATATGTAAGAAATAAGATGAAGAAAGATCGGTTGAACAAACACACACAAACACACGTATGGAATAAAGAAAGTTATGCGTAGGATTATGAGTGAAATGAACAACCAACCTTCAAATGAAGGTTTACATGTGTTTATATAGGGAAGGGAGCTATCTAGTCCCTTCCTTACTTATTGGGCTTGGGCCAAGGCTTATGGGCTTTCTACCTAAGCCTTGCCATTAATACAAACATAAAAGCCTAGTTTAAGCAACCTATTACATGTTAATTACTAACACTTGAAATACAAGTTAGGAGTGATTCCAACAATCTCCCCCCTAAGTGTTGGTAATTAATAAATGACTCCAGCAATCTTGAAAAGTTGTTGGTGTTGATGTAATAGTTTCCTTGACGCTTCTGACATTCCTCTTTCTTGTGGGAAGAAGTGCCTTGATTCCAACAATCTCCCTAGTGTGAGGATCTTGTTTCTTTTAAAGTTTTTAGCTTTGACGTCTTCGTAATCTTTATTCTTTGTTCTTTGTTCAGGTATGGATATGGTGATGTTATGTTGTTTGTTGTCTGCATCAGGTCCACTTCGTTGCTCAGGTTTCTCCACGTCTTTCTCCAACATGCTCACACGCTCTTTGACGTTGGATTTCAGTTTTGATGTAGTTCTCTAAGTCTTTAAACTTTGTAGATTCTTTGGCTTTGAGGAAGAATCATTCTGACTTTTGTGTTGCCTTTCGAGAGAACTTTAAATTGTGTTGTTGTTTGTATGAGCATGTGGAGAATCAGCACGATCATCTCCCAGGAGCATCCATAAGAAGAAAACATAAGAATGGGTTAGTGATAAACATCAATCGATCAGTGTGGTCGTTTCTTAGAGAATTGACCACTACGATTGTTCTTCTAATGAATGTCTTGATTCCATTCACCTTGGTCGGGCGAATCAGCCGTCCGAATCTCATAAGGGACTGTTGGCATTACATTAAATATGTTCAAGTAATGACCCACATCTTCAGGACTCGATTCTTGAAAGGAATCTCCTTAGCGGGATTTCCAACACTTACAAGTTCGAACTTCGAGCATGTTAACGGCATAGTGTGAAAACACATCTCTAATTCTAGCAAAGGCTGTTCCTGAACTGGAATCCCTTAAGTAGGATAACATGATGTACCGAAGTACACCTACAATTCAGGTGAGTCGCTGAGGTACACCGAAGCATCACCTCACGACTGTAGACCGTTTGAGACAACACTAAGCGTAACCCATAAGGAGTTACCGAAGTGACCTGCTGTCAGGGCTGTTTGATGTTGACCCTGGCAGGAGTTTCCATTCAATCATTGAGGATCACAATTGTGAACCTCTCATAAATGTTCTCGACAGATTGCTAAGATCTGTGAAGGACTTGATAATGTTATCACTTGCGTCCTTAATGTTGAACGACAAGATGAAATGTCAAGTGTTCCTAAGAGATCTTTTGATGAATCTCGTGGCTCTAGATTCAATAGTGCGCTTTGGTTTTCCTGAGCGGAGACTAGGGAGAAGGTCTCCTTCTTCAATACCAGCAATCTCTAAAAGAAAGCCGATAGTTTACGTAGGGTTCCTTTTGAGAATGAAACAAGCTTCTGTTGAGAGAAACTTGAGTGGCTAAGAAGGTTTAGTGCATGCGTCACTGGGTCCATGACGACTTTAATCTTCAATACCGGTGTCATCTAGTGACAACCAGTAGCATATGTATTGAACCCGGTGTCTGCCCTAAGTTGAATAATTTGGAGGGCTATTTCTTTTCACCCTTTTCTTTAATTTTCTTTTTAATTCTTCAACTCATTCTTTCTCCGATTCTCATTTTCTCCCTTTTCTAATTATACCTAAGGACTTCTAAATTCTAACTATTGGTGATGTCCTTGGGTAGATCCCTCCGGCTCTGGCGGATCATAGGACGGTTATTCCTAACCTTAGTTACCTTATAACTCCATGACTATCCGACGTTGCCATAAAACCATTTTCTCAAAAATCTCTCAAAGTGTTTATGAGTGAAAACATTTTTTAACACTTCGAGAGTTTTGTATTTTTCAGAAATACTCCCCCTCCACATGTGCTTAAGTGTTTTGACAGAAATCTGCACAGTGAGGGTAGAGCTCGCACTTTTGAATTGATCGACTCAAGATAGACAATTCCCCGCGAGACACGGTTACGTTGTATAGTTAAAGAGTTGCATTGTCAGCTTTTAGGTGTCAGCTAGCTCTAATAACTACCTTGAAGGTTTGGAAAAACCTCGAAAGGTTGTCAAACCCGTCAAGGTTCATGTCTATCAAGAGTTTCTCGAAGAGGTACAATCTACTCGGATAAGTCTTGGAAGACAATTTTTTTCGATGTATGACAGTTCAGAACTCGTCAATTCATGGGTTAAGTCTTAGTACACAAAGATTGAATCATATTTACAACATATTTGTATCACACAATTTTTCTCCCGCTAAAAAATGGCATATAAATGTTATTTTTGATGAAATTTTGTTATCAAATATGTCCATTT
Source organism: Chrysanthemum seticuspe (assembly GCA_019973895.1). Classification (NCBI taxonomy): domain Eukaryota; kingdom Viridiplantae; phylum Streptophyta; class Magnoliopsida; order Asterales; family Asteraceae; genus Chrysanthemum; species Chrysanthemum seticuspe. The sequence continues at coordinate 203,518,269 of BPTQ01000005.1, forward strand.
CAAGTTTTGTGGGAAGATTTCCACGAAGAACGTTTTGTGAACAAAGATTTGTTAGCAAATACTCCCCCTCAACAAGTAATATTAACTTTTGAGTTTTTGAAAACATAAGGGAAGTACTTGTTCTTTTGAGCAAAACTTTGAAAAATGAAAGTTTTGATAAGTTTTACTCAAAAGTAAGAAGCTTTCGCTCCTTTTATAAGGATTGTGGCACTGATGCGAACCACAGGGTCCTTTCAATACAAGTACGGGTTGTGCATTGTTGTGTGTGCACAAGCCATAGTCAATTTACAAATCATAACATCTAAATATTAATCAATGAAATAGTTTACGGAGTACCAGTCAATCCTTCAATAAAACCGAGAGTTCTCTCTTGACGTTGATAACCCGTAAGAGGGAAACTCTGTCTTCCACCCACAAATCTCTCAAGGTTCTGCATCTGATCATGATGAAACAACCTTTCATCTATTCTCGTGATAAACTTCTTAACATCCCTCCTTTCATTAGAATTCCACCGCTTCTTCGACCCAATTCCTTCGTGAATCTCCTTCAACCGATACGCTAACCCATCACGAACCTTCTTCAGAGTGTGATCATGAAACTTGTGAAGCTCGTTGCATGCCATGAAACAGTTGTGGTGAAGTTCACTGCGGTAAACAACTCCAAACTTTGGTTTCTTCACAATGGTATACTGAGAGAGTTGGTTGATATCGAGAAAGTGTAGCAACGGTTTAGTGAGATTGACTTGTTTCTGGTATGATTCCACAACAAGTTGAAGATCTTCAACACGTTCCTGGATCACTCTGCTTCTAATGAATATCAGCAATGACTTGATGTACTGGAGCTGGATGTTGGTGGAGAAATGTCTCATCCGACGTTGTACCTTAGCCAGATACATGTCTTCAATGTCGTTGAGTGACAATCTCGGAAAATCAGCTTCAGTAAAATCATATTCTTGCTCGTCTTGGCGTTTGACTTTGATTTCCTGTAGGAATGAGTAATCCCACTTCGTAGCCAGACTGACATTCATGATAGCAACGACCCGTTTGTCACTGAACACCTCTTTGTTTGATTTCTGAACCTGGCAGCTTCTGTAGTATAGTCTTCTTCTTGCAGGCCAATGATGAATGCCATACTGTGCATCGAGATCATAATTCACCACATTGTCAACAAACATTCTTGTGGTTTCTTCCTCGATGGCAACATCGTTGGAGAAGATTGCTACTGGGATGTTAAAGGTGAGTGACGTAGCGTATTTCTTGCTGACATCGCTACCGTGTTGAAGAAATTCTAGGTTGTTGTTGAAGAAGTATTAGTAGGGAATCCTGGGTTGATCTGGTCGACCAATGGTTGGTAGTGTTTGGTCCAGTCAGTGTAGTATGGAGTCTTATCTTATCTAGTGAAGTCAATGTTTGATTCAGGGTTGAGCCAATCAATGTTGTTGGACATAGCTTGTGCGATGTTGTCTAGATGATATTCGACTTCAATAGCACTATCGGAGCTGTCCTTTAGCAGTTGAAACGCATCATTTTTTATTCGGCGTAACTCCCCTTTTGTCATCTTCTTCACTTTGAACTTATCCTGAATGATCTTAACGTGCTCCATAGTTCGACCATCTACCGGTTCTTGGCCTTCCGGTAATGGAGGGGTGGCATCAACAAGCTTACTAAACCATTTGTATTCTTCTGTATCATCTTCATCCAACCATGATACAACGGAGGTTGATCTTTTCTTCTTTGGCTTGGAGGATGATTCCTTTTGTTGCTTGGTTGATGTTGTAGATGAGGACGGTTGTTGGGGCTCAGGAATCTCTTCGTCGTCACCACCGGTGTATTAGAAATGATCACCAGTTTTCTCCGATGGTGGTGGAGACTCAGAGTCCTGAGGTTTATCAGAAGCAGGAGGTCGTTGAGATGATCTTTCTGTGGTGGTGGTGTTTGGTGGTGGTGGAGGCATAGATGAGGACTGGCCTGTTTTCTTTAGACATTTAGCCTTGGGATCCTTGTCCTTATCATCATCGTCTCTTGGTCGCTTTTCCTGACCAACAGTTTCTTGCAAGTTATTTTTAGCTGATATGCAAGCAATGCCTCAAAGAGTTTTGACTCATCAGATGTAAAGGTTCGAGATCGAGGAGACATTTGCATAATCAGCTGTGAAATCAGGTCGGCTTCAGTAACACTTAGAGGCGGAACTGGTCGGGTTTGCATAACCACCGGTGTTGTAGTGATTGTTTGCCTGAGCATTGCCTTCAGATAAGGGTGAAGTTGTTTGGCAAACATTTCTCTTGTAACACCCGAGACAGTCTGGAGAAGGAAATGATGAGTGTAGTCAACAATCTGCTTGTCCATTTCCCCTTTGATGTCCCTGTTGAGGAATTGCTAGATTTTTTATCTTTCCTTCGTAAACTCGTTCATCATATCACCGAGTAAGTTAACCCTGTCAGCTAGCTGATTCAACTTTTTGTTAACGACATTTCGTTTTCTTGCTTGCTTGACAGCCTTAACTATCTTGGTTTTGGCATGGGATGCCCAAGTGTCAGAGGGTTTCTTGATTGATTTGGAAGATGATCTGGTGGTTGTTTTATTAGATGGTGGTGGTGAGGAGTGAGATGACGATTCAGTTGTGGATGGGTCTTGAGGTTGCTCTGAAGATTGTTCCGGGTTGTGTTCAGGATTATCTTGAAGATAATTATCAGCTTCCTCTTGAGCTCTTGCCTCTTCCTCTGCTTTTTCCTTAGCTGCTTGCTCCACATCTTCATAAGTTATCTTCTCCGTCTTTTCTTGTTCCGGTTCCTCAAAGTCGAACTTGATTTCGTACTCTTGTTGCTGTTGCTCTGTTGATTCCTTAGTAATGGTACCAGTTCCCTTATCCGGTTGATTAAGCGCATCAAGAACTGGTGTGGTTAGTGCACCACCACTGGAACATTGTCTCTGGTTTGTTGAAGGTTGAATTCTGTAGCAACATGCTGCAACCTCAGCTGCTTAAGAGTCTTGTGGTATTGCTGTTCATCCTTTTGTTCTGTGTCATCATTAGAGCTGTCTTTTTCTTCTTCAGCAACTGGTGTCTTCCCTTTGTCTGAGTTGGGACTGGGTGGTTTGTCATCTGACCTCAGTGAGGTTGTTTCATCTGTAGCAATTTTGGAATAGCGAACCACCTCTTCAGACTTAGTATCCTCAGAGTCTTCATCCTCTAGAGTAAGTTCCGGTTTAAGATTAGGACTAGCACCCTGAGATGGAACTCGTTTCGTGCGAGATGGGTTCCTTTTTGGATACTTGTAAGCGCTCCCAGTGCTTTCAATGCTTACAGCGCTGCGTGATCTTCTCGTCTTTTTGACTGGAACAGCTGAAGTCTTTTCATTCATAAAGCCTACTTTGCCTGCTTTCACTGCTTCTTGATATCGTAGGTACGATGGAAGACTTTTGATTTCGTCAGTTAGAAGGTAGTCCAGTAACACTGCACCTTGCTTCTTTGTTGATGAGTCTTTGAATCTAACAATGTTCAATGTAGGCTCATACAACGCAGAGTGGTTCTTGGGGTCATTGATTCTCAAGGGGATGTCCCGATTTTTCCCGAGAATATTTTGGATCAACAGCTTCGTGTATCTGATGAAGGGAACCTTTGTCCCAGGCTTCTTGAGGTGGGACATCATGTCTTCCCAAATTAGACTTGCATAGTCGATGTGCAGGTTGTTGACCATGCCCCAGAAAATTTGTAGATGCATGAGTTTAGGATGCTCATGACCGCTGTCTCTTCCAGACACAAACTTGGCGATCATGATGTACAAAGTCCTCCACGGTTTAGGAATGTTCTTTATATCGACCGTAGAGTGCTTGGTGATTACTGCAGCAGCTTCATCATAGCCAATGTCGACCATGAATTGCAATGTAGCCTCTTCATTTGGAATTGCTACATAGTCGGCAGGTTGGATAACCGGCAGAAGAAGAATGGTTCGAAGATCTGCTACCGTGACGGTGACTTCTTTATCATTGAGAGTTACCGTGACAACATCTTGACCATCAACCTTTTTCATTGTGTGCCAGAATTGATGAATGTATATTTATGGTACAGTTGCTGAGTTGGTGAGCATGTTGGTGTAAGGATGAGTTTTGAGGATATTCACAGCAATCCTGCATGATGACTCTGAGCATGTGAAGTTTTCAAAATTGACATTGAGGTTGTTCTTTCCAATCATCTTGCTGTAATCAGTTGGGAAGATATCTTCCATTGTGAGCTCGTTTGGTGCGTTGACATTTTCCATTGTGACGTCCATTTCGTGATCTGAAAGGTATTGAGACAAAAGAACCAACATATCGAAAGACATTACGTTAGTCGAAAGTTGATTTTATTGTCCAATTGTTGAAGTTGTTATGTTAATGAATGTTACGAGTACAAAGTCACATATTGTCCAATAGTCCAAAGTTGATGTGATAAGTACGTGAGTATGTTAATTTTGAATGTTAAAGTCCAAATTTTACTTAATCACACAACGTTTTAACTTTTGTAGTTTATTAGTGCCATTTTGGTTTTGTGACATTATGAGTAACTTATTACAAGTTAGTACGCGTAACATTTCAAAAATTTAGTTACAATTTGGCTTAGGCTTAGGTTTGTAAGCTTATGCGTAAACAGTGTAACCATAAGCGTAGGAATAAACTTATGCGTAGGAATCACCCTTAGGCGTAAGAAGGGCTTACGCGTAGGAGTGGATTCTTAGCATGGGCTTACGCGTAAGCTTATGTTAAGGACTTACGCGTAAGGTCTACTCGTAGGAGTAAGCCTTAGGCGTAGAAATCCAAGTTTATGCATATCCTTCACAGGATACGCGTAGTCCATTGTAGAACCTTACGCGTAAGTGTTACGCGTAAGATTTCTCTTATGCGTAACATCTACGCATAAGGTGTTCCATATGCATAAGCCAGGACACCTTTTTTCAGAATCTTGTACGCGTAGAATCCTATAATAGATTAAACATAACACTCATATTAACATGTTATTTCAATCACTTTCAGCATCACATGGTATCACAAGTTAAATCCAGTTACGCGTAGCATAGGTTTAGGCGTAGACTTAAACCCTAACTTTCAAAATCTACGTGTAAACAATTCAACTATGGGAAATCAACCAAACTTTTTCTGGGATGTCTTAGAAGCTAAATGAGTTGTTTACAACAAGTTTTAACATCAAATGAGCCATGAATCAAGAATACCCAATTTTACGAGTGCTTAAACCCTAAAGTATAATTCTTCAAATTTGAAGTTTCTGTGTAGGATTGAAAGGTGTTAAAGGTTAATTAAACATGTATCAAACACATCTCAAGCATCTAATTAGACAGAAACACTCATAATTGAAAACCCCCAAATCCACATATGAACCCTAAAATTCGAATGGGTTGAAAAACGATTTCTGGGTGAAAATTCTTAATGGAAATGATTATAAGACATGTTTTAACCATTTTAACGCTAACCATTTCATCATAACATCATTTTCCAATTCCATATTTATTCGCGTAAGCGTATGAACACTAAAATCATTCGTTTGGAAAATCTAACCGTTGAAATCGTTTAAGATTAAAAACCTATGTTTGTAAAGATGAGTAGAAGCTAAAACAACTTACATATTCAGATTATGATGCACGGTGTTAGGAATTAGAAATTCCATAGTGAAGTATCGGTCACCCCAAATATTATCTAGTATAAGTTAGCTCGTAGACATATCGTTAGTTACGTTATTTGTTAGTTTATTAGTTAGTTATTAGTGTAGTTTAGTTTAGTGCAACACCGTGGAGGAAGGACGGGTCTTTACCCACTGTATGCCTGATCCACAGTCCGACAGGAGGACGTATTAGTTTGTAACTATAAATACCCTTCCCACTAAGGGAAGGGTGTTGCTTCTTGAATCTAACCTTTCATATTTTGTTAAACAACTCCCTTTCAAGAAACATCCTCTCTACTCTCTTCATCTCTCTAATGGCTTTCTTAATTAATCACAATCCTAGACCACCCGAATAATCAAACAACATAATATTTACGATCCTACAATTGGCATCAAAGCCTAGGTTATGTTGTTTTTGATGATTTGTATGGTTTTTATGCGGTTTTGGTTGATACGGTTTGACGCGCGTCATGTGATGTTGTTATGCTGTTTGTATATTGTTTGTTGATGATTGTTTGTGTGTCGTAGTTAGAATGTTTTAAGCAGATTTTAAGTTGGAATCTGATTGTCGAGTATGTCTTAAAAACAGTTGGCATCTTGAAGTTGTTAAAAGCTGTTTTGTTTTGTTGTGAATCTGCTTGTGCTACATTGATAAATCTGGTTTGCTGCTACTACGTTCATACATGCGTTTTGGTCTAATTCATACATGCGAGTTGACTGGTCCCATTAAGCGAGTTGACAGTTTTGACTGCAACTTGTCCAGGTTCAATGTTCCCGATGAGAGTTGACTAAGTCAAATTCGAGTTGACAAGGTCAACTGCGAGTTGGTATGGTCAAATGCGAGTTGGTATGGTCAATTGCGAGTTGATATGGTCCATATGCGTGTTGTTATATCAAGTCCAGATTCATTGTATTTCAAAAGCGAGTTGTGTGAGTTATGTGCTTAGCGACTTGTCATATGCGAGTTATGAGTTTTGATTTTTGAGTCAAAAGACAAAAGCGTGTTGTCAATAATTGGTATACTGCTTGTTTGAATAAAACTGTCAAAAGCGAGTTGTACAAGTCAAAAGCGAGTTGGACAGGTATAAAGCGACTTGAATGAGATGAAGAAGAAGAAAGCACTTATGCATAAACTGAAACTAGACCAACGACCACTTATACCATTTACCATAACACCATGACCTCAGTTAACATACATCACAGATCCATGGGTGCTCAAGATAAGAAGATCAAACGATAAAATCGTTCAATCATCTCAGATCCAAGACAATCTCATGTCAACTCTCATATAATCTCATAAAATAAATCACAATCGTCCACAAAAGCAGACTCAAGACAATCAATCACAATCTCAAATTCTACCCATTTTGATCTCATATTCCCGTGTGTTTTTCAATTCATATCCAACCTTTAAAGATCATACACACGAATGGAAATTAAAACATCATTGATCGAGTCTAACTGAAATGGTAAATACAACAGATCTCAAAATGTTTTTTTTCATGTATTATCAATGGAAAATCTAACCTTGAAGGTTAGTACCACGAAAAAATTAAATCTTCACTCATCCGGATTTTGTTTGAAGTCTTACTTCATGATTGATGTACGACATATGAAACGATATTAACAATCATGTTAACTCGTTTTCTTTTGCTCGTGTTAATATAACAATTACAAAACATCAAATTAAGACTTTCATACCTACCTTTGGCCATCTCTGTGACGTACTTGTTTGGAACTCGTCAAAGGCTCGAGCCATCCCTGTGGCGAGGCTAATATGAGAAGGATCTTGGAGGAGTAAAGCAGGAATTATGGTGCGTGTTTATCATTGATTCTGAGATGCAGAGTTTTATGTTTAGTGTGAATAGGGTTACGGTGTATTAGGGTATTATGAGATAATGTGGCCATTTTATACACCGGATATTTAGGGCTACCTGATATTGGATCCTAATTTGTAGTGGGCCGGGTATTGACTTTCACTAGTGGACCAGACACTTATGTTCACTTGGGTATTCACTTTCACTAGTGGCCGGGTAAGAGATAAAAGGTTTAATGATTTGTTATTGGGACAAATTTATTTATAGATCGGATTTGTTGAGCTTTGTATGGGCCAACCGTGTTTCAAAGGGATATTGGGCTAAACGTTTTATACCACTCGATTATATTGGGCTTCAATTGTTAATCCTCTAATCTGGTTTGGACTGCATTTGTTTATCACTAGTAGATTGGACGGGGTGCATTGTGATTGGATCTGAAATTAATTAAGATAAGGGCTAAAATGTGTTAGATTAACTTATTATAATACAAATGTCTTAATAAAATTTTGAGCTTAAGAATAGTATTTTGGTATAAATCTCACGAGGAAACACGTTTAAGGATATTACGTGATTAATGTTGGATCAGATTTGATTTTCATGGGCTTGAACGGATTTATGGTTATTTGTTCAAATGGGCCAACGATAATGATGGATTGGTCGAACACATTTCCTAAATTGGGGCCAAGGAAGATAGACACCGTGGATTTTGGATTTAAGATTGTTGATTTGTTTGGGTCGAATATTATATCACTTGGACTTGAATGATGTAATGTTGGGCTTCTCATAATTGAGATTTGAAGATATGAGATTTTATGAGATTTGGATTTTATAAGACTTGGTCAAAATGTGATTTGTTGAAGAGATTTGATGATAATGCAATATAATGATGAGATTAAGTGTGTGATACTTTGGTTGATACGTTTTCACGGAGATTATTATTTCACGGCTTGATTTGATATTCGAACATGGTTGACTACGGGGTTGTTTATACGGTATTGCTTATTTGGATTTGAAGTGAGGTTTTTTCGGGCACGTTTACTTATTTCGTCTTCTTTCTTTCTACCCTTCCGCGAAGATGACTTGTTTGGGCATTTATAGAGTGTGATAAAGACTTGGCTATTTAGTTACGTTTGTGATTCTTTCTCGCTTAACCCACAACGTAGCTATCACTTCGGTGTCTCACGCAGTTGAGGATATGTCAAGAGGTTTTGTACATTGGGTACACTGTTTCTTTTTCACAAGGATTAGTACAAGCTTAAGTAATAAATCTGGGGAATTCTACTTCATGTTCAAGTTTGGTATATCGGATTTACTTCAACAAATGGTCACTGCAATTGCCGACAGAATGCGTGTATGATGTGTTTACCAAAGTGTTTATTGGATGGTTGATGATAATGTTGATGTTGAATAATGAACCGTTGATGAACCGCTGCATGTTCCCCTAAAACAGCTATTCACCGAAACCAAAGTTGTCATAACACATTCAAGCTGACATTGTTTACGGTTTTTTCTTGATTTTGTAAAATCCCGCGAAAGAATCTATTTCTCGGTTTAAATCATAGACTTGTAAAATCCCGTGACAATGGAAACATCCTGGTAATTGTAAAGTGTGTTTCCGGATCTATCTTACGGTTTATTCTTGGTTTTGTAAAATCCCGCGAAAGAAACTATTTCTTGGTTTAAATCATAGAAGTATAAAATCCCGTGACGATGGAACCATCCTGGAGAAAGGAAAGCCTATTTTGGGATATTATCTAATACTGGTGCTACGATTTTTGCTTATAAGAAGGGATAAAAGGGTGTACTTCATGAATTGGATGTGTGTTTGGATATTCGTCATGGCAGTTTGGTTATTGCTTGGTTTTATGGCGCTTTTAACCATGGTCGGGATGAAAACCATTATCATAGTTCACTTAAAACGTCAAAGGAGGCTAGATTTGAGATTTTAAGCAGAAGATGTGACAACGGCGTTAATTCTCTATTATTTATTTGAGGTTAAAGTGAAATATCACGGGCGAGTGTACTTAGTATCTGAAGGTATCGGGGATGGCTGGATGAAGATTCTTCAAGATCCTTGTTCGAGCTTATTATGAAAAACGAAGACTTGGAAATCTAGTTATTGTTGGGTGACTTTTACTTTTTCTTTTACCACTTGGGGGAATTGGGCTCTTATCACCACAGAATAACTATCACTTTAAGGAGTTACGTTGTAGTGCTCAGTGTCACTTTAAATTGTGGATTTTCAAGAGGTGATGTACGTCTATTCCTTGATGGTTGGTTGGTTGAAGAACCTACTTTTGTGAGAAATCTTCAGTTGTTCCATCTACTCGTTCTACCATAAAGCATCACTCCACCTTCCCTTTTCCCTTTCCCTTCACCTCTGCCCTCTTGCCCTTTCCCCTGCTTCCATGGTATGAAGTATCAAATCCTGGAGCAGGAAGAGCTATCATCACCTCTCTTGTCTTTGGGAGTGGTGGATTTCTGCCACGTGGCCTTGGTTGGGGTTGGGGTTGTGAAGGTTGGGGCTTCTCTACACCTGCTGATGTCCTCTCCGCTTCCTCTCTCACCAACCTATCGAAGATTGGCTCTAGACGCTATGTGGAGTCATCAGAACCCCTAGATGAATCACTTGGAACCACTACAGTATCATCTTCAGAAGAAGGGAGAAAGGGGGACTTTGAAGGTCGAGGCTCATCTTGATAAGGATAACTAAATAATGGGCGTGAATCATCACTGGATGATGATGATGATGATGAGGATGATGAGGAGGAGGTTAGATTAATGACTTCTGGTTTGGTAGACATGGTTGTTGTTGCTGAGTGTGAAATTATTGAGAAATTAGGGTTTTTGGAGTAAATTGGGGGTAATTGATCTGTGTTTGTTGTGAGTTGGGATTATCTTATAGGCTGAGTCAAGGCTTGATGATAATTAATGTGAGTTGGGTGGTATAGTAAAACTCAAGATATTTACTGAAGATATTTTTACACTTGAGTTGATTCTGCTGATTAACTTCCTTCAGCAGATTGACCATCATTTCTGCTGAAGCGTTAATTTTGAAATTGGTTGGAGTTACACGTCAGAGTTGGTCAACAAGTTGTTCCGATATTTTTGACCATAATTGGGTAAGTTCTATATATAACCTACTTCGTATAATCTTCGCTCAAAATTAATTGATTCCCTCTTCAATCAATTTAAACACATTTCCATTTGGTTAATTCATAACCCATTCTCACAATTTCTCACATGGCGGCGCTTCATTTTAAGAAAGATCATAACAAGGTTGCTTTTCTGGGAAAAGCAAAGGGACATGAACTGTATGAACCTATGGTGGATTTCTTGAAGCGGTCCAAGATTCATTATGCTCTAACACACTCTCCAAATGTGATATATGAATCGTTGGTTGAACAATACTGGGCATCTGCTACTAAACGAAGTGACACAATTGTAGCAACGATTGATGAAACAGAGTATGTGGTGACTGAGGATTTGATTAGGACGCAACTTCATTTGGATGATGAAGGTGGGGTCTATCACACCAATACTGTACAAATACTTGTTGGGTTAAGAGCTATTGGATATCAAAGTACTAATACAGATATGTGGCACAAGAATAAGCTGAGCTCAATGTGGAGGTTTTTGGTGCATAGCTTGCTTCAGTGCATAAGCAACAAGTCAGGCGGATGGGATCAATTCTCTACCTGTCAGGACCGAATACTATAGATTTATATGGTTCGGGAGGTCGGGGTTGGTGGAAGAAGATGAAGATCTTCATCCTTCTTAGTGAGAGAAAGTAGAGAGAGGGAGGAGAAAACACAAAGTTTATTGATAAGAACAAAACAATACAACTAGCCAATGCTTCACCTCACCCCTCATGGAGAGTCATGAGGGGTATTTATAGGCTCTAACTTTGCCACTTACACGATACTAGTCCCTAAGGGCAAAGTATTCTATGCATCTAGTCCAATTCACGTAAGTGACGTTATCTTTAGAAAAAGCGAGGCTAACAATCTCCCTCCAAGATAGCGTCACACGTGAATGGTTACAATGAGACCTATAAATACAAAACAGAGTAAATTACAATAGTAATGAACAATGTTGACTTTCTTGAAGTGCAGAGTCTCTGTAGTCTAGATACTGAGGCAAACTTGAAGTTCTCCCTTCCGATGACCTCGGCAAATGATCTTCTTGTAGCTCTGAACTTCAACTGTAACGGTCTAGTTAGGTTATTACTCCTTCCTAACTAGTGAGCCTTTTTCTTTTTATGTGCTCCCTCCTGAACCGACAACACTCTTCCAACACGTCTTTAATCTTCAGACACGCAGCGGAGAAAGTAAACTCTTGATCGTACAATGGTTGTCGTTCTGGGAACATCATAACAACATAACTCACTTAGTATTGCATCCAAGTTGGTAAAAAACCCCGATGTACACCACACTACTTCTCCTTCTTCAGTCTTAAGCAAAAATCCCTTCGTAATCCAAACACGGAAGATGAAATACCAACTTCTCCCTCCTGATGGTTGCTAGCTATCGGAATCATCATAATGTTGCGTACATGTCGTATTACCTTCTTGATGCAATTTTCAAACATCATAGCTTGATCATAATTTCCGTGAGAATATGTCGTAAAAATACTCTCAATATACGTCTCTCAAACCAACCTTAAATCAAACCTCCTTTGAATTCACCGGCTAATTGTAATGACCACATATGGAGGAAACCCGATACGACTGACTTGAAAAGGAAGCAAACATCCAACTTTGTGACTTACTGCTTGTTCTAAATTTTGAACAATCCACATCGCCGTGTGACACTGAGCACTACAACGTAACTCCTTAAAGTGATGGTTACACACTGTGAGCACTACAACGTAACTCCTTACCAGTTATAACCAGATTTTCAAATTTCATAATGTGCTCCAACAAGTTATCTTTAGACATGCATCCAACCAACCATCGTTTCAAAGATAAATAAGTCCACCCGTGAAATGTCACTTCAATTCCGCATCAATAATACCGTACAAAAACTCCGTAGCCATTTTTTCAATTATCGTTCAAGCCGTGAATATTGTATCCATCCGTGAAAATATTATACCATACCAACATACCAATCAATATCCAATTAATATCAAATATTGTCCAAGAAGAAGACAACAAAGATAATTCGGATAACATTTGATTTGTTCAATATCACTGTGCGTGTGATCTCAGTCCATCATAGCCCACATTCCATCCTCTTGATGCAGCCCACACACAAAGTTAACAACCCGTTTGTATTTTATCTTGGAGGCCCACGATCCATACAAACAATTTAAGTACCGGTTATATAACTCACCACACAAAGTAACCTAAACCTAAAACACAGATATCACACATCAAAATAATACGCCTCTCTCATAAAATATGAGAAAAACATTTCTGTCATCAGAATCACACGCCAACTGCATTTCAACTCTAGCCGCATCTCACCTCTCATCTCATATCATCAAAAGCAAATCCCTTCGCCAATCAAACACAACATACGATCCCCTTTTTCTTTGATTTACGCTTCAGATTGAAAACACCACAAAGATGACTTCATGATCCGTTCAAATATGGGTCACGGGTAGGTTTGATTGTTGTATATTCGTTTGAGTTTTTCTTTTACACGAAGCAAAGGGATGACATAACATAATTGTTATAATCATTTATTTAATTTCGTATAGTATCAAGGTTTGGTCTATGATGATATATGATTCAATTGAAACAATCTTGAACAGATTGCAAAAAAATTGAATTTTTTCTGAGATCTTTTAATTTTCAGTTTTCGTTTTGATCTTTGAGACTCGAATAGATGTGGTAGGAGATGGAGAATGAGTTAGGTAGTATGGGATATGTTGATGGAGTAGATATGTGTTTCGGGTCTTTTTAAGTTTCTCATGGACTGAAGATGGTGGTACTGAGGTCGTGATGTATTTGGTACATGGTAAATGGTATAAGTTTTTGTGGTCATGGTCTTTTTTACGCATATTTCTTTTGTTAATCTTACGCGTAACATTTCTTGGACCCTTATGCGTAACCTTACGCGTAAGATCACATATGCATAGCCTTACGCGTAAAAGCCTAGGCTTATGCGTAAGAGCATACGCGTAACTCATTCCTTACGCGTAACTTCACAGCTACGCGTAACTTTCACTGTAGATTCTTCTTATGCGTAGAAAAAGAGGGTTTTGACCCTTTGACTTTTTCCGGCGAGATATTCCGACCATGTTTTTCCGTCCATCTTCAAGCAAAGACCCAGAAAAGCATAAAACTGCTTCTTTTTACCATGTTGACCATATGAAGATGACAGATTTGGAACAAAAAAGCATAAAAAGTACTGTTTGGATAATATATATACCAAAGACAGATAAATTCAAGAAAAACCATGACTTTTTGTTTAGACCAAACATAGGATACCAAAGACATGAATAGAAACTGTTTGCCCATATTATACGGAAAAAAAATTTCCGACCCACAAAATAAGCATAAAAACAGTTAAAACACATGTATAGAGCCAACATAAATAACCAAACAAGAACCTTGGCTCGTTATACCAATTGTCAGGACCGATTAACATAAGATTTATGTGGTTTGGAGGTCTTGGTTGGTGGAAGAAGATGAAGATCTTCATCCTTTTTAGTGAGAGAAAGTAGAGAGAGGGAGGAGAAAACACAAAGTTTATTGATAAGAACAAAACAATACAACTAGCCAATGCTTCACCTCACCCCTCATGGAGAGTCATGAGGGGTATTTATAGGCTCTAACTTTGCCACTTACACGATACTAGTCCCTAAGGGCAAAGTATTCTATGCATCTAGTCCAATTCACGTAAGTGACGTTATCTTTAGAAAAAGCGAGGCTAACACTACCCAATTGGGCTGTGGTATTGTGTGTCTTTCAAAGGGTTTAACTTATAATTTCTCTAAGTTTATTTTCGATAATATGGTTGAAAATATTCAAAATAAAAAGCATAAGTTTCTAATGTACCCTCGGTTTTTACAAATTATACTAGACATTACAACCCAAGACAGAGTATTTTGTCCCATAGGAGCTCTTAGTGCTAAAGTGTTTGCTTCAATGAAAACTCATTATGTTGGGGCACATCGTCCTTTGCTAGAAGCTATGTTGCCACATGGCAATGTGGCTGCTGATGAGGGTAGTGTTGCTGATGCTCCACCCTCTTCTAATGTTGCTGCTGATGGTAATCCATCAGTTGCCATTGATGATGGCCCTTCCATTACTGCTGAAGCATCACATGTTTCTCCTGACAAACCTCCACCTACACCTTTACCTCTATCACCTAGTCCTAGTCCACCACCTACTCATGTTACTACTGATGAGTTTGAGACTGAGTTTAATAGACTGACCACACCTAGTCCAATTAGAGAGCCATTTGCTGAAGGCTCTCCTGTTCTTGAGCATGTCCATGTTTCTCCTGACAAGTCCAATGAAGCTCCCATTACCACTGAGTAACCTGCTGGTGGAGATGAGGACCCTATTACACTTACATATGTATATGCTTTGCTGAACAGGTATGTGAAAGAGGTTGTTGATCTCAGAAAGGAGCTTGCAGATACTAAATCCTCACTTGGTGGTGAGATTGTGGGGTTGAAGAGAAAGGTTCAGGAGTTAGAGGAACAACTTGGACAAAACAGCAAAAGGAAGTTTATGGTTACTTCTGATGAAGAGTAAGAGGATATTCATTTGGATTCACTTGAAATCTTGGCTAATGTTGCTCAACAGACTCATGCTTCTTCTCCAATTGCTGCTGAATCCTCAAAGCAAAAGAAACCTATTCTGTTTACTAGAAGAAGGAGAAGACAGTATTTGAGCAAGGATTCCACTGAATCTTCAAAGGTGCCAAGTGTTGCAAATGTTGCAACTGCTGATGATCATGTTATTGCTGATGCTCAAATGGTGGATGTTGCTTCTGAACATGGTCAAGTTTCATCTATGCAAGAATAATCATGTCCTCCACCTTCAGCAGATCATCATGAAGTATTTATTGCTGGAAGAACTTTTGCTCTGGATTCTGATAATAAGGCTTCTCCTACACATGTTGAAGATCCTTCTCAACATATTACTCCTGATGCTTCAATTGGTGTTTCTTCTGAGCATATTGACATAGTTCCAAGTGTTGATATTCCTCATAAGGATTCTTCTGATGATCCAGCTTTCAATGTTCCTGTTATGGATACTTCTGAAAAAGGGAAAGGATCTATGGTTGATGAAGATCTTGGTCCATATCTTGTAACTGAACAGGAAAGGCTACAACAAGCAAGAATGCTAGCAGAGTATGCAGATTTGATGAAGAGTCAAGCTTTGGCAAAACAACTTTCAGATCAGTTTACTACCAATTTGCCTCCTGAAAGACAAAGAGAATTGGATGCACAATCCATTCATTTTACTGCTGAGCAATGGGATTCCTATACTCTTCAAGCTGCTTCAAATCCTACCCTTGCTCAGAGCATTTTAGGAGTTGATTTTGATAGTGAGAACTTTGCTGCACAAATGATGGCTCTTGGAAAACAAAAGAAGCTAGCTGCAGCTGCAAAGAGAAAAGCCATTGCTGCACAAAAGGCTAAAGCTAAGAGGGAGAGACCACCAACTACAGCTCAAAAGAAAACATATATGAGGAATGTGGTGTATAACCAAAGTACTGTTATCTATCAGTCTGGTTTGACAAAGAAGCAAGTCTGGGCTTTATCTGATTTGATTTGACTAATATGTATCATAAGATTATGAAGCATATTGCCCCACCTTCTAAATTGAAGAGGATTGATGGGGGTACGGTTGCTCCCAAAGCCAAAAGACCAAAGACTGTTGAGATTGTGGATTTTTTTGATGATAATAGAGCACAGCAAAGCTCTCATGCTGTTTCTACTGAGGAACGTACTGAAGGTGCACAATCTTCTGAGCAAGTACTATCTGCTGAACCTCTTGTTGTTTCTCCTGAAGCTTCACCCAATACTGCTGATACATCTATGGATCCAAAGGGGGGCTACTAGCACTATTGAGCATGATACTATTCTTTCTTCTGTATCTACTGAACAAGAAGGAGCAGATATGGTTAAGCGAGCTGAACTGGAAGCTGCTAGAGCTAAACAGGCTAGAGAAGAGCTTGATAAGTTATATGCAATCGGTGGTCCTGTTCCCATTCCCTCTGTTTCTACTGAAGATGCCTCTGGTACATCTGAGAAGGTACCCTCTTCTATTTCTATGGGCATTTATATACCTGGGAGGAGGGGGAAAAGGATGTTCAAAAGGAGACACATTGCCATTAGGAGATATGTGAGATTAGCTGGGACACAGGGCTCTAGAGTTCATAAATCTCACAAGGGTGGTTCTTCTAAGCATTTGGACCTTAAGGCTGCTAATTCAACATTTATCAAAGTGGGGTCTTCTGCAACTTTTCCTGAGGGTTCTTATGGTGTGTTGACACAATGGACATTGACTGATGTATAGCTTAACACCATAAATAGGATCGATAACTCCTCTATGCAGTTTACTTTCTTGAAAGACATCCTTCATATGGTGGATAGGCAAGATTTGATTACTCTCCATGGTCTTGTTACACAGTATTATGCTAATCATACACCACAGGGTTCTGGTTTGTACTTATTGGGAGATCTTCAAGTTCTTTTTGATTCTCAGTCTCCAAATGGTAAAGGGTATTCAATTTGGAAGGAGTCACATAAGTGGAAGGTTGAGACTTGGAGATTTTATCCTATCCCAAGTGTGCATGTTGTGGAGACAAAGTGTGGGATGTCTGTATGTATGTTTTCTGATAAGCTCTATCCTTTGGCAATGAAACTGATGAAACGTATGCTTAGAAGGAAATTGGAAGTTCCTCCTGATCCAGTGGGGAATGATATGACACATGCTGAACAATTGATTGGGTTGATCAAGACTCAGCTTTTTCAACACCAAGCTTCTCCTTGATTCTGGTATCTTGTGTTATTTCTTTCTCTCTTTGTTTAATTCTCAGTTAAAAAAAAAAAAAAAAAAAAAAAAAAAAAAAAAAAAAAAAAAAAAAAAAAACTAGTTTGTATATTCTTTGTTTGTCTCACTTTTTCTTGCAGGTTTGTTGTATATGACTCTGTTGATGATTATCAACTCACCAGTTGTGCCTTGTGTACATCAAAGAGTTAGCTAGTGCAAAGGGTACAGCTTTGGTAAAGACACATCAAATATGTTGATAGCTGTAATGATTTGCTCAAAATTATAGGGTATGCAACTCACCCATGCTTAATTGTTGAGGGTTGTATGGTCATCAATTCACCATGGCTTATTCCTTTTTGGAATCCAAGAATTGGCTAGCCCACAAGTATATGGCTTGTGGTAAAGGGAGTGGAATACCATATTGGGTTCTCAATTCACCAAAGGTGATTCTTTTCCCTAAGAATTGACTAGTCCTGAGCAAATGGCTACAGGTAAAGACATTTCAAATCCGTTTATAGCTGCTGATTTGCTAAAAATCGATGGTTATCAGTCTACCATAGTTTTCGAACTTAAACATTTGGCTACTCTAGTAGTAATGGCTATTGGTAAAGAGACATCAAATCCATTATTTTCAGTGATTCACCTCTCATAGGAGTTAACACACCTGGATGTGATGAGAATAGTATGAAACTACTATGTTTTGATGTACACTTTGTCATTTGTTTCTGCAAAGATCTGGAGTTTCAAAGTTTGGCCATCATAGAGATGTGAGTTTTTTGGTTCTTTGATGCTGATGTTCGAATACAATCCTCTTGTTCTGAAGTGTTAAAGATCTATCAAGAATCTTGAACTTAACCATGTCAAATTCAAGATTAGGGTAGGATTGTTGGGAATTCTACTAAGTAAGAATTCTGCTGAAGAATCTGCTGATGGATTCTGCTGAAGTGCTGGAATCTGCTGAAGACATGATTCTGCGGAAGTAGTAAAACCGCGTAGTTTGTTTCTGCGGAGAAAGATATTCCGCGTATTTTATAGTTAGTTAGGATATGCATGAGCTTTATTAGGAAGTGATAATGTATATCTTCTTTAGTTTTATGATTATACGTTTCTTGGGAAACGGTTTAGGGTTCCTTATCTATAAAAGGAACACCTTAGTATGAATGATGTACGAGTTTGAAAAACAAGTTTTAGTTCTATTAAAAGATCCATAGAGGATCAAAGTATTCTTAGTTATTATTGTTCTTACTTGTGTTTGATTTCCGCTTTAGAATATAAGTAATAGAGACTGTCTATTAGTGTGTTTGTGATTACATAAGCATTACTAACGATCCACGAGCGCTTAAAGATCTATCAAGGTCTTAGGTTCAACATTAGATCTATGAAACCTAGTTATTGAATATTTATTGGTTGTCTCTTATCTTAATTGTAATTGGCTTAGGATTGCAATAGGCCATCGTTGTGCTTTTAATGCTTGAGTAATCTTTATGAACATTAGTTTATAATCGCCTAGAGTTATTGTAGGCTAAAAATCCAAAGATAACCTTAGAGTTAGTTTATAAATCCTAGAGATTTTGTAGGCAATAACCTTAAGGTATTCTCAAAGAGTTAAGGAAAAAAGCATACCCTACGACCTTATAAGACACAACGCGTTAAGAATAAGGACATGACAATTCAACCATCAATAAAAGATAACTATGGGGTAACAGTATCTAGGTAGACACATTTTTAATCATCATACGAGCATACATCAATTTAACATAGACTACCCCTTAGCTTAGTGATAACGCTACACGCGTCGTTCGGGGTCAAAGGAACTTCCTTTTCTTCGAGCAAGTTTTATAACACCCTAGGCAGTGAACCTAATCATTGTAGTGTAGTATTAGGGTAAGCCACGGGTATTGGTATCGTTCTCTAGGGGAATAGGAATTCTAGTGAGGAGTTACTACGCTAAGGTTGGGGTTGAGGAAAATTATTTTTTTTATCTTTTTTATGTTTTTTTTAGGAAATGGAAAAGGACGAATCTCGGGGTTTGGATTTGGGGGTTGGTATTGCTACCAATTACTCTACTTATCTAATTATCTAACCTAAGGTGTATGTAGTCTATGTCTAATTATTGTGTGCTCGATGATAGTTTAAAGATGTGTTTACTTAGGTTTTACTACTCCTTAATTATCTCCTATTGGTGGTTGAATTGTTACGTCCTTATTCTTAATTGCGTTGTGTGTAAAGTTGTAGGGTATGCGTTTATCCCTAACTCTTTGAAGTTACCAAAGGGTCTCGTCTACAAATTACCACTAGGGATCATAAACTCTAACTCTAAGGCCTCTTTGGATAGTTTAGCTAACAACCGCTCAAGGTGCTAAAACCTAAGGTTTACAAAGATTAATCAAGCATTAAGTACACAACGAATGACCTATCGCATTACTAGATCATTAACAACTAAGATAAGAGAGAACCAATCAATATTCAATAATTAAGTTTCATATTCCCTAAGCAAACACACAAGTAAATTAGCCGGACATGGAGAACATGCAAGCATACACACAAATAATCAAAGACATAATTGTATTAATGAAGTAAAACACTTATCTTGATGTAAGATAGGGTTTGGAACCCTAAAATACTGTACAACACAGCCTTGGTTCGGTTTAGGTTTTTACTCCAAAAGACTACACATAAATACTGAAAAATTCGGATTCTATATATAAGATTACACATGCGACGGCGTCACCTTATGTTTTGTGACGCCGTCGGATCGCCGTCATTAGGGTTTCGTCTTGGCCACGTTAGACCTGCGACGGCGTCACCTTGAGCTTGTGACGCCGTCCTCTTCAGCTTCTGACGCCTTCTGGATCGAATCTAGGCCGTCTGAGTTGTGACGGCCTACTCTTTTATAACTTGACGTCGTCACTTGAAAATAAGAGTTTTGGCTTCTGTCCCGTCACAAATTCCTCCGACGGCGTCGCAATTAAGCAGTGATGCCGTCACCTTGTGTTTTCAGCAGCTTGAGCGTCTCGATTCTTGACTTTGGCCATTTTCTTCGTATATTCGCGCCTTTTCGTCCAAATAAGTGCCATTACAGCAATTTTCCTTCAAGAGACCTAAAAAGTGAAAAGGAACGATATTAAGTAATAACGGATATAAAAGTGATCAAATAAAGGCTTAAATGACCCCTCAAAAACATACATTTTAAAACCATATCAAATATCCCTACACTTGGTATTTGCTTGTCCTCAAGCAAATGTGCTTTTAGCCATTTAATTTATAAGTTAAGGGTCATGAAGCATTGGTTTAAAACAGTCCACAACACATATAAGCCCCGCAAAAGTCATAATAAGCACGGAAATTACATACTAGCACCTCACATGGCGTGTTTGGATACTCACATCTCTCTCGGGTGTATATGAAATATAACAAGTTGGAAATGGAAGATAAACACTCATTAACCGGTCCTAGTACATAGATTACCATAGGCTTGAGAATAGATCAAACCTCCATCACTTTGGCGTTAGCACCTAGGAAAGACTATCAAAGAGGTCTTAAAGGGTTGTAATGTTAGGCTTACGGTAGGGAAACAAAGGGTTTGGTGGGATAGGCTATTTAGTGGTGGCAAGTCAAAAATCTCTTATGTTACAAGCATACGAAGAATGGCGTTGCTAAGCCAAGACTCGACACTCTAAATGATAGATGTAGGATGGTAGCCCGTATTTTTTTTTCACTCTATTTTTTTTTCTTTTCTCTTTTTCTATTTTTTTTCGATTTTTTTTTTCATACACTTTTACTCTACCATCCTCTACGGTAACATCAAAATGATAGGGATTTATAGGCACATCCCTACACTTGAGTTTTTATTACTCTAACACTAATTTGACCCGAATTGAAAAGATCAAAAGACTTGGGGTATGTTATTACGCAAATTAGGGAAATTAACGTTCCCTTTCAATCATTTTATAAACTTTAACTTTTTCCCATGAGTCCCAATCGTCCCAAAACTGTGTACAAAGGATATGACTCGACTTAGCAACTCATGCAAGCAACTAGATAATTGAACTAAGGGTTTGGGGTGATAACAATAATGCACTAAAAGTGAGTGCATACAGGGTAGGCTAAGGCGATTTGGGTGTATATTTGGGGGTGGGGTGTAAACAATGATCTTCATTGATATTCCGGAAAAACCGAAACATCACGAGAACCACGAAAAGGATAGGCTCTGAGGGGTTTACTAGGGGTATCGTGTACTAAAGATGAGTACAACGCAAAGGGTGTGGGGGAATTACTCAACCGATGTGGAAGAAGTAACTATATTACGGGTATCAAACAAGGGTTATCCTAATGCCTCTTATCATTTAGTTATTCCTAACTACACAAGTGTAGTCTTACTAGCGATCTCGGGATGCATCACAAAACAAGTTCTAGAATCTAATATACTACCGGTTCACACTCTAAGCAATAAAGATGAATGCTTTTAATTCCTACTAATCTAAGGGCGATCCTCACATTTTGGGTGGAATTTAGGTGGTAAAGGGTTTTTTGTGCTAGTCATGCAACTTCCTATCCGTGAGACGCTTTTGTTAAGACTAATGGCCCACTCCTATATATCATGAAAATTTTTAAATTTGGTGCCAAAATTACCCTAACCAACATTTTCTCATGGTTTATTACACAAATACAATTGGACAAAGCAAATAATCAAGGATAAGCATAGTTTCAAAGTTCCCGTTTTATTTTCCCTCCCTACACTTAAACTGAACATTGTCCCCAATGTTCCCCGAAAGTATCAAAGTTATGATAATTGAAGGTAATTGAAAACGAACAAAACTAATACTCCCCTGATTAGCTCGGTAGGATCCGTGTGTGAGGTAGTGGTTAAATCCTTTCCAAGAAAAATGTGCGCGTGAAAAGCTCCTTCCAATCTTTTGTTTCTTCTTCTTGATAAATGAAACCTGCACATTTGAAGAAAAAAAACGAAACCTTCGCGTAAAATCGGCGGTAATAATATATATAAGACTCTACTAAACTAGGATATAATGCTTGTGGAATGGATGTTTACAGAATTTCAGGAAAATTAAGACCTGGAAAATTCCAAAAAATTTATAAGTAGCTCAGAAAACGAGAAAAAAATAATCTGATGTTTTTACTCCTTCCTGACGCCGTCAGGTTGCAATCCTGACGCCGTCAGGTTATCCTGACAAAAACTGGTTTGCGATTTTCTAGAAAAAATTCTGGAAAATTTACATCTTTAGAATCTGGAAAAATTTCTGCAAAACATCCATTATGACTCGATACAAGCATTTGACTCGAACAAACACACAAATATATCTTTTAATGAATTGTTATTCTCATGTTTACGTTTTTTTGAAAACGTGTATAATCCTCCCTACACTTATCCTTTATATAAAATACTTTTATATGCAATTAAGACGAGGTTAAAAACAAAATAAAGCATTCTTACAAATTTAAACATTAGAATAAACAATTAACAAAAGATATATGACACTAACAAGTAAACAATTAAGCATGGGTTGCCTCCCACGAAGCGCTTTTCTTTATTTAAGAGTCTTGTAGCTAGACTCGTAGTCGTGCCCTCACGTACCGATATAAGTAAGCTTATCCTTAACAATGTCATAAGGATCAAACTTATCATTTAGGTTCCTAGTAGTACGTTCGGTTCGATATGCCTTTTCAAATTTCTCTCCATCGGGATCATAGATTGTTATCCTAATGTGCCACTCTCCATTACCAACACTAGGTGGTTTATTCCAATCCCACTTATGTTTAGGCTTTTCAATTTTCCACCTATTCATGACAAGGTTGACGGGCAAACTTCCTAGGAACTCGGTCATCTTCCTAAATACTAAGGCGTCCTCGAACGGGTTCACTTCCATGTCCCTAGCCATCTCTTTTTCATGGAAAGTTGATTTACTAGCAAAGGCTTCATCTAAGTAGAAAGGTCGTTGGGGGCCTATGAGGTTCTTATCTATCCAAGGTCCATATCTAGAAGGCGTCCTATCCAACCTAATCTCATGTGAGATTTCCTCTTCTTTGTAGTACGTTTGCCTTTTGACATCGTAAATTGACCTAGCACTCCCCTCTCTTACCACTATCTTGGACATCTTACAATCGATGATGGCACTAGCGGTAGCTAAGAATCCTCTTCCTACTAGTAATGGGCATGTCGGGTCCTTATTCATATCTAGCACATGAAAGTCGGCCAAAAGAGTCAACTCTCCTACGTGTACTACCATGTCTTTTATTATTCCTACCGGATGTGCAACACTACCATCTGCTAGACCTAAGATGGTTTCCATTGGTTCTATCTTACCTAAGTTAAGGCTTCTATGGAGGGACAACGGAACAAGGTTGATGCATGATCCTAAGTCGGCTAGAGCATCGAGAGGTTTGGAAGTTCCAAGCCTACACGGAAGAGTAAATAGCCCGGGATCGTCTAACTTCTTAGGTAAATTATTTCGCACAAAAGCGGACCCATGTTTTCCAAGTTTAAGTTCTAACTCATATTTTTCTTTTAAAGCATTATAATAAGGTGCATGAGCTAAGACTTCAAGAACCGGTTTTTCTTGATGGAGTTCCTTGTACTTCTCCTCTAGACTAGTTTTGGGTTCTTGGTTGACGGGTTTCTCAAGAGTAGGTTCTATCAATGGTGCAGGGCCTTGGTACCTCATTTTGGATGGCTTTGAACCCTTTTTGATAGCATTTACCGAGTGAACCGTTGGGTGTGAGGGGCATGGATGCGCACTCTCCCATGGTGAACAAGAACATGAAGTCGATGAAATTGAATTCACTTTTGGGTTCTTGATAGTATCACTTGGGAGTGCTCCAATTTCACGTTCATTAAAGGCTTTTAAGAGAGAATCAAGCTTGTTTGTCATCTCGCCTTGCCTTCGCTTAAAATCGGCTTCAAGCTTAGTCAATCGAGTCTCTTGAGATGACATGAATCTAGATGCAATTGCCTCAAGATTAGCGGGGTTCCCAGTGTTTAGAGAATTGAACCTATTAGGTGGACTAGATGAGCTTTGGGGTGTGCTTGAGTTTTGGTTCCACTTAAGGTTAGGGTGATTTCTCCATGAGTAGTTGTAAGAGTTCCCTAAGTTGTTTTGTTCGGGCTTGAAAGTGTACCACTTCTCTCCCGCTCTGTCGGTACGCACGGAGGCGTAATCCGCAAAAGCTTGTTCGGGGAGTCTTGTGCAATCACGAGTGTCTTGAGGACCACTACATAACTCACAAGGAAGAGTGATTTTATTCATTTGATGTGAAGACTTAGGATTTTCGTAAGAACTCATTAGGAATTTAACTTGATCTTCAAGTTCGATCATCCTACGGTCGGAAGATTGTGAGTCAATGGGAGGCAAGGAGATTGCCTTAACGGTTTTGGGCAACTCACGGGGGTCATTCCAACTTTCGTTGTCATAGAGAGCAAGGTCCTCTATTATACCCCATGATTCTTCCGCGGTGAGATCACTAAGTTTTCCACCGGCCGCTTGGTCAATGGATCGCTTGGTGGGGAAGTTGACATGATCATAAAAGATTTGGACTTGAAGCCAAAGATCAATGCCGTGATGAGGGATTTTATGAAGTAAGTCCTTGAATCGAGTCCATGCTTCGTAGAGAGATTCACCTTGACGTTGTTGGAACATCAAGATGTCATTCCTAAGTTTAGTGGTTCTCCCCGGTGGGAAAAATTGAGCAAGGAAACAAGAGGTGAGATCATCCCAACTTGAGATGGAGCCGGCGGGAAGTCGCTCAAGCCAATTACTAGCTTGGTCCCGTAGAGAGAATTGGAAGAGACGCAGGCGCGTGGTCTCCCGAGTAGTAGCATCAAGGTCGATGGAATCGACAATTTTAAGGAAATCCCTTAGATGCTGATTTGGATCTTCGGAACGAAGTCCATGGAATGCACATCCGTTTTGCACCAACCGGATGGTGTCGGATCGCAGGGCCATAGTTTGGGCTTGGTCGGGAAGCTCAATGGTGTTCCTATATCCTAGGTGGCTTGGTCTCGAGTATTCACCAAGAGTACGGGCTCTTGGCGGGTCATTTGGTGGTGGGTTGATGAATGGTGGTTGGTTATCACCTTCCATGACGAAAAGTGATGGGATTACGAACAAAGGTCACGAAGAAGGGGGATAGACTACGAGAAAGCTAAAAAATGAGAAAAATTTACTTGATAGGAATCAAGCAAAGAAACCTAAACGAGGTGGACTACTAACTAGCAATTCTATTCCCCGGCAGCGGCGCCAAAAACTTGATAACGCTACACGCGTCGTTCGGGGTCAAAGGAACTTCCTTTTCTTTGAGCAAGTTTTATAACACCCTAGGCAGTGAACCTAATCATTGTAGTGTAGTATTAGGGTAAGCCACGGGTATTGATATCGTTCTCTAGGGGAATAGGAATGCTAGTGAGGAGTTACTACGCTAAGGTTGGAGTTGAGGAAGATTATTTTTTTTATCTTTTTATGTTTTTTTTAGGAAATGGAAAAGGAAGAATCTCGGGGTTTGGATTTGGGGGTTGGTATTGCTACCGATTATTCTACTTATCTAATTATCTAACCTAAGGTGTATGTAGTCTATGTCTAATTAATATGTGCTCGTATGATAGTTTAAAGATGTGTTTACTTAGGTTTTACTACTCCTTAATTATCTCGTATTTGTGGTTGAATTGTCACGTCCTTATTCTTAATTGCGTTGTGTGTCTAAAGTTGTAGGGTATGCGTTTATCCCTAACTCTTTGAAGTTACCAAAGTGGTTGATTCGCTCCCAAACGGTCAGTTTTATTACACAAGTCAACCACTTGTGAATGGTCAACCGTAATAAAAGCCAGACAGCTTGAGAACGCAATGCAATTAAGTCCAGGAGAGTATAGTGTATCCCCGGGTCGTTAAGTCCCAACGAGGTGTGTAAACTGTAATACAACGAATCTGTGATCGGGTGAATATTGAACAGGAAATGGTGATGATTGATTATACTAAGGAAATGAATCTATTTAAGACTTTGAAGTCATTTTAATTCTATTCTTAAAAACGATTAACGATTAAAACCTAAAAACGTAAAACTTAAACTAAAACAAACGTAAACGTGTAAAATAAAAATGTGAAATCAGAAAACTAAAAGACTCATGAAAATAAAAATTACTTTTTAACAATTCTAATAATAAAATAAAATTTTAAGAAAAAGAAAATTATTTTTTAAAACTATTTATCTAATTATTATTAATTAAAAACTATTTTTAACTATTTAAAAATACATTAAAATACAAGAAAATAGGAAATTAACCTAAAAAATGAAACTATAAATTGGAAAAATCTAAAATATTATAAAACTAATGTTAAAACTGAAAATATATTTTTTAGACTTTTTAAATAATTATTATTAATTAAAAAACTAATTTAAACTAATTAAAATTAAGAAAAATAACAAATGAACAGTAAAAATTGAGAGACTTTACAGGAAAATCTAAAATATTATTCTAAGCCTGGGAAAAATATAAAAAGTTAGATAAGCCCACTAATAAGCTGAATTTGGCAAATAAGTAGTTTGAATAAGCACTTGAAATAAGCTAAAAGCTAACTATAAGCTACCATAAGCTACTAAAGCCTAAATCTAACCTAAAATGAGCTAATGCAACTGATTGGGAAGTAAAAAGCACAAGCTACAGAAAAAAAACTTGCGACCAGATTTCAATAACTATATGCCAAACGACCTCTAAGGCCCTACTTTAAGCCTACATTAAGCTAGCTTATAAAATTCCTAAAAATAAACTAAAATGATCATGAAATCCACGACCAACCAAAGATCTTGTATCCCAAATTTGAGCTCAAATGGACTTATAATGAATCCGTGAAAATTCCACAAAGTTTGGCAAAAAACTGACTTGACACTTCTTTTTTTTTTTCTTCAATTTGGCTTTTGGAAAATTAAAGATGCAACGAAAATATAAAAGTTTTGTGAAAACTTTTTGTCTAAAACTCAACTAATAAGCTGAATGAACAGCTTATTGATGCTGTTTTGGATTGAACCCAACCAAACAGTCCTTTTAGCTTTTGTGACAACCAAATGAGCAACAGAAATGCGGTTATAAAAGAACAAAAGGCCGAACAAGCAAATAAGAATGAAAATAAGCTAGGCCTAACTGGAATGAGCTAAAATGAAGAGTGATAAGCAGTTGGCATAGTTGGCTATTCTAGGGAAATCCTAAGCTACTAGAAGCAAGCAATAAGCTATCTAAAAGGGACAATAAGCACTAAAAAGTTTTAACTAACACTAAACCTAAACTGATTTCACTAATGAGCACTAAAAATCCTAAACAAGCTAATTAAAAATCTTGATAAGCTCTAAAACAAAGTACTGATCCGCTGATGTGGGGTCAGAACAGGCCCAAGAGGGTGTTTTTTCAGCTTATTTTGAATAAGCTCCAGGGGGAATAAGCTCCTGAGCTTATTGGGACTTGGAGCTCACCCAGCTGTAAAACGTTTGCCCCTATATCGAGCTTATGGGGAGCTTCTAATAAGCTTTAACCAAGCTGCAAAAAGGAGGCGATTGGGACAGTGGGCTGCTGCACTGCAGTCCTTAAACAAGCCAAATGGTGGACTTTGAGCTTAAATTAAACTAATTTATACTACTCCTAAAACCTCAAAAGTGGCAAAGTTCTAAAGTCTACTAACCTAAATTACTAAAAAGCCAAAACTAACACTAAAGGGAGCAGAGGAGGAGGGGGAATTGGCCTGTGAACAGCAGTTCACGCCTGCTGTTACAGCAAATCAGTGAGACAGAGTTCTAAAATAAAAACTACCCAAGTGGATTTTTACCAAATGAAAACTGTAATCAACTTCACAACAACTAATGAACACTTGCATCAAACCATTTTAACTTTAAAAGCAGTAAAAAAAACTTGGAGTTTGGCCCAGAGCAAAGCTGTTCCAAACACTCTTGTAAGAGTACAACAGAACTTTTTTTTTGAAGAAATTTGAGATAAGGGAAGCTAAAAAGAATTCTTTGATACCATTAGTACAAGCTCAAACAGAACATGAACACTTTAGACATACTTAGAAACAATAAAAACTGCATAAATTCAAGGTGAACTGGAATTAAAAATTGAAAGTAACTTGCATTTAACTTTAAAATTACAGGAAATGTAAAATGACAGGAAGATTAAAATTGGAACTAGAATATGAATTTTTAGACTAAAGCTAGAAAAACTAAATTAAAACTAAAAAAACTAACTAACTACTAACTTCTGGTACAATGGCATTACGAGCTATTTATGCTCCAGGGAAGGGTCTTCAAGTCTCTTTCTTCTCTCTCTTCTCTGTCTTCTCGTGTGAGATAGACAAGGCAAAACACATGTGCCTCTCTGTCTTCATCCTCAGTCACATGGGATGGGTTGGACAATATTCTCTGTATTATCTGGTGAGAGTGATGGGTGGATAACAGGCGTGGGGTGCAGGGATGGGATTATAGGATTTGTCAGGGGAAAGGATGGGTAGGTTGAGTGTTTCAGTAAATGAAGAAAAAGGAGCTGGGTATTGTTTTTTTTTGTTTTTGTCAAAAGGCAGGTTTGGTTTTGGTTGTAGGATTTAATACAAGGACCAAATTTGTCATTTCTCAATTCTTCAAGGGTTGATCTTGCCAACTTCCAAAATTTATCACATGGACCAATCTTGCCAATCTTCGATAGTACAAGGACAAAAATAATTATTTTCAATTTTTTTTTCATTTCCAAGGACTATTTTTGTAAAATACCAAAAATCCAAGGACCTAAACTGAAATTTCCAAAAGTATTACAAGGACCAATTTTGACAAGTTAGAATTACCAAAGGACTAAAAATGTTAATTTTCCAATTTAAAATGTCCAGGGGTAAATTCTGTCAATCTTTGAAATTTCAGGGACTAAAGTTGCCATTTTGAAAAACTGAGCTTTATAAGGCTAATTTTGACAACTTAAAAATTCCTGAGGGCCTTTTATGAAAAATTACATGTTTTGAATACCCAGGGACTAGATTTTGACAATTATTGCATAAAATACAGTCTAAATATTTTTTCTGTCTTTTTGAGACTTTTCAAAGTGTTTTTGACTGTTTTTGCAGTGTAGAAGAAACAAAAATGATGAGTATTTAGACACTCATCAATCCCCCACACTAAACTATTGCTAGTCCCTAGCAATCTTTTGAGAAAACTTAATGGATTTGAATCTCTTTACCAAAAAGCCATTACTTCTGGAGTAGCCAATTGTTTTAGTTTAAGTAAGAACCTTGGTACAATGATAACCAAATGATTTTGAGCAAATCACCAGCTTTCAACGGATTTGATTTGTCTTTACCAGAAGCCGTTTGCTTCTGGACTAGCCAACTCTTAGATAAAATATCTTTGGTGAGCTGATTACCAATTATGGTTTTCCAACTGCCTTTACCACAAGCCATAAACTTGCGGGCTAGCCAACTCTTCACTAATTAAAGATATGGTGAGCTGAACACCATACAATTTTGGGCAAATTGCAAGCCGTCAACGGATTTGAGATATCTTTACCAAGAGCCGTTTGCTCCTGCATTAGCCAATCCTTTTGTTTATTAGACATGGCGGACTGATAACCATAAGCTGAGTAAGTGCAAAACACTTACTCCAAAAAAAATTTTGGCCAAAAATGGGGGAATTGGGCGGTATAATTACGTGATAAAATTCGTGAGAATTCTCCCCCACACTAGAAATGAATATTGCCCTCAATATTCAAAGTACCGGCGGTTATGCCGAAACATAGAACGTAAAAGGGAAATATTACGGCCATTATTTGATTTTTTTTTTTTTTTTTTTTTTTTTTTTTTTTTTTTTATGTTAGAAAACTTATATACAACAGCGGGGGGCAACTCCCCCACACTAGGGTGGTACACACGGGTGAAAACCCATGTTTAACTACTGTTTTTGATTACCGAGTCGCTAGCTTGACTCGACCCCGAATTAATTTGTTCATGGGGAAGTAAGTGGAAGAGACAATCTCCATCGGACTTTCATTCAAGATGTTTGTATAAACATTTGAAGCACGCGAAAGTTCCACACCGACGAGATATACATAGACAGATTCGACTCACAAATGGTACATGGAAATGCCGGGGTCAAAGATGGTATCTTCACTCCCGAATGAGTGAAGAAGAGAAGAAGTCACGGGATAGGTGAAGAAAAGAAAGAAAGTCATGATGAAAATCATGACTAACTCATCTTCATCCATAGGAGAATCTATAATTTCAGTATTATGAATCTCATCATTTAAGCTCACGTGATCAAGACAAATCCCGGGTGTGTCATGATCAAAGTGGAAGTTATCATACTCCGGCGGAGATATGATATGAGTGAGTTCACCGGCGAACTCCTCGTGAAGAGAATCAATCACAAGATGTAAATCTGTGAATTCTTGTTCCACTGTAGACTCATTATTATCCTCAATCTGAGTATCAAAGAGTGGATTCTCAGAAATTAAAGTGACTTAAGAGTCGAATTCAAATAGAGGATTAGTGAGAGTTGTTTTGAACGCTTCAGGAACAAAGTGATCAACATTCTCTATTGGACTGTTGGGATAAGAAGTGAGTGAACGATCATTATAAGGGAGACTTTCAATCTCTCCCAGATCGGCTTCGAAATCAAAGAGACCATCGTCACTTTCTGATGAAAGTGGACTGATGTGAGTGAGTTCATCGGTGAATTCCTCAAGAAGAGGATCAGACTGTGGGAGTGATGCCTCAACATACTCGATGTTTCCATAGGAAGCACAATCGTCTCTAAAATCGGAGAAAATTTCAAAATGATCTAGAGAAGACTCAAGAGGGGAAGGAGAACCACACATATGATCAGAAGTTCCCTATGACTCTCTCGGGATTGGGACAAGGTTCTCAACACTAGACTTTATGAATTCGTCCGATTCCTTTTCAGGAACAGTGTCAAGATGTTCATCCCCCATGTTTAGAGAGTGAGTGGGAATATCGGGTGTGATAGCAGTTGTTTGAGAATGAATCTCAACTGCTGGGATATCAACTGATGAACTTGATGAATCTTTATAGAATTGAAGGATATCAAGTGTATCCTCATCATCACTGTCATCAGGAATAAAACGAAATTGAGAGCTAGATCTGGCTGCTTTTTCTTTTGCAATTGATTCCCTAATAGATTTTTCAAACGCAATTTGGGAATTTATTTTAGCAGCCTGCTCTTCAGCTAGCAATTCTTCCATGGATTTCTCATGTGAATTTTGAATGACGGGACATTGTGGGAGTGGAGATTTGTCAAAACCGGAAGGTTGACATTGATAATCATCATGAGGACCCCCATAATATACACAAGAAAAACTGGGAACATTTCGAAATGCTATTTTACTCAACTCCTCAGTTCTTTTCACTAACTCCAGAAGCTCAAGATAAGTGTCTTGTTGGGTTTGCTGAGGAGTTTGAGTCATTTGGCACTATGGAGGTTGGTCGTGATATGGATAGTCGTAATTGTTACAAGGAAATGGATTCCCTGTTTGACAATTAGAGCTGAAATGGGGACCTCCACAGTTCTCACAACAAAATGATTGTTGTGACTGATTTGGTGAATAACATGGATATTGATCATTTCCAAACTTCAGAGTGTTATTAGAGATTTGTTCATAGAAAAACGTGTCTCTGGTCTGACACTCAAATCCTTGGTGAGGACCTCCACAAAATTCACACAAGTATGTCTGAATCTCATGATGTGGTAGCTGATGAAATAAATTAGTCGTGTCATGGTAAGAATAGGGATCTTGGTTATAGACAGACCCATTTCCTGACTCTACCATGCTAAAACTGAGACAATTATCATCATTATGAGGGCCACCACACTATTGACAACCAAAATGGTGTGGATACGACATAGGAAAGAATCAAAGGTTTACAGAGGGTAAGAAATGAAGAATCAAAAGGGTAAGAGGGTAAAGAGGAATATTTTTGGTATTTTTGAAAAACATGTTGTAAATATAAGAAAGAAAATCTTTTTGGGTTTTTGTGTTTGTTGAAAACTGATTTTAAAATGTTTTCGGGAACCGTTTTGTTTGTTTTTTTTTTTTTTTTTTTTTTTTTTTTGTTTTTTATATATATATAATAATAATAATAAGAAAATATGAACAAGGATGGTAAATATACAATGGATGTATATTCAACAACACTGATGCTTCAAATTCGTAGAACGCAGCACACCTCCCCGGCAGCGGCGCCAAAATTTGATTCGCTCCCAAACGGTCAGTTTTATTACACAAGTCAACCACTTGTGAATGGTCAACCGTAATAAAAGCCAGACAGCTTGAGAACGCAATGCAATTAAGTCCAGGAGAGTATAGTGTATCCCCGGGTCGTTAAGTCCCAACGAGGTGTGTAAACTGTAATACAACGAATCTGTGATCGGGTGAATATTGAACAGGAAAGGGTGATGATTGATTATACTAAGGAAATGAATCTATTTAAGACTTTGAAGTCATTTTAATTCTATTCTTAAAAACGATTAACGATTAAAACCTAAAAACGTAAAACTTAAACTAAAACAAACGTAAACGTGTAAAATAAAAATGTGAAATCAGAAAACTAAAAGACTCATGAAAATAAAAATTACTTTTTAACAGTTCTAATAATAAAAGAAAATTTTAAGAAAAAGAAAATTATTTTTTAAAACTATTTATCTAATTATTATTAATTAAAAACTATTTTTAACTATTTAAAAATACATTAAAATACAAGAAAATAGGAAATTAACCTAAAAAATGAAATTATAAATTTGAAAAATCTAAAATATTATAAAACTAATGTTAAAACTGAAAATATATTTTTTAGACTTTTTAAATAATTATTATTAATTAAAAAACTAATTTAAACTAATTAAAATTAAGAAAAATAACAAATGAACAGTAAAAATTAAGAGACTTTACAGGAAAATCTAAAATATTATTCTAAGCCTGGGAAAAATATAAAAAGTTAGATAAGCCCACTAATAAGCTGAATTGGGCAAATAAGCAGTTTGAATAAGCACTTGAAATAAGCTAAAAGCTAACTATAAGCTACCATAAGCTACTGAAGCCTAAATCTAACCTAAAATGAGCTAATGCAACTGATTGGGAAGTAAAAAGCACAAGCTACAGAAAAAAAACTCGCGACCAGATTTCAATAACTATATGCCAAACGGCCTCTAAGGCCCTACTTTAAGCCTACATTAAACTAGCTTATAAAATTCCTAAAAATAAACTAAAATGATCATGAAATCCACGACCAACCAAAGATCTTGTATCCCAAATTTGAGCTCAAATGGACTTATAATGAATCCGTGAAAATTCCACAAAGTTTGGCAAAAAACTAACTTGACACTTCTTTTTTTTTTTCTTCAATTTGGCTTTTGGAAAATTAAAGATGCAACGAAAATATAAAAGTTTTGTGAAAACTTTTTGTCTAAAACTCAACTAATAAGCTGAATGAACAGCTTATTGATGCTGTTTTGGATTGAACCCAACCAAACAGTCCTTTTAGCTTTTGTGACAACCAAATGAGCAACAGAAATGCGGTTCTAAAAGAACAAAAGGCCGAACAAGCAAATAAGAATGAAAATAAGCTAGGCCTAACTGGAATGAGCTATCTAAAAGGGACAATAAGCACTAAAAAGTTTTAACTAACACTAAACCTAAACTGATTTCACTAATGAGCACTAAAAATCCTAAACAAGCTAATTAAAAATCTTGATAAGCACTAAAACAAAGTACTGATCCGCTGATGTGGGGTCAGAACAGGCCCAAGAGGGTGTTTTTTCAGCTTATTTTGAATAAGCTCCAGGGGGAATAAGCTCCTGAGCTTATTGGGACTTGGAGCTCACCCAGCTGTAAAACGTTTGCCCCTATATCGAGCTTATGGGGAGCTTCTAATAAGCTTTGACCAAGCTGCAAAAAGGAGGCGATTGGGACAGTGGGTTGCTGCACTGCAGTCCTTAAACAAGCCAAATGGTGGACTTTGAGCTTAAATTAAACTAATTTATACTACTCCTAAAACCTCAAAAGTGGCAAAGTTCTAAAGTCTACTAACCTAAATTACTAAAAAGCCAAAACTAACACTAAAGGGAGCAGAGGAGGAGGGGGAATTGGCCTGTGAACAGCAGTTCACGCCTGCTGTTACAGCAAATCAGTGAGACAGAGTTCTAAAATAAAAACTACCCAAGTGGATTTTTACCAAATGAAAACTGTAATCAACTTCACAACAACTAATGAACACTTGCATCAAACCATTTTAACTTTAAAAGCAGTAAAAAAACTTGGAGTTTGGCCCAGAGCAAAGCTGTTCCAAACACTCTTGTAAGAGTACAACAGAACTTTTTTTTGAAGAAATTTGAGATAAGGGAAGCTAAAAAGAATTCTTTGATACCATTAGTACAAGCTCAAACAGAACATGAACACTTTAGACATACTTAGAAACAATAAAAACTGCATAAATTCAAGGTGAACTGGAATTAAAAATTGAAAGTAACTTGCATTTAACTTTAAAATTACAGGAAATGTAAAATGACAGGAAGATTAAAATTGGAACTAGAATATGAATTTTTAGACTAAAGCTAGAAAAACTAAATTAAAACTAAAAAAACTAACTAACTACTAACTTCTGGTACAATGGCATTACGAGCTATTTATGCTCCAGGGAAGGGTCTTCAAGTCTCTTTCTTCTCTCTCTTCTCTGTCTTCTCGTGTGAGACAGACAAGGAAAAACACACGTGCCTCTCTGTCTTCATCCTCAGTCACATGGGATGGGTTGGACAATATTCTCTGTATTATTTGGTGAGAGTGATGGGTGGATAACAGGCGTGGGGTGCAGGGATGGGATTATAGGATTTGTCAGGGGAAAGGATGGGTAGGTTGAGTGTTTCAGTAAATGAAGAAAAAGAAGCTGGGTATTGTTTTTTTTTTTTTTTTTTTTTTTTTTTTTTTTTGTCAAAAGGCAGGTTTGGTTTTGGTTGTAGGATTTAATACAAGGACCAAATTTGTCATTTCCCAATTCTTCAAGGGTTGATCTTGCCAACTTCCAAAATTTATCACATGGACCAATCTTGCCAATCTTCGATAGTACAAGGACAAAAATAATTATTTTCAATTTTTTTTTCATTTCCAAGGACTATTTTTGTAAAATACCAAAAATCCAAGGACCTAAACAGAAATTTCCAAAAGTATTACAAGGACCAATTTTGACAAGTTAGAATTACCAAAGGACTAAAAATGTTAATTTTCCAATTTAAAATGTCCAGGGGTAAATTCTGTCAATCTTTGAAATTTCAGGGACTAAAGTTGCCATTTTGCAAAACTGAGCTTTATAAGGCTAATTTTGACAACTTAAAAATTCCTGAGGGCCTTTTTTGAAAAATTACATGTTTTGAATACCCAGGGACTAGATTTTGACAATTATTGCATAAAATACAGTCTAAATATTTTTTCTGTCTTTTTGAGACTTTTCAAAGTGTTTTTGACTGTTTTTGCAGTGTAGAAGGAACAAAAATGATGAGTATTTAGACACTCATCAGTGGTCTCGTCTACAAAATACCACTAGGGATCATAAACTCTAACTCTAAGGCCTCTTTGTATAGTTTAGCTTACAACCGCTCAAGGTGCTATAACCTAAGTGATAACGCTACACGCGTCGTTCGGGGTCAAGGAAACTTCCTTTTCTTCGAGCAAGTTTTATAACACCCTAGGAAGTGAACCTAATCGTTGTAGTATAGTAATTAGGGTAAGCCACGGGTATTGATATCGTTCTCTAGGGGAATAGGAATGCTAGTAAGGAGTTACTACGCTAAGGTTAAGGTTGAGGAAGATTATTTTTTATCTTTTTATATTTTATGAAATGGAAAGGTACGAATCTCGGGTATTGGATTTGGGGGGTTGGTATTTCTACCGATTACTCTACTATTATCTAATTATCTAAACTAAGGTTGTGGGAGTCTATGTCTAATTAATGTGTGCTCGTATGATAGTTTAAAGATGTGTTTACTTAGGTTGTATTACTCCTTAATTATCTCCTATTGATGGTTGAATTGTCACGTCCTTATTCTTAGTAGCGTTGTGTGTCTAAAGTTGTAGGGTATGCGTTTCTCCCTAACTCTTTGAACTTACCAAAGGGTCTCGTCTACAAACCCACTAGGGATGATAAACTCCTACTCTAAGGCGCTCTTTGGATGGTTTAGCCTACAACTACTCAGGTAATTATATTCTAAGGTTCACAAAGATGAATCAAGCATTAAGTACACAACGAATGACCTATCGCATTACTAGATCATTAATCAACTAAGATAAGAAACAACCAATCAATATTCAATAATTAAGTTTCATACTTCTTAAGCAAACACACAAATAAATTAGCCGGACATGGAAAACATGCAAGCATACACACAAATAATCAAAGACATAATTGAATTAATGAAGTAAATACTTATCTTGATGTAAGATAGGGTTTAAAACCCTAAAATACTGTACAAGACACCTTAGGTTCGGTTTTAGGTTTTCACTCCCAAAAGACTCTCTCTAAAACTGAAAAATTCAGATTCTATATATAAGATTACATATGCGACGGCGTCAGCTTATGTTTAGTGACGCCGTCGTGTCGCCGTCATTAGGGTTTCGTCTTGGCCACGTTAACCTTGCGACGGCGTCACCTTATGTCCGTGACGCCGTCCTCTTCAGCTTCTGACGTCGGCTGGATTGCATCTAGGCCGTCTGAGTAGCGACGGCCTACTCTTTCACAACTAGACGTCGTCACTTGAAAATACGAGTTTTGAGTTCTGAATCGTCACAAAAATCTTGGGACGGCGTCGCCATCACCTGACGCCGTCGCCTTCTAATTTCAGCAACTGTGAGTGTCTCGATTTTGACTTTGGCCATTTTCTTCATATATTCGCGCCTTTTCGTCCAAATAAGTGCCATTCCAGCATTTTGCCTTCAAGAGACCTAAAAAGTGAAAAGGAACGATATTAAGCAATAACGGATACAAAAGTGATCAAATAAGGACTTAAACGACCCCTCAAAATGGTACCTTTTAAAACCTTATCAAATATCCCTACACTTGTTATTTGCTTGTCCTCAAGCAAATGTGCTTTTAGCCAATTAATTTATAAGTTAGGGGTCATGAAGCATTAATTCAAAACGGTCCACAACACATATAAGCCCTGCAAAAGTCATAACAAGCACGAAAATTACATACTAGCACCTCACATGGGGTGTTTGGATACTCACATCTCTCTCGGGTGTATATATGAAATATAACAAATAGGAAATGGAAGATAAACACTCATTAACCGGTCCTAGTACATAGATTACCATAGGCTTGAGAATAGATCAAACCTCCATCGCTTTGGCGTAAGCACCTAGGAAAGACTATCAAAGAGGTCTTTTAAAGGGTTGTAATATTAGGCTTACGGTAGGGAAACAAGGGTTTGGTGGGATAGGCTATTTAGTGGTGGCAAGTCAAAAATCTCTATGTTAAATGCATACGAAGAATGGCGTTGCTAAGCCAAGACTCGACACTCTAAACTCTAGATAACTGAAATAAACAAACATAAATTTAAAGGATAGATGTAGGATGGTAGCCCGTATGTTTTGTTTTGTTTTGTTTTTTTTTTTTTTTTTTTTTCACTCTATATTTTTTTTTCTTTTTCTCTTTTTCTATTTTTTTTTCGATTTTTTTTTTTTTTTTTGTTTTTTTTTTTTTCATATACTTTTACTCTACCATCCTCTACGATAACATCAAAATAATAGGGATTTATAGGTATATCCCTACACTTGAGTTTTTATTACTCTAACACTAATTTAACCCGAATTGAAAAGATCAAAACACTTGGGGTACATTATTACGCAAACAAAGGGAATTTGAATTTAACGTTCCCTTCCCGTCATTTCATAAACTTTAACTTTTCCCATGAATCCCAATCGTCCCAAAACTGTATACAAAGGATATGACTCGACTTAGCAACTTATGCAAGCAACTAGATAATTGAGCTAAGGGTTTAGTGTGATAACAAACATTTGCACTAAAAGTGAGTGCATAAGGGGTAGGCTAAGGCGATTTGGGTGTATATTTGGGGGTGGGGTGTACATTTGCACTAAAAGTGAGAGCATTGTTTACAATCCACCCCCAAATGTACACCCAAATCGCCTTAGCCTACCTTGTATGCACTCACTTTTAGTGCATTATTGTTATCATACTAAACCCTTAGTTCAATTATCTAGTTACTTGCAAAAGTTGCTAAGACGAGTCATATCCTTTGTATACAGTTTTGGGAAGATTGGGACTCTTGGGAAAAGTTAAATTTTATGGAGTGACGGGAAAGAACGTTAAATTCAAATTCATTTTATTTACGTAATAATGTACTCTAAGTGATTTGATATTTTCAATTCGGGTCAAATTAGTGTTAGAATAATAAAAAAAACTCAAGTGTAGGGATGTGCCTATAAATCCCTTATATTTTGATGTTATCGTAGAGGATGGTAGAGTAAAAGTGTATGAAAAAAAAATGAAAAAAATATACGGGCTACCATCCTACATCTATCTTTATATTTATGTTTGTTTGTTTCAAAGTTATCTTGAGTTTAGAGTGTCGAGTCTTGGATTAGCAACGCCATTCTTCTCATGGTTGTAACATAAAGATTTTTGACTTGCCACCACTAAATCGCCTATCCAATCAAACCCTTTGTTTCCCTACCGTAAGCCTAACGTTACAACCCTTTAAAAGATCTCTTAGATAGTTTTTCCTAGGTGCTTACGCCAAAGATATGGAGGTTTGATCTAGTATCAAGCCTATGGTAATCTATGTACTAGGACCGGTTAATGAGTGTTTATCTTCTATTTATAATTTGATATATTTCATATACACCCGAGAGATGAGAGTATCCAAACACCACTTGTGAGGTGCTAGTATGTAATTTCCGTGCTTGTTATGACTTTTGCGGGGCTTATACTTGTTGTGAATTGTTCTAAACCAATGCTTCATGCCCCCTAACTTATAAATTAATTGGCCAAAAGCACATTTGCTTGAGGACAAGCAAATACCAAGTGTAGGGACATTTGATAAGGATTTAAAAGGTACACTTTCGAGGGGTCATTTAAGCCCTTAATCGACTACTTTTATATCCGTTACTACTTAATTTCGTTCCTTATCACTTTTTAGGTCTCTTGAAGGCAAAATGCTGGAATTATGCTTATTTGGATGAAAAGGCATGAATATGTGAAGAAAATGGCTAAAGTCAAGATCAAGACACTCAAGCTGCTGGAAGTGCACCCGACGGCGTCATAGATAAAGGTCGACGTCGTCCCTCTAATTGCGACGGCTCGGTGAAATTGCTATTTTGTACCTGATGGCGTCAGGCTTTAAAGAGTAGGGCGTCACAACTCAGACGGCCTAGATCTAGATTCAGACGGCGTCAAAAGATGAAGCCGACGGCGTCACAACCACAACGTGACGCCGTCTCAAAGATGACTTGGTAAAGACAAAACCCTAATGGCGGCGATCCAACGGCTTCACAATTAAAGAGTGAGGCCATCGCAGTTGTAACTCTATATATAGAATTCGAATTTTCAGACTTTTAAGAGGTAGAATTGTGGAGTAAAAACCTAAAACGATTTTGGTTTGTCTTGGGTAGTATCTTAGGGTTCTCATACCCTATTTTTCAACAAGATAAGTAATCTACTTCATTGATTTCATTATGTCTTCGATTGTATGTGTGTATGCTTGCATGTTTACCATGTCCGGCTAATTTACTTGTATGTTTGCTTAGATCTATGAAACCTAGTTATTGAATATTGATTGGTTGTCTCTTATCTTAATTGTAATTGGCTTAGGATTGCAATAGGCCATCGTTGTGTTTTTAATGCTTGAGTAATCTTTGTGAACATTAGTTTATAATCGCCTAGAGTTATTGTAGGCTAAAAATCCAAAGATAACCTTAGAGTTAGTTTATAAATCCTAGAGATTTTGTAGGCAATAACCTTAAGGTATTCTCAAAGATAGGGAAAAAAGCATACCCTACGACCTTAGAAGACACAACGCGTTAAGAATAAGGACGTGACAATTCAACCATCAATAAAAGATAACTAGGGAGTAATAGTATCTAGGTAGACACATTTTTAATCATCATACGAGCACACATCAATTAGACATAGACTACCCCTTAGCTTAGTTAATTAGACTAGATAATAGTAGAGTAATTGGTAGAAATACCACCCCGA
This sequence comes from Chrysanthemum seticuspe, assembly GCA_019973895.1. Taxonomy (NCBI): domain Eukaryota; kingdom Viridiplantae; phylum Streptophyta; class Magnoliopsida; order Asterales; family Asteraceae; genus Chrysanthemum; species Chrysanthemum seticuspe. The sequence goes on from BPTQ01000005.1 coordinate 203,558,939, forward strand.
GATTCGTACCTTTCAATTTTCTAAAAAAATATATAAAAAAGAAAAAAAATAATCTTCCTCAACCCCAACCTTAGCATAGTAATTTCTCACTAGCATTCCTATTCCCCTAGAGAACGATATAAATCCCGAGGCTTACCCTAATACTAAACTACAACGGTTAGGTTCACTGCCTAGGTGGTTGCAAAACTTGCTCGAAGAAAAGGAAGTTTCCTTTGACCCCTAACGCGCGTTGTACACGTATCAGAGTGCCAGTGACACATCTCTACCTGAGGTGTATGTGTTTGAAAACAAAAAGGAAGGTCTAGAGTCTAGTGAACCAAAGCAAGAACAGGCCACTAAACCTGTAAAACTTAATGACAAACCTATTAGGAAGTCAGTGAAATATGCTGAGATGTATAGAAACAGGTCATCTAGTCCTAGAGGTAATAAAAAAACTGGAACCAGCTTAAATTTGAGCAACTAGGGGATGAATTTGTCATGTATAATAAATCTTGATTTGTGTGTGGAAGTTTTTCTCATCTGCAGGCTCAATGCAAACACCCTATGAGACCTCAACCCACCATGACCCCAAGAGTAGTTCTTTTTAAACTAGCATAAAATCTTTGAATACTATAAGGCCAATTAATATTGCTAGACCACAATCCAGAGTATTTGGTGAAAGACCCAAAAGAAACTTTTCAAAATCACCATCTACTTCACCAAGGCCCTTTAATGCTAGAGCAGCACAAACCTTTAAGTCCTATGCTGAACAAATCAAGTTTTACAAGAAAAAGGTTAATACTTTTGAGCCAAAACTTAATACTGATAGACCAAAAGTTAATACATATAAGCCTAAAATTAAAACTGTTGGTTCAAAAGTGAGTGTTGTTGGGGGAATCAAGGGCAATGCTATTAAGCTCTCAGCTTTTTGGGTTAGAAAGACCACTCAACCCAAAAGTGCATCAGTTACTCTCAAGAAATATGATTACATTGATGCACGAGGCAGATCCAAGTCAGTAATGGCTTGGGTCCCCAAAAGGAACTAATTTCCTTTATTTTGTGTGCTGGGACATTCTAACAATAATGATGATCTTGGCTATTTTTTGTGGAGGATATGTTTCTTTTGGAGGAGGTATAGGTGAAAGAATTACTGGTAAAGGTACAATCAAGACTGGTAATTTGGAATTTGAAGATGTGTACTATTAGAAAGAGCTCAAATACAATCTATTCAGTGTGTCACAAATGTGTGACAAGAAGAATTTTGTTCTATTCACAGACACTGATTGCTTGGTTTTATCTCCAAATTTTAAGTTGTCTAGTGAAGATGAGGTACTACTTAAGCTCCCTAGGAAAAGCAATCAGTACAGTGTAAGTATGAAAAACATAGTGCCCAAAGAAAACCTTACATGTTTAGTTGCTACAGCTTCTTTGGATGAATCTATGTTATGGCATACAAGGCTAGGTCATGTGAACTTTAAGGTAATAAATCTTTTAGCTAAAAATAACCTTGTAAGAGGTTTACCTTTAAAAAGATTTGAAAATAAACAGACCTGTATTGCTTGTCACAAAGGGAAGCAGCATAGAGCCTCTTGTAAGCCCAAGATTTTTAACTATATCACCCAACCACTTCATATGCTGTACATGGACTTATTTGGCCCCACCTCTGTTAGCAGCCTAAATTTTAAGAAATATTGTTTGGTTGTGACTGATGATTTTAGCAGATTTACTTGGGTTTTCTTCATGAATACTAAGGATGAGACCAGTAAAATATTTAAGTCATACATAACTGCAGTAGAGAACCTTGCTGATAAGAGAGTTAAAATCATTAGGTGTGATAATGGGACAAAGTTTAAAAACCAAGTGATGAATGATTTCTGTCAACTTAAGGGTATTAAAAGAGAATACATTGTAGCTAGGACTCCTCAGCAAAATAGGGTTGCTGAAAGGAGAAATAGGACATTGATAGAGGCTGCTAGGACTATGTTAGCAGATTCCAAGTTGCCCACAACATTCTGGGCTGAAGCAGTTAACACTGCTTGTTATGTTCAGAACAGGGTACTGGTAGTAAAGCCTCATGGCAAGACTCCCTATGATTTGTTTTTAGGTAGAAAGCCTACCCTAGACTTTCTTAAACCTTTTGGGTGTCATGTCTCTATTCTTAATACCATTGACCACTTAGGTAAGTTTGATGGAAAATCTGATAGTGGATATCTGGTTGGCTACTCCCTGAATAGTAAAGCCTTTAGGATTTATATTTCTAGAATCAAAAGAATAGAGGAGAATCTGCACATAGAGTTTCTTGAGGATAAACCTAGTGTAGAGGGGCAAGGACCAAAATGGCTTTTTGATATTGATATGCTAAATGAATCTATGAACTATGTGCATGTTTCTGTGGATTCTAACATTGTTGCAGGAGAAAAGCAAGGTCCTGATGCAGATTCTGATGATGATGATGATGATGAGTGTGTCCTGTTGCCCATTTGGAAGGACAACTCAGTTGGAAGCACCTCTTCAGGGGAGGCAAACAAAGCAAGTGATCAGCCTCTAAAGACCAATGATTCAAAAGTTAAAGGAGGTGTAGCCAATGAAGGTGATACAGTGGTCGAAACTGAAGTAATCAGTACTAATGTGGTTAATACTGATAAGCCACATGTTAGTACTGATGAGCCAGAATTTAATACTTATGGTCCCCACTCTATTCCATCAGTTAATATAGATGTTTCTGGTCCTAATGATGAAGCAGATTAGATTGATTTTCCTAATATAGCTTCATTCTATGTTGTTCCTGCTACACCACACAGACGAATCAATCAGGATCATCCCTTGGAGACTGTTATTGGGGATGTTCATGCTGAAAGAACTACAAGATCTAAAGTTCAGCATAGTGAGACTGGCTTCTTTAGTGCCATATATGAAGAAAGGATTCATGGGGACACAAAAAAATGTCTCTTTGCCTGTTTTGTTTCACAAGCAGAACCAAAGAAAGTCTACAAAGCACTTGAAGATGAATCATGGGTAGAAGCAATGCAAGAAGAGCTTCTCCAGTTCAAACTTCAGAATGTATGGGTTCTGGTGGATCTTCCTGAAGGCAAGAGAGCTATTGGCACTAAATGGGTTTTCACAAACAAGAAGGATGAAAGAGGTGTGGTAATAAGGAACAAGGCTAGACTGGTGGCTCAAGGGTATACACAACATGTTAGGAATTGGAAATTCCATAGTGAAGTGTCGGTCAACCCAAATATATCTAGCATAAGTTAGCTCGTAGACATATCGTTATTTACGTTGTTTAGTAGTTAATTAGTTAGTTATTAGCGTAGATTAGTTTAGAGTAACACCGTGGAGGAAAGACGGGTCTTTACCCACTGTATGCCTGATCCACATCCCGACAGGAGGGCGTTTAGTTTGTAACTATAAATACCCTTCCCACTAAGGGAAGGGTGGTGCTTCATTGATAATCTAACCTTTTCCCTTTTTTTTATCTCTCTAGAATCACCCTTGTTAATACAAATAAGCCGTTAAAACGTTTATTTATATTTTACGATCTTCTAATGTTTTGTCGATGACAAACGTAAAATCATTTTAACGAAACAAATAGAATACATAAATTGTTTGAGTTAATAGTTTCCTAACACACTTACGTTTTCACATAAAACACTAAAACAAGTATAAGTGATTTTATGATGTAAATACATATGTACAACAACTAGTGTTTACATATTGGGTAAGCATATACTTAAACTAAGTATACTAAAATGGGTAAAAACAAGTATATACTAAATGGGTAAAAACTAGCAAATGGTATTGACCCATAACCCATGGTTTTATATATACCACTTAACCAAGTTCATTGTATCTAGAAAGAAAACCATGGATCAACCCATAACCCATGACCCATAACCAAAAATACCCATGGGCAAAGAGGAGCGTTCCACAGATCCCTGGCTTTGTGCTAGTCGGATCCCAAGTGGAAGGGATCCGTGGGATCCGGGGAAACAGTAGGATTTTTCCTCTATAAATAGTGAGCCATTTCTTCATTATATCTCACCCCTTTCCAATACACTTTCTCCCCTGAGTTAAATCTCACTAACCTTAGATCCAAGAGATCTATGTTTGTAGTTTTGTTTTTGTGTGATCTTCTAGGTTCCTCTTAAAGGCAAGATCACCACCTTTGAAGTCGAGCAAGCTCAAGTCCATGAGTTGCCATGCTTCCTTATCATCAAGGCTATTGAAGTCCTCTTGTTGATGATCTCTTTCTTTCTTCAAAGAAGTGTAGTGTTGAAGACATTAGTGAAAGATGTCTCAAGTGTCAAGACGAAGATATTAGTGAAGGGTATCTATCGTCTATAGGATAAGCACTTGTGGTAGGTGCTTAGAAGTCAAGACAAGAAGCATTAGTGAAAGGTTCTTAGAAGTCAAGACTTGAAGCATTAGTGAAAGGTTCTTCGAAGTAAAGACACAAGACATTAGTGAAAGGTGTCTTGTAGATCTAGTCAAAGGCATTAGTGAAAGGTGCCTTAGATGTACATTCGATATGGTGTGTTTCGATGTACTAGATAGACTAGCATTAGATCCAAGGATATTGATGTCCTTGATGAAGTTGTAAAGGAGTAGATCTCCTTTGGGATTAGTCGTTGGTGTAGTGTGGTAGTAGTTCCTCCATTACAATGGAACTAGGTGCTTAGCCTAGTACCTAATAAAGGGTAGGCGACGTTGTGGTAGGATTAGTTCTCCTAAGGTGTGAAAGAACTCGGTGGTTAGCCTAGCACCGTATAAAGGGTAGGCGACGTTGTGTTAGGTGTGGTTCGCCTTGGTGTGAAAGAACTCGGTATTTAGCTTTGTAGCGGAAAAAGGTTAAGCGACGTTGTGAAGGCTTCTCCGCCATAAGGAGATTGGTGTAGTGTTTACAAACTCTCGAGTAGGTGACTCGGGGAGTGGAGTAGGGCAAGGAAGGTGTCCTTGTAGCCGAACCACTATAAATACTCGCGTTGTGGTTTTGTGCTTCTTACTCTTATCTTTTCATTACATATCTTTATATGCTTGTCTATCAACATCCAATGTACACAACTAAATAGATTGACATAAGTTGATCTAAATAGTTTAAAAGGAAGTTTTAATTGGTAAAACTATTCAACCCCCTCTTCTAGTTTTCCACAATTGGCATCAGAGCTTCGTTACCAAGTTTCTTGAAGTATATTGTACTTTAAAAACTTGATACGATCCATAGTTAATTGAAAACTACAAAGAAGGTTCTTTCATAAAAACAAACACCATGTTTTTTTCAAAACTATATGTTTGGATGTTGATTTGATAACAACATTTTTTTATTGCACTAATCTTCTTTGTCGTGTTGATTAGTCAAAGATCATACCCACCAAGCTTTAGGAGTCGTTTGGTAACAAGAATACCTTCCTTAAGAAGGTATCTTAAACGCAAAGGAGCGGGAATAGTCTAAGTGACACTTGTTGTGTCATTTGTAAAGACATTCCTAAGTGCGCTAGAGGTATGTTTTTCTTTTTACTTTGCTTGATAATTAAATATACCCATCTAGGTATTTATATGATTATCTTTTGTGCAATTATAGTTTTACATGAAGCTTCATTAGGAAGCCTTTTTCTCACATACGTGTTTTATTTCTCGTCTAAAGTCGTGGTATATAAAACTTATGTTTTGTTTCTTTTAATCCAATAATAAAACAAAAAAAGAATTTCAAAAATTCTTCCCTCCCTATAAAAACTCCCACCGTCGACCATCTCATCAAACCTTCCTTTTTCAAATCTTCCAATTTCAAAAATTTCCTCTCATTCAAAAACTTCATCTTCCTCCTCATTCCATCTCAATCGAAACCAAGAAGATCCGTCATCAACATGGTTTACATCGCACTCGTGCTCATCGCCCTAACACTCATCGCACTTGTGTTCCCTATGATGAAGTTCACATACGGAGACATTTACTTTGTATTGTTAATCTATTTTGGAGTCATATACCCAATCCTTTGTATTATCCTTAGTATTGCAATGCAATATTATTAATAATCTAGTTTATCTAGGTTATTATTGTTATAATGTGTTTATCATTTCTTTTGATTTATATGTTTTATATTCTTTCGTGATACATTAGAAGTCATGTATGCATGCTAAAAGAAAATGTAGGATAAAAATATTTCGTGGTATAAAAACTGTAAAACCTATGTTCTTATCAAATCTGTTTCTGTTACTACAGATCCACGGATCCCGAAAGATATACTAGCCGGATCCCTTTTGTAAAGGAACCGTGGGATCCGTCCTACTGGAAAACAGTTTTCATGCAAGATTAAAACCCACTATCTTTCTAAAAGTAATAATCCACTAGAATTTCAAAACCATGAGTTAGCTAAATGCTAAAAACCATTGTTAATAAAAATCTAGTAAAAACGTTAGATTATTATAGGTTGACCATAAACATCACCTCTTATTAACCCATCACTTCTATAGGTTCAACTATGACGCATGAATACGAGTTTGATTTTTCACTCACTAGCGTCTACACTCCTAACATCTCTCTTGAGCCCAACACACCTGGCAATCACGTCTGTGGGTTCAATAATCTCGAAATCCGTCACTTCCATGAAGGACGTATTGTATACACCTCTCTACAATTCGAAGAAGGTATCAATACCTCCTTCCGAACCATAGGATTGGAATGTCTTCTTGAAATTAACGAGAAAATATGTCCAAAGTTTGTATTGGAATTCTTCCGTCAAGTCGAACTCGTTCGTAACGAGGATCGCTCTCTATCTCTTTGGTTTTATATCAAAAACCAAAAGTTCACTCTAAACCTTGGGCATTTTGCTCACATCCTCCGAATTCCAAATCATGGACAATGTGCCTTCACCGAAGATTGGTCTCTTGATTCTCTCTTCAACTTTTGTGAAGAAAATAGTCCATATTGCTCACACATACCCTCTCCGGAAGATTTAAATCGCATAATATGCAAACCTCGACCATATTACTCCAATCCAAACATTATCCATACACGGGATATCCGAGAAGAGTACAAGCCTCTTGCTCTCATTCTACGTGAAAATGTTTGGAGTCTTAGGGGAAATCGAGAAATCCTTCCCGCTTGTTGTGCTCTGTTGAGATATGAAAGTGCTGAAGATTAATCAAAGTACTGCTAAATGATAAAGTCAAAGTACTGCATACGAAGTCAAAGTACTGCAAGAACAAAGAACTGTTTTATTCGTTTATAGAAAGTCTTGTAATTCTAGAATATTCTATATTAGATTACTTGACGTACAAGGATACAAATTGTAAACCGACTAGGGTATCCTTGAGCCTATAAAAGGACCCCTAGATTGGCATAAGAGGTATGTGATTTTATTAGAGTTTTAGAGAGAAGTTCGATATTATTAGAGTTGTTAAAGATCTGCATAATAAGCAAAGTTAGAGTTATTAATAAAATTGTTCAAAGTTAAAGTTATTCTTCTTAGCTCTGTTAAGTAAATTCCGCATACTTAATAGAGTTTGCTCAGTGTTTCTCTGTTAATAACTTAGGATTTATCCGAGGTTATTAAACCTTAACAAGCTATTTAAGTTAGTTTGGTTAGAGTACATCGATCCAACAAGTGGTATCAGAGCTTGTGTGGAAACTCTGACTAAGAAGAAACCCTAAAACCTAAAGATGTCGACTGATTCTGTTCCACCACCTTCCATCACCTCAATGAGGATTCATGTCATCAAGAAGGGCGAATATGACTTATGGTGTATGAAGATGAGGCAGTACATTGCCATTACAGACCATGCTCTATGGAATGTAATTGTCAATGGTATTGAAGAAGTTCCAGAAACTATCGATGTTCCTGGACAACCTAAAGCACCTAAACCAGTCTTACCAGCAGCTACCTTAAGGAATCAAGAGAAGGCTCTCAACATTCTCTTGTTTGGCATTCCAGATGGTCATCTTCTCAAGTTCCATGATGCTAAAGATGCTAAGCAGCTCTGGGTTGCACTCAAGACACGATTTGGAGGGAATGAAGCTTCTAAGAAGATGCACAGAAATCTGCTGAAGCGACAGTTTGAAACTTTCACTGTAGGTGAAAGAGAGAGTCTTGATGCTGCATATGATAGATTTCAAAATTTCCTCAACATGTTAGAATTATAGAAAGCACAAGTTTCAGTTGAAGATGCTAATCTGAAGTTTCTAAGGAGTTTGCCATTTACATGGCATGTAATTGCTACAATGATCAGAGGTCAACCAGGTTTGGATGTTATGGACTTTGATGATCTCTACAATCATCTAAAGGTATATGAGCATGAGATGAATGGTCAAACTAGTTCCAAATCTCATAGTATTGCTTTTTTATCATCTGAAAAGAGGGGCAGTACTTCCACCAAAAGTACTGCTTCTCCAACTCAAAGTACTGTCTCGTATGCTGCTCCCACCTATGCTCAGCAAACCCCACCACCTACTACTATGCACTCAGATGAAGTTGTGTGCTCCTTCTTTGCACATCAAGCTAGTTTACCTGTAGTTTATGAAGAAGATCTCTCCCAGATTGACGAGGATACTTTAGAAGAGATTGATATCAGGTGGCAAGTTGCTTTGATCACTGCAAGGATCAAAAAGTACATGAAGAAAATAGGAAAGAGTATTGACTTCAAACCAAAACAGGGAATCACTTTTGACAAATCCAAAATTGAATGCTTCGATTTTCAAAAGACTGGACACTTTGCAAGGGAGTGTAGGTTTGCTAAGTATCAAGCAAACAGGATGACTGAGAAACCAAAGCTGGAGCTAAAATAAATTCCAATTACTGAAACAAAGGCTTTGGTTGCTCAGGAGAATTTGTCAGAAGTTGACTGGAGTGAAGAGTTTGATGATGTACCAGTGACTTATTGTATGGTAGCAGTGGAAGAAGCAGTTGAAGCTTCAGTAAAAGAATTGGATTGGAGCACTGCTTTTGATGAGGAACTTGAACATGCTGCTTTGGAATCCAGAGATTGTCTAGGAGGATTTGATTGGAGCTTGGAGTGTGAAGATGATCCTGTTCTACTTGCAATGGTAGCTACTTCACCAAGTTCACCCCCTATCTCTGAGGTATGCTCAAATTGTCATGATTTCTATCATAAACTGCTAAAACGTTATGTGATTGAAAGAGATAATTGTGTTAAGGCTAGGTCTGAGGTAGCTGGTTATCAAATTACTTTAGAGTCCATGGAAGCTAAAATTATAACACATGAAAGTAATGAAATGGCTTGGGCTGAAAAGTATGAACAACAGGATTACCAGTTAAAACTAAGTGGATGGAAATTAAACTGTAAAATTGCTGAAATTGAGAAACTAACTAAGGAAAGAGATGATTTATTAGCAAAGTTTGATGCCTGGAAAGAATCTGGTCTGTCACATGTTACTTATGTTCAAAAATAGAGAAGAGCATACATTAGAACTGGCTTAGGTTTTGGTATGGACTTTGATAACATAGAAGAAAACACATCTAGTGATCAGGATGACTTAGAAGATATAACCACTAGTGATGATGAACTCATTAATTATGTTGATACATCTAGTAATGAGAAGTCAGTTATTGATTCACCTCCTGAGTATAAGAAAGACAAAGGTTATCATGATGTTCCACATCCAGTTGGTAGTCATCAACCCATAAGACCTGATGTTTCACGTTTTGGTGTAGACAGTCTAGAGTTTAGGAAGAAGCTTATTGGTCAATCTAGGTCTGAAACTCCAAAAGAAACTGTTGAAACAAAATTTCAAAGTCAAGCAGTACCTTCTACTCAAAATACTGCCCCACAAGCAGTACCTTCAGGAAAACCTTTTCAAAATAGTACTGCTAAACCTTTTTGGGATAATGTTGGTCAAAACAGGTTTAATCATTCACCTAGAAGGCACAATAGTTTTGGTCATAGATATAGAAGAAGTCACTTTGGGAGTATGGGTGAAAAACTGTGTTTTGTGTGTTTTAGTCCTACTCATTTAATCAAGGATTGTGAACATCACTCAGAATACCTTAGAAAATTTCCAAAGAACAGGTCTGCTAACCAGAAACCTAGAGAGAACAAACCAGTCTGGAATAATTCAAATAGGTTTAATCACAGTATTTTCTCACCAGACCATAGGTACCCCCAACAGAGAAGACCTTTTTTCTAAACCACTAGTATCTTCACAAGCAGTATCTTCTCAAAGTATTGCTCAGTCAAACCAAGGTACTGCGAATATCACTTGGAACAGAAATCCTAGGAGATCTCATTACTATCAACCTAGAAGGTATTACAATTCACATAGGGGATCTAGATCACAGGAACCAAGTGTTAAAACTGAATGGGTTAAAAGAGAAAGTACTGCTGAGGGACAAACAGTACTTTCAACGAAAAGTGAATCCGATGTTTTTATAATACAAGAAAAAGAGAATGAATTTGCAAAAGAGAGTTCTGTTGAAAATCCAGAAAGTTTTGAAAATCCACATGCTAAAAATCAAAAGATAATTCTGGATCATGTTTTGAAAAACAGTGGAAATTACATACTCAAAGAATTTGAGTTTGTAACTCCACAAGGGGAACACAAGTCAGTAATGGCTTGGGTTCCTAAAAGAAACTAACTCTCTAAATCTTTGTGCAGGGCAACCCAGAGGAGGAGCTTAAAGATCATCTTATTGTGGATAGTGGTTGCTCTGGAAGTATGACAGGCGACAAGGAGATTCTGTCTGATTTTAGATCTATTAGTGGAGGAAGAGTTGCATTTGGGAATGATCCCAATGGAGGAAGAATTACAGGGAAAGGAACTATCAAAGTAGGGCGAAAGACTTTGAGAATGTTAGATATGTGAAGGAGCTCAAGTTCAACTTGTTGTCAGTCTCTCAAATTTGTGATAATAAGCACCCTGTTTTATTCACTGACACAGAATGTCTCATCCTTTCTTCTGAATTCGAGCCTGTTGATGATAACTTGGTAGTACTCAGAGTACCAAGAACCAATGATGTGTATAGTCTTGACATGAAGAGTCTTCACTCTTATGAGAGAGCCACCTGTCTAGTGGCAAAAGCAACAACTGAAGAAGCACATCAGTGGCATAGAAGATTGGACCATGTAAATTTCAAAAATATCAACAAACTAGTCAAAGGCAATTTAGTTAGAGGTTTACCTTCAAAGACTTACAAGAATGATCACTCCTGTTTGGCATGTAAGAAGGGTAAACAACACAAAGCTTCATGCAAGAAGCTTGAGGAGAGGACAATTAGAGAACCTTTGGAGCTGTTACATATGGATCTGTTTGGTCCTGTCTCTGTGGCAAGTTTAAACAAGAAAAAGTACTGCTTAGTTGTTACAGATGATTGCAGTAGATTCGGTTGGGTATTTTTCTTGGGATTTAAAGATGATACTTTTGATGCTATTCAGACACTAATAATAGCACTTGAAAACCAATTGAGACTCAAGGTCAGAGGTATTAGATGTGACAATGGAACTAAATTCAAGAACAAGCTTATGGATGAATTTTGTGCTAACAAAGGAATAAAGAGGGAGTTCAGTATTGCAAGAACACCACAACAGAATGGTGTTGCAGAGAGGAAGAATAGGACTTTGATTGAAGCAGCCAGAACTATGCTTGCAGATTCACAACTACCTATTCAATTATGGGCTGAAGCTGTAAGTATTGCTTGCTATGTACTTAACAGAGTATCAGTCACCAAACCACAGATGAAGACACCTTATGAGTTGCTGATCGGCAACAAACCCAACATTCGTTTTATGAAGCCTTTTGGATGCCCTCTCACTATTTTAAACACATTTGATAATCTGGGAAAGTTTGATGGCAAGTCAGAAGAAGGATATTTATTGGGTTATTGTACCAACAGTAAGGGCTTTAGAGTGTACAACAGAGTCACTAAGAAGGTTCAAGATTGTCTTTATGTTGATTTTTTAGAAGATCAAGACAATCAGAAGGGTAAAGGTCCTGATTGGATGTTTGATCTTGAAGTTCTAACTCCTTCTATGAACTATGTACCTGTTAGAGAAGAAAATCAACTTGTACATGATGGAGAAGAATTACAGTATGTTGTTCATGGAGTTCACATTAGACCTGATGTTGTTCCTGATAAAGATCCAAAGCAAAGTACTGATGCTCCAAAGCAAAGTACTGATGCACCAGCGCAAAGTACTGATATACCAAAATCTTCACTATCTGCTGAGGATCAAGATATTCAAGAGACACTTAATCAGATGCTTTTACAAGATGTAATGGCACATTCTTATTCTGATGAACAAAGAAGAGCTTATGAAGAAGCAAAGAAAAAGAATAAGACTTCAGAGTATTCTCACAGTACTTTGGACAGTACTTTCGAACAAAGTACTGCTGCACCAGTTGACAGTACTTTAGATGATTTGGATGATCCTACCATGCCTGGATTAGAGGAAACTGATGATGAGTTTGAAGATGAAGGTATTTTCTCAGATTCCTATGACGGTGCTGATTATACTAACTTGCATGATGCGTATGGAGTTCCACAGTCTCCACTCTTAAAAATTCATAACAATCATCCTTCTGATCAAATCATTGGTCCTTCTACTTCTGGAGTTATGACAAGAAACAAAGCTAAGGGTTTTTCTAAACCTCACAATGCTTTACTTAGCTTTGTTTATAAACAAAACAGATTAAATCACAAGGATCATCAGACATGCCTGTTCACTTGCTTTATCTCTCAAGAAGAACCCAATAATATTGCTCAAGCATTGACTAAAGAAAGCTGGGTTGAAGATATGCAGGAAGAACTTCTTCAATTTAAACTTCAAGAAGTTTGGGTATTATGTGATCTTCCAAATGGGAAGAGAGTCATTGGCACCAGATGGGTTTTCAGAGTCAAGAGAGATGAAAGAGGCAATGTCATCAAGAACAAGGCAAGGTTAGTAGCTCAAGGCTACAGACAAGAAGAAGGAGTAGATTATGATGAAGTATTTGATCTTGTAGGAAGGATTGAAGCTATTCGGATATTCCTTGCATTTGCTTCATATATGGGATTTCAAGTTTACCAGATGGATGTCAAGAGTGCCTTTCTCTATGGCACTATAACAGAAGAAGTTTATGTAAAACAGCCTCCTTGTTTTGAAGATCCTAAACATCCTAACAAAGTCTACAAGGTGGTTAAGGCTCTTTATGGCCTTCATCAGGCACCTCGAGCTTGGTATGAGAGGCTCTCCACATTCTTATTACAACATGGTTACAGGAGGGGAGCTATTGACAAGACTTTGTTTATCAAAAGAGACAAGAAGGATATCATGTTAGTTCAAGTCTATGTTGATGATATCATCTTTGGAGCTACCAAACAGTCTATGGTTAAGGAGTTTGAGCAGCTGATGCAGAAAGAATTTCAAATGAGTTCAATGGGTGAGTTAAATTTCTTTTTGGGACTTCAAGTTAAGCAGTCAAAGGAAGGATTTTTCATAAGTCAAGACAAGTATGTATCTGACATACTTAAGAAGTTCAATTTTGATGACATGAAGTCTGTCACTACACCTATTAAATCAATTAACTCATTGGGCAAGGATGAAGATAGACACCCAGTTGAAGTCAAGTTATACAGATCAATGATTGGCTGTCTTATGTATCTTACTGCATCTAGGCCTAATATCATGTTTGCAGTTTGTTTATGTGCAAGATATCAAGTCTCACCAAAAATTTCTCATATGAATGCAGTAAAGAGAATTTTCTGTTATTTGAAACAACAACCTAAGTTAGGGTTGTGGTATCCCAGGGATTCACCTTTTCACTTGGAGGCTTTTTCAGATAGTGATTATGCAGGTGATAATTATGATAGAAGATCAACCACAGGTGGATGCCAATATCTTGGAAGAAGATTAGTTTCATGGCAGTGTAAAAAGCAAACAATTGCAGCAACATCATCTACTGAAGCTGAATATGTAGCTGCTGCAAGTTGTTGTGGACAAGTTCTGTGGATGCAGAATCAACTTTTGGATTATGGTTTCAACTTCAAAAACACTCCTATCAATATTGATAATGAGAGTACTATTTGTATTGTGAAGAATCCAGTTTATCATTCCAAGACCAAACATATTCAGATTAGGCACAACTTTATCAGAGATTGTTATGAGCACAGACTCATAAATGTGGTCAAGGTTCACACGGATGATAATGTAGCTGACTTACTCACCAAAGGCTTTGATGTTTCAAGATTTAATCACTTGGTGGTGAGCATTGGCATGATTAACTACTGAGCTACATTTAAGGGGAGGACTATTTAGTATTAGTATAGTCTTGTGCATTGTTTGAGGGGAGGCTATTTATGTATACTTAGCTTATACCGAGGAATTTGGAAAAGTATTGTTTTTTATGAAAGTACTGCTTGGAAAGTACTGCTTTGGAAAGTACTGCACACGTGGAAAGTACTGTTTGTCTTATTAAAGTACTGTTCCAACGGTAATATTGAGGGGTAATTCTACTAACGGTAACTTTGTTATTATGGGCTGTGATTTTTCAAATCTCACCTATAAATAACTACTTTCCGATTTTCCCTCTCATCTTGATATTCTCATATCTTTTCCATATTTCTCTCACCATCTCTTTATTATTCGATTATATCTCTAATTGTGCTTACCTACTCAACCATGGCGAATCGTCCTACTGTTTCAAAGCACAACATGGTGGCGAATTTAGACAAGACTGAATCTAATGAGGCTTTTCATGATATAATTGATTATCTTACTGGGTCGCCAATCAGTTATGCTCTTTTATTGGAGCCGTATATTATTGAACATTGGATTCAAGACTTTTGGGCTTGTTAGATCCAAATTGCTCCCATGAAGTACTTTTAGCACTAATACAATGAAGCAACACATGCACTAAAAACTTCCATTGAGGACAAAATAGTTGTTTCCTGAATGTTTGTTCTGTTAAAGACCCTTCATAACCAATGTGCCCAAAAGTATCCCAAATCAACTGTTTATCAAAACGAATAGCCCCTTCTTGATCATTAAACAATAAGTCTTCTCGAATAGATACTTCAGTAATCTTCACAATTCTTCCAGCAACTGTAGCCCTAATATAAAATTCATCATTCTCCATATAGCATCTGCTATGGTGGGATTGGCTACTGATCGTGTTTTCAATTTTTCAAGGCTTATTCTAGATGGCATGCTTTCCCACATCACTCATGGATCAAAATGGTTAATGTATCCTAGGTTTATACAAGTTTTCTTGGACAAACAACTTGCTGATGTACCAAAGCCTATAGACTTACTACATGTTATTGTACAACAACAAAGATTTTTACCTTTATGGCGAGAAGAAGTGACTTATTTAGAGGTCCAGACACTCCTTTAACTACTTCTATGATGGAAGTTGTTCAAGCTGTTAGAGCTGATGCTGAAGATAATGAAGCAAGTGAAGGTACTGCATCTGCAAGTACTGCATATCAAGCAGGTATTGCATCTCAAGGTACTGCTTCTCCAAGTACTGAAGTGCAAGAAGAAGTTGCGGTTACACTTTCTCCATCTCCACAACGTTCTGTTCCCGATTCTCAACCAGAGGAACATTTACCAATTCAAGGAGATGCTTCACATACTTTATCGCCTGATGATTTGACATTGGATAATTATGTTTTGACTAGGGAGTTGGTCAAATTGCAAAAGACTACTGAGGCTCAAGCAAAACAGATTAAAAGGTTGATGCTCAAGTATAAACGGTTAAAGAATTTTGTTACGCCTTTTATCAAACGTTATCGTTTATGGGTTAAGGAATAAAACAAGCGCCGAAGGCAATTTAAGAAGAAAAACAAAGGCAAAAAGGTTCCTAAACCATCTTCTCTCCAATTTGGTAGGAATTTAGAAGAACAGAATTTGAAAGAAGATGTTGTTAAGGAGAAAGAACCTCAAGGTACTAAAGAGCATTTTATTATTGAAAGTACTGAAGAAGAAAGGTCTGAAGATCAAGGTACTGAACAACAAAGTACTGCTTTCACTGGAACTCACAGACAAGAATTGGTTACACCAAGAGTATTAGAGTTTGAAGAGGAAGCTGGTCCTTCAACTATTCCACATGAAGAAGAAGCTGGTCCATCTGAAGTCATACCAAAGGAAGCTGATACACCTCAAAGAATACATACTGCAAGTGATGATGAATTTATTTCAACTATATTGCATGATTTATCAAAGCCAAGAGCTGTTACTATTTTAGGAGTGCAAGAAGAGGAACAATCAAAAGTTTCTCAACCTGCTATTGATCCTAAGGATAAAGGAAAAGGTGTTTTGGTAGAAGTAAAGAAGAAGAAACCAAATTTAGCATAAATAAGGGTTGCTCAAGATGCTTTGAATGAACAAGCAGCTAGAAAGATTCAAGAGGAATTGAATGCTAAAGATAGAGAAGCTAAGGAAGCTGAAGAAGCTCATAATAGAGAAGCAGCTAAGAAGTTGCAAGAGGAATTGAATGCTGAAGCTAGTGAACAATTAGAGTCACCTATTCCTGTTTCTTTTCTACCTAGAAAACCAAATCTTGCTAAAGAAAGGAATGCAATGATGGCTTATTTAAAAAGTCGAGGATATAAAGGATTACAGAAGCTGAAGTATGTTGATATGAAAAGATTATATGATGCTGAGACAGAGGCTTATAAGAAGGATGTTTCAAGTATCAAAGATTGTAAAGATGAAGCTACTTGGACTGAAGCAGAAAGAAAGAAAAGTTTAAAAAGAAAACGAAAAACTGAAGTTGAAGATATACAGTTTTCAAAGAAAGAAAAAGTTGAGTTAAGATCTGAAACTAGGGATGAATTAAGAAATTATCTCAGAATAATAGATTTTGAATATTCCAGAGAAGATGCTGACATGAAGATGAACAGATCTCAGATTACTACTTTTGAAGTTGTGGAATCTAAAGATAGAAGCTATCTGATGTTTCATAGAGAAGATGAAAGCTTCAGAGTGTTCAACAGGCTATGGGATTTATTGCATATTATAGATAGAGTGGATCTATTCTATTTATATCATGTGGTGAAAGATTATTTTGAACATCATCCATCAGAAGGAATTGGTTTAGTTTTACTTGGAGATCTCACAACTGCATGGGAAACTGAAGAACAAAGCAGTGATGATATTTGGAAGAATCAAGAGACTTGGGAAATCGTTTGCTGGAGATTCTTTGAAGAATCTGGTGTACATGTTCTAGAGCTGGAAAATGGTACAATGATTCACATGTTTGCAGATAGAAGATACCCTCATACAGTTGAGCTTATGAGGAGGATGTTAGAGCATGGAATGGAAGTTGAAGAGGATAATGAAACTGCTTGTATGGTCATCAATCTGTTTATCAACTGGACTACAATTGCTGATGATGAGGAATAACTGGTATGAATTTTCATTGAATAAAATATATTTGATAAAACAGTACTTTATTCAAAGTACTGCTGATCAAATAGTACTTTAATCAAAAGTACTACTTGCAGCTTTTAACCAGTTAAGTGATTTTTGAAGAAAACTTTTGTTAAATAATAAATATTTTGAAACAAAGGTTGAATAAATGGTTTTTGAGATGATAACATCAATAGGTTATCAATCCACCATGGTTACAAAAGGATTGACTAATCCATGAGCAAATGGCTCTGGTAAAGATATATCAAATCCGTTTTTAGTTGACAACTTGCTAATAAGTTGGATGGTAATCAACTCACCATATCAGTAATGTGAAGAGTTGGCTAGCCCACAAGAAAATGGCTTGTTGTAAAGGCTGTGGAAAAACCATTATATGGTCATTAGTTCACCATGATGAAAGAACTAACTAGTCCAGAAGGGTACAACTTTTGGTAAAGACAAATCAAATCTGTTGATAGCTGATGATTTGCTAAAAATCATATGGTTATCAGTGTACCATGGTCTTACACACCAAAACATTTGGCTACTCCAGAGTTAATGGCTTTGGTAAAGAGATCTAAATCCATTAAAGTTTCAATGATTCACCTCTCACAGGAGTTAACACACCTGGAAGTGATGAAAATAGTATGTAATTTAAACTGAATTAATGTACAAATTGTCATATGTTGTTGTGTTGCTGAAAAGATGGAGCTTGCTGGATGATGCTGTAAATGAATATTTCTAAAGATACTTTGACTATGCACAGAAACTACAAAGATACAATCCAAAGACAAAGACATAATTTATTCTTAAAGATGAAGCTGATAAAGATAAATTCACAAAGGAACTTGAAGTCAAACAAGTAGAATTCAAGTTAGGGGAGGATTGTTGAGATATGAAAGTGTTGAACAGTTAAAGTGCTGAAGATTAATCAAAGTACTGCTAAATGATAAAGTCAAAGTACTACATACGAAGTCAAAGTACTGCAAGAATAAAGAACTGTTTTATTCGTTTATAGAAAGTCTTGTATTTCTAGAATATTCTATATTAGATTACTTGACGTACAAGGATACAAATTGTAAACCGACTAGGGTATCCTTGAGCCTATAAAAGGACCCCTAGATTGGCATAAGACGTATGTGATTTTATTAGAGTTTTAGAGAGAAGTTCGATATTATTAGAGTTGTTAAAGATCTACATAATAAGCAGAGTTAGAGTTATTAATAAAATTGTTCAAAGTTAAAGTTATTCTTCTTAGCTTTGTTAAGTAAATTTCGCATACTTAATAGAGTTTGCTCAGTGTTTCTTTGTTAATAACTTAGGATTTATCCGAGGTTATTAAACCTTAACAAGCTATTTAAGTTAGTTTGGTTAGAGTACATCGATCCAACATGCTCACATGTTGTATTGTTTGCTAACACAACAACCATACAATCTCGCCTACTTCTTCTCAAGGCGAATTGCAAATCTTCAAGGCTCCAAGAATAAACTCATTCCCTATGGAATGTTCTTGACGTGCCTCTATCATAATGTCATATATTTTCATCCTTAATTTCAAAGTCCGTTGTACGTACTTGTGAACAAGATGATGGAACCGCTGAACATTTCCCTCATGAAGACGTTCTTCATTCCTGAATCCGCCAACACTCATCAACCATTTGATGATCCATCTAGCGACAACACTCAAGGAACTTAGTAGTAATTCAAATAGGATCAATTCTATTCTATTCGTGCTTTATCAATGTAATCCTATTTTCTTCATGAAATAAAACATCTTACATTTCATATCTTGGTGTTAGAACGTCTTTAAATCAACCTAGGGATATAATCCATTGTCAAGATCATTGCATACCTTTAGTAAAGGTTCTGTCTAGCAGATGGACGGATCCCAAATGTAGTACTAAACGGATCCCTACACTTAGGGAACCGTGGGATCCGGCAAACAGAAAAATGCAATTGCAAGCATTATATTTCAAACATATCCTCAGAACACCTCACACTAAGTTAAACATAGTATTTTAAGGCAAAATTAAGTCCTTATCAAGATAGGTTGATCTTTCCTACTCACACATAACTCACCTAGACCACACTCTAAAACGCTTGTAGGTCTACCGTTTCGTTTTTTTTTCTTCTTTTTTCCCATTACTCTTCCGCTCTTTAACTCACACTTCATTTTTTCCACTTGATCCCTCACATCTAGTCTTAGAAATCTTTCGATTATGGCTAAGTTGATCATAAATCATCCTCACCACAAAATTGATCAAAGTTGATCAAATCCTAGTATTCCCATCTCAAAACCTTTAGGATATTTTCCAAAACACAATCCTAAGTCACAACTTGATCTCTAGGATCATTTAGCTTCAATTGATACTCTCATCTTTAGTGTCATCATTGCTCATTCATTGGTACTCATGAAAGTTCCAAATCCTTCCATAAAAGACAATCATTAGCTACATCACTCACCACCTTCAAGTACTTGAGCACCCCTTCATTTAAGACACTTAGGAAGACTGAAACACTCAAGATGATATAGGTCTTAGATCATAGAAACATCATTTCCACTCTTTCATAGCTGCTGAGAGCCGGATCCCTAGGATTAGCCTAGACGGATCCCTCTGAGAAAGGAACCGTGGGATCCGAATGATAGTATAGGTCAAATCTTGCTAAAACAATCATTTCAACTCATCTTCCTAACTCAAACACTCCATCTCATCTTAAATGAGTTCCTAGATCAGTCCAACCTCTGAAGTTGACTCTTGTGCATGTCAATCATCACATTCCAATGAATCCTAGTGGCTTAAAGCTTAAATGCACTTGCCAAATCTCTTAAGTTATAAACCACCTTGTTAGGACCTCCATAGTCATCACTCTCATCCTAACTTTAAGCTCTTGCAACCTCTTGAAATCATCTCATCATGAGGAAAACCCCAACTAGTAACTTATCCACCAAAGAACCACCCATGAAAAACGCTCGTGTTATACACGAAATCTCCTCAACCAAATCATCTCCCGTCAAGCCTATAAATGATAGAATTCTTCATCATCCAATCAAACCAATCCCCAAAAGGATAGTACCCACAAAACTACCAATGCCAAACACCACCATACCTCCTAGGCCAAACAATAGTATCTCCACTAAACCATCACCATTGGTTCCTAGAGCTATTTCATTTACATCCCCTCTATCATCACCACACCTCTACAACTTAGAGGACTTGCCCCCTGGGACGTCTCATCCGCTTCCGCCGACAACATTCTCCTCATTAGGAGGAATAATGGTTCAAAATCAAGGTGTTGAGTCAACACTTGCTCCGGCTTCCTTTTCGCCGTTTCCATCATATAATCCCATTTAGATTATGAGAATCATCAAAGTCAACTACCCGACCATATGGATGTTGACACTTCTCTACCACCACCATCATTCTTGGTTGAGTCATTCTCAAATGCACCTCCACCAATCCCTCCATCGTTTGAAGCTCCACAAGCCGCTTCACTTGATCCTTCGAATCAAGCCATTTCATTTCATCCACCACCACTACCTAGCCATGACAAAGATTGCTATCATTGTCAACATGTTGAGAGTTTGATACTTGAAGTACGAGAAGACCAACGTTTCATGTTCTATCATCTCCTCGAACGTTTCGACGAGATCAAACCTAAACAAAACTTGAGCTAGAAGATTTTAGTGGTGTCCTAGCATCAAGCGTTAGTTGGTCTAGAAATTCCTAGTCATGTATTTTCTTATTTTCTTAGTTTTTAGAGTCATATATATCATAACTCTAGTTTTATTAAATGGAAATTACATGCTACTTGTTATTTTGCTGAGCATATGTATTCATATCTCATTTATGTGATAACATTACTTGTTATATCACCTTTGCTTATTTTATTCATCAGCCAGACGGATTCCTCAGAATTGCCTAGACGGATCCCTACTAGGAGGGAACCGTAGGATCCGTGAAGACAGAAAGTTTTTCTTTCTACCAACTTAAATCACATTTGCAGGAAATTGTGAATTATACTTGTTTTCTAACCCTTGTTTTGCAGTTATTCAATTAACACATGAAGAATTTGACACCCTAAAGCTAGGGGGAGCTTGGTGTCAAAACAATACGTTGCAAAATTACTTGCAACCTTAGATTTATATTTCATGACTTCCCGTTGCAAAAATTGCAATCATCTAGGGGGAGCACACCCGTCACATAGACGTAATCTTTTGCAAAAGTTAGTTGCAAATAAACTAGATTAGAATTAGTTTCTTGACGCCCTTGCTAAGGGATGGACTCGTCAAGGGAGAGTAACGACGAGATCCTTTCCCGTTAACTTGCTCTCTATTTCTTTCTACTTTTATTTCTTTCACATGTTTTTTCTTAAAAATGATGTGTTGCTTTTCTTCAAAAACTTTTTGTTTCGACAAAAAGGGGGAGAAGAAATTAAAAACAACAAATTCAAACGTTTACGAATTTTAGCTTTTCCTTAAAATAATTTTATGTTTTGTCATCAACAAAAAGGGGGAGATTGTTAATACAAATAAGCCGTTAAAACGTTTATTTATATTTTACGATCTTCTAATATTTTGTCGATGACAAACGTAAAATCATTTTAACGAAACAAATAGAATACGTAAATTGTTTGAGTTAATAGTTTCCTAACACACTTACGTTTTCTCATAAAACACTAAAACAAGTATAAGTGATTTTATGATTTAAATACATATGTACAACAACTAGTGTTTACATATTGGGTAAGCATATACTTAAACTAAGTATACTAAATGGGTAAAAATAAGTATATACTAAATGGGTAAAAACTAGCAAATGGTATTGACCCATAACCCATGGTTTTATATATACCACTTAACCAAGTTCATTGTATCTAGAAAGAAAACCATGGATCAACCCATAACCCATGACCCATGACCCATAACCAAAAATACCCATGGGCAAAGAGGAGCGTTCCACGGATCCCTGGCTTTGTGCTAGCCGGATCCCAAGTGGAAGGGATCCGTGGGATCCGGGGAAACAGTAGGATTTTTCCTCTATAAATAGTGAGCCATTTCTTCATTATATCTCACCCCTTTCCAATACACTTTCTCCCCTGAGTTAAATCTCACTAACCTTAGATCCAAGAGATCTATGTTTGTAGTTTTGTTTTTGTGTGATCTTCTAGGTTCCTCTTAAAGGCAAGATCACCACCTTTGAAGTCGAGCAAGCTCAAGTCCATGAGTTGCCATGCTTCCTCATCATCAAGGCTATTGAAGTCCTCTTATTGATGATCTCTTTCTTTCTTCAAAGAAGTGTAGTGTTGAAGACATTAGTGAAAGATGTCTCAAGTGTCAAGACGAAGATATTAGTGAAGGGTATCTATCGTCTATAGGATAAGCACTTGTGGTAGGTGCTTAGAAGTCAAGACAAGAATCATTAGTGAAAGGTGCTTAGAAGTCAAGACTTGAAGCATTAGTGAAAGGTGCTTCGAAGTAAAGACACAAGACATTAGTGAAAGGTGTCTTGTAGATCTAGTCAAAGGCATTAGTGAAAGGTGCCTTAGATGTACATTCGATATGGTGTGTTTCGATGTACTAGATAGACTAGCATTAGATCCAAGGATATTGATGTCCTTGATGATGTTGTAAAGGAGTATATCTCCTTTGGGATTAGTCGTTGGTGTAGTGTGGTAGTAGTTCCTCCATTGCAATGGAACTAGGTGCTTAGCCTAGTACCTAATAAAGGGTAGGCGACGTTGTGATAGGATTAGTTCTCCTAAGGTGTGAAAGAGCTCGGTGGTTAGCCTAGCACCGTATAAAGGGTAGGCGACATTGTGTTAGGTGTGGTTCGCCTTGGTGTGAAAGAACTCGGTATTTAGCTTTGTACCGGAAAAAGGTTAAGCGACGTTGTGAAGGCTTCTCCGCCATAAGGAGATTGGTGTAGTGTTTACAAACTCTCGAGTAGGTGACTCGGGGAGTGGAGTAGGGCAAGGAAAGTGTCCTTGTAGCCGAACCACTATAAATACTCGCATTGTGGTTTTGTGCTTCTTACTCTTATCTTTTCATTACATATCTTTATATGCTTGTCTATCAAAATCCAACGCACACAACCAAATAGATTGAAATAAGTCGATCTAAATAGTTTAAAAGGAAGTTTTAATTGGTAAAACTATTCAACCCCCCTTCTAGTTTTCCACAACCCTATCCTCTCTTCATCTCTCTAAACATGGCTCTCTTGTTTAATCATAATCCTAGGCCACCCGAATCATCTAAACAACATAATATGTATGATCCTACAAATGGTACCAGAGCCTAGGTTTTGTTGTTTGTGATGATTCGAATAGTTTTTGTATGCGGTTTGTATTGTTCTATGATGCGGTTTGATTATGTTTTCGTGTGGATTAATGCGGTTTGGTTGATGTTTGGATGTTGTTCATGAATATGTTGTTATGAGCAGGTTTTAAATGTTTTTCTACATGGTTTGATGTTGTTTTAATACTGGTTTTATGTCAAATCATTTAAAACAGTATGTTGTTGTTGGTTTTAACTGTTTTTAACAAGTTTTAGCTGGTGCTGAATATGGTATTAAAACTATTTTTAAGTGTCTAATGGTCTAAACGTTTTTATGAATCTGGAAATGACGTTTTTTTGTTGCGGTTTGTGTCCACAAGATGCTTTTCTTCGATGCGATTTGTAGCATGCTCATGGATGTGGTTTGACTGGTTATGTGGCCACTATGCGACTTGTCTTGACAAGTTATCCAGGTTCAATGTACCTGATGCGGTTTGACTTTGGTCAACTGCGATTTGACCAAAGTCAACTGCGGTTTGTCATGATAAAATGATGCGATTTGAGATGTATAAGTCTAAAGCGATTTCTCTAAGTTGCATAATGAAGCGGTTTGTCTGATATTGAATCAGAAGCGGTTTGTGTAAAAGAAGAAGCGACTTGTCTCAAACTAATGATGCGACTTGTATTTCGTTATTGATTAAAAGATGCGATTTATTGACTCATTGACCAAAAAACCAATATACCAAAATCTCACGACCTCATCTATCTACCATCATCGGTCAATGCAAAGAAGATAAGACTACAACCCCAGATCTAGCCTTCATTTCTGATTGCACCTAACTCTAACATCATCTCCCATAACCCATCTATCCTATAGCATACACCATCTCAAGAACCTCATCACATGTAACTATCTCAGATTGCTCCTTTGTTTTTGTTGCATCAATTACTCGTCTAAAGACAAGAACCATTAAAGGAGACTTATATCATCATTGATATAAAATGAGTGACTCAACCTAACGCTTATACAATAAAATCAAAACATGAATCATTAACATAAATGATAGAATAATTTCGATCTCGGTTTGTTTTTTATTTCGTGGCACTCAAAAGTTGCATCAAGATAATCATGAGTCTCACACACGAAATAGAAAAGCTTCATCATTGATCAAGTCTCATTGTAACAAAATGATAAAAACGAGATTTCAGATCCCTCTTTGTTATCTAAAGACCGTTAAAGATCTTGCACACAAAGAAGTCATCATCATCAATCTATATCTTTTGAAGCCTTGCATCATTTTTTTTGTTCGAAAATATTGAAATAATTTTAACAAATCTGTTAATTTATTCCAATGTTTCGTTAATAACCATAAACTAAAACGTTTACAAGGATGAAAACCTACCCGTCACCACACATAGATCTCGTTGCTATCTCAAACTCTAAACCATCCCTGTGGCAGTGACAACATCAAACCATCCCTGTGGTGATGTGCGCTTGATTACATGAGTAATTCATGCGTTTTAATTCGAAGAAGAATAAAAGGGACGAATGGCTTTTTTGTTGATTGGAACGTTTTGACTAAAGGGATTCTCTGGATATGTGGGGGCAGACAAACCAGTGAGAGAGATTAGGGTTATCTGAGATTAGGTGTATGTGTGGTTATGAGACTTTTATACTCCCCGTCAATTTAGGGCAAATATCATTTTTCTAATGGGCCTAGTGGAGATGTGGAACGGGTATATTGAGTCAGTAAATTTGGGTATATTGATTCATGAAATGTGCCGGGATAGAAATTATAGATGTTATCTCTAGTGATATTTTGGAACTGATTGTTGGCTTTATGTGTTACTAGGATGAAAAATGTGAAATGGCCATTTTCATAACCCGTATTATTGAGTGTTATTTGGATATGATTGTTTTGGATCGAATTATATTTTGTTGACCGGATTTGGACTAGGACTTGGACGGTTAATAGATCGGACGTTGTATGCAAAAGATGTGGGGCCGTGAATTCTTATCATTTTTTTGATCCGTTTGTGTGCTTTGAAGTAATGAACAGATGGCCTTCCCATAATTAGATCATTTTTATGAGATTTGATAATATGAGGTTTTATGAGATTTAGATATTGTGAAATGAGACTTGAAGATGAGATTTATTGAAGAGATTTATAAATAAGATTTGTGTTAATGAGATTTGGTGTAATGATGAGATTCGTTGTGTTATGCGTTTTGATCCTTGGGTTTATGCTCTTTCACAGAGAATATTATGTCATGGCTTGAATTGCTATTGGAACTTGGTTGACTACGGGGTTTTGTGTTCGGTATTTCTTATTTGGACTTGAAGTGGGGTTTTGTTGCTCACATTATTTCTTCAGCAAGTTGATTCTCACAAGATTACAAAGTGTTCTTCTCAAAATATTTCTAGTGAATGGGCGTATAATGTGTTGCTGATTCTGAAGCATCAAAACCAGCAAGGGGGAAGGAGACATGCATCTAAACGCGAGTAAACTTGATGAGCTTAATACTTCTAAGTGATTGAAGAAATCCCGGGAAGACATATGTCATTACCGTAGAGAAACTCAAGGTTTGACTCATGGCGTTTAGTGTTCTTATTCCAACTATGTGTGGGAAGAGATGGAAGAGTTAGTTTCTGAAGATAAAAGAGGTACACAAGTGTGTGATGATTTTGATGTTATCGCAATCATCAGGGGAGAGAGATTGTGTACATTGGGGACGCTCAGATATTTCACTTGAGAGGTTAATCAGTGATTCAGAGATATAATCACTTATTATGGAGTTAACATCCGCAGAGATAATCAGTGATTCGGCCTGCTTCTTCAATGTTATCAGTTATTCTCTCTTTGAGCATTCGGGTACTTCGGGTTCTTGAGCTTCATACACTTTCTTCAGGGGAGAGAAAAGTATACATCAGGGTTATTCTTTGGCTATCGGACTTAATCTGCTACTTCGATGGTATAAGTTTCTCAGTCTTCGGGTATATGTGTATTCGGGTTCGTGAGCTCTAGTCTTAGAGACTGACTGCATCAATTCAACTACTTGGGGGAATTGTTCTCTTGACTCCTTTTGGAATGGATCGCTTCAGACTTCAGTGGAAAAGGAATTTGAGAAGAGTCATTCAAGCGTGGGATGATACGTTGTTGTTTTTCTTCTTGATGATATAACCCAGAACGAATAATCACAAAGATTGTTCTTAAAAGGAGCAGCAAGATCGATGATAATGGTGTGCTTCTTTGTGCACCTGGCTAAGGCAAGCTTGAAAGAAAGCTTTGAATCTGCTCAGCATAAGGATTTTCGGTTTGGGGGGAAGCTGCCAAAGTCTCTCTTTCTTAAAGGCTCATGGTCTGACTATGCTGGAGCCTCGGAAGCTTTGGTAGTGAAAGTTTAAGAGATGACGATTTCTATCTTCAATGACGTGCTGTTCGATATCCTTATCTCGGTACTCGTATCGTCATCTTCTTAATCTATATCATCTACTCTATCTTTGTAAATATTCTATCAAAAAAACCAAATACAAAAATATAAAACCAACAAAAAGAAAATAGAAAAATATAAAACCAACAGAAACCCATAAAAATCAGAAAATTTGAAAATACCAAAAATATTTTTTTTCTAATGACATGTCTTCTGGTATTGATAACATCTACGGTCTTAGAAATGTCATTCAACAATGGCACGGGACCATAGATGAAGTTTGAGCAGGAGGTGTAAATATTATTTTCCAAAACATGTCTCATAAATTTGCTTGCAGTTATCTCAGACTGTGACCCATGCTTAAACCATGGTTTGCTATTATTTCAGATAGCAACCCGCTCTTCAAAATAAGGAAAGTGCTGCACTAAACCAATTTTCAAAAATTTCATGCACTTGTCCTAAAACAAAAATGAGGAAAGTATGTCTAAGGACTGCTGTTCCTACTCAAATATTTTTCCTTCTAAAATTCTTCAGAAAAATATTTGTTTTAACAAAATGGTGGTAAATGAGTTGCTTGAAAATCAATCTGAATCATGATTTTCATTAATTTGCAAAAATCAATCAATGACTTCAGCTTATCTAAAACTTTTCATAGAAAGAGTCATTGATTGAGGGGGAGAATGTTTTTCAAATTTACATCATCTAACGGGCTTTCTTAATCATCCTACGTGCTTATCAGTAAAAGATATTTTCCTATGTTGAAGGACTAGGATTCTAGGATGTGATTGTTAGGATTAGATGATTATAGTTTGATGAACACATTATTCCCATGCCTTTTATGATATGATTGATATGTTGGATTGACTTTTATTAGTCGATTGTTGTTTGGGTGTTGTCGACCACCATATATCTGTTTGTATGTCCACTAACATATGCAGATAAGATGGTTTATAAGATTGTTCCCGATCCGGATCCCACAAATGAAGATGATTGGATGCCAAAAGGAAAGGGTAACTATATCTTGGGTCAACAAGAAGAAACGGAGCTTAATTGGATCTCTCTATGGATAAGTTGGCACGATAGATGCAACTTCAGAGGTCTCACTGCATTAGCAGATGGTTTTCTTCCAGCCTTACAGCAACAACAGAAGCTTCTCAACCACCTAACGTATCTTTGTGCAGGACAAGTAGTGGATGATACCATTTTAAAACAATTTTGAAAATATTGTTTTGAAAATGGAAAAATATTGTTTTGAAAATAAATTGGACTCAAATTTTGGAAATCAACCGGACTTCATTTTAAATCTAAAGTCACTCAATCAACGACTACGGTCATCGATTGAGGGGGAGAGTGATTTCATATTAAATATTTTCAAAAGATATTTCATCAAAGAGTCTGTTTGTACAATAATAAGTGGTGATCTAAAGATTTAATGTTATGTCATGGTATGATTTTCTTTAAAACTCAAAGATCTTACAAAATGAAATTTTTTCTCTTCTTGTTTGATTGTGAAATTGTTATATTTTACTTAAAGATCTCTTAAAAACTATCATACCTGATACTAACAATCTTTAATGTCTATAATTGGTCCTCATCAGTCAATTTCAAAAATTAAATCAAGCCACGTCTTTCCCCAAATTTTTCTAAATGATTTAAATTAATTGGGATCACAAATCTCAATTGGTTTGAAATTTTTGATCGGGGGAGAGATCGTGATTTAAATCTCAAATCGGTTTTAAAGGGTGATTGTTTCAACAGCACTCCTTCCTTCATGTGCCAAATGATTTTGAAATACATAATGCACATGATTGTGGAGGAGCATTAACCATAAACCAGAAGAGCTTCTAAATCAGGCACATTTTCTCCCATGTTTTCCAAACCTTATTAAATCACTTGGGATCCAAAATCTCAAAGGGTTTGATATTTTTGATCGGGGGAGAAGTTGTGATTTAATAATGAAATTTGATAAAAGGTGATCGTTGTGATTCAAATGTGCATACTGCTCTCCCATATGTGCTAAACGCTTTCGAATATCGAAGTAGATATTGAGGGGGAGCATTTCAAAAAGAAAATAAACTTTCAAGGTACATAGATTTCTATGTTTCAACATAAAGTACCTTGATTGACTTTCTAATGGTTTCCTAATGGCTATTGTGATCGTGGATGTACTTTAAAAGAACTCTTTCCTTTTTTTGCTAAAATAATTGTGAAAATATCCATCGCACATTTTGAGGAGGAGAATTTACCAAGAAAATCAAATGGTTTTTTCCACGGAAATTGTGATCAAGAATATATTTCAAAGAACTCTTGCCTCCATGTGCTAAACAATTTCAAAATCATATGCACATGTTGAGGGGGAGCATTTCTAAAATGATCAAAACAATTAAGGTACAAAATGCTTTGATTTTATATCACAAGTACCTTGATTGATTTTTCAATTGGTTTCAAGAAGGAAAGAACAATACCAAAAGACCGACCAATTTACTTTATGCATGGTGTTATAAGGATGGTTAGGTTAGGTATTCGTTCCCACGATCCCGCCAGAGCCGGAGGGATCTACCCAGGGACAATCCACTAGATAGTGTAGAAGTCCTTAGGTATGATGAAAAAAAATGGAGAAAAATGAGAATACGGGACGAGTGCGGACTGAGACAGAGCTAGTACTGGAATAAAAACCCAACAAGGTTCTAGTTATGAAGTCTCGGTAAGCACTGAAGGGGTTGAGGAATGAAAAAGAATTGAATGTGAAAAGGGTGAAAAGAAATAGCCCTCCATTAATTCAACCTTAGGGCAGAAACCGGGTTCAATACATATGCTACTGGTGTTTACTAAGGTAACACTGGTATTGAAGACAAGACGTCATGGACCCAGTGACGCACTGCACCTAACTTCCCAAGCTACTCAAGTTCCTCTTAAAAGGACTTGTTTCATTCTCACGGGGAACCTACATTATCTATCGACTTTCTCTTAGAGATTGTTGACATTGAAGAAGGAGACCCTCTCCCTAGTCTCCAGCATAGGAAACCAAATGTGCACAATTGAGTCTAGAGCCAAGAGATCATTCACAAAATCTCATTAGGACACAAAATTAATGAAGACTTGCTGTTTCACACAATGTGAAAAGTAAGAATATATTAAGATGGAAATCCTTGTAGAGCTAACATCAAACAAGCTCTTGGTGGGTGAAATGTGAGATCTTTTCTAAAGATCAAACTTGTGACAACTGGATAGAAACGATGGGGCAATTCATTCTTGAATCAACCTTGGTCTAGGAAATGAATTGACGAATACTTTTGGAAAACCGTTTGATGTGCAAATCTTCTTTTCTCTAGCACATCGAATGTGTATTCATATTTCAAACACAAAAAGTATCTCTGGTTGAAAAAATACTTTTGGAAAAACCGTTCGATGTGCAAATCTCTTCTTTTCTCTAGCACATCGAATGTGTATTCTTTTTCAAATACAAAAAGTATTTTTGACTGAAAATTGATCTTTCTTATAAAACCTTCGTCGTATTGCAAGATTCTTTCTTCTAAGCAATACGCGATTGTTTTTCAAATCATTTTTCATCAATCAGTGAATCTCAATTTGCTGGTTCACTCACTCCATGTTGTCTTCTTTGAGACGTTCCGGTTTGAGAACAGCTAGAACAGCTGTGAAACCCTGTCAAGGAGATTCTTTGGAATTATACCTGATTACAGGCAGTACTTGTACTGATCAACGGAGAACCGTGGGCCGTGTACCTCAATTCAACAAAAGTGATCAAAGACACTTTCACGTGTTTTATTGCTAACTGTTGTTTGCAGGTACATTTGGACGGTTGCAGCTGATCAGAATTGAGAAGTCAATCCAAAGCCGCATGCTCACAACATCCACACTTAATTAAAGAAATCATGACAAGTGCATATCTACATAACCTGGCTCTGATAGCTGCAAATATCATGAACCAGTAAAGCTTCCGCTACTCTGATGGAAAGATGTCATGATCCAAAAAGTGTGAGCATGTCGGTCCAAAAGTCACAACATCACATGATGGCAACACAACAAAGGGTGATCCAGAGATTTACTGTGGCTGATGATCTCAAAGTAAGCTCGAAGATCATCAAGATGTGGATCAGATCAAAGACCTCCACTTAAAGTACAAAGTAATCGAACTTTGAAGAATCACTGCTAAAGCACAAAGATGCAGATGTTGAAGAATTAAAGTCTACGAGCTCAAGACTGAAGATTAAATAGAATGCTAAGATTCGAAATGTAAAACATGGGGTGACCTCCCTTAGGGGGAGATTGTTAGGAATTTGAAATTCCATAGTGAAGTGTCGGTCACCCCAAATATAATCTAGCATAAGTTAGCTCGTAGACATATCGTTATTTACGTTGTTTAGTAGTTAATTAGTTAGTTATTAGCGTAGATTAGTTTATGGTAACACCGTGGAGGAAGGACGGGTCTTTACCCACTGTATGCCTTATCCACAGCCCGACAGGAGGGCGTTTAGTTTGTAACTATAAATACCCTTCCCACTAAGGGAAGGGTGGTGCTTCATTGATAATCTAACCTTTTCTCTTTTGTTTATCTCTCTAGAATCACCCTCTCCTCTCTTCATCTCTCTAAACATGGCTCTCTTGTTTAATCATAATCCTAGACCACCCGAATCATCTAAACAACATAATATGTATGATCCTACACAACAGGAAGGAATTGATTATGAAGAGGTTTTTGCTCCTGTGGCAAGGATTGAAGCTATCAGACTATTCCTGGCCTATGCATCATACAAAGACTTCACAGTATACCAGATGGATGTGAAGAGTGCTTTCCTCTATGGAAAGATTGATGAGGAGGTATATGTCTGTCAACCTCCAGGCTTTGAAGACCCCACCTTTCCTGAAAAAGTATACAGGATTCAAAAGGCACTCTATGGTCTGCATCATGCCCCAAGAGCTTGGTATGAAACTTTGGCCAAGTATCTTTTGGGCAATGGCTTCATGATGAGTGTCTAAATACTCATCATTTTTGTACCATTTAAACTGCAAAAACATCTGAAAACACTCAGAAATGCATCAAAATGATAAAAATATCACAAATAAGTGTTTTATGTGTTTCAAATGCAAAAATACCAAAATCAGATGAAAAACGTATCAAGTTTGCATAATTGGCAGTTTTAGTCCCCCAAGTTTCAAAAGTTGTCAAATCTAGTCCCTGGTCATTCCAAAAATTATAAAAAGTCATAAAAGGTCCTTGGGATTCACAAGTTGTAAGAAATTGTCCTTTGAAGTTTAAAAATCACAAAATGGCAACTTTGGTCCCTCAACTTTGAAAAATGACAAAAATAGTCCTCGGATATTTAAAAATGAAAAATTATCAAATATTATCCTTGTACTATTAAAGATTGGCAAGTTTGGTCCTTTTGACAAGTTTGGAAAAACTACAGGTTCAGTCCCTTAAGTTTGGTTGAATTGCAAAATTGGTCCTTGTGTATTAAACAAACCAAACGGACCCTCTTTTGTATTATTAACCCAGCCAAAACCCCAAAGAACCCCCTGTCAATAAGCCTGTGACCCCCCATTTTGAACCCCCACTTATTATTAAAACTCGGTCAAACTAAGTCAAACGCGCCAAAAAAACCAGATACACTGTACATCCTCCTCACCCAAACCTGCAAACCAGAAACCAGAGTGGTTTCCTCCACTTGCCTGGTTTCCACCTTTCCACCTCACCTCCCCAGCTGTATACCCACTCCCTTCCACCTCTACAATCTCCCAAACTTCTTTAATTGCAAATACCTGCTCAAGACTTTTTTGGCGCCAAAATTCCAAATGTACGAATATGATGAGTTTGATGGATCCAATGGCTGAAATAGGTGGGAAACACTCAGAGATGTCGACAGAGCCTAAAAGATCATTATAAAGGGGAAAAGAAGCAATGTAGAAACATATCTAGTGTAATTTTTAATTTCCTATGTCGTTTTAGTTAATTTTCAAATTCAAGTGTAATCTTAAGCTTTCAAGTACTGTATTTGTCAATTTTAGTGTATTTTACAACTTTTTCAGTAATCAATTTCAAAGTTTTAGTATCATTTTCAGTTTATGCAAATTCCAAGTTCAAAAATCTCATGTGAGTTTAATGTTGTTGTTAGTTGATGCTTTGGACTTATAAGCTAACATAAGCTCCTAGATAGCTTAATAAAGCTATTAGAAACCTTTAAAACTCAGTTTAGTATCAAAAAGAAAAAATTACCAAAAATACCAAAAAAATTAGTTAAAAATAAAAAATCAAAGGAAATGGAGATCAAAGCTGGAGCAGGGTGAATACTGGATTGCCCTTGGGTTTAGAGCTTCTTGGGAAGCTATAGGAAGTGTTTTCAAGCTTTGGCTCTCAGTTTTCACTTGGAATCCATTTTGTAAGCCTTTTGTTCCATTTTGGCATTTCACTGTTAAAGTCATTTGTTAGCCTAAATCTTTGTATCTTTATGTTTCTAAGTTGTAGTTAAGTCAAATTAAACATTAAAATAGTTAGCTTGTTCTTTAAAATTTGTAGTTACTAAAAATCTTATTTTAAACAGTTATTATAGCATAAGTGTAATTTCTTAGTTTTATGTTGTTAGTGTTATTGTTTAATGCTTATTTAGCTTCATTATATGATAATATAAGGTTAGGAATCAAATGCATGGTCTAAATCTGTGAAACTCTTTGGAAATCACAAAACCAGTCTAGTTAAAGGTTGTTTGGTTTTACCTTGTTAACTGTGGTAGAGCTTGTTTGTGTTATTGTTCTTGGTTGTTTTATGTCACATTAGTGCATAATAACTCATAGCAACATTAAAAACCAGTCCTTGTTTGATCAAAAGTCAAATTCTTCTTTAATCTCAAACCACTTGTTAACTGTTAGGATTTAGGAAGCAAATCTCATCAAAGTAGCTTATAACTTGGTACTTTAGCTTAAATTCATCTTATTATAGCTTATTTTAACATACTCAGTCCATAGAATCAATTATAAGTTCATAAAAGTCAACTTATTAGTTTAACTTTAAAAGTCAAATTTTCAGTTTAGTCGTTTTTGAATAAAATAGATAATTTTATATAGGACTTAATAGTAAGTTTCAAGATTTGAGCTTTTGGGATATTAATATTCAACTGCTCATCTTTATCATAGTATTTTTAATAATCTCTAGCTAGCTTATTAAACTGCTTAATTTTTGGTTTTTTTAAGCCCTTTCTGAAAATAGTGCCCTGTGCACAGTTGAGTGACCCTTTTTCACAAGCTCATCAAGAGCTTATTAGTGAACCTCAGCTTATGAACCTTGGATTTTTGGAAAGCCAATCTAGCCATTTCACAGGTCCAGTGCTTATTTTCCATTTTGCAGCTTATTTGGTAGGGCTGCAACAAGCTTTTAACTTGTCCCATTTCTGTGTACACTAAGCAATCAGTGGTTTACAAGCTTTTTCACAAGCTTGTCATAAGCTCATTAGTCAATCCTAGTGTGTGAGCTTGGATTTTTTAGAAAGTCCACCAGCCCATCTTGATACCTCAGTTTTTGTTTTGAGCTTTTAAGCTTATTTCATAAGCTAAAATTGCTTGTGAAAATGGCTGAAGGCCTGTTTGTTTGGTAGATTAGAGTAAGTGCTTATTAGCTTATTTATAGCTTATCAGTGTGATTATCTGTGCTTTTTAGCTTCATCTAAGTAGCTTTAGCTTGTTTGTAGCTTATTTCACCTTTGGTTCCAGTTTGTAAGCTTGTTTGAGCTTAAATCATCAAAATAAGCTCATAAGTTCACTGTTAAACCAATAAGCCTTCAAATAGCTTATTTTTAAGTTGTAAAATTTTTGTTTTTATAAAAGTTGCTTATAATCAGTAGTTAAATATGTTTAAAAAAGAAAAAACACAAAAACATCATTTTAAAAATAGTGATAGCATTTATTTAATAGAAATTAGTTTTTTAATTTTCTTTTCAGCTTATTATTAAGCACTTCTTATTTTTATAATTTTCTTAGTTTTCTGTCATCATAGGATACTTTTATAAAAAAGTTCAGAATTTTCTTAGCTTGTTTAGTATTTATTAGAATTTAAAATAGTTAAAAGTATTAAATAATTAATAATAAATAAATAAAAAGCATAAAAAATATCTTTTCAGTTTTAAAATTAGTTTTATAATATTTTAGATTTTTCTGAGTTAAAATTTTATTTTTCTAGGTTAATTTTGTATTTTCTTGTATTTAAGTGTATTTTAAATAGTAATTAATTAATAATAAATAGATAAAAAGTGTAAAAAATATATTTTCAATTTTAAAATAAGTTTTATAATATTTTAGATTTTTATAAGTCATAATTTAATTTTTCTAGCTTAATTTCATATTTTATTATATTTTAGAGTATTATTAAATAGTTTAAAATAGTTTTTAATTAATAATAATTAAATAAATAGTAATAAAAATAATTTTAATTTTCCAATAATTTTCTTTTATTATTAAGATTGTAAAAATATCATTTTCATATTTGTAGGTCTTTTATTTCTTAAAACTCACGTTTTATTTTGTACGTTTACGTAATATTTAATAAACGTACGTATTTAAGTTTGTTTAATCTGATTGTTGTGCTTTACAATTCTGTATCCAAATACAATTCCAATCAATCAGTAGTGTAGTTATCAATCAAAATCCTTACTGATCATTATCCTTAGTGATCATTCGACATCTGAACGTTTTTAAGCACCATTAATCCTCCGTGGGACTTAACGACCTGGGAATCCACTATATTCCAAGGGAAATTGCATTGGTTTTAGACTGTTTGAATTTTATTACGGTTGACCATTCACAAGTGGTTGACTTGTGTAATAAACTTGACGGTTGGGATCCAATCACTTCAGAAGAGGGAAGATTGATCAGACTCTATTCATCCAGAATGTGAAGAATGATATCCTGTTGGTTCAGATTTATGTAGATGACATTATTTTTGGCTCAACCAAGCAGGATCTATGCAGAGAGTTTGAAAAATTGATGCATGATAGGTTTCAGATGAATTCTATAGGAGAACTCACCTTCTTTCTTGGGCTACAGGTCAATCAAAAGACAAATGGCATATTTATCATTCAGGATACGTATGCCAAGGAGATTTTGGTGAAGTTTGGCTATGAAAATACAAAGATTGCAAGCACCCCTATGGAGCATAATAAGCCACTACTTCTAGATGCTGATGGTGAAGAGGTTGATCAGCACCTCTACAGGTCAATGATTGGATCATTGATGTATTTGACTGCCTCCAGACCAGATATTATGTTTGCAGTGTGTACATGTGCAAGATTCCAAGTCTCTCCAAAGCTTTCTCACATGCATGCTGTTAAAAGAATATTCAGATATCTAAAAGGCCATGCGCACCTAGGTCTTTGGTATCCTAAAGATTCTCCCTTTGATCTGGTAGCTTACTCTAACAGTGACTATGCTGGGTCAAGTCTTGATAGGAAGTCAACCACAGGAGGATGTAAGTTTCTTGGTGATAGGTTGATTTCATGGCAGTGCAAGAAGAAAAGCATTGTGGAAAACTCTACAACTAAGGTTGGGTATGTAGCTGTTGCAAGTTGTTGTTGTCAAGTTCTCTGGATTCAGAATCAGATGCTTGATTATGGGTATAATTTTATGGGCACTGTCATTTACATAGATAACAACAGTACTATATGCATTATAAAAAATCCATTTGCTCATTCAAAAACTAAACATATAGAGATAAGACATCACTTTATAAGTGACTGTAATGAAAAGAAACTCATCCAGGTTGATAGGATTGATACTAAGTTTAATGTTGCAGATATTTTAACAAAAGCTTTTGAATTGGGAAGGTTTCAGTACTTGGTCACAAGTATTGGGATGATTCATCCATAATATGTCTTATCTCTCTCTATTTTGTAAAGTTTTGTAAACTGGTGGTTAGTACTGATTGTTATCTAGTTAATACTGCTGGTGTAAAGTTAATACGGATTGTCAAGAAAATATCTTGGATTGTGTTTTCTTGGTTTTGGACTAACTTTTCAGGCATAGCACAAGCAGTATGGATGTGGTTTGGTGATTAACTGTTACAACAAATATGGTTCACTATGGATGCAACCTCATGATGGAACTTGCTGTAACTCTGGATGCCAAAGCATTATGTGGCATCTTGTGGTATAATAAACATGAATTGATGGTTTCAGTTAGTCAGGCTCATTCTGCACTAACCCACTCTGCCATTCTATCGGTTTACAGATAGTATGACTAGCCCAAGGGCATCTTGCTTAGAGAACAGCGAGCAACCGTGAATCCAATACTTGTGTTGGAGGCAACACCTGCCACGAGCTGGAAACCCTGTCAGGAAGGCCCTTTTAATGGGACTATCCATCACAAGCAGTGCTTGGCACTGAAACCATTAGTTTTCACCAAACCAGAGGCCATGTAAGGCCGACCTTGATTAAAGTGTCTGTCACCATACTTAATCCCTTCAAAATGGGGTTTCAGTATTATGATTTCCAAACTATGAAATAATATTGATGGGTAAAGTTAATACTGATGGTTATAAGTTAGTACTGATAAGCTTAGTTAGTACTGATGAACTAGCCGTTAGTACTTATTCCAAAAGTCTGTTATGCAATGATTACTTTTGCAAATTGAGTTGTTACCGCCTGTTTGTTTATATAAGGGTTTCCTAATTGGATTATCTTTACTTATTACCAAAAATATTTACAAGGCGGTCCAATCAAAATTCTCCAATTCTCTATATATTGCATAACTTTTCAATTGCTTTCACCACAATTCACTAAAGACTTTTGCGATCAAATCCCACTTTAATAACCCTAACTCTTATTGCTAATGGCTCCTCTTGATTTTCAGGACAAGCACAACATGGTGGCGTGCTTGGACTTACCAGAAGGCAATGAAGAGTTCACAGAGATAGTAGCCTTCCTAAATCGAAGCAGAATAAGGTTTGCTTTACTTTTAAACCCTACTATCTTATGTACCCCTGTCAGAAAGTTTTGGCAAACTGCTTTTGCCTCAACAACTGATGAAGGGGTCCAACATTTAACTGGAACAGTGGATGGCACTCAAATTGTTATTACTGAAGCTTCTCTAATAGAACATCTTCATCTTAGGGATGCTGAAGGTATTAGCACTTTGCCAGCCACTGACATAATTGAACAACTTTCATTGATGGGGTATAGACATGACAACACTTTTAACTTTCATAAAAATCAATTTTCCCCACAATGGAGGTTTCTGATTCATACCCTCTTACATTGTCTGAGTTACTAAAGGACTGGCTGGGATGCAATCCCCACAAACATAGCCACAGCCTTGATCTGCCTTGCAACAGGCAGGGTATTCAACTTTTCAAATTATATTTTTGAGGGTATGCTTAAAAATGCTTTAAGTAAAACCAAGTTTCTGATGTATCCCAGGTTTATTCAATTATTTTTGGATCTTTAGAACCAAAACTTGCAGCCTCACAAAAATGTTTATCCATCAAAACTCCTCACAGCCAAAGTTTTCTCTAATATGTTAAGGGTTGTGGTAGGATATAGTGGGGTTGTAGTGCCTTTGTTTTCTAACATGCTTCTTGCAGAGGGTGAAGGACCATCAAGCACAGATGGCTCCCAACACAAACCCACAGATGGTGATCAATCTTCAACCCAACAACAATCATCAACCCGTAGGCATACCAGAAATGAGAGTGGGACAGCTCAGACCCATTCTCCTCCTCACACTGAACCAAATGAGCCTATCTCAGATGATGCAGGAGATAGAATTGTTAGGACTGCCACTACTCCACCAAGCTTAGAGGTTGGTGAAGACAGTGGTAACATACCTAAGACCCAACCCATGCCAACACCTAGTGAGAAACCCTCACAGGGTGGACCCAGTCAAAGGCTTAAAATGGGGGGGGTGCATCTGCTCAGGCTAGGCCTGGGAGTGCATCTCAATTGCCCAATGACCCACCTCTCTCAGCAGGTAACACAGCTGGAAGTGGTGAGGGTAACTTGACACTTAAAGATATGACGGAATTGTACAGGTTTCTTTGTCAAAAGGTGAAAAGGCTGGAAATTGCTTTGGAGGAGAATAAGAAAGATGCATCAAAAGTCCATACCAAAGTGCTCCTAAAGATGAAAAGGCTATAGCATCAAGTTAACCTTCTCTCAAAGCCTACTACAACAACTTCTCCAGTCACTGCATCTCAGAAAAGAAAGACCAAGTTCAGGGTATCTAGTACTTCCACAAAGGATTCTGCGAAACAGGGGAGGAGTTCTGATATTCAAGGAAGACAAGAATTTGGTCAATGGCAAGGTGGTGCAACATTTCAAAGCCCTTTTTATGAAGAAGAGGAATTTCAGGTTAATAAAGATGTTGAAGAAGTACTTAGTACTCCTACAAGTACTATCAGTACTATCCTAGTTAGTACTGTTAGTGTTGTAGTTACTTTTAGTACTATGGTTAGTCCTCCCGGAGTTCCACAATCCGTACTAAGCCCAATCATTCAAGTAGCTGCTGATTTACAACAAATGACAACTACAGAGGCTACCACCATCACTACCACTCCACATGAAGACAGTGATGAAGAAGAAAGAGAAAAACATGCAGTTCTGGGACTACGAACCTTGAAGAAAAATGTCCCTATCTCTCCTACTTACAAGAAGCCTCCAGTTCTATACTTAAGGAAGAAGTCCAAGTCAGTAGCATCCAAGCCTAAGGAAAAAGGGGTTGTTATCAAAGAAGGAGGTGTCCTAGCATTACCAACCTCCTCAGCTCCAAAGATTGATCCCAAAGATAAAGGCAAGGTTATTTTGGAAGAAGAGCCAAATAGGAAGAAGCTCTCTAAAGCAGATATTGATAGGCTAAATGAAGATGCTGCAAGGGCACTTGCAGCACAATGGGATGAGGAAGAGTTGCAGGAAGAAGCTGCAAAGAAAGAAAAACAAAATATGGCTAAGATTGTTGAAGACTGGCAGACATGGGATGAAATGAGAGCCAAAGTAGAAGCTACCAAGGAGGTACAACAGAAGCTGCAACAAGATCAAGGTATAAGTGTTAATGAAGAAGCTCTGCTGTTCAGTGAAATTTTGGCTAGAAGGCAAAGTCAGTTCAGGCAGCAAAGGGAGATTTAAAAGCATTCAAAGCCTCCTACCAAAAGTCAGCAGAAGATGTATCTCAGCAAGTACATCAAGAATTCAGGTGAAGAAAGTAGAACACTGAAGCAACTGAATCAACTGTCCTGGGAGACTCTCCAAAGACTTGCTGATACAGTTCAAAGAAGATTTCTCAACTTCAGGCCTATGCAATCAGATGATACTCTTAAAAGGTCACAGCCCATAGGAAGCTACAAAAGACCATCTGAAGAAGGTGCTTTCTCAATTGCTCCAAAAAGATTGAAATCCTCTGATGAAGATGAAGGTGGACTACTGAAGACAAGCTCAATAGGATGATGCTGATTGAAGCTCCTGAAGAAGCATTGTACTCAGAGCCCATCAACACTAGATATCCAATCATCAACTGGGATATCTATACTGAAGAAGGGAATGGCATTGGTGGATTCACAGAGCTGGTGGAAGGATAAGTGCATATTTGTACTTAGTGGATCTGTTTACAGTCATTGACAGGGAAGATTTGCTTAAGATGTGGGAACTAGTCAAAGACACGTTCAAGAACAAAGATCCAGATAATGACAAGGATCTAGAGCTACTCTATGAACTCCAGAACATCTTTGAACCTGATCCAACAGGAGAGCAATGGAAGTTTCAACCTGGTGATGAAGCTCTAAGTTGGACTTTGCTAGATTCTTGTGGACTGCACCTTGTTACTACTTGCAATGGAACATATATACACATCTTGGTTGAAAGAACATACCCACTTGCACTTGGAACTCTTCTACAAATGTTGGATGCAGGGCTAAGGATGGGAAATGCTATTGAAATGGCCAAGGAGTTGCTGCAGAAGATTTTTGATCAGGCTGGAAGACCTAGCAGAAGAAAGTGATGTTTGGAAGAATCCTCAAAGACTGAAGAAACTTGTGATTCAAAAACCCAATCACAAGTTTAGGGGAGGATTGTTAGGAAATTCACAAATGGAGTTAATACTTATAGCTTTGGATTTAGTACTGATAGTGGTATTAGAAAAGTAATAACTAGTTAGTACTGATAGTTCAATAGTTAGTACTGATAGTGATGAGTTTGTGCTGTTCTATATTAAGAATGTCGTGTATGGTATGTAACAGCATATCTTCTATACCAATAGAAGATATGATACGTTTAATACATAGTTATCTTTGTAAGGGATCTCCTTAGTGTATAAAAGGAGATCCTAGCTAGGTCAGAACAATATACATACTCTAGCCATCTTAAGAAAAGCTTCAAGGTTGTAAACCCTAGTACTAGGAGAGTACTCGTATTATTCATTAATAATATTGAAGCAGTTGGTGTTACACTTGTGTTTACTTTAATCTTCTAAATGCATTCAAGTAGATTCTGCATACTTGTGTGTATCTATAACAAAGTTTCTCATTGTTGTTTTGGAACCATCCAAGGTAACTACACGTTTACAAGCTAAGTGTTCTAGATCCAAGGTTTGGGACTCCACAATATTTTTAATGAACAATGATGTTTTATGTTATTCAGTTTCCTTTAGTTGCTTTGTAGAATTTTTAGTGTGATAAGAAGACCTTTGCTCACTCACACTGAACTTAGAAACACTTAGGCTGTGTTTATATCCAAATAGGGGGTGACCGTTGGGTCAGTAAATTCCAAAACTCCCTGAAACAAGGATTTGAAGATAAAATAACCTAAGTGTTTAATAACCTTAAACATACGCAAGTCACTGAATGAACAATTGTTCAGTAAGTTATCTTTAAGAAGCTCAGAACAAGCCTAAGAAGAAAGGTTTTCCATTCAATGAGGCGGGACTCAGTGAATGATACCTGATCCTAAAAAGAAGATGATGGATTAAGTGAGTAATGACAATAGCTAACTGAATCCCCAGTCTCCTCACCAACTATGAAGACTGAAGACATAAAGCCTGAAGACATGAAGACTAAAGTAAAGGTGGGATAAAGCGGAATAAGTTTGAAGGATAAGAGAGTGTCCTTATCTGCACAAGTCAACTTACCCTGATTGGATAAAAGACCAATAGTGTGTCAACACTGATGCTAGGAAAGTAAGCATGTTCCTTGCTAGAAATAGCTTTGTGTAACAGAGACCAAATACGTAAGGTATTTTGTCATCTGAAGCTTATGTCAGTCTTGTCTTTTAGGAAAACGGTTGTATTTCATACTTGTATAAATAGCAGCTATAAGGTGGAGTAAAAGGGTTAAGCTTGTGCACTAAATGCTTAGACATTCACAAGCCCTTTTACTCCTCCAAATACAACTAAGTCCCTGAGGTTAGCTTACTTGGTTAGCATAGTCGTACTTAAGCTTAGCTTAAGTTTAGTGAGGAGTACACCATACATTGTCATTCAATCCCATGTGTCTTTCCGCAAGCACTTGGGCAATATATTCTTTGATTAACTTTTAATAAGAATATAAACGTTGAAAAAATCTCATCTATTTTACTTTACGTTTTAACTTGTTAAACTGTTTTTCAATCAACATTGCTAAGCCATGGAGCTTGGATAGATTAACTTTGTCGTTAATTCTAACCAAGTTATAGGAAACAACAAGAAGCATAAAAAAATGTTGTTTAAACAAACCTATAACCTAAAACTACTCCAAAGGAAGCTGTGAAATTCTTTTTGTCAATGTCAAGATGAAGATTGCATAGAAAGATAAATAGCATTGGAAATCCACGCCAACCTTTTATGTGTAATATATAATGTTAATCATATTGATAATTAAAAACATGTGTTAAGCATATGACTAACCTAAAAAATAAGTGACACTTTAGTGGAAAGCCCGCCAAGAAACACAGCGGGATCAGTGCACACATTTTTTTTAATCCCCCTTTGCTGATGGCTCGGCTTGTGAACAGTGTCGGCTCGAGCCACGACTTTACAATACACTCGAGCCATTGTCTTCCCTGCAACCACCCTTCTACCCGGCTGCTTCGCAACATGTTCGGCTCCATAGCTCCACTTAAATAATGTTATATAGTATAATTGGACCCATGGACATACCTTATGTTTGCATGCAGGGATGAGACAAGGATTTCGGTAGGGTGTTGCACAAAATATTTCTATCATAATTACTAAGGTATCATTTGGTAGGTGGTATTTGCCATGTTGAAATAGTATCATAGTGAAATATATCATTTGGTACATATGTGTGAGTATTAAAATAAGATTTGACGCCTTTCCTTATGGGTTTGTACCATACCACCCACAAGAGCCTACTTTCCAGACAAAAGAAAATGGTTTACCGACAAAAAGAAATTTAATTCCTCACTTGTTTGTCTTTATGTTATTTTTTGTTTTATAATATAAGTAAAGGGCCCATCTTATTATATAATAATATTAAATTAAAATCAATTCCTAATTACATTTTACAAAACAAACAACATTAATACTATCAATCATTTTTGTGGAAAACTAGAAGGGGCGGGGGCGGGGGTTGAATAGTTTTACCAATTTAAAACTTCCTTTTAAATATTTAGATCGACTTATGTCAATCTATTTGGTTGTTTATATTGGACGTTGATAGATAGATATATAAACGTGTAATGAAAGATAAAGAGTAAGAAGCACATCACCACGACACAAGTTATTTATAGTGGTTCAGCTACAAGGACACCTTCCTTGCCCTACTCCACTCCCCGAGTCACCTACTCGAGAGTTCGTAAACACTACACCAATCTCCTTATGACGGAGAAGCCTTCACAACGTCGCTTAACCTTTTTCCGGTACAAAGCTAAATACCGAGTTCCTTCACACCAAGGCGAACCACACCTAACACAACGTCGCCTACCCTTTATACGGTGCTAGGCTAACCACCGAGTTCTTTCACACCAAGGAGAACTAATCCTATCACAACGTCGCCTACCCTTT
Organism: Chrysanthemum seticuspe; assembly: GCA_019973895.1. Classification (NCBI taxonomy): domain Eukaryota; kingdom Viridiplantae; phylum Streptophyta; class Magnoliopsida; order Asterales; family Asteraceae; genus Chrysanthemum; species Chrysanthemum seticuspe. The sequence goes on from BPTQ01000005.1 coordinate 203,602,947, forward strand.
ATTAGGTACTAGGCTAAGCACCTAGTTCTATTACTATGGAGGAACTACTACCCTTCACAACACAACACCTAATATCAAAGAGATCCACTCCTTGTTACAATACCATCAAGGATATCACCATCCTTGGAAATAAACAATTACTTATATGTATAACGATGCACCTCATCGATTATACGACCTAGGCATTCTTCCCAAATGCGACTTGATTTGATTCTTCGGCATCCTTCACTAATGCCTTAGACACAACGCTTGGCACCCTTCACTAATGCCTTCGTCTTGACACCTTTAGCATTCTTCACTAATGCTTTGACACGGATGATGAGCACCTTTCACTAATGCTTTCATCTTGACACTTTCGGCATTCTTCACTAATGCCTTCAACCCAACATCTATGGAGAAAGTAAGAACTATCAACAAGAGAACCTTAGTTATCTTGATGATGACGAAGCATGGCAACTCATAGACTTGAGCTTGCTCGTCTTCAAGAAGTGGTGATCTTGCCTTTAAGAGGAACCTAGAAGATCACACAAAAACAAAAGACAAACTACATAGATCACTTGGATCTGAGGTTAGAGGGTTATAATACTTGGGGAAGTATGTATGTAAAGTGGTGAGTAGAAAGGAAGAAATGGCTCTCTATTTATGGAGAAAATTCTCTACTGTTCCCCGGATCCCACGGATCCCTACCACAAGGGATCCGGCTAGCACAAAGCCAGGGATCCGTAGAACGCTCCTCTTTGCCCATGGGTATTTTTGGTTATGGGTCATGGGTTATGGGTTGATCAATGGTTTTCTTTCTGGATACAATGAACTTGGTTAAGTGGTATATATAAAACCATGGGTTATGGGTCAATACCATTTGCTAGTTTTTACCCATTTTAGTATTTACATGTTTTTACCCATTTTAGTATACTTAGTTTAAGTATATGCTAACCCAATATGTAAACACTAGTTGTTGTACATATGTATCATAAAATCACTTATATGTGTTTTAGTGTTTTATGTGAAAACGTAAGTGTGTTAGGAAACTATTAACTCAAACTTATTTACGTATTCTATTTGTTTCGTTAAAATGATTTTACATTTGTTATCGACAAAACATTAGAAGATCATAAAATATAAATAAATGTTTTTACGGCTTATTTGTATTAACAATCTCCCCCTTTTTGTTGATGACAAAACATAAAATTATTTTAAGGAAAAGCTAAAATTCGTAAAAGTTTGAATTTGTAGTTTTTACTTTCTTCTCCCCCTTTTTGTCGAAACAAAAAGTGTTAAAAGAAACTAACACAATTTTAAAAAAAAAATATGTAAAAATGTAAAGAGAGCAAGTGACGGGAATGGTACTCGTCTTAACTCTCCCTTGACGAGTCCATCCCTTTGAAAGGGCGTCAAGGACATGACGTAAAATAAACTAATTTTGTTTGCAATTATGTTTGCAAATGGTTCGTCTAAGTGACGAGAACGTGCTCCCCCTTGAAGATTGCAAAGTTGCAATGGGGTGTCATGAAGTATAGTCCAAAATCGGATTAAGTTGCAAATGTTTTTGCAATATCGTTTGACACAAAGCTCCCCTAGCTTTATGGTGTCAAAATCTTCATGTGTTATTTTGAAAATCTACAAAGTAAAGGTTAGAAAACAAGAGTATAGTGCATAATTTCCTGCAAATAAAACTCAAGTTAGTAGAAATTTGTGCTTCTGATCCACGGATCTCGTGGTTCCCTTCTTGGAAGGATCCGGCTAGGCATTTTGTAGGGATCCGGCTATCTAGTGACAGTTTCTTCAGCATTGAAGACATGTCAAACAATGCTAGTGTGGAGATAATATATGTGCAATAAAGAGCACAACGCACAAAATAATCAAAGCATATAAATGTTCATTCAATAAAACAAGAGATAACCAAACAAATCTCTAAAACTAAGAGAATGAACTAGGACATACAAGTACCACTAAATACTAACTAGTTACTAGACTTAAAATGCTACAATGTGCATGAGTCTAGGGACGAGTGGACTTGTTGATTTGATCCAACTTTGCAAGAAGATGATTAAACATGAAATGTATCTCATTTTGTGCTTCTTGAACAAGTCCTTGAGTGTTTAGACAATTTGGACAATTATTGTCTTGGTTTGAACCCGGAGGGAAATGGATATTTTGAGGAGGCTCAATGTGTGTTTGCGGGTCTTCATTTTGAGAGGTAGGAAGAGGTTCTAAAAATGAGGGTGGTAATGGAACTTCTTCCATATGATCAAGGTTGTTCCTTGTCTCCCATGATGGGCTAGTTGGTGTTGTAGGTGGTTCCTTATTTAAAGAAAAGGTTGGTGAATGGGAGTTTCTTTGTGGTGAATGAAATAATGAATAGATGTTTGGGTGAGGGAGAGGCTCATTCGAGGAATGTAGACCATGCTCAATGAATGATGGTTTTGATGGCTTGCTAGAACTAGTCAAGTTTGGTTTTGAGCTAGAGGATCCTTTCTCTAGTCCGAAAGGTTTGATACTAATCCTTGCGGTTCTCTTGGCCTTTGTTGGATGAGTTTGATGGGATGGGGTTCTAGTATCATTATCTATAGTGGGGGATGTAGGACCTTACAAATATCAACCTTATCACTTTACCAAGCAAACCCAACACGTATACAAGTATACCCACGTGAAACAAACACAAACAAAGCTTAGAAATAAGATGAGAAAGATGGTGACTTGAAGATATAAATTCGTGTATGATGTGAGAAAAAGATGAACACAAGATGTTGTATATTCCAAAGGAAAAACACACACACACACACTTTCAAGCACACCCCTCAAATGACCATTTGAGGGGTATTTATAGTACAAGAGGTTTGTTGCCCTAAAGGCTTTCTATGGGCTTTTCGTGGGTTAGCAATGGGCTTGGGATGCTTAAGCTTATACAAGGCTTAACATACGCGTAACATTTAACCAATTAGCTTAGCCCACTCCACGAGCCCGTTGACTATTCTATCACGATATCTAACACACGTTACAAAGTTCCTAAACGTGAATGACCATCACTTCTAATAAAACAATTAAGGCTAACAATCTCCCCCTAAGGGGTGGTCATTCAAACGATGCTCCACTTGATTAGGTCTCTACTTTTCTTGAGCTAGGACTTTGTGTGTAGATATTGAATAGTCTTGATTCTTTGTTCCTTCATGCTTTGTGATCAGATAATGTGGTTGTCTGCCATTGTCAACTTCGTTGGTTAGGTGTCTCCACGTCATTCTCCACTTCTTTCTCCACCATGCTCACACTTCTATTTGTCTTTTGGTTACCAATGATGTAGTTCTGGAGTCTTTAAACTTTGTAGATTCTTTGACATTGACTAAGAATCATCTCCTTTGATTATGATGAGAACTTTCATGTGTTGTTGGTATGAGCATGTGGCAAGTCTGCACGATCCATCCGCTCCGGAGCTTCCATAAGAAGAAAACATAAAACATTGTTAGTAATAAGCGGATTCCGGCACTTACAAGTTTGAATTTCGAGGGTGTTAACAGCATAGTGTGAAAACACGTCTCTAATTCTCACAGAGGCCGTTCCTGAACTGGAGTCCCACAAGTGAGATAACGCGATATACCGAAGTACATCTACAGTTCAGATGAGTCGCTGAGGTACACCGAAGCATCACCCCACGACTGTAGACCGTTTGAGACACACTAATCGTAATCCACGGAGAATTACCGAAGTGACCTGCTGTCAGGGCTGCTTGATGTTGACCCTGGCAGGAGTTTCCATTCAATCACTGAAGATCACAGATGTGAAACTTCTCATAAATGTTCTGGCAGATTTCTAAGATCTGCGTAGGACTCTAAAATATATCACTTGTGCCCTTATTGATGAACAACAAGCGATGTCATGTCATGTGTTCCTATGAGATCTTTTGATGAATCTCGTGGCTCTAGACTCAATAGTGCATTTTGGTTTTCCTGAGCGGAGACTAGGGAGAGGGTCTCCTTCTTCAATACCAACGATCTCTAAGAGAAAGTCAATAGATTATGTAGGGTTCCCAGTGAGAATGAAACAAATCCCTTTTGAGAGGAATTGAGTGGCTAGAAGGTTTAGTGCAGTGCGTCACTGGGTCCATGACGTCTTGGTCTTCAATACCAGTGTCATCTAGTGACAACCAGTAGCAGATGAATTGAACCCGGTTTCTGCCCTAAGGTTGAATATGGAGGGCTATTTCTTTTCACCCTTTTTCATTACATTTCTTTTTAATTCTTCAACCCATTCTTTCTCCTTTCTCACATTACTCCTTTTTTTTTCAATCATACCTAAGGACTTCTAATACTAACTATATGTGATGTCCTTGGGTAGATCCCTCCGGCTCTGGCGGATCATAGGACGAATTTCCTATTCTTAGTCACCTTATAACTCCATGACTGTCCTATTGTTGCCATAAAACCATTTTTCTTTGAAAATCTCAGAGTGTTTATGATAGAAAACATGTTTGAAACACTCCGTGAGTTTTATATTTTCATAAACACTCCCCCTTCACATGTGCTCATAAGTTTTGACAGAAATCTGCACATAGAGGGTAGAGTTCGCACTTTTTGAATTGATCGACTTTAAATGAACTAGACCGATTCGAGACACGTTTACATCACTAGAGAACTAGCTTGAAATTATTACCCGTCCTGGTCAAGTCCATAGAAAGTTTCTCGAGATGGTACATAATTGCTCGTCAATTCATTGGTTTCGTCTGAGTCGAGCTCTTTTTGAGATTCAAACAACGATTTTGATCACATTTTAATCACGTCTCCTCCCCCTCAAAAATAGCATATTCGTGATATTTTTGATATCAACAGATTAAACAACATTTTAGAATCTTTTGGAGAGACAAACGGATTTGATTTAAGCATGAATTTGGAACATTTTGTTTTATACTCCCCCGTTAATAAAGCATAATCAATTAAAGGGTTTAGAGGGAGTTATCTTGAGCACAAAATATTTTGAAAGATTTTGAAAATCTTTTTGAACAATCTTGAAAAGGTGCTCAAGATGATGATGATTTCTCACCATTTTTAAATGTAGTGCACTGAAGCGTACACCTCATTTTTCGATCAAAGCACGAGTTTTGATTTGGAGAAAATAATCAAAAGTCATCATTTTAGTCCGGGTTTCGTACTGATGTATACGAAAGCCATTATTGAAGAAATTTTGAGAAACGACATGTTTTTAGAAAACAAATTAAAGAACTCTCGCTCAAGCATCTGTACATGCTCGTATCATTGTTGAATGACATTTCTAGAAACGTACAGAATATCGATTATACAAGAGACATGTCGTGAGAAGAATATTTTTGGATTTTGGATTTTATATTGTTTTTGTATTTTTTGAAAGTTTTATATTTTTATATTTTGCTTTTGTTGGTTTTTCAAAGTTTGTATTTTGTTTTTCAAAAATATTTACAGCGAAGCTTTTTGGAAAATCATTTTCAAGAAGATTCGAGAAGACGTTCTAACTCCTCAGGGGTTAGGCTTCACATTCCAATTCGTCGAACTAAATACTCAAACCTTTCTTTTGGAAGGGCTTTAGTTAATAGATCGGCGAGTTGGTAATCTGTCTTCACGAAGAATAATTCAACAGTACCATTTTCGACGTACTCTTTGATGAAATGATAGCGGACTCGGATATGCTTAGTCTTTGAGTGATGAACAGGATTGCATGATATGGCTATGGCACTTTTCGAGTCACAATACATAGGTATTTTATCGAATGTAAAGCCATAATCTGTGAGTTGTGTTCTCATCCATAGAACTTGAGCACAACACGCAGATAGAGACACATACTCAGCTTCAGCGGTTGAAAGTGCAGTGCAATCTTGTTTCATTGAAGACCAGCTGACTAACTTTTCACCCAAAAATTATGCTCCTCCGGATGTACTTTTTGTTGTAACTTGATCACCTGCGTGGTCCGCATCGGAAAAGGCAATTAGATCAAATCCGGATTCCTTCGGATACCAAAGTCCCATGTGAATGGATGTCTTCAGGTACCGAAAGATCCTTTTAACCTCTTTGAGGTGCAGTTCGGTAGGCTTTGCCTGAAACCGTGCTAATAAGCAAACAGCAAAATGAATATCTGGTCGACTAGCAGTAAGGTACATGAGAGAACCAATCATGCTCCGATATTTCTTCGGATCAATAGGTTTCCCAAACAAATCGGCTCCAATTTTTGGTGAAGTTACCATTGGTGTTCCGACCGAATCACAATTGTCCATACCATGATTTTTCAAAATCTCAGTTGTATACTTAGCTTGATTAATAAAAATTCCACGAGGGGACTGATGTATTTGTAAACCAAGAAAGAATTTTAGTTCCCCCATCATGGACATTTCAAATTTGCTTTTCATGAGATTTTCAAAATGTTTTGAAAGATTCGGATTAGTGGACCCAAAGATGATGTCGTCCACATAAATCTGAACAATCAAAATGTCATTTTTGCATTTTTGTGTAAACAAGATAGGATCAACTGTTCCTTTGGTGAAATTGTTTTGGATAAGGAAAGAGGACAGTTCGTCATACCACGCTCTCGGAGCTTGTTTTAAACCGTAGATTGCCTTTTTGAGTTTGTAGACATAGTCTGGATGTTCCATGTCTATGAAGCCTTCTGGCTGACTCACATACACTTCTTCTTTCAGAGTTCCATTCAAGAACGCGGTCTTAATGTCCATCTGATAAACCGTGATGTTTTTGTGAGCTGCATAGGCCAAGAATATCCTGACTGCTTCTAGTCTAGCTACCGGCGCGAATGACTCTTCAAAGTCGATTCCCTCTTCCTGTCTGTATCCTTTGGCCACAAGACGAGCTTTGTTGCGAATTACAGTCATTTCTTCATCCCGTTTGTTCTTCCATAACCATTTGAGATCGATGACGCGAACGTCAATTGGTCTTGGAACCTTTTCCCACGAGTCATGTAGACGGTATTGAAGAAGTTCCTCCTGCATTGCTTCTATCCATGCGGGATCTGCCATTGCCTCGCGAATGTTCTTTGGCTCTAGATTGCTAATTGAGCAAAGGTAAATGCACAAGTCGCAATCGGTGGCAAGTTGACGTCTCGTCTGAATTGGCCTTGAAGGTTCACCAATAACTTGTTCAATTGGGTGGTCTTTTGTCCACTTCAGAGTAGAAGGATACCGTTGGTTAAACGTATGTGAATTAGATGGTTCTCGTAAGCTTGAGGAAGATTCAGCTGATTCCGTAGCAAACGGGTTTTCAAATAAGTCGTCATCTAACGTTGCATCGTTTTGGTTTTGGTTTTGCTCATCAACTGCTGGTAGAACAGGTGCAATAACTGGAGTAGATGTAGATGATGTTGATGGAGTTGGTGCATTGGTTTCGACCGTTGTAGATGCATCTTCTGTTGGTGGTGGAGGATGATTTTGAGCGGGTGCAGCGGAATGATGGTTTGATGCATTTGTCGAAGTTCCACCATAGTATTCATCGAACATTAACTCGAAGAAATTTTCCCATTCTTGTTCTTTAGGATTGTCAAATGAAGTTGATTGAGCTCTTTGAGGTACGAGTCCTGAACTGATGTGTCCAGAAGTCTGTCGGTTTAGTGCGGGTTCTAGAGCGAGTCTCTCAGAAGCCATCTGTGAAAGTTCATCAAATGTCACATTCATCGTCTCCATGATCCTCCTTAGCCTTCTGTTATACACCCTGAATGCCCTCGAGTTATCTGAATATCCAATGAAGATTCCAATATCACCTTTTGCTTTCAGTTTTCCAAGATCTTCTCTGTCATTCGTAGGATAGCACAAAGCGCCAAACACGTGAAAGTAAGAGATATCAGGTTTTCTGTTGTTCACTATTTCATATGGGGTTTTATTGAATCTTGGATGGATGAGGGATCGGTTCTGAGTGAAACAAGCAGTGGCAACAGCATCAGCCCATAGAAATAACGGTGCACTAGAATAGATTAGCATCGTACGAGCAGCTTCCACAAGAGTTCTATTTCTTCTTTCAACTACCCCATTATGCTGTGGAGTTCTAACAGCTGATGTCTGATGAGTAATTCCAGCATCTTCAAAATAAGTTCTTAACTCCTGATTAGTGAATTCTGTGCCGTTGTCTGTTCTTACAACCCTTACTGGAGTTTGAAGAAGTACTTGAATACGCTTCAGAAAGGTGATGATGATGCCTGGTGCTTCATCTTTTGATCTCAGAAACTTAACCCATGTATATCTCGAATAATCATCGACGATAACAAGAATATACTTTTTCCCATTAAAGCTTTCAACTCTCATTGGGCCACATAAGTCCATGTGCAACATATGCAACTTTGCTTCCGAACTAGGTACGGATTTGGGTTTATATGATGCTCTTTTGCTTTTTCCTTGTTCGCATGATGGACATAAGTGATCCTTGGTGTATTTGAACTTTGGAAGTCCATTGACGATGTTGTCTTTGGCAAGATTGTTGATGGTGTCAAAATTGAGATGGGATAACCGTCTGTGCCACAACCAGGACTGTGTTCCAGATGCTCGTGTCATAAGACATATTGGTGATGAAGAGGCCATTTGGTTAATGTCGATAGCATACAAGTTTGTATCACGATTCCCAGTTAAGAGATCAGTGCCATCCAAGTTTCTAACGAAGCAAGCATTTTTCCTAAAAGCAACCTCTAAATCTGCATCACAGAACTGCCCGACTGAGAACAAATTGTGTCCCAACCCTTGGACATAGTAAACCCCAGTGATCAAATAATTTCCAAAAGGTAGATCTCCATAACCCATGATAGCTGCTACATGATCATTTCCGAAGCGTACGGTTCCCATGAATTTCCAGACGAAATTGATCAGCAGCTTCAGATTCCCGGTCATGTGCTTGGAGCAACCCGAGTCGACGATCCAAAGACATATTTCGATAACCTGCCAATCACAGAAGAAGAAGATTTTGGAAACCGTTTCGATTTTGGTTCCTTTGGGTTAGAGGTAAAATCCTGATCACACTCATAGAAGTCATCTATTGGTAAGACAGGTGCATCACTCATTCTTCCATTCTCGAGTGTGAAAGTTCTACCCGTGGGTTTCCAAATGTCATCCCTAAAGTAAACATTATGCTCTCTATCAGTAGTGTAAAGCCTAAGTCTCGCTACTAGTCTTCCTATTCGTTTAGCATAAGTTCTTTTGGGAACATTCTTCTTAACAGGCTTAACAATCTCATTCTTAGAAACACAATCATCATGAACATTAGTTAAAGATTTCTCGCAAGTTAAACAAACAGATTCAACAGATTCATTAAACTTAGCAGAGTTCAAAGGTTCATTACATTCAGATGAAATGTCTTTCTTATTACAAAGCGGTAAATTCCTAGGGTGTTCTTCTACTTTCTTCTCTTTATTCAAGCGACTACTCTTAGAGGCAAGCGAGACTCTATTGTTCCTTGTATTGCTCTTAGACTTTAGTCTGCTGCTCCTAGAGGTGCTTCCTAGTCCTGTAGAAGGTAAGGCACACTCATTAGGATTCACATTTTTATCTAGAGAAGTGGTTTCAGCTTTCCTAGTCTCTTTAGAGTGCTTATCTAAACTTATGTCGTTTGTTCCATATGTTTTAGATGTGGAGGCAGACGCATTAGTGGTACTCATCTTAAAAAGGCCAGGAGCTAAAACTTTTGGTTTCTCGATAACCGCTTTTCCTTTATCAACATTTTGTTTAGGTAGGGCAGGTGGAGTGACTGGTTTTGATGAAACATTTTTCTCATTGACTTTTGGAGGAGGCATAGAAACAGACATTTTTGGTTTGGAAACCGGTTTGGTAACATTTGCTTTCTCCGCAGTCAATGGTTTTGTAATCACAGTTTCCACTACCTTTCCTTTTTGACTTTCCAGCTGAGCCCTCAAAAGATCATTTTTCGCTTTCATGTCATTGTAGGCACACTCATACGACAGTTTGTCATACTTGCATTCCTCTGTTTTTCGATCAAGTTGTTTAAAATATGAGATATTTTCTTTTTCAAGTTTTTCAAGAGCTTTTTCATATTTTGAAACAATTTCGGAGGTCTCAGACTGGAGTCTTTCATGATCTTCAACAGAATATGTTTGCAAAATGATGGACATAATATCAGTAGTCAGAACATCTTCGAAGAGACAGTCATTTAAAGTTTCCAAAACTTTGATTTGTTCAACACAGTCATTAGCTTGCTTTACCAGGGATTTATGGTCCTTGACAAAGTCAGTTGTTTCTTTCAAAAACGCTTGTTCAAAATGAATTACCCTTGCACTGATGGCATTCAGCTGAGGGGCAATTTGAGTTTCAAAAAACTTTCTTTGTTCGATGTCAAAACTAGAGAACCAGTTGTTAGGTGTAATAGTGGTTTTAGTTTTAATAGTGTCTTGAAGATCCACAATTCTAGTTTTCACATTGTCTAAAATACTTCTCGCATCACTTGTGTTAAAAGGATTGTTTGAAGACATTTGTTCAATGTTCGAAAGAGAATTTGAGACAACCACTGGTTTTGAAACAGGTGTTGACTCTTTGTTTGAAACACTTGTTGTGATGGAGAACTTTGACTTTTCTTTTTGATTAACAAAAGTAATTCCGTTAATTTTGTTCCATTTGTTATAATCAATAGGTTTGATTTCTGGATTCTTTTGTTTCATTTTTTATCTACTCTCCTCAGATAGTTCCAACGTTTCATGAGAATCACGAACAATTATGGGTTTATGCAAAACATTTCCATTGTTTAACACATTCTGAGATTTCTGAGCTTTCTTGAGGAACGAAGAAGGGTCGTTACCAAGTGCCATTCTATTATTAGTATGAAAACGCGGATTTACTTGATTAGAAAGCATCTTGATTGTTTGAGCAGAATGACCCGTTTTAAGAAGCAAATTTTCCAAAGTTTGGATTTTCTCATTTTTATCAAGAATTTCATCAAGAAGAGAGTCTTCTCGTTTTGAAAAATCAGTAATCAACTGCTTCTTCTCTTTTTCAAGATTAGAAAACATTTCTTTTTGTTTAGAAAGTTGGTTATTTAAATCAGAAATTTCCTTGTTTAAAGATTTAATTTTTAAGTTCAAATTCACATCAAGTGTGTTATACTTGATTTGCAAAAGTTGTTCTTTAGAAACCAAATTTCGATAACCAATTTCTAATTCTGATTCTTTGTTTTTCTGAAATTCAAAGGCTTTTGCGTTCTCCTTGTAACTCTCAAGCTCAGCGGTCAATTTGGCATTCGCGGCCTTAACATCGCGATTGACCTTTTTAACTTTCTCAATTTCAATGCCACAGTTGTTGATTAATGATTCAAAATAAGCACGTGTTTCCTCATCAGTCTCAGTATTTTGTGCCACACAGTCTCCACTAGGATCCACATCTGGAGTCTCAGAGTTAGTATTGCTACAACTCGGATTGTCCAGGTATGTATCATAAGTAGGTGCTGATGTCACAGAATGCTGTTCGTTATGAGTAAACACATCAAATATGACATTGTTATAGCATGGATCAATGATTGGTACCTCAGATACTGCGTTGGCGTCATAGACAGGAGGTGCATCAGAGTCAGTGTCGTACTTAGTCTCCTGAAGATTTGCCATGAAGATGCAGTTTGCATTGAGTTCCTCGAGGTCTTCCAATTCATCCACAATAGCGAAAAAGTCATTTTCCTCAGCACTCAACTGTAACCCCGCTTCTTGCTTATCTGCTAACAAAGCAGCTTTTCGAAGAAAATCACCAGTCTTCTTGTGCGGTTTAGTGGGACAGTTTCTTGCCATGTGACCCACTCCTTGACAGTTATAACACGTAACCTGATTACCCTGATTCACATTTCCATAATTCCCAACGACTGGAGCTGCAACATTCCCATTCTGATTACCCACTGCTCTATTCCCAACATTCTGACCCATCTGATTACCCTGATTCGGAACCGCCTGATTACCCATGCGAAATCCAGTAGCATATCCCTGCTGATTCCCAATAACTCCAACCATTTGACCTTGATGACCCATATTCACACCCGGCTGTGCAACTTGCCTGTTGCGAGTGTTTGATGAAATCCTTTGGTTGTTGTTAGTTGGTGTGGAATAGCGACCTCTGAATGCTTTACCCAAGAATGCAAATGCTTGTGACAAAGCTTCTTCTTGTTCCATTTCAAGATCAGTGATTCCTTGTTCCTGGTAATGTTGTTGTTCAGGTGGATAGTTTTGTTGTTGAGGGATGTATTGCTGCAAGTTGTTGTTAGTGGAAGATGATGAAGAACATCATCCTCTCTTGAGAGAGAAACTAGAGAGAGGGAGGAGAAAACACAAGGTTTATTAAGAAACACACACAATACAATACACCAAATGATTCACCTCACCCCTCATGGAGAGTCATGAGGGGTATATATAGGCCATAACTTTGCCACATAAACGATACTAGTCCCACTTTTGAAGATGTAGCTTCAATCCATATTCGAATCTTAAGAATGAATATAACAAGGATGTTATATCCCTTTTCTCAGTTTCGTTAAAGACTCAAACAAAACATATAAACCTACCCGAGATCTCTATGTGAGACCTTGATGCCGAAAAGTGTTACTCGTTCTTCATTATTGGAAGAGTATAAAGCTGGAACTTTCAATGATATGGGTGTTGGTTATGCTTGTGTTTGTGATTCGGATTTGATTAGATGAGGGTTTTGTGATTAGGAAGGTTCGAGATATGAGATCTGCTTTGATGACAGAAAGGAGTTGCGTATCTTTTTTTTCTTCTCAGATTCTTGGGAGAAAAAAAAGTTATGTGGGAGGCGACATTTTTCTGAGTTTGTGATTAGGTTAGTCAAGATGCTTTTAGGGTAGTCTTATATTCGGATTGTATTAAAGTGGGATATCTGTTCGAAGTTCATTAGATTGAATGGGCCTCAATCAGATTTGGATCGGGTATTTACCTTGAGAGTTAGATTCGTTTAATGGGCTTTGGAGGTTATTTCGCTGATGGGCTGCCATTCACAATGGATGAGGGATGGACTGGACGATTTTATTTGGAATGGGGGTTACAAGTTTGATATTCATAATATGAATTATGATGGCTTGACCAATGTGACCAAAATGAATTGATATCCGAGTCTTTTTATTTATAAAATACTGGATAAAAATTTATTACTTGCATTTGGTTAAGAATGGTATTTTGGTATGGTATATTTTCACGGAGGATACATATATTCACGGCTTGCGCGAAATCTGAAAAAATGGCTACGGAGTTTTTGTACGGTATTATTGATGCGGAATTGAAGTGACATTTCACGGGTGGACTTCTTTATCTTTGAGATAAGTCGATGGTCTCAAGATAACTTGTTGGAGCACATTATGAAATTTGAAAATCTGGTTATAACTGGTAAGGAGTTACGTTGTAGTGCTCACAGTGTGTAACCATCACTTTAAGGAGTTACGTTGTAGTGCTCAGTGTCACACGAAGCTGTGGATTGTTCAAAAATTTAGAACAAGCAGCTAGTCACAAGTTGGGATGCTTACTTCCTTTTCAAGTCAGTCGTATCGGGTTATCTCCATATGTGGTCATTACTATTAGCCGGTGAATTCAAAGGAGGTTCGATTTAAGGTTGGTTTGAGAGACGTATTGAGAGTATTTTTGCAACATATTCTCACAGAATTTTGATCAAGCTATGATGTTAATATTGCATCAAGAAGGTAATACGGTATGTACGCAACATTATGATGATTCCGATAGCTCGCAACCATCAGGAGGGAGAAGTTGGTATTTCATCTTCCGTGATTGGATTACGAAGGGATTTTTGCTTAAGACTGGAGAAGGAGAAGTAGTGTGGTGTACATCGGGTTTTTTACCAACTTGGATGCAATACTAAGTGAGTTATGTTGTTATGATGTTCCCAGAACGACAACCTTTGTGCTTCAAGAGTTTACTTTCTCCGCTGCGTGTCTGAAGATTAAAGGCGTGTTGGAAGAGTGTTGTCGGTTCAAGAGGGAGCAGAAAAAGAAAAAAGGCTCACTAGTTAGGAGAGAGTAATAACCTAACTAGACCGTTTCAGTTGAAGTTCAGAGCTACAAGAAGATCATTTGCCGAGGTCATCGGAAGGGAGAACTTCAAGTTTGCCTCAGTATCTAGACTACAGAGACTCTGCACTTCAAGAAAGTCAACATTGTTCATTACTATTGTAATTTACTTTGTTTTGTATTTATAGGTCTCATTGTAACCATTCACGTGTGACGCTATCTTGGAGGGAGATTGTTAGCCTCGCTTTTTCTAAAGATAACGTCATTTACGTGAATTGGACTAGATGTGTAGTATACTTTGCCCTTAGGGACTAGTATCGTTTATGTGGCAAAGTTAGGGCCTATATATACCCCTCATGACTCTCCATGAGGGGTGAGGTGAATCATTTGGTGTATTGTATTGTGTGTGTTTCTTAATAAACCTTGTGTTTTCTCCTCCCTCTCTCTAGTTTCTATCTCAAGAGAGGATGATGTTCTTCATCTTCTTCCACCAACCTAGACCTCCAAACCACATAAATCTTATAGTAATCGGTCCTGACAGGGGATGTTTCGGTGGAAGATATTTCATGGATCATTTGACCCTTTCTTTTGGTTGATCCTAAGCTTGTGGAGTTGTTGCTAAGAGTCTTAGTCATGGTGATGATGATGCTAATGTGAGCTTCTAATTGCTGAGTTTTGAAAGGTGAGTGAGGATGGTGCCTTAAACCTAAGGTTGTTTGGTTTATAAAGGATAATTTGAATTAGGAAATTAAATTATTGGCCACTTAGAGGACTAAGCATGCTCTTGAGGTTTTGATCAGCTCTAGGAGGATAATTAATGAATGCTAAAAGTGGTTAGAGAACCAAAAGGTGACTTGAATTTGAATATGGAAGCTGATTTATGCTTTCTGCATCTACGGATCCCGCGGATCCCTCTCAGCAGGGATCCGCCTGGTTAAAGACCAGGGATCCGGCTATCAGACAGGGTTTGGGTGAAATCATTATGCTTTAGTAAGGTTTATTATTAATGGATTTCGAGGTTTTGACTTAATTTTGAAGTCTTTAGCTGTTGGACATCTTAAATCCTCAACCATAACAAGTAATGGTGCTTAATGATGGTTTTGGCCAAGAAAATTGACCTTGGGTAGTCTAACTATATGTTTGACAAGGATTCCATTTAATTTGATGTGGGGAAATGGTGACAACAAGTCCTAGAAGTCAGATGATGTCCTAAGAGGAATTTACTAAAATCTTTAAAAAATAAAAAGAAATGAAAAACTAATTTTTGAGCCTAATTTTGAGTCAAAGATGATTTGAAATCAATTTGATAAAATTGAAGGATAGACCAAACTAAGTGCTATCAGACGTGATAGATAATGTGTGAGTGTTGGAGCGGAATTATGGTGAGTTTTGACTAGTTGATAAAAAAATACTTCGAAAATATATCCAAGATAAGTATGGATGAGAGTGAGGTTTTCAACTATTTGAGGAAGACTTAGTTGGCTCTAGTATCTTATGTTTGACTTGTGTGAGGTTATCTAGTAGACTATTTTGATGTAGGCAAATCTGTATTTCTTATCAGATGCCACGGATCCCGCGGTTCCCTTATGGGAGGGATCCGGCTAGTTCAAAAGCTGGGATCCGCCAACTGCAGATCAGAGAGCTTTCAGGAATTGTGCAACTTTGCACTTAATAGTAAATGCTTTTCCTAGTTGTTTCTATAGGGACTAGATGCAAGACCATAACTAATATAATGTATATCAAGTTAGGAAGAGCTAGAATTCCTAGAATGAGTGACGACGACCACTCAAGGGGTCGTTAAATCTCATTTTCCAAATACCTAAGTTAGGATTGTTTAGTGCCAAGATATGGCGATACCTACATACTACGAGCATAGTTAAAGTGTTACAAGCCATTGTTTGAAATTGTTCAACATACATTTGGGTCCTAAGTTCTTACCTCTCTTCTCCTTCTCACTGTGGCGAGGTGAGTTTTCAAGTTTATGCTATTAGTTCCGTTTCAAAAATAGTTCAAATATATATACATTCAAAGAGTTTAACATTAGAAGTTAGGCATTGACTCATTGAGCACAGTAAGAAACATGTTAAAAAAAACACTTAACCTCATTTAACTATATGTATATACATGGAACCCTTTTGATCCAACAAATAGACCATTCAAGGGTACAATCATCTTTGCACTTTTGAATTCATTATATACGATTTATATGGAAAGGACGAAGATCAAATGTTGTTACTTTGGTGCAACAACTAATTCAAATCATTTGGTTGCAATAATTTCTTTTTCATAAGTGCCATTTCTTTTTCCTGTTCTTTCTTGAGATAACTCTGTGCAGTTGATGTTATAATCGTGGAAAAAAAGTTCAACAGCATCAGCCATATGATTGAGTTCCAAATCGTAGCAAATGAAAGATCCCATGTTTCACCTTGAGAACCCTGAAATTATAAGAAGATAATTTTAAGAAAACATGAATAACTCGTCTTTACATTTGGCTTGAGGTCTCCGTTTGAAGAATAAAACGGTTCAAGGTGTTATATCCCAAGTATTTACTGTCACTACAATTAAAAAGCTAATAGACTTATTGGTACGTATCGCTTTTGTTTGAGATACACGTTATGTCAATATAGGTGAAAATTCTTACTCATTTTGTTAAAGGACGGGTCAATAGACTATCACGTTATGTTTAGTTTCCAAACACATTGCATACGACATACTAAATTGCTCTAATACAAAAATCAGACTATTATATTTTCAGTAACCAAATTTAACACATACTCCGTACTATTTATGGAAAAACTAAAGAAATTCAAGTGTGTTTTGGGTTAATATGACCATACCCATTTCGATCCACTTAAAAAAATATCTATATTAACTGTTACCCACCCATGAATTATACAATCTTTAAGCAGGATCATTCACATTTATTGGAATGTCAACAAGATAGGGAGTGTTTTTTTAAACGAGCAAGTAACATGATAAACAAAATTATATGGATTTACTTTGATCTTTGATGGATCTGGAGGAGTGGCTGCCATATATTTGTTCTTCAACCCGTGCAACTTAGCTATGATTCCGGGGAGGACAGAATGAACACCTGGGATGAAGTTAAGTGTCCATATTAACTCACTTTCTATCCAGTCAAGAAGTTGATTGTTGCAGACGGATATGATGAATACAGTCTGCAAAAACGTTATCGGTTAGCAATAGCTTGGTCAACCAAGAGTGCAAATTTTCACTCATTAACTAGTAGCTGCGATAATGAGTTGGTTTGGGTTATGTTTTATCTCTAATGGTTCAAATGGGTTGACCTCGAAGAACAAAAGCAAACGGCTTCAACTAAAAAAAGTAAGATTATTTTGTTTATATCATACTGTAGTATGTAAATATATCAGTTTTTTTATTTTCTTGATATCAAAAAATTAAGTATATGTGTTAGAAACTGTTAATTAGAACATTAAAAACCAAAACTGCTAAAATTATTTTTATTATTAGGACTAGATGAGTAGGATATGAAAATTTGCCAAAAGAGAAGATAACGAGAAGAAACCTGTATGTGTGCTTTGAAGATTGCCTTGCCAAGAACTGTTGCAAGAAAAAACTCCCAAAACGGAATCCCAAATTGGCCACACATTATCCCGGCAAGGTCAAATAGAGGATTTGGTATCTACAAATAGCTTCACCAAATTAATGGACAAAATAAGTAATTTAACTAATGCAAGGTAAATCATCAACTGTGGCTACTAGAACCATGAAACTAGAGTCTCATTTTAACCGTGTAAAATAAATAAAATAAAAACTAGAAGGAATCATGCAACCAGGTGAAGGGTCAAACGGGTTGAAAGTCATTCGAAGTAAACCTCCAATCCATGAAACTCTCTATTTCATTATATTAAAGATAATAGATCATTAAAATCATATCTTTGACACAGTTTATATATATTTGAAACCTTCGGATAAAAGTGTTCGTGGTGAAACCCCAATCAGCCTATTTTGACCTTTACCAAAAAGTTATCAATATTGGCCAATTTCGCAACCCTGTTAACCCTGCCCATTTCCCACCTCTACATGGAATCATGGTTGAGCTCCTGAAATTTCAACTATGAAGTCAAATATCAAATCTAGAAAACAAACTAAAGGATCAAAACCAACCGAAGCAAGCAGTAGAATTGTGAAGAAGTTCAAATACTGTGAATGTGACAGAAACCAGCGTTTCATTTTATCCATGTTTGAAGAAGAACCATTATGATCTCCCGTGGAGTTATTGAATTCTTCTAGTTCATCTGATTTGCCACCGGAGATACTAGCTGCATAAAAGTATGCACTTTTGTAAGATAGTCTACCCACACATGCCACCACTAGAATCTTTCAAAAAATTAAAAGCATACAAATAAAACTTGTAACCTGCTCTTGAAATAAAATAAGGAGGGAGCTCGCCTAGTGCAGTTCCGAAACCCCAAAGAATAGATTCTATCTGAACATGTGGTAAAATGCTACTAAGTGGAACGTTATTATGACAATTAGGAGATGAAAACGACGGGGGACCGAACTCTGAACAATCCTTCTTAAGCCACGAAGGGCTTCTGTTTAGTGATATTGTATCATATGGAGCACTTTTGATATCTACTCGACCACATTGCATTGCCTTCATTGTGAAGAATGCAATGTGAGGACCCAAATACAAGACAAACGTGTGCAAACCAGATCCTGGTCAAATAGAAGAAAACTACATAATTAAAAGTAAAAAAAATTACCAAGGAAAGAAATCTATACTTAAGTTTTACAAGAAGATAAATTAACGAAACTATGCGTTAAGAATAAGACATTGACAAGCAATTGGTTCTTTTCACCACTTGAAGTTCATAAATTTCGCTACTTATCACTTTGTTTTTTTCTTCATTAGACCCATCTCTGATTGCACCTTCCTCTTTGTTTGTGTGCTCTTCAGGTTCCATTTGTTGCCTTGCCCAAAAGCCTCTAAGACACCTCCATCATTCTACAACCATGCAAATCTTTGAATCTCTGTAGCTTGGCTCACTAAGGTGTATTTTACACACAATTTTATGTCATTCCATGCAGAGTGCTATTAGACACAACACGTTTACAGGTTTACAGACTATGGCTTGAGTTAAGGAAAACTCTTGCAAAACTTGGCGAAAAAACAGAATTCTTATGTCTTTTGTTTCTATGGTTTAATTCTTAGAAATGAAGGTTGGACTTCTATAACTTTATAATTTCAAATTATGTGTGAAAATCGTATTGTGTGTGATGATACATATTTGAGCCTATTACACTATTGCAAATCCAACAACATATGTGCAATTAGGAACTAAACAATGATTTTTGGTGAGAACAAAGGTCATAAAATCCCAAAGGTTTGGAGTTGTTTGGAGAACAAAGGTCATACTTACCCTTGTACTACCTTCAAAGAAATTATTGTTGTTGTTTGTGAACCCACTGCTGGAAAAATACTAGTCATGTTGAAAGACCTAGGTCAGGTTATAGTTGGGTGATCAGAGATGGAGGGGGTGGGTAACATCAATGGTGGCAAATCCAATCCATATACATATGAACGGGTCAATTTGGGTTATGTTATATCTCTAACAGGTTTAATGGACGAATGCAAATAATTAGCCAAAATGTGTAGAAAATGGCCTTAAGTGTGTATCTTTATTGCATAATACCTCCTAAATTACTTTATGTCATAAATTCAGATCAACAATGTAATATCTAGTTTTTGTAAACATGTTTAACAAAATCACTTTTATTAAATATAGGAAAGATTTAGACAAAAAAAAAATAATAATAAATAAAGAAAAAAAGAAAAGAAAAGAAAGAAGGTGTTTTGCATCAGACCGCCTCAAGCAAAACTCACCCGTTTTGACCATTAGACAGCTCATTGACTGCCCATTTTCCACCTTTAAGTATCACAATGGTTATCTTAAACTCTGCTTCAAGTTGTTGATATTGAAAATGTTTTTCTGTCAAGAGACTAATACTAAGAGGCTTTGCGCAACTTTCTTCAGTAAACCACAATTAGTAGATCATCTCCAGTGGTTTGTAAGATCTACAGCTTTATGGGCTAAAACAAGCTCCAAGCTTCCAAGATATTAGTATATACTAAAATGAGCAATGTTCTGCTTGTTAAGACTCAAGAGCTATAAACAATCACAACTTTTTCTGTATTCACTCCTGAATATGATTGATGAGACTACCTCTACAATCACAAGAATATATTGATCACATTCTCCATGTTACTTAGCAACGATATCATCAACATTGATTCTGTAATACCCTCTCTTTCTAGCCAGTGCGACATTTAAAACTTGGGGTCTTATTGATCATTTTCTGTTTATATAAGGTGTTGAGATATTCTGAATGCAAGTAAAAAAGAGACTATGCCAAAGACTAAGTTCAAGAGGTTGACCTCATTTGCTACAAAGCCACTTTGTATTAATTCTAATATCCAATCTTTTGCCACTAAAGGAGATATATCTGAGAATAAGCCTGCCCAACAAGTGGCAGATTTTTTATGGAGTCTTGCTTGGGTGCTGGGGAGATCCATTGATCTGGATAGAGTCCCCGGAATAGTATGTGCGCTAGTGAACTTTTTCACATATTTCACTAAGCTTGCACTACAAGTGATGGTACATTTTTCCAATAGCATAGTAGATCTTCAAACTTTTTTTGGTGGCAAGAGGGGTGCATACGTTACTAGTTTCATAGGCTTATAAGTTATAAGAGAAAGATTGGTGAAAATAAGTTCAATGGCTGCAAATTTTACTACAAGAATTGCTTATCTCTACTTCTTGTCCAAACTTGATGAACAGCAATAGTACTTGTTCTGATGATATCATCACAGCCTTGTGTCTTAAACTCTTAATTTATAGTGATACTTAGACTGACCGGAGTGGGTGTGAGTGCTCACCAAGTGAGGCTCCAACTCACGAACCACTCCACTCCCACAAACACCTCTCACACGCGAGGGTAGGAAAAACCGAAGGGAAAGGTGAGCCACTCACCTTTGGTTACGTTTGAAAAAGAGTGCGCCCCCTTTGTGTTTTAATGTTTTTTATTTAGTTTGTGAGTGTGTGGGGTATTTAGTGAGGTATATTTGTATAATGTGAGTATTCTAATGAAAGGTGAGGGGAAGGTGAGCACTACGGGTGAAAGGTGAGAGGGAGTGAGGGGAAGTGAGAGGAGAGAGATGTGTAAGATAAGAGGGTAGTGACTACTTAGGTGGTCACTCTAGAAAAAGATAAAAGAAGTGCTAAAAGTAAAATCAAGCTGCAGTCTTTTTGTAGAGCACCCGTTGTCATTTGTTATACCTCGCCATTCATGACATGTAAGCCTTGCCATAGCTCTTCATGAGACTGCCCCCCCTTGTTATAGCTTGCCATTAGGGTAAAAATGTACCCTTTGTCAGTTTGTAATGTTTTTATTAGTGGTGGGCCCCAAATGAGTAAGTTGAGGTTAGTTGTGATGGGGGGAGGGGGGGGGGGGGGGGGGGAGGTTTGTTATAGTGATGTGGCACCCCGTGAGCCCCGAATGAGTAAGTTGGGTATATCATGGCACCTAGCTCTAAAGCTTGTACTGCTACTTTAAATGGTGTGTTGGTTATTAGTTGTCATGCTTACCAAGACCAATAGAAGATGCAACTCCAAGAGCCACCCACCACAGTCCAAATCGTAGATATTCAACAATTTCTTCAACATGCTGCAAAACAGGTGAAGCATATACAGTCTTCAAAATTCGCACTAAAAAGATCCAACTAAATGGTTTCCAAAAAAATATGTGTTTATGACTACTGTAGTTTAACATCTATGCAAAAAGGTTGACACCAAAACATATATGTGAATTAGATTCTTGTCTTTTTTCATGGCTTAGAGAAGCACAGATGTATAATGGAATATGAGTGTTAAGAAATATTGTGCATTTAACTCTAGAAAGGAAAGCTTAACTTTGAATCGGGGAAATATAGAGTTTGTCTACAGTTAAAATTGTAGAGATCATTTCTTACGCCTACTTTTTTTTTCCCCACTAAAGCGGAAGTGAATAAAAACTTTAACACAATCAAAACACAATGGATGTATTATGTATAATGAGTCCTTGATCATGTAGCACGTTACAGAAAAAAGGTTAAGGACGACAACATATTAAGTACCTTGGTATGAGGACCATCATCAGTCACAAGAAAGACTCCCGCTACGATTGCCGCTATCAAAAGTATAAGCAAGCAACCATGGGCGAATATATATACCAACGATCTACTTATATGTTGAAGAATAGCCGAAGTAAAACACTTGAGCATTTTAAAGGGTTGTGATGTAAGTGTCAGTTTCTCCAGTTCTCGTTTATGCTTTTGACGCAATCCTACAAGAGTTAGCATCGAGTCAGTTAGCCCATGTATCAGGCCATAACTTGTTAGGAGAACAACTATCTAGTTTTGTAAAGTAAGACTAGTAAATTAGAATTAGCCATAGTTAGCAAGTAACTGCAGAGTTTGACAGGAAAAATATTTCTAAATTACATAAGTAAGCATAGCAAGTTTTGACTTCAAAGTTCAAGATCACTTTTGGGAGAGCACGAGTTTATATTTTGGACAGCCATCTACTAATATCCAATAAACAAAATAAGAAACTCTGTCTATGCCTACAGCACAAACAGTAATCATATATGACAGTAAGTTGGACATTTGGAGGGAATTATATAATATGCCTGGTTCAAAATCCAAACAACCAAGATACAACAAAAATATTATTACATTGCTGTTTCATATTAGCACTAAAACTTAGTAACAGTAGGCCATAAGTCCACTTTTAAATAGGAAACACATTTCAATTCTAGTTAATCACAAACATCGAATAGCCTTTTTCTTAAAACTATTTACTTACAGGCATTCAATTTATGTACATTGATACATAACATTCTCATATGTGGTAGGGAATAAGCACACTCGCGTTATAGAACATACCAAGTGACTATATCTTGTATAGTTAATGTCAATATACCACATGACAAACATGTACTAACTACCGGCCAATTTCCTACAAAGTTTTAGCCTTTAGGACCCCTATGAAATCTTTAAACATGTGGTGAGTCGACGATGTAACCAAAAAAAAAAAAATCATTTCAACATAAAAAATGGAATAATGTCAATATGAATATCACACTATATTATACAATTTTCATACAATTTTTTGTTTGAACGGCAAATATATATAGATAAAAGAACTTCTAGTAAGGCACTAGAAGCCAAAGAGTACAATTACAATCTAGAAGGAACCAAAGCAACAAAAACTAGATACTACCCGAGACTTTAACTGCGAGATCAGCAAAAAAGATGAAAACACTCTTGCCGATTACAGCGACCCAAACAATTTTCATACAATTAACTCACAAAAATAAACCCGTGACAACACAAATTATATCTCAATCATAACATGTAAAACGTATAATCAAATTCATTCAAATTAAAGAAGTAGTTTTCAAATCAAAACAAAAAGAAAATCTGCCTGAAATAGACATGTTGTCGAAATCGGGGCAAGAAGAACCAAGAGATATAGATTTGACGATGTTTTTATTCTTTAGTTACATGTTAATAACATGAATTGGAAGCATGCATTAACCATATTTACAAATTGGTGAATTCTATACATTAATATGATTGACAAAAATTGCATGCATTTCTAAAGGAGGGGAAATTGAATGACAAAATCAATATTAAATAAATTTGTGAAGAAGAAAAGATTTGGAATGTTTTGTCACATTGTACAGAAACAGTGACAACTGCTTTTGCGCTCTCCCGTTGGTTGCTTGTTTATGACTTTTCTTATTTTTCCAAACCGAACCATAAGGCTGGCCACAATGGCCAAGGTTCTCGTCGGTTGAGACCTTCGGTCGAGCAAGGTTGAGCCAGTGTGGAGCCTTCGGTTGGCGTCGGTTGGGGAGAGAGGGAAAGATGCTTCGATGGGACAAGGTTCGGGGCACGGTTCATACCACGGTTCTATTCGTATTGAAGACGATGTCGAAGAGACGTCACCCGTCAAATCAAAGAAGGTTACAAAACGGGCTACAAAGGGGAAGGGCAAGAATGTTGCAACCGCACCCGTCAAACCATGGACAAAAGCGGAAGAGGTCGCGCTTTGTAGAGCTTGGGTACATGTGTCAGAAAATTCGGAAAGAGGGAACTCTATCAACCGGAGTGGGTTTTGGGATGAGGTGATAGCGTACTTTGAAAATGAAACTGGTTCAACAAGAACCTACGACTCCATAACGACCAAATGGAAGGGTAGGATTCGTTCTAGGGTTGGTTTCTTTTGTGCAATTATGGATAATATCAAGGATAATCACGGAAGCGGTGAGAATGACGAAGACGACTATGAAAAGGCTTGTAACGAATACCGTGTGATGCACAAGCATGAGTTTACATTGAAGGAGTGTTGGAAAGTTTTGAGAGGGCATTCTGCTTGGAAAACTGTTGAGATGCCTGCTTTCACCAAGACTAGTCGGAAGAAATCCAGGACTTCGGAAACCACCTCGGGGTCAACAAAAGGTCCTTTTCATCCCCAAGACGTGGATGATTCTGAAGAAGAAGATACTCGAGAATCACGACCAAAAGGTCGTGACGCAGCCAAGAAGAAAGCACACGAGCCACCAACATCATTTGTTACTAATATGGCCAAGAACTTTTTCAAGTTCAAAATTTCAAGTAAGGAAAAAACAAGAATATGGAAGAGGAATACATAAAGTTGAAGCAAAAAGAGATGGAACTTGCAGAGGCAAGGGCAAGGCGAGCCGAGGAGTTAAAAAGGGAGAAACTTGAGCTCCAACGTCAGCAGCTTGCAATGGCAGCACAATCAAACCGGACGCAAGATTTAATTTTCTACAACACACCCCTCGACACAAATATGCCCGCACGACAACTACAAGAACTTGAACAACTTAAGGCAGCAATCAAAGAACGTCACAACTTAGATTATTAGTTTCAGTTTTTAATAAGTATTGTAACGTTTACGTTTTATTAGTTTAAGTTTTTAATTATTGTTGTAATGTTAAGTATTTTTATTAATGAAGTTTAATTTTGTTTTCAAAAATATTTGAATTAAAAAAAAAAAAAAAAAAAAAAAAAAAAAAAAACACACACACACACTAGGGTCACCACTGTGGCAACTAGGTCGTCGTCGGAGAAAAAAAGCTGATGTGACACCGACGAACTAGTTCGCCACTTTGTCTAGCCTAATACATACATGTTTCTTCAAAACTTAACTATTTTATTGAATATTATGAATCGGTGAGAATAAAAAAAGATTGAAAAAAAAAAGAAAAAAAAATCACATATTTTAAGTGAAAGTAATAGTAAAATTTTTAAAAAAGAATACATATATTTTAGTAAATGCATCTAAAATATAAATAAACAATGAACTAAGGGGGGAGGGAGTGGATATTTCTTACCCTAATACCCTGAGGGTGCCACGTCACCTCTAACCAATAAAAACCTTCCACCTCAATACTACCTCAATACTACCCTAACACTACCCTAATTAGACGGAGTGGTACCCGATCCTACCCTAACCCAAAATTTCATAAAAAGACAAAAAAAAAAGAAGAAACAAAGCTTGCGTAAGTTCGGCTTCCGAGCTCGCAAAATCAACCCGCAGGCCGAACCCGAGCTGGGCGGAGCGGTGTTGCCGCTCGGGTTCACGAACCCGCTGCCCAAGCCGATGCCCACTCCGTTAGCCCTAAAGACTCAAGCAAATAAAAGTCTAAAAAGCAACCTGGTGCATTCCTTTTTCTCATTGATCAGGGGTAGTGTTGGGAATTTAACTGGAAATCATCAGTTACTTTTCCAACTATAGGCATCTACTTTCTTTAAACAAAGATTTGATTTCTTCAATTCCGAATATGACATTTTTAATTCGTCATTTGATTTCTTTAATTGTGATGTTCGTATATTGAATTCTCTAGACTGTCGTTAATCATTATCTTCCTTATATCATAACTTAATTGAGCTTATTCAATAACCTTGACATCTAATCTTTCAATTGTTCAACAATTATAGATTAATGATGTTTTAGTAAATAACAAGTCACCGGATCCAGCAAAAAGTTATTTTTTTAATTTTATATATTCAACTATTCGGGGTCCGTTTGATTTATAAGAGCAGCTATAATGCATCAAGTCTTGAAAATTTGATGAATTTAATGCATAATACATTTAATACTTAAAACTTGATGAAAGACTTGAGGTTCATCAAGTATTTGCAAAAAAACTTTCCAAAAAGTTATTGATGCAAAGCCTGTTTGGTAGGCTAATATTTGGAGCTTTTTTGGAGCTATAAGCTTTTTGTTACAAAAATAATCTCTTTCAAAACAAGTAGCTCCGTTTGGATACATCAACTTCAAGCTTTTATTTTAAACAAGTAGCTCCAAAATGAAAAGCTGATTCATGAAGCTTTTAAAATATTTCAGAGCTGTTAAAACATAAAATTACTGTTAACAGCTTATAATTACCGTTAACAGCTAATTTACCAAACATTTTTATTGAAAAAAAAATACAGCTTGTAGCTCATGTTAACAGCCTTGCAGTTTACAGCTTACAGTTAACAGCTTACAGCATGCAGCTTACAGCTAGTTTTTGCCAAACATAAGGATTTAGAATAGTAAAAAGTTTTTCACAACTTGATGCATTGCTCATGTTCTAAGTGGGGTTAAAATAGTATTTTGATTTGATTTTGAATTTGGATTTGAGGTAGGTTTAACAGATAAAAATTATATTTATTCATATATATTTTATTATTAAATTTATATAAAAAGTATTTTTTAAATATTAAATTAGTAGTGCATGTGAGAAAAGAGAGAGAAGTCCCACAAGATCTCACACGTTTTGAGTAAAACCTGCCTATCTTGACAAGATTTAAAAACCTTTAATAAATGAGTTTTGAAAATTTAAATGCCATCAAACAAACATTGTTTTTTTAGACTCAGCCCAAGCCTCCCCCGTAAACCGGCTCATCAAACGCACCATCAAGTTAAATCGTTTAGATACTTCAATTGTTAATTCTTCTATTTATCTATGATTGGTGGTATTGTTCATGAAAACCATGATGAACATAGACCTATATCTATAATACAAAGTGAAATGTTGTAGATTTATTTAAGTTTTACCAATGGGTTGTTCACCTTCTTTTACGTTTACTTTTGATGTATTAGTCTTATTTGTTGCATATAAGGGGTTTGCTGAAATGTTTAGCTTTTTATTGTTAAAGTTGCGTTAAATGCACTAATTTTTGTATCACAACGCATCATTAATTATTTTATTAATGTAAGATTAAAAATATAATTTTTTTTATTAATTGTTAAGTATTTTAAAAGATATACGTATTGTGTTTTATTGCGATTTTACCATAAATTTTTTACCAATATTTAGAAACATTATTAAACATAAAAGTTATCGATTTTAGGTCAATTTTTACTCAGGTTTTTGATCACTCAAATTTGATTTCATATGAGTAAGATATCATACGTTGAAGATGACGTTTTAATCATATTTGATGATGAAAAATATGGCTTATAAACAACATGGATTATGATAAAAACTGGTGAGCATGGATTAAGACTGATGAACTAATGAACAACACTAACTGATGAACAAGATTAATTGATGAACAAGAAAACCTCAACCTACATGTTTTTCATCAAAGTTCATCATAATTCATGTTGTTCATCAGTTAGTCTTTTTCATCAGTCTAGTCTCGTTGAACAAGACTAACTGAATGTTGTTCATCAGTTTGTCAGTTTTCTTTTGATCTTCATCATTTACATCATTGTTTATCAATTAGATCATGTTCATCAGTTTTTTTATGAACAACATCACAATGTTCATTAGTCTTGTTCATTAGTTAGCCTTGTTTATTAGTTAGTATTGTTTAACAAGACGGATGAACAAGACTAACTAATGAATAACACAACCTCAACCTACATATTGTTCATCAGTGTTCATTATAATCCATGTTATTTATCAATGTTCATTAGTTAGTCTTGTTGAACAACCCTAACTGATGAAAAACATCACAATGTTGTTCATCATTTATTGATTTTCTTTCAATATGCATTAGTTACATCACAGTGTTCATCAGTTAGATCATATTATATATCAAATTGTTTTTAAACAACATCACAATGTATATCAGTTAGTCTTGTTCATTTGTTAATTTTGTTCATCAGTTAGTTTTGTTTTTTAGTTCATCAATAGAAAGTGTTATTTATGAATAAAAAGTGTTATTCATCAATAAAATAATTGTTCATCAATAGAAAAAGTTTTCTTCATAAATAAAAAAGCGTTGTTCATCATATATGTTGTACATCAATAAAAAAAAGTTGCTTATCAATAAATGGTGTTATTCATTAGTAAAAAGATTTGTTCATCAATAAAAAGAGCTATTCATTGTTAAAGAAAGTTGTGTATCAGTAAAAATAATAGTTCATGAATAAAAAGAGTTGTTCATTAATAAAAGAGTAAACTGCAAATAATGCCCCTGTGGTTTCCTATTTTTGCGAGCTATGTCCCTCAAACTTATCATTGCGGAAAATGTCCTCGTGATTTCTACTTTGTTGCGAATAATCTCTTGCCTAACGATCGTTACAAATACCCGTTGGTTAAAGTCAAAGGCCATATGAAATTACTAATTTACCCTCCTTATGTTCAAATATTTCTATTAACCTTTTTTGTACGTTTTCGGCCAATCCCATTCAATATTTCTAAACCCAAATTCACAAACACAAGTTCTGAAACACAAATTCACAAAGATAAATTTAGTATCATATTTAGAAACCCATTTGATAATTATATTTATTCAAACAAAATGAACAACGTAGTCCTCAGTCCCTGCAACAACCACCACTAAAGCCGTCACACAACCCCCACCATCTAAACCTTGTTTCATCTCAGAGCTCTAAAAAGGCGGTTAGGATAATACATGATCCTACTGGTATTGTTGAAATGGCGAAGCGTCGTAAACTAGCAGATATTATGAAAGGTGGGCAAGAGTGTGTAATTCCGACACAAGAGTATATTAGAAAAGTTGTTGAGGATGTGGGTGAGGATGAGGATATTTACGCGTGGGTCGTGGGTTAGCACCGTTGAGTTTGTGAATGCTAATCGGGGGAACGTGAGTGGGTGTTTCGGAGATATCAAGAACTTTCTCAAAAATGGAAAACTGGAGCAGATTGTTGCAATATGTAAGTATTGTACTCCGAATGCGATGGGTGATCTCACAGTAACACTCAAAGACCTTTTGTACAGAGGGTGGTTATTGAAAGGCTATTACTGTAGGAGTTTCCTTAATACTTCAACATGTTTTCGTGTTTTCTCCTAAACAATCATGCCATTATTCTAACATTACAATGAGAAATGTGGTTAATATTTTCCACAATGATACAGTTCCTAAAACCGACAGTGGTGTAGGTGGTACAAATGATTTGCCTACAATTGATGGACATATTATTGAAGAACAATAAGCAATAACACAACCATTTAAAGATGGACATCTTACTAAAGAACGGGAACAACAGCTGAGATTAGAACAAGAAGCATTGACACAAACACTAGAAGAAGAAGCAAGGGTTGAACAAGAGTGGGATGACATAATTAGGCAAGAACAAGAGGAAGAGAAAATGTCTTTGTTGGAATTTGGCTTGGAATTTGATCCGGAATCAGATTAATTTGTAACTTAACTATATGTTTGTTTTGAGTAATGAAAGTCAAATTGGTATTCTTTTGGTTGTTGGTTATCTATACAAAAAGCTAGAAAAATATATATATGTTTGACTAATGAAAGTCAAACTAGTATCTGAAAATGTTGACACTAAATCTGCATAAAATACATGTTAACACTGAATCTGTATAAGTTGACTATATAAGTTAAAGTAATATTGTATATGCAAATGCATACTGCAAATCAGTGTAATAGAGCTTGGAAAGATCTGAGTAGAGCTTGTAAACACAAAAGAATACCAATGCAAAATGCAAATCCAAACACCCCCTAAACTCCAAACTGTAGTTTCAAACACAATTAAATGCAACAGTATGGCAGTTTGGTTACTCAGTTCCAAACACCCTCTAAAATGTAAATGCCTAAATTTGGGTAAGTTCAGGGCCATTTGGATTTACAAAGGTATAACCATTTGTTATTCATTTTTTGGTATATGATGACTGATTGTACAATAAATTGCATGACCAGGCCTTGCGATGATGATCGAAGGATATGAGGGTGTTGTGATTGCACCAAGCTTTTAACTAACCTGCAATGAGAAATATGGAGACACTATGTTAAGTGATTGCGTAGGGGTTGGACCCTGCGAACCACCTCCGGCGTGCGAATAAGTATGTGTTATGGAAACTAGGTAAGTTTGTAGTAAAAAGTGTAGTTTAGAGTGAACATACCATCAGTAACAACTCATCCAATCTATTTATAGGGAAGAAAATAGGCTTGGAGAGTGTTTGCACAATTTTCGGAGGTCATGGGAGTGTCTCATAATTTTTGGTAATCGAGTCTTGGCCTTCTTCGTCTTAGTGTCTCAAAGGTCATACCCCAAAGGGCTTAGGCCTTCGATTGGCGAATTCCTAACTGGTAACCATATCATAGATGAATGGTTTGACGCCAACGACGACTTCAGAAGATCGACTTAGTCCTTCGAGATGAAGGTTCGACCGAGTTCGAAGGGGAGTCCTTCGACCTGGTCGGAGGGTACATCATCAAGCCCCACAGTCGAAAGTGATATATGCGCACAAGGGTATATTGCTTACGACTCAAAAATGCCCACACAAAACCCCCTTCTATCACAGATTTGTAGAAAAGGTGGTTGTTGTACTTGTACTAAATACGCATTTAATGCGCTTAATCGTTATCCAAACAACTTGCCACAGAGGACCAAACGGCTAACATCTCGGTAATATCCAAACGTCCTTTCAAATTTTGAAAGTGGTTTGAAATCCGGATAGGTGTCGATCTGATGGACACGTGTACGACCGAGATAAAAATGGGGAAGAAATATATAAATGTTTTATACAGCAAAACCTATATCACTTTTTACCTTCCGCCCAAAATTTACACACACACACAACATTGTGCTCTCATTCATCCTTCCAACATAAGGTAACATTTTCCATCCTCCGATCTTCTATTCTCATAACTTATTTTCTTACTTCCCCTATGGGTGGCAACACAAAGTTTATCATTAGGCAGCAAACATGCACCTTATCTAGGGAAGAACTAAACACTTTCCTCACTGATTACCCTATTCCTAAAGAGTTCAAAGTAATGTTGCCAACCAGACGCCAAAGTATTTATGATGCTCCCGAGGGGTATGTTGGGTTATACAGACATGCCTTTACAC
The DNA here is from genome assembly GCA_019973895.1 of Chrysanthemum seticuspe. Classification (NCBI taxonomy): domain Eukaryota; kingdom Viridiplantae; phylum Streptophyta; class Magnoliopsida; order Asterales; family Asteraceae; genus Chrysanthemum; species Chrysanthemum seticuspe. The sequence continues at coordinate 203,634,301 of BPTQ01000005.1, forward strand.
AATCCAACCTAAGGATACCACACCACCCCCTATTTTTAGAATTGCTACAATACTATGAGGTACACATTTCTAGGTTTAACCCTTTTAGCTTAGCCAAACTTACCATATACATTGTTATGTGCAAAGCTTATGGTTACGAACCATCATTGACTGTGCTTAGGGGTTTTGTAAACCTATACCTTGGTGGAGATTGGTTGACTTTGGAAAAAAGATGTGAACATGATGTGCCACATTTGATTAACAGGCCCTTTACCAATATTAGGAATTGGAAAGGCAAGTTTTTCTATATTTAGAATACCATTGTACCCCCACAATACCCTGCATTGTTGAGTGAAGAATTCCAATATGATGAGAAACGTTTCAATGATCCGCTGCCCTACACAGTGAGAAGAGATCCTCTTTATCAGTGTCTCTCTCGTCATCCAGCTGATTGTAAAACCTTTCTCGAGCCCATATTGTTTATGGCTGGCATTGATAATAGTTAGGAGGGCTCACCCTTGCTGCCTGAAATTATATGGTGTGAAGAAAGTGTATACATTACCATTTATTTAAAATTAGAAACTTATCTGCTGATATTTATCTTTTGCCTCTCTTGTTACAGAAATTTCGATCATAAGGTGATGAAAACATAACCAAGCAAGAATATAATTACGGTGAAATTTTTGAAAAGCGGAGATTGGAAAGGGCGAGTGAAAGTGAAGCTTGTAAAGTAGAAAAAGTTAAGAGTGTATTTGGGGCCAAGATGGGAAACAGCTTGGAAAAGATAATTCTTGACCACATTGAGGGATCAAGGGAACGAGACGAGAGGATTGAAAAAATGATGAGAAAATTCATGGAAAACACGGTTTCTTCTCTTAAGACTCATGAAGACCGGATAAAAGGTTTGGAAAAAAATGTGAACTTATGCTCGAAAGCCATCACAGATTACCTTGTTGCACGGGATGAAGGAGTTGTCAATACGGTTGAAACAATTTCTGAAGAGCCAACTACCTTCTCGGAGAAGGTTAAACGAAGAATTAGCAAGGAGAAACTCGTACTCCTTGACATTGGAGCTCTCCCGGTAAACAACCCTCTAGTTAATTCCATTAGAGCTGACCCTACAATGTTTTGCAGGAATTAAATAACGATCTAGATGAGCCGATTCAACTAAACGAGAGATGTTCAGCAGTTTTAAGAAATGAACTGCCGCAAAAGGAAAAAGATCCCGGTTGTTTCACTCTCCCTTGCTTGATCGGGAGTCTTAACATGTGTAACGCCCTTGCTGATCTTGGAGCGAGCATAAGCATAATGCCTCGTTCAATGTTCCTGCGTATGGGTATCAGAGATCTTAAACCAGCCAAAATGAAAATAGAAATGGCCGATCGATCCATGCAGTCACCCTTGGGAATCGTTGAAAATGTATTGGTAAAAATCAAAAAATTCCTCTTCCCGATGGATTTCGTGATTCTAGATATTCCCGAAGACAATAAGATACCTATTATTTTAGGAAGACCAATGCTCGCTACTGCCCATGCAAAAGTAGATGTCTTCGCTCGAAATTTAACTCTTGAAGCTAATGGGGAAGTTGCTACGTTTAGACCTAATGAACTTCTGTCCGCCCCTCAAAAGGTTTGCGCGATTGACCCTATAGGCGATTTTGGTAATGCATTGGAAGAGTTTCTTAGTGATCCCCCAAAGACTCCTTCAAATATTGGCGAGATAGCTTCGGGGAAAGATTTTGATGTGTTTGTCAACTTTGAAGAAGAAGATGACTTAGGAATCAGTGCCGATGATTTCTCTAGTGACGTCGAAATGGTCCATTAGCACATCAATTCTGAAAAGACTTTTTCACAATCTGACAAGCCTAAATTTTATGAGATGGGAACTCGAATCCATCATAGGAACCCCTATTACCTGAAAATTTCATGAAATATTGGGTTCGTTGATTTCCATCCGTTCATCGACACAAATTCCCCAGTAAACATCATGCCGAAAGAGTGCTACAACCAAGTTATGGAAAAAGAACTTGAATATAAAGGGAACAATGTCCGAGGGATTGCGACAAACATTCATGTCTTTGTTGGGACTCACTCATTTTTGGTCAATTTTGTGGTTTTGGATGACACTAGCGAGTTCGTGGAAGATGGGCTAACCGGGGTAATTTTCGAGAAACCCTTTCAAGAAATGTCTGGGCTAGATAAAAATGAGAAGGAAGGGCTAGTATGATTAAAGGTTGGCGAAGATAAAACAGTTTTTAAAATGCCAAGGACTGTTAAGAATTTTAAAAATTGGACTAAGAAACAGTAAAGCCATGCTCGGCCACTGCTCGACATTAGTGACGAAGATAAGGGCAACGATATTGACCACCCATACCAAAAGATCAAGAATTTTTATTTGGGGTGTTTAGAATTGGGCGTGGACTACAAGCGGGATGAGAATCTGATCAGTTGGATTCAACATGGAGATTGCCATGTCTACGAAATGTCAAACAAGCACTTCTAGCCCCGAGGCTTTGAGTCTAACATAAAGACTCGTAAATAAAGAAAAGTGCTCTTTCAGGAGACAACCCAAATTATCCCTTTCATTTGTTTTATTTCCATTTCTGTTGGGTTTTGTGCTTTTAACCATTTTTGCAGGAAAACAGAGAAAGTTGCTGCAGCATGCTGAACGGGGACCTGATCTGTCCACCGTTACGGCGTAACTCATTCTTATGGTTACGCCGTAACATACTTTTTACAGTAATTCTTCTCAAAGCATTACCAATTACGGCGTAATCCCATGCAATGGTTACGCCGTAGCTACACTCTTGTAGCATCTGCCAGGTTTTGCATTGTTTACGGCGTAACTCCTTATAGGAGTTATGAAGTAACTAACCTCTGTAACACTTCTTTCTTTTTAAACACAATAACCTTGTATTAGTTTTTAAATGAACTTTGTGGGTATGTTCCCTGTAAGCCCTCACGAGACTACACTCGTCTACTTGGGACACCAAGTGGTTTAAAAGGCTTGTTGCATACGCTAAATGAAACCGTGATTCCTACTAAAGTGAATTAGGTTTCTTTTCGTTTTTCATTTTTTTTCTTTTTTAGAATTATTCTTGTCGGTAGTATGATTTCAGGGATTGAAGTTTGCTCGTGGATGCTTATGCGAAGCCACGATTCTTTTCGTGAGCCTTCTTTCTTTTTGGAGCAAATTTCAGGGAAGTTCTCGCTCTAATTCTACTTTTCTCTTCACATTTATTTAACGATTAGTACAAAAGGGACTTTGTAAATTTCAAGTGGGGGGACGGGAGTAGAATTATCTCTTGAACTTTATTTTGCCCTCGTTTTTCTAGTTTATTTTGAAAAATTATGTCATTTTTAAAATTTTGACATGTTTTTCTTAACCTAACTAGATTAGACCTTAGCCGAGCACATTATAACCCTTGATATTATATGGTGAGATTAGCCTTATCCGTTTCTATTTTTACCCCAAATCCACCAAATTATGAGTGTGTCGGTAGCTTGTAAACTTTAGAACTTAGCCTTTACATCATTTCGAGACCATAGACGAGGTATGTTGAGTTAGCTCGATGTATTTGGACTTTTCAGTTTAATAAGGCAATATTATAGGATTATCACCCAAATAGCCTATCATTGTGTGTCTATCGATTAATCACCTCGACTTCTCGACCCCCATGTTAAACCCTTTTTTGCACTCTCCTTTAGTGCAAGATACCCCTAGATACACCCATCTGAGCCATTCACTTCATTTTGTTCACCCAACATATTGTTTCGTTACACCCTTACACCTTAGCCTACCCTGTAGTCTTTATTTGTAATTGGGAAGTCATTGTTAGCCTAAGTTCAAGGTTCAAGTGGAAAGGTTTGGGAATCACGCTTTCGTCGACGACATATTCTTAAAGATCATTGAAGACCCCCAAATTCTCAAATTATTCATTACAAGTGGGGGGATGTTTTGTTTAGTTGTTATGTTTGATTAAAAAAAATGATGAAGTGATTCGAATATATATACATATATATATACATACATATATATATATATATATATATATATATATATATATATATATATATATATATATATATATATATATATATATATATATATATACACTAGTGTCAAAACCCGTCCGATGGACGGGTATGACTTGTGGCTTTTATTTTTATGATTTAGTGGATGAAATATATACTAAAAAGTAATTAAAAGTTAAATGAAAGGGTTGAGATCTATAATTGATGTTACCATAATCCATTAAACGACTAAAAGCAGATAAGTACTTTGATTTTTGGTTTTTATTTTTAGGATTTAGTAGAACAAATATATAGTTAAAAGTTATTAAAAGTTAAATTAAACAGTAAAGAAGTATAATTGATGTTACCATAATCCATAAAACGTCTTAAAGTATATAAATACTTTCTAACATTTTGTTCTAAACAATATTAATCATGAACATTTTTTACATTTGATAATATCATTAACATTTATTATTATTATTTTTTATTTTGTTAATTATGTTTACTTAGTTATTGTATAGGTGCTTCCAGCTGTTATTTTATCAAATTTAGATGATGTTGAAGAATTTGAATTATCTGTGAATGGATTTATGGTTTTGTTTGATGTTTGTTGTGATGAGAATATGTATGTGTTATCGGGTTACAAGTGGAGTTTTGTTGTTGATACCCTTTGTTTGCTAAGTGGTGATGCTTGTGTGTTTACCAGGAATAGGGGAAAAAGGTTGTGGTTATATGGTTTTGATAATGATGATATAATCCTTACAGAGGTGGTATTTAATACGGCTGCTTCTTTAAGGATGCTCCAACTACCATTTACTTAGTTAGAGCAGTGTTAGTGTTTTTGTTCAGACTTCTTAAATGTTATTTTTTAAATTTCATTTCATGTTTACATTATAATTATAATTATATTCTGGTGTGTTATGTGTTTTAATTATTTTTTTGATGACGTAGTTAGTAGTTATATAAGGTTTTATTTTCAATGAGTTTTAAACGAAATTTTATAAACCAAGATAAACGATTAAGATAGCTCGAGTATGTGTTTTTAGAATTCTCGTAAACTTACGCTATTTTTTTTAATAAAATTTTTAAATCCTAGTTGTGCTGAGTTATTAAAGCAAAACCCTTAATGAGGATTCTGGTTAAACACGCAACATTTAGTGGGGAAATATGTATTTCAAATAAACTAAATCTTTCTTATTATGCAATAATTAAATCCTTTTTTTAGCTTATGCACTTATCAACATGAGCTTATGAATTGAAATAAGCCATATGGTCAACTTGTTAATAATATCGAGTAAACTACGTATCAAATTGAAGAGTATAAACCGCAGGTTTGGGTGCTAAGCGAGGATTTGTTTTTAATGCATAAGCTCCCCGTAAGCTTATATTATCCTTCCTTCCTATGCTAAATCACATCTAGTTGGGAACTTGTTAATAACAATGTGTTGGAAAGATAAGGTACCAAACTTGATCATTTCAGTGACTATTGATCTACTCCTGAAACCAAATGTGGGCAAACACATTAACTTCTTTTTGCATAAAATTTAATTCTATTTGCCAATAAATCAAATGTATGACTCTTGTGTTTGGACAAACTTATAATATCGGCTTATGGGTTTTATCTGAATTGGTAAGAACAGATAAGCTCATTATATTTGGCTTGTGAGTTTATCAAGCTTTGAGCCAATGAACAAAAATAGCAAAAAGCTCAAGCTGAGAAACAAATTAAAAAGAGCTTAAACCTCTCGCCTATGTTTTGTTGAAACACTTTAACGAAGTTGTATAAAGAAGGTATGTTAGTCCACTGTCAGTTATAGTTTTTTACCAAAGTCCAAGAATTATCGAAGTTCTGTTCAAACACTTTGCTTATCAAAGTTGTGTTCAAACGCTTTGCTCATCGATGTTGTATCAAATTTCTATTCAAATAAGCACTAAGTCCAAGAATTTGTATAAAGGACTTCCTATAAGCTTTTTTACATCTAAAGCAAGCAGCTAACCCAAACAGAGAAGTAATCACATTTGTGTCATTTTAACAATCAATAGACCCTACCCAAAGCTAATTGGAGAAGTCTGGTGAGCATATTTTTATATATATATATATATTGATACGCATACAACGCGCGTTCGGGGTCAAAGGAAACTTCCTTTTCTTCGAGCAAGTTTTTCAACCACCTAGGCAGTGAACCTAATCGTTGTAGTGTAGTATTAGGGTAAGCCTCGGGATTGATATCGTTCTCTAGGGGAATAGGAATGCTAGTGAGAGATTACTACGCTAAGGTTGAGGTTGAGGAATATTATTTTTTTTATCTTTTTATATTTTTTAGGAAATTGAAAGGTACGAATCTCGGGGTATTGGATTTGGGGGGGGGGGGGGGGTGGTATTTCTACCGATTACTCTACTATTCAAATTATCTAATTAACTAAGCTAAGGGGTAGTCTATGTCTAATTGATGTGTGCTCGTATGATGATTAAAGATGTGTTTACCTAGATGCTATTACTCCCTAGTTATCTCCTATTGATGGTTGAATTGTCACGTTCTTATTCTTAACGCGTTGTGTCTTCTAAGGTCGTAGGGTATGCTTTCTTCCCTAACTCTTTGAGACTACCTTAAGGTTATTGCCTACAAAATCTCTAGGATTCATAAACTAACTCTAAGGTTATCTTTGGATTTTTAGCCTACAAAACTCTAGGCGATTATAAACTAATGTTCACAAAGATTACTCAAGCGTTAAAAACACAACGATGGCTGATGCAGGTTTTACTGACAAGGTTTTAATATTTATTTTGTCTCGTTATACCTATGGTCTACCCTAATGCACTAACGGGCAGTGTACCCGGTCGTGTGTAGTGTAGTATTCGGTAAAACCGAGGTCGTCCCAAGAGCTATGTGTGTTGGATTAATACTAAGTCTAGGTGTCACAGATTTTAAGATGGTTTAATTAATTAACTACTAAAGCAAATAAAGGCAAAGGATGTGATCAATAGAGGAGAGTGGTGCTAACCTAGTTGTTCATCCTATCTAGTAATGTCTACGTCTACTTACTTCCAATTGCTTCAGGTGGGGTCAAAGTCGAGAGGACAACATTTGGTCAGTTCGCCCTAATCTATCAGCAAAGATGCCACCACTGGAGAAGTCAGGTGTCCCTTCATAAGTCCAGTTGTTCCTGGTCTCCTAAGCAGAGTCATTAAGTTCCGCTACATGCTAGACTTATAATAGTGAGTGCCCAGGCGTTAGCAACTAAAACACTCACCCCCTAATTCTTAAGTTCATCCAAATGGTAGGTGATTAGTTGGTCAAATCGCACAAGTAGAAAGGGTCGTCGGTTGGTCATATCTTACCCTTCCCGTCTCAGTCTACTCACTTAGGGTCAGTTGGTCATATCTCCTAAGCAACTAGCCTCTACCGCCATTCAAAACTACCGAAACAAGGGTAGCTACCAATAGACTATGCATGCATACACTTAGAAATAATTATACGGAAGTAAACTAAACGTAAACAAAACAATTAAGGAATCATAACTAGGCCATCACCAAGAGGTGATTAGCCGCTCATATTAACCATACAAATCAATTCAATATTTAATATTACGAAATACATGAATCGAAAGTAAAGAAAAGATAAAATGCTAATGCTTATCGTAGGGGAGTGATTTCTCCCTTGGAGATGGCTCCGTATGCTCCTCTAGACCTGACTTTGGCTTCTTCCCACGTTCTTTGGTTGTGGTGTGTGAAATGGGATGCTTTGAAATGCTGGAAATCGTGGGGTATTTATAGGCCAGATCTTGGTTACGGCGTAACTAATAAAATAGTTACGCCGTAATCATCAAATTCTTTGTAAATTGCACTAGATCTGCTGGTTACGGCGTAACCTTAGAAGTGGTTACGCCGTATCTTCAATAATTATTGGTTACGCTATAGTTTATGCACGAGTTACAACGTAGTTATCAGTGATGCGGATCCTCATTTGACCTAATATAGTTACGTCGTAATCTTTTGGGAGAGTTACGCCGTAATCTTCGGATAAGTTGGCTTTCTGAGTCACGCTTTAGTTACGGCGTAATGTGAGAGATGAGTTACGCCATAACTTCTTCAAAGTGAGCATACTATGATAAATCTTTAATAATTCTCCAATTCCGCGTTTCTTTAGCTCCAATGCTCGTAATTTACCTGAAAGTGGAATATAATGGAAAACAAGCGTAAATCCATATAGATGATATAAATTCAAGCATTATCGGGGGAAATTGACACTTAATATTCAGGATAATTTGATGTTATCAAATATCCCCCCACTTGAACTCTACTTGCCCTCAAGTAGACTTTATTAGATAGATTCATTAAAAGATATCTCCCATAACCTGAAAAATATAAGTTTACAAATCCCTTATGCTAGAATAAAACAAAGCCGATGTAGGATATTGGATTTCACATACACATCAAACCATTAACACAAGTGGGCGTACAAGAGTGTTTTAGAGAGAGAAAGTTAGAGGTTTTGGGAACTTAGTGAGAGAAAGTGAAAGATATTATTATGAGCTCCAACTCTCTACCTTGGAAGGTAGAGAGTATTTATAGTCTTACAATAAAATGCCACACAACGGGCTGTGGATCAGGCATACAGTGGGTAAAGACCCGTCCGTCCTCCACAGTGTTACTTAACTTAATACTACTTAGCTTAAAATAACTACGACTACGAGCTTTCTAACGATTACATATACTTGAGGTGACCGACTCTTTAATACCTGGAATTTCTAATTCCTAACAATCTCCCCCTAAGGGAGGTCACCTCAAACATATACTAAAATTACATTGAATACAAACAGATATTACATTAACAATTGTTCTTGCATTCTTGATGTAGTACTTTGCTCCGAAGCTCGTAGTCATTGATTCCACTCATTGCATGTTTGGTTAATCCAAGTGGAGGTCTTTACTGATCCACGTGATAATAATTTTAAGCCAGCTTTTGAGATCATCAGCTAACAAAAATCTCTGAGACATCCATTGTGGTGTTGGTATTATGTGATGTTGTGACTTTTGGACCGACATGCTCACATTCTGGATCATGATATCTTCTCATCAGAGTAACGGAAGCTTTCGTTGATTCATGATATTGGCAGCAGCGTAGCAGAAGCATGGAGTGAAAATATCAGAGTCATTGATGCACTTATCATGATTTCTTTTGAGATGAATGTGTAATGTGAGCATGCGGCTATGGATTGACCGCTTCATTCTGATCAGATTCAAACGTCGGGTGTACCTGCATAAAACAGTTAGCAATAAAGCGCACGAAAGTGTCTTTGAACACTTTCGTTGAATTGAGGTACACGGCCCACGGTTCCCCGTTGATCAGTACAAGTACTGCCTGTGATCAGGTATAATTCCGAAGAATTTCCTTGACAGGGTTTCGCAGCTGCTCTAGCTGTTCTCAAACCGGAACATCTCAAAGAAGACAACACGGAGTGAGTGAACCAGCGAATAGAAATTCACTGATTGATGAAAAGAGATTTGAAAGACAATCGTGTATTGCTCAATAGAAATTGTTTTTGCAATACAACGAAGGTTTTAATGAAAATCAATTATCAATCATAAAACACCTTTTGATTTGAAATATTCGAACACGGTCAATGTGCTAAAGAAAAGAGTTTTTAAGCACAATGACCGGTTTTTCGAAGGTATCCGTCAATCCATAACCTTAACCAGGATTGATTCAAAAGATTGAATCGTCCCATTGTTTCTGTTCAGTTGTCACATGGTTGATCTATTGAATAGATCTCACATGCCACCCACCAGGAGCTTGTTTGATGTTGGCTCCAAAGGGCTTTCCATCTTCATTGTGAATATGTTTGCATATCACGCAGATGTTCTGGCAATACCACAAGGATAATGCGTAGGACTCAAGATATAATCTCTCTTTCCACATTATGTGAAACAGAGAGTCTTCATTGAAAGTGTCCTAATGAGATTTATTGATGATCTCGTGGCTCTAGACTCAATTTGTGCATATTTGGATCTTGTATCGGAGACTAGGGAGAGGGTCTCCTTCTTCAATATCAACAATCTCTAAGAGAAAGTCGATAGATAATGTAGGTTCCCCGTGAGAATGAAACAAGCCCTTTTAAGAGGAACTTGAGTGGTTTGGGAAGATTGAAGTGCAGTGCGTCACTGGGTCCATGACGTCTTGTCTTCAATACCGGTGTTACCTTGGTAACCGCCAGTAGCAAATGAATTGAACCCGGTTTCTGCCCTAAGGTTGAATCAATGGAGGGCTATTTGTTTTCACCCTTTTCTCATTCAATTCTTTTTAATTCTTCAACCCCTTCAGTGCTTACCAAGACTTCATAGCTAGAACCTTGTTGGGTTTATTCCAGTACTAGCTCAGTCTCAGTCCGCACTCTTCCCATATCTCATTTTTCTCCTTTTATCATCATACCTAAGAACTCTACACTAACTAGTGGATAGTCCCTGGGTAGATCCCTCCGGTTCTGGCGGATCATGGGAACAAATACCTAACCTTATCATCCTTATATCACCGTACATAAAGTAAAGTTGGTCGGTCTATTTGGTATTGTTCATCTGCCATTTGGAACCAATTGAAAACCATTTGAAAATCAATCCAGATACTTATGATATATTATCAAAGCATTTTGTACCTGAATTTTTTTTGATATTTTTAGAACGAGAACTTCCCCTCAACATGTGCATCAAGTATTTGAAATCGTTTTGCACATGGAGGCAAGAGAAAGAATTAACTTCTTTAATAACCATTTTCTAAAAGATATCAACATCACTTCCCTAATCGAATCAAGTAGATAAAGCATTTTGGGGAAGGATGAGGTTTTCATGATTTTGCTCCCCCTCAATATGTGCATTAAGATTTGAAAAGATTTTTGCACATACTAGAGGGAACATGCACATTGATATAAATTGATCGCGTTTCGGATCTTTTTGGTTTAAGATAGATGCTCCCCCTCAACATGTGCATGGAAAATTTGAAATCGTTTGTCACATGTGGGAAGGAGAGCTTGTACATTCTTATAAAACCATTTACCGAATTGTCAGTTTAAATTCAATTTCAATCACAAATTCTCCCCCGATCACAAATATCAAATCATTTGAGATTTGTGATCTCTGTAGATTTAAATTAATTTTGAAAACTTTTTAAGGAGAATTGTGACTTGATTATGAAAAACGTTTTATCTGACAAGAATCGGATATTAAGACTTTAAACTCCATTGATTAAACATGCATGAATATCTTTTGAAAACAATTGAATGACAAATAACTTTTTGATTTAATTGAAATCATTCTCCCCCTCAATCAATGACATAGGTTGTTGATTGAGAGATAGATATTTTGACAAATAAGTCCAGATGATTATCAAAAATAGAGTCCGAGTTATTTTTCAAAGCAGTTAGTTTTCAGCAGATGAATGTTAATAGAATCAGAGCATGGAATTTTGAAAACATGATAAAGTATGGCTCTGTTCTTTCTTTGAAAAGCGGGTTACTGCCTGAAATGACAATAAACCATTTATTCTCTTTCTCTCAATTTTTTTTTTTTTTTTTTTTTTTTTTTTTTTTTAAAATAAAAATTCGAACAATATCTAAAGTCCCGTGTCATTCTTTGAATGACAGCACAAAGACCGTAGATATTATCGAATCGAGAAAGACATGACAAAATGACAATATATATATATATATATATATATATATATATATATATATATATATATATATATATATATATATATATATATATATATATATATATATATATATATATATATATTTTAATATTTTATATTTTTCTATTTGATTTTTGAAGGTTTTATAATTTTGTATTTTGTTTTTCGAATAGATATATACAAGAGATAGATGAAGGAAACCTTTTACTCCCCATCTTCCTCCTGAAGACGTTTGAGTGTTTCTGGTTGAAGGCTTTTCAGGCCAAGTCGTGGAAGAATAAACTCAAAACGTTCTCTTGGAAGAGCTTTGGTGAAGATGTCTGCTAACTGGTATTCAGACCTCACAAAATAGATTTCCACCACACCTTTTTCCACTTGTTCCCTGATGAAATGATGTCGAATGTCGATATGCTTAGCTCTTGAGTGTTGAACGTTATTGCATGAAAGAGCAATAGCACTTTTATTATCACAGTACAGAGGGATTTTGTTGAATACAAAGCCATAGTCAGTTAATTGAGATCTCATCCAAAGGATTTGAGCACAGCAAGATGACATGGCTATGTATTCTGCCTCTGTAGAGGAAATAGAAGTACTCATTTGCTTCTTTGAAGACCAGCTCACAAGCTTATCACCCAAGAGCTGAGCACCTCCAGACGTACTTCGACGAGTATCTTGACATCCTGCATGATCAGCATCTGCATAGGCTGTTAGTGACATACCGGTGTCCTTCGGGTACCAAAGTCCCATATTGATGGTTCCTTGGAGATACCGAAAGACCCGTTTAATCGCTTCAAGGTGCTTTTTAGTAGGCTTAGCCTGGTATCTAGCACACATGCAAACAGCGAACAAGATGTCTGGTCTACTAGCAGTGAGGTACATCAGGGATCCAATCATACTACGATATTTCGTTTGGTCAATCATGATCCCTGAGTGGTCCTCATCTAGTTTGGTTCGATCAATCATGGGAGTGTCAACAGGGTCACTTGAATCAAATCCAAATTTCTTTAAGATCTCACTTGCATATTTAGATTGATTTATGAAAATGCCTCCGGGACTTTGTGAAATTTGTAATCCCAAGAAAAATGACATTTGTCCCATCATTGACATTTGAAATTTTGAACTCATTTCATTTGAAAAACGGTCACACTCATTGGGGTCAGTCGAGGCAAAGATGATATCATCAACATAAATTTGAACATGAATTAAATGTTTGTCTGACTTCCTGGTGAACAATGTTGGATCAACTGCTCCTTTGCTAAATCCGGTAGATAGAAGAAACTTTGATAGTGTATCATACCATGCCCTTGGAGCTTGCTTTAAACCGTAAAGATCCTTCTTCAAACGATAAACGTGAGTAGGATGCTCTTGATTCACAAATCCTTCAGGTTGGCTGACGTAGACAACTTCTTTAAGATATCCGTTCAGAAATGCCGTCTTTACATCCATCTGATAGACTACCATGTTTTTACTAGCAGCATTAGCCAAAAAGATTCTGATTGCCTCGATTCGAGCAACAGGAGCAAAAGATTCTTCAAAGTCAATACCCTCCTCTTGACGGTATCCTTTAGCAACTAATCGAGCCTTGTTCTTCAACACATCACCATGCTCATCAAGTTTCACTTTGAAGATCCATTTTAGAGCAATAATCATAGCACAATCTGGAGCAGGTACTAACTCCCATACATCAAGTCGATAAAACTCATGAATTTATTCTTGCATGGCATTGAACCAGCTATCTTCATTCATGGCGGTTTTAACATCTTTTGGTTCGATCTTAGAGAGTACGGAGTTGAAGAAGCACCATAAGGCATCGGTTGCAAGTTGTTTCCGTGTGGATACTGGACGAGAGGGATTTCCAATGATGTTGTCTAATGGATGATCGTGAGTCCATTTTCTGAGGTGTTCATGTGGTAGTTGTTGAGGGACTGAAGTAGCAGAGTCGATGTCTCCTGAAGAAGATGGTTCTGATGAAGATTCAGGAGCAAATATGTTTTCAAATGGAGCATCTTCAGGAGTAGCAAAGGGATTAACTTCATCATTGATGCTAGAAACAGTTCCATGATGTACATTTGAAGAATGATGATTTGTTGATGAGACTGAAGGATCAGCAGCAGGCGCTTCTTGACTTAATGATATTGAGACTGAAGGATTGACTTCAATCATAGGAATATGAGCAGCCTCTGTTGTAGGAATCAACACCTCATTAGTACTTGGCTCATAAGGTTCATCAAACATAGGATCAAACAATTTCTTTAAATCATCTTCAGATGGAGGTACATATGGAGTTGCTAGAGAAGAATTAGGTACAAGGGATGAACCAATGGGACTGTTTTGAAATGCGGGTCCAGAACTGGATTGTCCAGGAGCCATATTCCCGGTCAGCTCATCGAACGTAACGTGAATAGTTTCCATTATATCTTAAGTTCGTTTGTTGTAGATTCGGTAACCCTTCTTGTTTGATGCATAACCAACAAAAACTCCAATATTCGCCTTAGCTCTTAATTTCCCTAAGTCTTGACCGTCATTCGTAGGATAGCACAAAGCACTAAACACACGAAGGTGGGAGAGTTCAGGTTTTTGTTTACGGACAAGTTCATATGGAGTTTTTTCATAAGAGGTGTGTATAAGGGAACGATTTTGGGTGTAGCAAGCAGTGGCAATGGCTTCAGCCCATAGAAACATTGGAACTTTTGAATAAATGAGCATTGATCTTGCGGCTTCCACAAGAGTTCGATTTCGTCTTTCAACTACACCGTTCTGTTGAGGAGATCGAGGAACGCTTCTTTGATGACTGATTCCAACACTTTCATAAAACTGCATTAAGTCTTTGTTGACGAATTCTGTGCCATTGTCTGTTCGAACAATTCTAACTGTATTGTTGAGTCGACCCTGAAGCTGTTTGATAAGTTTGATGATGACATCCGGAGTTTCATCCTTTGTCCTCAAAAACTTCACCCAAGTAAATCGAGAGTAGTCATCAACAACTACTAGAATGTATATCTTCCCATTTATTGTTTGCACTCTCATTGGTCCGCACAGATCCATATGAAGGGTATGAAGAACTTCCATTACTGAGTTTGTGGGTTTTGGTTTGTGAGCATATTTCGTGCTTTTTCCCAATTGGCAAGCTGAACAAAGATGATCTTTTTCATATTTCAGTCTGGGTAAGCCTCTGACAAGATCCTTTCTGGAAAGGTTATTAATTGTGCCGAAGTTCAAGTGATTGAGACGACGATGCCATAACCATGACTTAGTTTTCGAAGCCTTTTACAGCAAGCAGATTGGAGAGGACTTCATCATGTCTTCGATAGATATGGTGTATAGATTAGAATCACGGGTTCCTCTTAACAATTCTACACCATCAAGTTCTCTAACGAAGCAAGTATGTTTTCTAAAAGCCACTTCTAGATCGGAATCACAGAATTGACCAACAGAGAACAAATTATGACCAAGACCTTCCACATAATATACCCTGGAAATAAAACTTTTACCCACCACATAATCTCCATAACCCATAATAGCTCCAAAATGGTCGTTCCCGAATCTAACTGTCCCGATAAATTTACTCACGAAGTTCATGAGCCGCGACCGGTCTCCAGTCATATGCTTGGAACAGCCTGAGTCCAGGTACCACAGAACGATTTGAACGATCTGCAGTTGAACACAGACAAGAATAGATAACTGGATAATTGGGATCCCCATGCAAGAATGGGTTCCATTTGGTTAGTAACAGCGATTGGAACACCCACATCAGAAATAGAAACATCCATATCAGAAATTGAAGCAATGGAATCATTATGAATAGATGCAGTATTAGTGTCCGTATTTGCCCTATTCAAAGTATGTTCACTTCTTAAGGGAATAGTTCTACCAGTAGGCATCCATTTTCTAGTGGGCATTGTCTGATTGACCTTATGGCCAACAGGTATCCATAGATAACCTATCTTACTAAATGTTCTTCCTGTGGGCTTCCACTGTTTTCTAACTTTCTTTCGCTTTTGCCCTTTAGCCTTCTTAGCATGATATTTTGCATTAACAGAGTT
This sequence comes from Chrysanthemum seticuspe, assembly GCA_019973895.1. Taxonomy (NCBI): domain Eukaryota; kingdom Viridiplantae; phylum Streptophyta; class Magnoliopsida; order Asterales; family Asteraceae; genus Chrysanthemum; species Chrysanthemum seticuspe. The sequence continues at coordinate 203,650,024 of BPTQ01000005.1, forward strand.
AATTGGGGATTTGACAGCATTAGACAAGACATTCACACCACATTCATGATAAGAAACAGAATTCAAGCAGACATCATTACAAGGTTTGCAAGTAGTATCAGAATTCAAATTAATTACAGTACGCCTATGGCTAATACTAGAATCAACACGATTCGTTTTATTCGGCTCAAACTTAAGGTTCCTAGGTTGGTCTTCTACTCTCTTCCAATGCACATTCTTAGCTTGTGAGGTCCTGTCATTCCTTGTATTGTCTTGAGACTTTGACCTGCTTGCTTTAATGTCACTGATTACTCCTGTAGAGGGAATGGGAACATTAGTTGGTTTGGCTACTCTTTGCTTCTCCTGTTTAGATGTGCTGGGATCTGAACTACATGCAGGCACACTAAGGTTCACTGTCTTAACACTAGAAGTGCTGAGATTTGTAATTCTAGAAGGCACACAAGAGTTCGCTTTCTTAGCTTTAACAGATCTGGTATCTGAACTACTTGAAGGCACACTAAGGTTCATACTCAAAACATCGGGCATCGAATGGATATTATACTTGGCACTAGGCATCGAACACGGAATCAAAGGATTAACTCTCTCACCTAAGGACTTAGGGCATATTGTGATTAAGCATTCTAGAATTTCTTGAGATCGTTTGGCATATAAACATGCATGCCCAATTGCATTGTCAAGTGGTTTCTCTAACTTTTCTTCTTCAACAATCTCACTGAGACATTCTAGACAATCCTTAAGGGATGAGAAATATGTTTAAATAGCAAGTTTGTTATTCCTGAGATGAGGGGGGACATATTTCACAGACGAAGCATATTTATTACAAGAGTGAACCTTTGATACACCATTCTCCCCATTGGTCATTGGCATTTCCCTTTTACCTGACTCTTCAGATTCTCAATTTCCTTTTGCAATGAAGCTATTTGTTCGTTATTTTTGTTACGAGTGACCTTTATTGATTCAAATAACTCATTGAAATGACGTTTAATCTTTTATTTTTCTTCTAGAAAACTTTCGTTTTCCTTTTGTAATGCATTTACTAAGTTTTGAAGATGAAACGTTTGAGAATTCTGAGAATCTAAAGGAGGAGGCATTTGGGAGCCTGTCATATTGTTCTTTTGACCCTTTAATTGAGAGATTTGGGCTTTCAACTTTCTGATCATGTTGCAATGAGCTTGAATCTGTTCATCACGTTTGTTAATTTGAAAAACTGCATCAAACTCTGGAGCATCTGAGGATGTCTTGATATTTGAAGTTTTGACATTTTCTTTAAGATGTTGATATTTTAGTTGTAAATTAAAATGCTCAGCCTCTAGTTTAGAAAAATGTTTAACCAAATTGTCGTGATCATCCAGTTCAATTTTCTCAGTTAGTTTAGAATTAGTCTTTTCAAGCTCGATGACACGATCATGGGAGACTTTTAGGGCAACAGATAATTCATGAAATTGGGAAGCATTAATAGAACAATTTGTAGCAGTGAAAAACACATCTTGAGCAACACATTCAGTAATAAGAGTCTCATTTAATGTATGTAAGTTCTTCCTCTTAATCTCATTATATTTTAGTGCACGCTCATAGTCACTAACGTCAACAATCATAGCATCAAACTCCTTTTCCATTTCTTTAATGTCTAAGTTCATTCCTTTTTTAAGACTTTCAAACTGATCTTTTAGTTGTTTAAAGAAAGGCATGACTTCAGTTAAATAACATTCTTTTGTTTGCTCAAAACCCCTTTCCCCTTCAGTTATACCAGTGGGTGTGATCCTTTTCTTACAAGTTTTCTCAAAATCAACAAATAGTTGAAAAATAACATATTGACTGATTAAGGTCTTGCTTTTCGTGGCAATAGTCCTAGGTACTAAATGCATTGGTGTATTTGGAGGATACACAGTCGCTGAAGGCATTTTCCTAAAGGGAGGGTTCGTTACAACAAGATTCTCTGCTTTTTGCTTATCTAAATCCTTTTTCCAGAACACTTGTTCGGGTGTTAACAATGTCTGAGGCTTAAACATGTTCAAGGAAATCCAATTTTCCTTCTTGTAATCATGGGGTGTGATCTTTATTTTCTTCTCTTTACATTTAGGATCATCTAATTTCTTGTACATCTTTTCCCTAGTGACTTCATCTGATTTCTTATCTTCCTCAGTGCACTCAACGCAACTAGGTTTCTGTCTAGGTTTAAGGATTTCATTGCCATCATAAAGAACCTTATGAGCATTTCTAGCCTTTTTAATGACCTCTGGATTTGGTTCCTCAACAAGGGGAATGCTATGCTTATCGCTTAAGACTCTATGCTTAGTGATTAGGTGAGCAGTCTGAATGGTATTTCCTTGTACGTACAACTTATTTTCAAGCTTGTTTTTTAAGGTTTTTAGATTAGAAAAATCATTCAAAAGTTTTGATTCCTTAGCACTGAATTCTTGCTTAAGCATTTTAACATTTTCTTGAAGTTCTTGCTTTTGCTTAGCAGTTTTAGAAAGCTTTTCTTGTAAGGAGTTTAACTCTTGTTTTAATACTTCTTCTCTAAACCTACTTTTTCTAATAGTTGTACGCATTTGGTCATCCATTTCTTGCTCACGGGTGGTCAACTCAAATTTGCACGTTGTTCATAAATAGCAACACGTTCTTTATAGGCATTTAGTTCAGAAATTACAGAATCATCAGGGGCACATGCAGTGAATTCATCAAAAACATAATCATTATTGACAGCAGAAGATGTATCACTTGGTACAATCTCACTTTCACTTTGTATCACATATTGATCATATGGGACAACATTGATATTACCCATATTTTCAATATCTGACTCAATAAACACAGTTGATTGTACTTCGTTATGTATCTTTTGCTCATCAACGTCATCGTATAATTTTAATACCTCAGAGATGAGTTTGTCTTTGGATGGACGAGCTTGTGGTGATGAAGAGACTTTAGGAGAGACCATTGGAGAAATGCTAGCCATGAAGATGGTTTGTGCAGTGGGTTCTTCATCAACATCAGAGTCATATGCATCACAATCAGCTACTTGAAAGGCATTCTGATGATTATGGCCTATCTCCTGAATTGGTTGCTCATCCACATCTGCATCATATGTCTTAGCATTTCCCTCAGCCAAGAACAACAATTCCTTTTCATCCAAAGCTGCACCATTATCCTGAGCTTGCACAAGCAACATCTTATCCCTGAAGTACTCAGCATTCTGAGGGCGTTTTGGTGATGTGCAGTTCTTTGCAATGTGTCCCTCACCTCCACAATTGTAACATTTGATTGGCTTTGCTTGACCCTAATTTCCATTCCTTCCTCTGTTCTAATTTGCAGCATAACCTCTACCAGCTCCACCTCTTGCTTGTTCGTACTGTCGTTCTTGAACTGGCTGCACCATAACCTTCCCATCTCTGACAGTGGCTTGATTATGTGGATTGGAAGCAGTTCTGAGATTGTTGTTGGTGTGTGGAAGAGAGTTCATGTTTTGACTAATCAGAAGAGCTAGTTGATTAATGAAGTTTCCCACGTGTGCATCAGCATCAGCTTGTTTGAACATAGGATCAGGAATGAGTTTGTGATTACCATTACCAATGGGTATGACTTGTGAGGCTTTGATTGTGATTCCGATGTTTGAGTAGAAGGCAGTTGAGTCATTTGAAGAGCTTGTCTCTCCCTGGTTGGTTTTGAACTGATTAAGAATCCTTTTTTCAAACATAGCATGTCTCTCATTCTGAAGGAGGAAGGCATAGAGTTGCTCATAGTTTGTATTCTTCAATCCTTTAGTGAGCTTCACAGAAGTGACAAACTTGTGCCATTCGGGATTCATGTTGTTCACAAATTTTGAGTTCAGCTGAATGTTAGGCATAGTCATTCTGATGTTCCTCATATCATTAACAAGCTTGTGGAATCTCACATAGTACTCATAAAAACTCTCATCTGGTTTCATCTTGAAGTGTTCAAATTCATCATAGAGTTGTGATTTTCTATCTTCCATTGTTAATTCAGAACCTGAGAGAAGCATCTTGACATTATCCCATACTGCCTTTGCTTCGGTGTTGTGATTGATCAGCTTGTAGATATCTTTTGGAAGACCTTGAAGTACGATGTTAGAAGCCCTGATATCAGCATCGAATCTCTTTTTCTCCTTATCATCGAGCTCATCATATGTCTTTGGTCTGTCAATTCCATAGATCATTGTTCCATCTTTAGCTGTATCAATTAAGTCTCTAGTCGTCTCAACCCGATATGGTCCTTCATCAATGGATTTGAGAATGTTGACTCCATTTTCCTTTCCAAGACAGTACAATCTAATTCGTTGAGCCCAAGAGTCGTAGTCAGTTCTGTCAAGCATGGGTGGACGAGTATCTGAACCAGCTGCTTGAACATCCTCGGCAACAGTGGAGATGATAGTAGGAACGTTTGTAGATTTTACTAAACCAAAAGAACAACCTTAAGAATGTATCACGAAGAAGTAACAAGCCTAAATGAATAAGTACCTAACCACACAACTCGCTTAATTAGCAACTCGCTTAAGTAATCAACTCGCTTAATAGCCAAGTCGCATCAGCATCAACTCGCAACACAGTCAACTCGCTTAATGAATCAAGTCGCTAAATAGTCAACTCGCTTTAGTATCAACTCGCAACACAATCAACTCGCTTAAAGTAACTCGCTAGCTTTACAACTCGCTCAATAGCTAAGTCGCTTTAGATCTCAAGTCGCTTAAAGAAACAACTCGCTTAGAACTCAAACCGCATAAAAATCAACTCGCTAAACAGCCAAGTCGCATGTACCAACTCGCATCCAATAACAAAGCAACTCGCTTTGAAGAAATGTGAATTCGTGACTCAACTCGCTTTGTACAATCTTCAAATATAACCACTTTATCAATCAAAAACAACCAAACCACAATGATTTAAGCCTTCCAATTCAAAACCTAAACACATATGATGATCCTAAACACAAAAGTACAAGCAAAATTCAAACTTTAACACTAGAATTTGTCTAAATGAATCAAACTCTCCTACACCCTTAATACCCCAAAAACCTTATGAAATCCACCAAAACAAAGAACATGAAAGATTAATGATCAAACCATGGCTCTTGATACCAATTGTAGGATATTGGATTTCACATACACATCAAACCATTAACACAAGTGGGCGTACAAGAGTGTTTTAGAGAGAGAAAGTGAGAGGTTTTGGGAACTTAGTGAGAGAAAGTGAAAGATATTATTATGAGCTCCAACTCTCTACCTTGGAAGGTAGAGAGTATTTATAGTCTTACAATAAAACGCCACACAACAGGCTGTGGATCAGGCATACAGTGGCTAAAGACCCGTCCGTCCTCCACGGTGTTACTTAACTAAAAACTACTTAGCTTAAAATAACTACGTCTACGAGCTTTCTAACGATTATATATACTTGAGGTGACCGACTCTTTAATACCTGGAATTTCTAATTCCTAACAGCCGAACACCTCACGAAATGGGAACGAAACACTCAAATCTCTCAACTATTCTAAGTGTCAATTTCGGGGTGATCACTCAATCGCACAGTCATAGCATGTATTCTATCATAAGCTTGGCGGTTACATAAATCTCCACCACTAGAGTTAAGGGCTAAACAATTTTTGAAGGCAATATGGTAGACACGACAAAGGTTAAGGGTGACTCGTCATTACTAACATGTCACGGCGAAGTGGACAAAATCAATGATACATGACCAAATCCATGGCGAAGACACCAAAGATTGCTCGCTGCATCACCTAGACACGCTTCATGACTAAAGGGTAGGAAAAGACATGGGATATATAAATGGTGTAAAATAAAAATCAATTAGATAGTCTAAATCTATAACCAAGTCATCACCACTTACCGTCCGCCCAAAGTTCAAGCTTTGAAGTTAAGAAACCGGATCATAAAATACTAGGTAGATGTGTCATTAGAGGACGTCGTGATGGGCATACTACCTTTTCTTCAACCGTTGGCGCAATTACCAACTCCAATCTTCAAATGTGACTGAGGTGGCCTCCTCGATACTAAATCTATATAAAGCTCGTAACATAGTGCTTATAATATCGCACTTTACAATAAACTAAATAACATAACTATTAATTTTTTTATTATTTTTTTTCAACATAAATATAACAACTAAACATAACATCCCCCCACTTGAGATGAACAATGGGAATGCGGGGGGTCTTCAATGATCTTTAAGAATATGTCTTTGACGAAAGCGTGATTCCCGAACCTTTCCACTTGAACCTTGAACTTAGGCAAATGATGACTTCGCAATCACAAATAAAGACTACAGGGTAGGCTAAGGTGTATAGGTGTATCGAAATAATATATTGGGTTAACAAAATGAAAAGAATGGCTCAGATGGGTGTCTCTAGGGGTACCTTGCACTAAAGGTGAGTGCAACAAAAGGGTTTCACATGGGGGTCGAGATGTCGAGGTGACTAATCGATAGACACACAATGATAGGCTATTTGGGTGATAATCCTATAATAATGCCTTCTTAAACTGAAAAGTCCAAATTCATCGAGCTAACTCAACATACCACGTCTATGGTCTCGAAATGATGCAAAGGCCAAGTTCTAAAGTTTTCAAGCTACCGACACACTCATAATTTGGTGGATTTGGGGTAAAATATTAGAAATGGATAAGGCTAATCTCACCATATAATATCAAGGGTTGTATGTGCTCGGCTAAGGTCTAATCTAGTTAGGTTAAGAAAAACATGTCAAAATTTTAAAAATGGCATAATTTTTCAAAATAAACTAGAAAAATGAGGGCAAAATAAAGATCAAGAGATAATTCTACTCCCGCCCCCCCACTTGAATTGTACAAAGTCACTTTTGTACTAAGCGTTAAATAAAGGTGAAGAGAAAAGTAGAATTAGAGCGAGAACTTCCCTAAAATTTGCTCTAAAAAGAAAGAAGGCCCACGAAAAAGAGCCGTGCCTTCGTATAAGCATCCACGAGCAAACTTCAATCCCTGAAATCACACTACCGACAAGCATAATTCTAAAAAAAATGAAAAATGAAAAACAAACCTAACTCACTTTCGTAGGAATCACGGTTTCATTTAGCCTATGCAACAAGCCTTTTAAACCACTTGGTGTCCCAGGTGGACGAGTGAAGTCTCGTGAGGGTTTACAGGGAACACACCCACAAAGTTCATTTAAAATACTAATACAAGGTTATTGTGTTTAAAATGAAAGAATTAATGCAGAGGATAGTTACGTCGTAACTCTTAGAAGGAGTTACGCCGTAACTAGGCAAAACCTGGCAGACGCTGCAAGAGTGTAGCTACGGCGTAACCACTAAGATGGAATTACGCCGTAATTCGTAATGCATCTGAAATTCTGCTGCAAGGGGTTTGTTACGGCGTAACCACTGAGATGAGTTATGCCGTAACTATAGTCAGATCAGCATGCTGCAGCAGCAATCACTCTTCATTTCCTGCAAAAAGGGTTAAAAACACAAAACCCAACAGAAATGGAAATAAAACAAAAGAAAGGGATAATTCGGGTTGTCTCCCGAAAGAGCACTTTTCTTTATTTACGAGTCTTTAAGTTAGACTCAGAGCCTCGGGGGTTTATGCATGTGCGAAGAGCTCATCTCCCGAAAGCTTACTAACATACTGACCATATTGAATTTTTGCTCGGTGCCCATTTACCTTGAAAAAGTCTCCTTCCTTATTATGAACCTCAATAGTCCCATAGGGGAATACTTTACTTACTGTGTAGGGGCCAACCCAACGGGATCTCATTTTCCAGGGAATAATTTGAGTCTTGAGTTAAAAACGAGTACTTCTTGTCCTACTTCAAATTTTTTATCCTTAATTTGCTTATCGTGCCATCTTTTGGTCCTGTCTTTGTATGCTTTGGCGTGATCGTATGCTTCGTCTCGTAATTCAGCTAAGCGATTTATTTGAGAAAATCGGTGTTCCTTGATCGTATCTTCCTCTAAATTAGCATTTTGAGAGCCCAATATGCTTTATGTTCCAATTCTACGGGAAGATGACAGGCTTTTCCATAAACGATCTTAAAAGGGGTGCTTCCAATAGGAGTTTTGAAGGCCGTTCTGAATGCCCATAAAGCTTCGTCGAGTTTGTCGGACCAGTCTTTTCTGTTACTGCTGACGGATTTTTCTAAAATTCGCTTGAGTGCCCTATTGGTGTTTTCTGTTTGCCCATTAGTTTGTGGGTGATAAGGCGTAGACATCCGGTGGAGTACCCCGAATCTGTTGAGAACTTTCTCCATAATAGCATTACAAAAGTGCGTCCCTCGATCACTTATAATGGTCTTAGGGATTCCAAATCTAGAGAATAATCTTTTCAAAAAGCGAATGACACTTCTAGCATCACACGTGTGCAGAGCTTCAGCTTCAACCCACTTTGAAACGTAATCGACAGCTACAAGGATATAACTTTTATTCTTTGATGGGATGAAGGGTCCCATAAAATCAATCCCCTAAACGTCAAATACCTCATATACCATAATGTTGTTAAGTGGCATCTGATTACGAGTAGAGATGTTCCCTGCCCTTTGACAAGCATCACAATCTCTCAAATGTTTTGCGGCATCCTTGAAAAAGCTAGGCCAAAAGAATCCTGCCTCATAGACCTTTCGAGCAGTATTATCGGCCCCGTAATGTCCTCCAGTGGGTCCGTTGTGACAGTGTTCCAGAATCTGTTTCTGCTCATTTCCAAAAACACATCTCCGAATAATACCATCTGGGCATGATTTAAATAGGAAAGGATCATCCCTGAAGTAATATTTAAGATCTGAGAAGAACTTTTTCTTTTGATCATAAGTTTTGTTGCTAGGTAATACTCTAGCTGCGAGGTAATTAGCGAAATCTGCATACCATGGTTCAGGACTGGAATCTTTAATTCTTACTGCCATGAGATGCTCATCAGGGAAGGAATCACGAATAGTTTCTTTGTCAAGTTCTTCAAGGTCAGGGTTTTCTAACCTAGAGAGGTGATCAGCTGCTAAGTTTTCTGCCCCTTTCTTATCTTTGATTTCAATTTTAAATTCTTGTAGCAGCAGCACCCATCTTATCAATCTTGGTTTGGCATCCTGTTTATTGAATAAGTACTTCAAAGCAGAATGGTCAGTGTAGACAACAATTTTTGACATTACTAAATAAGATCTAAATTTATCAAAGGCATAAACCAGCAAGGAGTTCCTTCTTGGTGGTTGTGTAATGTTCTTGAGCCTCATTTAGGGTTTTACTAGCATATAGATGGGTTTGAATTTTTTGTCCACCCATTGTCCCAAGACAGCTCCCACTGCATAATCACTGGCATCGCACATAAGTTCAAAATCATTGCCCCAATCGGGAGCAATGATAACAGGGGCAGTAGTCAATTTTTCTTTTAAAATATCAAAAGCTCTTTTGCAATCATCATTAAAGTCATATTTTGCATCTTTCATGAGAAGTTGGGTCATAGGTTTAACAGTTTTGGAAAAGTCTTTTATAAATCTCCTATAAAAGCCAGCGTGCCCAAGAAAACTCCTAATTCCTTTTAGATTGGTTGGATAAGGTAGCCGAGAAATAACGTCAACCTTAGCTTTATCAACTTCGATCTCTGTTTGTGAAATCTTATGCCCCAAAACAATCCCTTCTTTTACCATAAAATGTCATTTCTCCCAGTTAAGGACAAGGTTAGTTTCTTCACATCTGGCAAGCATTTTAGATAAATTATTAAGACAAGATGAAAAAGAGTTACCAAAAACCGAGAAATCATCCATGAAGACTTCCATAAAATCTTGGCACATATCCGATAATATTGCTGTCATGCACCGTTGGAATGTGGTAGGGGCGTTGCATAGTCCGAAAGGCATTCTTCGGTTGGCGAATGTTCCGTAAGGGTAGGTGAAAGTAGTCTTTTCTTGATCCTCCGGGGCTATCGGAATTTGAAAATATCCTAAAAATCCATCAAGAAAACAATAATACTCATGTCCAGAGAGCCTTTCTAACATCTTATCTATAAATGGAAGGGGAAAGTGATCCTTCCGTGTTGCGTCATTTAATTTTCTGTAATTGATGCACACTCTCCAGCCAGTGACCGTCCTAGTAGGTATCAACTCGTTATCTTCATTAGTGACTACTGTCATTCCTCCTTTCTTTGGCACAACATGAATAGGACTAACCCAAGGACTGTCGGAAATAGCGTAAATTAGACCTGTGTCCAGGAGTTTAATGATTTCGTCTTTTACCACGTCTTGAACTTTTGGGATTAATCTTCTCTGTGGCTGTACTGCAGGTTTAAAATCATCTTCCATCAGTATCTTGTGAGAACAGTATGAAGGATTGATCCCTTTTATGTCAGAAACTTTCCATGCAATCCCCCCTTGTGCTTGCTTAAAACTTGTAATAGCGACTTCTTTTCTTCGTCAGATAACAAAGAAGAAATCACTACAGGAAAATTAGGGTCCTCATTAATGAATGCATATTCTAAATGAGGAGGGAGCTCCTTGAGTTTGGGATTAGTATCAGCTTCTTCCGAGGTGTTTGCTGAACATAGCGTTTGGTTGTCCACAGCGTGCTCTTCCCATTCGCCTTCTCCATCGCTAGATATGCCATCATTATCTTTGAATTTCAATGATTTCAAAGGGTCAGGTAGAAAGCATTCCTGAGCATGTTTCTGTGCATTAGCTTCGATAAGGTCGAGATCATCAAGGTTGTCGTCAGTGAAAGAAGCATATCTCATTGAATTTTCAAGATCGAAGGTAATCTTGTTGTTTCCAATTTCCAACGAAATCTTCTTGTTAAAGACATAAATCATAGCATGTGCGGTGGCAAGAAAGGGTATCCCAAGTAGAGTTGGGACATCATCCTCTTCCATTTCAAGGACCACGAAGTCGATCGGGAAGACAAAATTTTAAATTATGACAAGGACATTTTCAGCGACTCCTTTAGGATATTGAGTTGTTTTATTAGCTAGCTCAATGCACATTCTAGTTGGTTTCAGGTCCCCCAATTCCAGGCGCGAATAGAGTGACAATGGCATAAGACTTATGCTTGCCCCAAGATCGGCAAGGGCCTTGTCGAACATAATACCCCCGATGGTGCAAGGTAAGGTGAAGCTTCCTGGATCTTTTTCTTTGAGAGGCATGTCTTATAGTAGGGTGGCAGAACACCTTTGATTCAAAGTAATTTGCGTCCAATCAGAAAGTCTTCTATAGGTCAGGAGATCCTTCATGAATTTAGCATATTTGGGCATTTGCTCAAGGGCTTCAACGAGAGGAATATTAATGCTGAGTTGTTGTAATTTTTCCATGAATTTATGAAATAACGCTCGTTCTTGTTCCTTCTTAATTCTTCCCGAAAATGGTATTGGAGGAACGTAGGGACGAACTTTTTCGACAGTTGGATGAGCGCCTTCAGTTTCCTTGTTGTTGTTTTCAGGCATATCTTCATTATGATCATTCGAGCATGAAGGTTAGGCTGGTTCCTTATAGTTTAATCAACTTCTGGTTGTAATAGCATGAGCTAGATCTCGAGGATTTGGTTCAGTTGTGCTAGGTAGTTCCCTTTCATCTCTCATTTTGACAGATTCTGCGAGCTTTCCGACTTGATTTTCTAGTCTTCTTATAGCAGCTGCTTGAGTTCTTAGCACAAGGTCGTAATCTCGCTTGATATTCCATACCAATTTTTCTCTTTCTTCTTGCTTTCTGCTGGATTCCTTAACATGTTTTTTCACAGTCTTTTCGAGATCCGTTACTCTCCCATCAATAGGTTTATCAAACTTGTGTTTAACCATTTTTACTTCTTCAGTAAGGGATTGCATATCAACTTTAAATTCCTCCAAATTCTTGATTACCGATTGCAGCTCGATTGGGTCTTCATTCCAATCTTCATTCCAAGATGAAGAGTGGAGAGCCACTTCTTCAACTCTTGTCCATCCTTTATCAGCAGTCATTAAGGGGATAGGCTCTTTTGTGTCTAATAATTGCCGAGTTTTGATATTCAACCCGTTGTAAAATATTTGCAGTTGCTCGTGCTTGTTGAGTTTATGCTCATGGCACTTGAGGATGGCTTCGTTAAATCTTTCCCAAGTTGTAAACAGCGGTTCATCATTGAATTGGCTGAACATCCTAATTTCATCAACTTGCTGGAGAATTTTTGCAAGGGTTCGGTATTCCTTAAGAAAGGCTTTTTTAAATGCGCTCCATGTTGTGATAGATCCAAATGGTAGTTTCTTCAACCAATCTCTAGCTCTTCCATTGAGGGTAAAAGGAAATTCCCTCATCATAACATGATCTCTGGAGACCCCATGTGCGTGGAACAAATCGGCGATCTCACATACTTTTGCGATGTGTTCGTGTGCTTTTTCATCCTTGTTTCCATAAAAGCAGCATCTTTTTAGTTCTTCTAGACATAGTCCCCATAACTCGAATTTTATATTTTCTTCAAGAGCTGGAACAGTGATTCCCTGTTTACATTTAGAGGTGGTGAGATAATCATTCATGGTGAGAGACATAATATCAAAATAAAACTAAAGACTTAATAAAAATCCTAATATAACTCCCGGGTATCGGCGCAAAAAACTTGATGCAGATTTTACTGACCAGGTTTTAATATTTATTATGTCTCGTTATACCTATGGTCTACCCTAACGCACTAACGGGCAGTGTACCCGGTCGTGTGTAGTGTAGTATTCGGTAAAACCGAGGTCGTCCCAAGAGCTATGTGTGTTGGATCAATACTAAGTCTAGGTGACACAGATTTTAAGATGGTTTAATTAATTAACTACTAAAGCAAATAAAGGTAAAGGATGTAATCAATACAGGAGATTGGTGCTAACCTAGTTGTTCATCCTAGCTAGTAATGTCTACGTCTACTTACTTCCAATTACTTCATGCGGGGTCAAAGTCGAGAGGACAACATTTGGTCAGTTCGCCCTAACTTATCAACAAAGATGCCACCACTGGAGAAGTCAGGTGTCCCTTCATAAGTTCAGTTGTTCATGGTCCCCTAAGCCGAGTCATTAAGTTCCGCTACATGCTAGACTTATAATAGTAAGTGCCCGGGCGTTAGCAACTTAAACACTCTTACCCCAAACGGTAGGTGATCAGTTGGTCAAATTGCACAAGTAGAAAGGGTCGTCAGTTGGTCATATCTTACCCTTCCCGTCTCAGTCTACTCACTTTGGGTCAGTTGGTCATATCTCCTAAGCAACTAGCCTCTACCGCCATTAAAAACTACCGAAACAAGGGTAGCTACCAATAAACTATGCATGCATACACTTAGAAATAATTATACGGAAGTAATGTAAACGTAAACAAAACAATTAAGAAATCATAACTAGGCTAGCACCAAGAGGTGCTTAGCTGCTCATATTAACCATACAAATCAATTCAATATTCAATGTTACGAAATACATGAATCGAAAGTAAAGAAAAGATAAAATGCTAATGCTTATAGTAGGAAGTGATTTCTCCCTTGGAGATGGCTCCGTATGCTCCTCTAGACCTGCCTTTGGCTTCTTCCCACGTTCTTTGGTTGTGGTGTGTGAAATGGGATGCTTTAGAATGCCGGAAATCGTGGGGTATGTATAGGCCAGATCTTGGTTACGGCGTAACTAATAAAATATTACGCCGTAATCATCAAATTCTTCGTAAATTGCACTAGATCTGCTGGTTACGGCGTAACCTTAGAAGTGGTTACGCCGTATCTTCAATAATTTTTGGTTATGCCATAGTTTATGCACGAGTTACGGCGGTAGTTATCAGCGACGCGGATCCTCATTTGACCTAATATAGTTACGTCGTAATCTTTTGGGAGAGTTACGCCGTAATCATCTGATAAGTTGACTTTTTGAGTCACGCTTTAGTTACGGCGTAATGTGAGAGATGAGTTACGCCATAACTTCTTCAAAGTGAGTGTACTATGATAAATCTCTAATAATTCTCCAATTCCGCGTCTCTTAAGCTCCAATGCTCGTAATTTACCTGAAAGTTGAATATAATGAAAAACAAGCGTAAATCCATATAAATGATATAAATTACAAGCATTATCGGGGGAAATTGACACTTAATATTCAGGATAATTTGATGTTATCAATGGCCTATTGCAATCTTAGGCCAATTACAATTAAGATAAGAGACAACCAATCAATATTCAATACCTAGGTTTCATAGATCTAAGCAAACACACAAGTAAATTAGCCGGACATGGTGAACATGTAAGCATACACACATACAATTGAAGACATAATTGAATCAATGAAGTAAATTACTTATCTTGTTGTAAAATATGGTATGAGAACCCTAAGATACTGCCCAAGACAGCCAAAAATCGTTATTAGGTTTTACTCCAAAAAAAACTACCTCCCTAAAAGTCTGAAAATTCGAATTCTATATATAGAGTTACAACTACGACGGCGTCACTCTTTAAATGTGACGCCGTCGGATCACCGCTATTAGGGTTTCGTCTTGACTACGTCAACCTTGTGACGGCTTCACCTTGTGGTTGTGACGCCATCGGCTTCATCTTCTGACGCCGTCGGAATCTGAATCTAGGCCGTCTGATTTGTGACGCCCTACTCTTTAAAGCCTGACGCCGTCAGGTACAAATAGCAAATTCGCTATTGAGCCGTCACAATTTTGGAGCATGTTGCAACGGCGTCGCCCTCTGACTGTGACGCCGTCACCTTCAATTCTAGCAGCTTGAGTGTCTTGATCTTGACTTTGGCCATTTCCTTCATATATTCACGCCTTTTCGTCCAAATAAGTGTCATTCCAACAATTTGCCTTCAAGAGACCTAAAAAGTGAAAAGGAACGAAATTAAGCAGTAACATATATAAAAGTGGTCGATTAACGGCTTAAATGACCCATCAAAAGTGTACCTTTTAAATCCTTATCAAATATCTCTACACTTGGTATTTTGCTTGTCCTCAAGCAAATGTGCTTTTGGCCAATTAATTTATAAATTAGGGGTCATGAAGCATTGGTTTAGAACAATTCACAACAAGTATAACGCCCGCAAAAGTCATAACAAGCACATAAATTATATACTAGCACCTCACAAGTGGTGTTTGGATACTCTTGTCTCTCGGGTGTATATGAAATATATCAAATTGGAAATGGAAGATAAACAGTCATTAACCGGTCCTAGTACATAGATTACCATAGGCTTGAGACTAGATCAAACCTCCATCACTTTGGTGTAAGCACCTAGGAAAAACTATCCAAGAGGTCTTTTAAAGGGTTGTAACGTTGGGCTTACGGTAGGGAAACAAAGGGTTTGGTTGGATAGGCTATTTAGTGGTGGCAAGTCAAAAATCTTTATGTTACAAGCATGAGAAGAAGGATGTTGCTAAGCCAAGACTCGACACTCTAAACTATAGATAACTTTGAAACAAACAAACATAAATTTAAAGACAGATGTAGGTGATAGCCCGTTTTTTTTTTTTTTTTTTTTTTTTTTTTTTTTTTTTTTTTTTTTTTTTCATACACTTTTACTCTACCATCCTCTACGATAACATCAAAATAATAGGGATTTATAGGCACATCCCTACACTTGAGGTTTTATTACTCTAACACTAATTTGACCTGAATTGAAAAGATGAAAACACTTGGAGTACATTATTACGTAAATAAAGGGAATTTGAATTTAACGTTCCTTCCAGTCACTTCATAAAATTTAACTTTTCCCATGAGTCCCAATTTTCCCAAAACTGTGTACAAAGGATATGACTCGACTTAGCAACTTTTTCAAGTAACTAGATAATTGAACTAAGGGTTTAGTATGATAACAATAATGCACAAAAAGTGAGTGCATACAAGGCAGGCTAAGGCGATTTGGGTGTACATTTGGGGGTAGATTGTAAACAATGCTCTTCATTGATATTTCAGAAAACCGAAACATCACGAGAACCGTGAAAAGGATAGGCTCTGAGGGGTTAACTAGGGGTATCGTGTACTAAAGATGAGTACAACGCAAGGGTGTGGGGAATTATTCAACCGATGTGGAAGAAGTAATTATAATATGGGTATCAAACAAGGGTTATCCTAATGCCTCTTATCATTTAGTTATTCCTAACTACACAAGTGTTGTCTCACTAGCGATCTTGGGATGCATCACAAAACAAGTTCTAGAATCTAATATACTACCGGTACACTCTCTAAGCATTAAAGATGAATGCTTTAATTCCTAAAAATCTAAGGGCGAACCTCACATTTTTGGGGTGGAATTTGAGTGGTAAAGGGTTTTGTGCTAGTCATATAATTTCTATCCATGAGACGCTTTATTAAGACTAATGGCCCACTCCTACATGTCATGAAACATTTTAAATTTGGTGCCAAAATTACCCTAACCGATATTTTTCATGGTTTATTACACAAATGAAATTGGACAAGACAAATGATCAAGGATAAGCATAGTTTCAAAGTTCCCGTTTTATTCTCCCTCCCTACACTTAAACTGAACATTGTCCCCAATGTTCCCCGAAAGTATCAAAGTTATGATAGTGGAAGGTAATTAAAAGAGAAAGAAACTAATACTCCCCTGATTAGCTCGGTAGGATCCATGCGAAGTAGTGGTTAAATTCTTCTACAAGAAGAATGTATGCGTGAAAAGCTCCATCCAATCTTATGTATCTTCTTCTTGATAGATAAAATCAGCGGTAACACTATATATGACTCTACTAAACTAGGATATAATGCTTGTGTAATGGATGTTTATAGGTTTTCTAGAAAATTAAGACCTGGAAAATTCTAAGAATTTATAAGTAGCACAGAAAACGAGAGAAAAAGATAAGCTGTTTCTGCTCCTCCTGACGCCGTCAGGTTGCGATCCTGACGCTGTCAGGTTATCCTGACAGAAACTGGTCTGCGATTTTCTGGAAAAAATTCTGGAAAATTTATAACGTGAGAATATGGAAAAATTTCTGTAAAACATCCATTATGACTCGATACAAGCATTTGACTATAACAAACACGCATATATATCAATTTCACTAATTGTAATTCTCATGTTCACGTTCTTTTGAAAACGTGTGTAATCCTCCCTACACTTATCCTTTTTGTAAAATACCTTTATATGTAATTAAGACGAGGTTAAAGACAAAATAAAGCATTTTCACAAATTCAAACATGAGAATAAACAATCAATAAAAAGATATATGACACACAAATAAAAAAAGAAAAAGAAAAACACATGGGTTGCCTCCCAAGAAGCGCTTGTTTTTGTTCGAGTCTCGAGCTTGACTCTACCCTTATTTAACGGATAAAGGGGAAGTTTTTCCTACACTTAAGCTTAAGTGCGGGTGATAGTAGCGATACACACCCTTAGAGTGGCGATTTGCTACGTGAGGAGAGGGTGATGGGTGATTTATATGCTCAAAGGGGTGTGCTCCATTCATTCTAACCTTACCTAATTTTATGGGTGTAGCGGGTGAATCAAGTCTATCTCCTAGAAATGGATCATCTTCAATCAACTTCAAGAGATTCTTAGTTAAGGATCCATCTTGACCTAATAAACCCGGTTTAAACCCATAATGTTTTTTGTTATCAACCATGAATGGGTGATGTAAGTGTGTAAGGTCATGGGTTACTCCTATATTAGCTTCCACTCTACATGTCCTAGAGTCCACTACCTTTATCGAGCAACTACCCAGACTATTTATTTTGATGGGTGGATTGGGGCCTAATTCAATTCCTAGATTCACATCTAAAGATGGAAAATTGGGCAAGGTTTTTGGTTGAGACTCCGGTTCATCAAAATTAGGAACTTCCCTAAGACTAAGAGAAAGGTCATGACAACAAGCATCTAAACCTACATTCTCTAGTGGTGTTTGGTCCAAAGGTTCTATATCAATCGGGGTTCCTATAGTCTCTTCTACTTCTTCCGGGTAAGTTATAGGTGATGTGTGTTCCTCAAGTGATGGTAGGGCTTGTGGGCTTGGAGTTTCCACCTCATTCTCCATTATATCTAGATCTCCTAAATGTTCATCATGTGTTTTAGTATGATCTAACCCAAGTACACTCCTAAGTATCTCAAATCCTTCTTTAGTCATTTCAAATTCTTGGTCCGATTCATAAGAATCATTCTCAAAAATTTGATCACTATGTTCTATTTTCCTAAAGGATTCCTCATGCGTGTCATGTGTTTTGAAATCTATCCCACACATGCCAATAGGTGGTTCAACTCTTAGGATCTCGAAATCTTGTTTGGGTTTAGGTTCCATGTTCTTAAAAACTAGGTCTTTTTTATCATGGTGCCTAAGATCATTCAACGGATGGTTTATGCTTAGGAGGCTTTTCTCAAAAAATTTCCAGATGGTCTTTCTAAAAGGAGTTGATTCTAACAATGATCGTTGAATAGAAGCCACACAAGCACAAAATTTATCAAATCCATCCAACCTTACACCCGTCTCCTTTTGGATATCTCTAAGATCACTCAAAAATTCATTAGAACAATAAAAGCAATCCAATTTGTGAAATTCAATTGTTCCTCATTTGTTAATGATTCAAATGCAACTTCACTTGCCATAGCGACAAATGAAAAAGGGTTTTACGAACACAAACACAAAGAAGGGGGATAGACTACAAGGAAGCTAAAAATGAGAAAAAAATCTTACTTGATAGGAATCAAGCAAGGAAACCTAAACGGGATAGAAATCTAACTAGCTATTCTATTCCCCGGCAGTAGCGCCAAAAACTTGATACGCGTACAACGCGCGTTCGGGGTCAAAGGAAACTTCCTTTTCTTTGAGCAAGTTTTTCAACCACCTACGTAGTGAACCTAATCGTTGTAGTGTAGTATTAGGGTAAGCCTCGGGATTGATATCGTTCTTTAGGGGAATAGGAATGCTAGTGAGAAATTACTACGCTAAGGTTGGGGTTGAGGAAGATTATTTTTTTATCTTTTTATATTTTTTTTGGAAATCGAAAGGTACGAATCTCGGGGTATTGGATTTGGGGGGTGGATTTTCTACCGATTACTCTACTATTCAAATTATCTAATTAACTAAGCTAAGAGGTAGTCTATGTCTAATTGATGTGTGCTCGTATGATGATTAAAGATATGTTTACCTAGATGTTATTACTCCCTAGTTATCTCCTATTGATGGTTGAATTGTCACGTCCTTATTCTTAATGCGTTGTGTCTTCTAAGGTCGTAGGGTATGCTTTCTTCCCTAACTCTTTGTGACTACCTTAAGGTTATTGCCTACAAAATCTCTAGGACTCATAAAATAACTCTAAGGTTATCTTTGGATTTTTAGCCTACAACAACTCTAGACGTTTATAAACTAATGTTCACAAAGATTACTAAAGCATTAAAAACACAACGATGGCCTATTGCAATCCTAGGCCAATTACAATTAAGATAAGAGACAACCAATCAATATTCAATACCTAGGTTTCATAGATCTAAGCAAACACACAAGTAAATTAGCCGGACATGGTGAACATGCAAGCATACACACATACAATTGAAGACATAATTGAATCAATGAAGTAAATTACTTATCTTGTTGTAAAATAGGGTATGAGAACCCTAAGATATTGCCCAAGACAGCAAAAAATCGTTATTAGGTTTTACTCCAAAAAAACTACCTCCCTAAATGTCTGAAAATTCGAATTCTATATATTGAGTTACAACTGCGACGGCGTCACTCTTTAAATGTGACGCCGTCGGATCGCCGCCATTAGGGTTTCGTCTTGACCACGTCAACCTTGTGACGGCGTCACCTTGTGGTTGTGAAGCCGTCGCCTTCATCTTCTGACGCCGTCGGAATCTGAATCTAGGACGTCTGAGTTTTGACGCCCTACTCTTTAAAGCCTGACGCCGTCAGGTACAAAATAGCAAATTCGCTACTGAGCTGTCATAATTTTGGAGCATGTTGCGATGGCGTCGCCCTCTGACTGTGACGCCGTCACCTTAAATTCTAGCAGCTTGAGTGTCTTGATCTTGACTTTGGCCATTTCTTTCATATATTCACACCTTTTCGTCCAAATAAGTGTCATTCCAGCAATTTGCCTTCAAGAGACCTAAAAAGTGAAAAGAAATGAAATTAAGCAGTAACGGATATAAAAGTGGTCGATTAAGGGCTTAAATGACCCCTCAAAAGTGTACCTTTTAAATCCTTATCATATATATATATATATATATATATATATATATATATATATATATATATATATATATATATATATGTATATATATATATATGTATATGTATATATATATATATATATGTATATATATATATATATATGTATATGTATATATATATATATATATATATATATGTATATATATATATATATATATGTATATATATATATATATATATATATATATATATATATATATATATATATATATATATATATATATATATATATATATAGTTATAGTTATTTGTTTATTGTAAAGTGCGAACTTATAAGCACTATGAGCTCATTATAGATTTAGTATCGAGGAGGCCACCTCTGTCACATTTGAAGAAAGGAAAAAGTAATGTGCCCATCATGACGTCCTCTAATGGCACATTTACCTGGTATATCATGATCCGGTTTCTTAACTTCGAAACTTGAACCTTGGATGAACGGTAAGCGGTGATGACTTGGTTATAGATTTAGACTATTTGCTTGATTTTATTTTTCACCAATTTTATTCCATGTCTTATCCTACCCTTTCGTCATGAAGCGTGTCTAGGTGATGCAACGAGCAATCTTTGGTGTCTTGGCCATGGATTTGGTCATGTATCATTGATTTTGTCCACTTCGCCGTGACATGTTAGTAATGACGACTCACCCTTACCCTTTGTCGTGTCTACCCATATTGCCTTCTAGAATTGTTTAGTCCTTAACTCTAGTGGTGGAGATTTGTGTAACCGCCATGCTTATGATAGAATACATGCTATGATTGTGCGTTGAGTGATTACCCCGAAACTGACACTTAGAATAGTTGAGAGATTTGAGTGTTTTGTTCCCATTTCGTGAGGTGTTGTTTTATTCTATCATAAGGGATTTGTAAACTTATATGTTCCACGTAATGGGAGAGATGTTTTTAGGAATCTATCTAATAAGGTCTACTTGAGGGCAAGTAGAGTTCAAGTGGGGGGATATTTGATAACATCAAATAGTCCTGATTTTTAAGTGTCAATTTCCCCCAATAATGCTCGTATTTTATATCATTTATATGGATTTACGCTTGTTTTCCTCTATATTTCACTTTCAGGTAAATTACGAGCATTGGAGCTAAGGAGACGCGGATTTGGAGAGTTTATTGAAGATATATGATAGTATGCCTATTTTGAAGAAAACCAATTAAACTGAAGATTACGGCGTAACTTCCTCCTAGGATTACGCCGTAACTAATTAGGTCAAATAATGTTTTGCGCCGTTGCAAGCTACGCCGTAACTCATTCCACAAATACGGCGTAACCATGATTTATTGAAGATACGACGTAACTCATTCCTGATGTTACGCCATAACCGGCTTTTCCAGAGAGAATTACGAAGAAATGGATGTTACGACGTAACTCTCAACTTAAGTTACGCCGTAACCTGATCTGGCCTATAAATACCGCCCAAAATTCTGCATTTCTATTCTTTCACTCCATGTACAAAAGCAAAGAGCGTGGGTAGGAGGCTGAAGGCAGATCTCGAGGAGCATACGGAGCCATCTCCAAGGGAGAAATCACTCCCTAACGATAAGCTTTAGCAATTTATCATTTCTTTTACTTTCAATTCATTTATTTCGATATGTTAAACATTGAATCGATTGTTTCAGTTATAATGAGCGGCTAAGCACCTCTGGTGCTAGCCTAGTTATGATTCCTTGATTGTTTTGTTTATATTTACATTGCTTTCGTATAATTTTTTCTAGTGTATGTATGCATAGTTTGTTGGTAGCTGTGATAAGGATTTATAAAGTACACTTTTAAGGGGTCATTTAAGCGTTTAATTGCCTACTTTTATATCCGTAACTGCTTAATTTCGTTCCTTTTCACTTTTTAAGTCTCTTGAAGGCAAAATGCTGGAATGATGCTTATTTGGATGAAAAGGAGTGAATATGTGAAGAAAATGGCTAAAGTCAAGATCAAGACACTCAAGCTGCTGGAAATGCACCTGACGGCATCCCGAACAAAGGGCGATGTCGTCCCTGATTTTGTGACGACACAGTAGCGAAATTGCTATTTTACACCTAACGGCGTCAGGCTTTGAAGAGTAAGGGCATCACGAAGACTTTTCATCCCAGACGCCCTAGATCCAGATTCAGACGACGTCAGAGCTGAAGCTGACAGCGTCACAACCACAACGTGACGCCGTCCCAAAGTTGACTTGGCCAAGACGAAACCCTAATGGCGGCAATCTGACGGCGTCACAATTAAAAGGTGACGCCGTCGCAGTTGTAAAACTATATATAGAATTCGATTTTCAGACTTTTAGAGAGGTAGACTTGTGGAGTAAAAACCTAAAACGATTGTAGTCCGGTTTGAACAGTATTTTAGGGTTCTCATACCCTATTTTACATCGAGATAAGTTATTTATTCCTTTGATTTCATTATGTCTTCGATTGAATGTGTGTATGCTTGCATGTTTAACATGTCCGGCTAATTTACTTGTGTGTTTGCCTAGATCTATGAAACCTAATTATTAAATATTGATTGGTTGTCTCTTATCTTAATTATAATTGGCTTAGGAGTGCTTAAAGCCATCGTTGTGTTTTTAATGCTTGATTAATCTTTGTGAACATTAGTTTATAATTACTAGTGGAATTGTAGGCTAAACATCTAAAGATAACCTTAGTGTTAAGTTTATGAATCCTAGAGATTTCGTAGTCATTGACCTTAAGGTAGCTTCAAAGAGTTAGGGATAAAAGCACACCCTACGACCTTAGAAAACACAACGCGTTAAGAATAAGGACGTGACAATTCAACCACCAATAAAAGATAACTAGGGAGTATTAGTATCGAGGTAGACACATCTTTAATCATCGTACGAGCACACTTCAAAAAGACATATACTAATCTTAGTTTAGATAATTAGATAGTAGAGTAATCGGTAGAAGTACCACCCGTCAAATCAAAACCCCGAGATCGTACCTTTAGTTTTCTAAAAAAATATATAAAAAGATAAAAAATAATCTTCCTCAACCTCAACCTTAGCGTAGTAAATTTCTCACTAGCTTTCCTATTCCCCTAGAGAACGATATCAATCCCCGAGGCTTACCCTAATACTACACTACAACGATTAGGTTCACTGCCTAGGTGGTTGAAAAACTTGCTCGAAGAAAAGGAAGTTTCCTTTGACCCCGAACGCGCATTGTACGCGTATCAAGTTACCTTTGTTTCGGTAGTTTTGAATGGCCGTAGTGGCTAGTTACTTAGGAGATATGACCAACTGACCCTAAGTAGGTAGACTGAGGGGGAAGGGTAAGAATTGACCAACTGACGACCCTTCTTCGCTTGTGCGATTTGACCAACTGATCACCTACCGTTTGGATGAACTTAAGAAGTTAGGGATGAGTGTTTAAGATGCTAGCGCCCGGGCACTCATTGTTATGAATCTTGCATGTAGTGGAACTTAATGACTCACCTTAGGGGACTAAAAACAACTGGACTTTCAAGGGTAGTAGCTTGATCTCCGGTGGAAGGCCTTTGATGATAGGTTAGGACGAACTGACCAAATGTTGTTCTAGCGACCTAAACCCCCACTTGAAGCAATTGGAAGTAATTAAACGCGAACTTAACATGATAGGATGACTAACTAGGTTAGCACACTTCTCCTCTATTGATTACAACCCTCACCTTTACTTGCTTTTCTTATTTTCTTGCTTTAGTAGTTAATCATTTCATCCTTAAAACCAATTAAAATCTGTGACACCTAGACTTAATTAGAATCCGCT
Organism: Chrysanthemum seticuspe; assembly: GCA_019973895.1. Lineage (NCBI taxonomy): Eukaryota > Viridiplantae > Streptophyta > Magnoliopsida > Asterales > Asteraceae > Chrysanthemum > Chrysanthemum seticuspe. Next base: position 203,673,893 of record BPTQ01000005.1, read on the forward strand.
CACATAGCTCTTGGGACGACCTCGGTTTTACCAAATACTACACTACACATGATCGGGTACACTGCTCGTTAGTGCATTAGGGTAGACCATAGGTATAACGAGACATTATAAATATTAAAACCTGATCAGTAAAACCTGCATCTTTAACACCCTAAAAATGATGGTCTGCAGCGGAAGTAAGTGTTACTGGTGTGCTACTCGATTGATATCACATCACAATGTATAGAACAACGGTTTAATTTAAAAAATCTTATTTCATAAAGATTTATGTTTACACCTTTCAAAATGTATATTGTGGAATGTAGGCCCATAAAAGAATTAAAGTGGTCCCCAAATTTATATCAGAGTCTTCTATGACCATGCCATACCAATGCCCAAGCGCCTCCAAAGTTTAGCTAACGCCATCCTGAAAATACATGCTAAAAGTGTCAACACAAAGGTTGGTGAGTTCACAGGTTTTAGTACACCAAGTAGTTTCCAAAACAGTAAGATAAATTGGTTGTCAAAGTTTCGAAAGGGTCCATTATGTATGCAGCGAGTTCATGGCATAAAGGTTCCACTACTTAAGCCGATTCAGCCGAAAATTGCCCCTACGTGCAACATGCTCTAACCTAGCATGAGAAGGTGATTCTATGCACTCCGGTTAGTAGAGTGAGGGGATGGCTCTACCCCTAAATAGCGCTATCCATAGACATCAACGGCTCATCCCGTACAGTGGGAAGAAGTTAATAAGTAGTGTAGTACCAGGGGACTTTACAGTTGTTCTCAGGCGCCAAACATAAGCATACATACCAGTTTGCACAGTATAGCAGAGCATAGCTCAGTAGATTGAATCAGTTGAGTAAATCCATAATTTCATGAATGCATAACCAATTTAGTTTTAAGTAATCATAGCATGCTTTTCACCCCAAAACGAGTAAAACAGTAAAATAGGGCTGTGAAACTCACCTTAGTCTGAAGAAATACATGAATCACAACTAACAAGACTGGCATCGAGAAATGTGACACAATAAGGTAGCAACGTACAACGATACAAGAGTACCGACACAACGGTACGTCATTGGCACAACCTAATAGTATATGGCTTATCTCAGAATGCGTATCGTAAAGTAAATAAGTTTTCAAAAGATAATTGTTTTAGTTTTCGTGGAAGCTTCGTATCAACCTTTGTAAAGAGTTTAGTAAAATAGTTTGTGTGGTGGTATAAGGTCATAGACTCAAGACAACGCACGCCAAAGTATAAAACGTATAACAGGAAATGCACACGTAGGGATCAAATAGCAATAGAAAGTAAGCAAATGTTTAGCTTTAGAGCATTAACCAAGTATCTCCAAATAATGAATGTTTTATATTAAGACATAAGTATTAATATAAAAGTAAAGAGAGGAAGTCTTATATCAAATAAAACTATACTTTTCGTTTTATTATTAGATTTGATCAAAATAAATTTTTGACGATAATAAGTATCTAAATAAAAGCTTGATATGATTTGTTATTCAAAACACGTTTCGATGATACATAATTTGTTTAAATAAATTTAAATGATAATAAGGTTTAAGGTATTTATAAATTTCAGGTTTTATAGTCAAATGATAGTTCGTACGTATCCGATATATTCAATGTCCAAGTCCGTTGTGTCTGATGATTCAAATATGTAAAGTCCAACGTTTGTCTAATAGATATCAATATACGTCCAATATAACTCTAATTTGTCCAAATAATAGAGTCCGATATAAGTCCATATTTCTAAGTCCATCAAGTGTCTTGAGTTTGTTAACTATATGTATAGTTCGATTATATAGTCCAATAATCCCAAGTCTAATATCAAGTTTCCGTCAGATGTCCGATATGTAAATATATATAGTCCGCTACGTCCATTAGTATAATATGCTAAACATATATTTAACAAGTACTATTACAAATCCCATTTAATATTTATGGGCTTCGGCCCATATTTAAGCCGGTACAAACGTACCCTCGCATCTTAGGCTTAAGCCCGTAAGCAAAACAAACGCAACCTTAGGGGCTATTAGCCCAAATTTAGATTCAATATAGACACAAACATATAGTAACAAGAAATGCAACCAAACACACTCGACTCCATAATAATTTTGTAGACATAAATGAACCAAACCAAATAAGTCACAAGTATTAGACTAAATTGAGAATTAAGCCATGAGGACTAATAAGCCATAAGCATAAAACTCGAACCAAATGAATACCCCTGATGCCCCGTTTGATGCCAAAACCAAACAATAAAACCAAGTACACCCTCATGGGCCGCTTGGTGGAGGGTGATGACTAGCAAGCCAAAACGCACCCTTGTCGGGTCGTTTCTGTGAATCGCTATTCAAAACAAACCACCCTTGTGGTGTCGTCTGCCAAACTTAAACACAATCAAACAAATTGAACGTTCAATCTATACCAAAACAAAACAAAGAAATAAGAGATTCCAAAACAACTACCACCTTGCGTGGTTTCAAACCCCAAGCGTTTAGCTGCTAACCGAGTATAGCAAACACAACCTTCAATGGGTCGTTTTCTGAATTCGATAGACAACAAATAAGTACTCCTATGTGTTGTCTCGTTTTGTACCGAGACCAAACAACAACAATAAGCTCAAACGAGCTTATAGCCAATTCAACTAACCACAACTTGTAAGAATGAGCTAAAAGCTAATCCCAAACACGACCACGACAATAAATGACGATAACAAACAACACCCTCTCGGGTAGGTGCTGAACCGAGAGCAATAAGGCAATCCAGACGCACCCTTTTGGGTCGTTGGTGGCCCAAAACAAAACAATCAAACATACCCTCGTGGGGTGGCTGTGAACGAGAAGGAAAACAACAAACCTGGGCACCCTTGTTTGAGCTGAGACACGCAAAAGCAAACACCCCTTTGGGGTGGTTTTGAACCGAAACACATAAACACAAATAAGCTACATCATACCATAATCAAATAAGACCAAAGAGAAATAAGATTATCGGTTCCAAACTAAGACCCATACGGGTCATCCTGAACCCAAACGGGTCGACTGACTCGAAACCCTACATGGGTTTACATCCGACCCGAGACCCAAATCAAACAAACAAACACATTTTGTTAACCTTCACCACACGAATCTTAATTCAAAAACGTATTAAATCCCTTTGCTTAAGTCCACAAAAACTTTACCAAAACGATTCATAATCGGTTCTTAAATGATGAAATTGATTATGTTTTGGAGCATACCCACGATGAGAGAGGGATAGGCGAGATGAAGGTGATGATGGTGTTTCCAGGACCGAAAGAAACTCCAGGTCAGAACCCTATTGTGATCCTTCGCACTAAACCTGATGCAAAACAACCTTGGTTCCTCCTTGTCTTCATGTTTCTTGAATAAAAGTGATGGATCAGTGGTGTTTGGTTGTGGTTGGTTCAAACAAGAAGAGAGAAGAGCAGAAAGATAGATTTCATCTATCCGTTTCTTTCTTTCTTTTCTTTTTGAGAGAGATTGAGATAAGATGAGGATTTCTCTATCTTCTTTTTGACATAAAAAAAAGTGTGGGATATGTATGACATGTGAATGAGGCGGTGGTAAAAAAAAATATATATATATATTAATAATATAGAGTGTATTTTGTGCACCTCATGTCTCATGAAGCCAAGGTGTAGACGCGCTATCACGGTTTGGCTCTTTTAAACGAAATGTGTGAAATACATTTTTGTCATAGTTTTTATAAAAAAAGTACCTAAACAATATTATCGACTCCAAAAAATAATTATCGAGATTAAACCATAACTAATGCGGTGTCGGTACGCGTTATATGTAGTTTTCACGTATTTTCGAGATAACTTCTCGTTAAATAGACAGAAGTGAACGAAAATGTTTAAAGAGTAATAATTCAAATTAGAGCGAGTTAATTAACTTGGGGAGTTATCGGTTAACTACCGATTATAGTATTTGATTTTACGTTACGATAAGAGTCAAATAGAAAAGTCAAAGAGCAAAATAGTCAATTTACATTATAAAAAAAATTTTACGTCACATTAGTTTGTTGTTGTGACCAGATAAACCGATAACGTTTTAACTAAAAAAAATTGACGTAGCAAATAGATAAATATTCTTTTATTAGAATATTATATTAGTTTAATACAAGGTGAAATTTACCGGTGGTTACAGTCTCACCCACTTATGGGAACTTCGTCCCGAAGTTCAGTGAGTGTTATCTGTTGACGGTGTGTTTGAGTTCATTTTCACGTTCCCACATGAATTCAGGAACTCTTCTCGAGTTCCATCGAACCTTGACAATAGAAATACAACTTGCTTAAGTCGTTTGATCTCTCAGTAGGTTCTCCGATAGAGTTCAGACGTTCATCAATCAGGATCTCTCCCAGAGAAAGAATGAGTGCCTCATCAGTATGACACTTCTTCTACTTGTACAACTGAATGACATCATGTACACTGCTAAATTCAAGAGATAGCTTGAGTCCGCAAGCTATCGATCCAATTCAAATGAAGATTTTGAAAAGTCTGATGTTGAGATGTCAGGGAAAAATGTGAGTGTTTATGATGAATTCTGATCTCACGCTCCCAAGTGAAATAAGGAATTCTCTTAAGGTTTTATCAGTGTGCAAAAGTTTTGATTAATACCGAGCTTCAAGTTGGTATATTCCAAAGGATAATATAAAATATAGATAATTGGAGGACTAATGAAACTCCAGATTAATGTTGCAAGGCCAGTTGAAGGCACCACAGGCATAAATGTTATATCAGTGGTCAGAGGTTGTTCTTACTAGGAGTTCTGGAGCTACAAGCTCAACAATTTCAAATTCACGGAAAGAACGGTTGGTTTGGCTCGTTGGTTTGAGTGGACAGAGCCAGTATTTATAATCATCAACTATGATGAAGAATGCAAAGTCAAACATGCCACAAGCATACTTCTGAATGATGCTTTGTCATGGTAACATGTTGTTGCTCAATGTATTAGTGTTGAAAATACTCATAAGATTGTTTGGACTAAGTTGAAGAAGTTATTGATCAAGAAGTATTGCCCTCAGAATGAGGTGCACGAGATGAAGGTGATTTTAAAACCTTTTTGTCAGAGATTTTAATATTCACGACTTATATCTGTTGTTTTCATGAGTTGTCAGTATTGTAAATTGTAAGTTATACAGGTATTTTTATCTGAGACGAATAGTTGGGTGAGATGTTCGTGATCCCGAAGGATTTTATTTTAGTAAGATAGATTTTCAAACGTGGTATAATAAGACATTTTCACAAAAATCGATGTTTTGATGTTTCTTAGCATAAGAAAGTTTGATAAGGTTTGACCAGGAATTCTTTATTCATAAGAACAAGTATCTTCAGAAAAATGTCACCACAAGTTTTATCGTTGATGCAAATGAAACTCTAAAGGAAGGTCCTTGAAGGTGAAAGCGTCGCAAAATAAAATGTAGTTGAGTATGTATCCTTCCATAAGTTTTAGACGTCTAAGGTTATAGTTCAGTTGTTAAGGTTATGCTCGTCGGTAGTTTACCCTATAATGACTAGCATGGTGTCACCGTCCTCTCGGATTTAGATGGTATAAAAATAAAGAGTCTCGACTGGTAAAAATTTCGGGAAAGAACTTGAATGAATGTATAGAAAGTTGCTAAACTTCAGTTTTCGTGATGCAAATTTGTTAACCAAGGTTTTTAAATGAGCACATAGTCTCGGTTCCAAGTTGAAGGTTTACATGTCCACTATATGAGTTTAAATCTTACTTCTTAATTTCAAATAATTCCCACACCTCAGATTTTGTAGATAATGATTCAGTTTGTTCCTTAGCAATTTCCCATTAAATGTTTATTATTTATTGTTTCATAACAAGGAGTTTGATCTACTCTGAAGATTTGGTTCAAATATAAAAGGAGATATCGGTTATCCTTTAAAGCTTTTCAAGGGAGTAAATAGTTTATAAGGTAATTGCAGTATAGTTTATAAAACAGACTGGAATACCATTTGTTGAGCAATGAGGAAGATATTTTATTATTTGCAAATTAGTGGTAAATCGTATTTTATGATTTAGTATTGAAGCAACATTTTTTTTTTTTTTTTTTTTTTTTTTTTTTTTAAGGATAATAGAAAACAATTTATTATTTATAAAATAGTAGTGAAATCGCAGTTAAATTTTGTGATGTTTTGATAAGACAACAATTCAGGTTATAACATAACTCGTGAAATGATTCGTAAATAATTCATATAGTAGATAAGAAAACAAATAATTGTCTAAAGTAGAAATATTTTTAGTTCATTTTGTGATTCAGTGTTAAAGCTTGTTCATAAGGTTGTGGTATACTTGTAGGATAATTGTAACTTAGTTTACAAAATGTTAGTAAAAGTGCTCGTTGTCTAATGAAATAGAAGCACAATGGTGAATCGGTTTATTATAATATAGTAGTCAGTGAAGTGATTTGTACAAAAAGTTTGTAGGACGATTTAAGGAAAACTTGTTGTTCATAAAATACAGGTAGGGTCGAAATTTTGATTCAGTGATGAAGTAGTATAACATTTGGTAGATTGACCGCGAAATAGTTGACAAGATGATCGACTACAATTTGTGCGTTAGAAAACGACACAGTTTACTATTTTATAGGGGGCAGTAGTTGAGCAAACTATTGGTATTCTCTAGGGATAAGTAGGGGATTAAGTATATGTTCTATAAATAGTAGTTCGAGTTGCAAGTTAACTCGTAGTATGTTTATAGGTTGTTAAAAGTTTAGTAGTTCGCTCGTTATTTATGTTCAAGGATGGTTTCCCTTCGTAGATGTCGATGTGTCGTTCCTAGAACGTTAAGGGATATAATCCGACTCATCAATTAAGTACAAGTTTTGGGATAGAAGAGACACTATTACAGCAGTGAGTGAGGAGGCAACCTCGATTTCAACGTCTGAGAAAATGTTAATGGGACGGGATAGAGATGACATGGTGTTGCAACGACTCATTAATAGTGGTTTAATATATCATAAGTAATATTTTTGTTGGGTATGGAATCTATGTTGAAGGGAGAGGTTAGCAAGTTCAGGGTACAACTCCGGAGAAGAGAGTTAATTACTACTAGCAATCAGTCGATCGGCTCAGTACTTAACGCAGAAGGGTACAACGTTCATGTTCCAAGTCGTATTTTCAAAATAAATCCGACTACAAGTCGAGATCAAGTCAAGCTCCAAATACGAGTAAACGTCAATAGTTCCCAATGGGTACGATAGAGGATTACACATCGATTGAGTGTAAAGTACTTATCGATAGGATAGCATCGATAGAACAACGTCAGCATGATATCATTGATAAAACAACATAGTAGGATGATATGGATAAAACGACATCAATAAAACGGCGTCGATAAAACGACATCGATAGGAATACATCAATGGAGTATAGGGTACAACACCAATAGTACGTGAGGTACTACATCAATAAAGAGTAAGGTATAACCTTAGTCGAGTATTGTTGATGAAACAACGTCGATAGAACATTATCGGTTCAGAAAAATTAACAACATCAAGTGGATAACGTCGATTGAATAATATCAAGTGAACGGCATCGATTTGGAAAAATAAACAACAATCGTTCCAAGACAAGGCTTAGGGTAGGGGGTTCGTAACAAAACCACAATCAAGGCAAGGCTAAAATAAAGTGGCAAATCCAAATGGCAACGAGACCCAAAATCTCAATACCAAATAATCCAAAGTCAAACATAGTCACGATTAATTCCAAAACACTCCAGTAAGTTCAATGAACTTATTACGATATCAAACGTGTTGAAATACGCAACTCGAATTCAAATGGTGACCAATCGGGTCTAACTCGACCCAACGTAAAGCACGATTAAACGTTTTCATTAATTTCGAAAGTAATTCATAGTCGTAACATAACCAAGCGGCGATGAAAGACGTTCCGTAAAAGTGGAAAAATATCACTATGAATAAGTATTGTGATGTCAGTGTGTTGTGTGTGTTAAAATTTTATTATGTCCATGCTCGTTTACACATACAAAATCTTTTCGTTCCCAAAACCAAAATAACCATCCCTAGCATTGCAAAGTTCGCCTCAGGGTTGGACATAGGTGATCAGTCTATATTCACATGAACTTTGGAATACTCGGCCCAATTACACTAGCAATAAGTCCTTTACTTTTAGAAGTTGTTACGAAAGAGTAAAACGAGCATTCCATTTATGTGAGGGATAAGGCGTAGCGCTGTGGTACGTAAACATACGTATATGAAAGCAATTATAGTTTCATAGTGAGATTAAGTGGATAGTAGTATAATACATATCTCATCAAGTATGACTTCAACAAGTCAAAATCGAGGCATCAGCTTGGCAGGCAGGCATGTATCGGTCATAGGGTTAAGTTTCGTAAAAGTAGTTATAGTCTAGGTTTCAAAAATACCCAGTTCTCTATAACCGAGGCTCTGATACCAATCTTTAACACCCCAAAAATGATGGTCTGCAGCGAAAGTAAGTGTTACTGGGGTGCTACTCGATTGATATCACATCACAATGTATAGAACAACGGTTTAATTTAAGAAATCTTATTTCATAAAGATTTATGTTTACACCTTTCAAAATGTATATTGTGGAATGTAAGCCCATAAAAGAATTATAGTGGTCCCCAAATTTATATCAGAGTCTTGTATGACCATGCCATGCCTATGCCCAAGCGCCTCCAAAGTTTAGCTAACACCATCCTGAAAATACATGCTAAAAGTGTCAACACAAAGGTTGGTGAGTTCACAGGTTTTAGTACACCAAGTAGTTTCCAAAACAGTAAGATAAATTGGTTGTCAAAGTTTCGAAAGGGTCCATTATGTATGCAGCGCGTTCATGGCATAAAGGTTCCACTACTTAAGCCGATTCAGCCGAAAATTTCCCCTACGTGGAACATTCTCTAACCTAGCATGAGAAGGTGATTCTATGCACTCCGGTTAGTAGAGTGAGGGGATGGCTCTACCCCTAAATATCGCTATCCATAGACATCAACGGCTCGTCCCGTACAGTGGGAAGGAGTTAATAAGTAGTGTAGTACCAGGGGACTTTACAGTTGTTCTCAGGCGCCAAACATAAGCATACATACCAGTTTGCACAGTATAGCAGAGCATAGCTCAGTAGATTGAATCAGTTCAGTAAATCCATAATTTCATGAATGCATAACCAATTTAGTTTTAAGTAATCATAGCATGCTTTTCACCCCAAAACGAGTAAAACAGTAAAATGGGGCTGTGAAACTCACCTTAGTCTGAAGAAATACAGGAATCACAACTAACAAGACTGGCATCGAGAAATGCGACACAATAAGGTAGCAACGTACAACGATACAAGAGTACCGACACAACGGTACGTCATTGGCACAACCTAATAGTATATGGATTATCTCAGAATGCGTATCGTAAAGTAAATAAGTTTTCAAAAGATAATTGTTTTAGTTTTCGTGGAAGCTTCATATCAACGTTGTTGGGATATGAAAGTACTGGAAAAGTCAAAGAGTCAAAGTACTGCTAAATGATAAAGTCAAAGTACTGCATACGAAGTCAAAGTACTGCAAGAACAAAGAACTGTTTTATTCGTTTATAGAAAGTCTTGTAATTCTAGAATATTCTATGTTAGATTACTTGACGTACAAGGATACAAATTGTAAACCGACTAGGGTATCCTTGAGTCTATAAAAGGACCCTAGATTAGCATAAGATGTACGTGATTTTATTAGAGTTTTAGAGAGAAGTTCGATATTATTAGAGTTGTTAAAGATCTGCATAATAAGCAGAGTTAGAGTTATTAATAAAATCGTTTATAGTTAAAGTTATTCTTCTTAGCTTTGTTAAGTAAATTGTGCATACTTAATAGAGTTTGCTCAGTGTTTCTTTGTTAATAACTTAGGATTTATCCGAGGTTATTAAACCTTAACAAGCTATTTAAGTTAGTTTGGTTAAAGTATATCGATCCAACAAGTGGTATCTGAGCTTGTGTGGAAACTCTGACTAAGAAGAAACCCTAAAACCTTCAACAGAGCCTAAAGATGTCGATTGATTCTGTTCCACCACCTTCCATCACCTCAATGAGGATTCCTGTAATCAAGAAGGGCGAATATGACTTATGGTGTATGAAGATGAGGCAGTACATTGCCATTACAGACCATGCTCTATGGAATGTAATTGTCAATGGTAATGAAGAAGTTCCAGAAACTGTAGATGTTCCTGGACAACCCAAAGCACCTAAGGCAGTCCTACCAGCAGCAACATTAAGGAATCAAGAGAAGGCTCTCAACATTCTCTTGTCTGCCATTCCAGATGGTCATCTTCTCAAGTTTCATGATACTAAAGATGCTAAGCAGCTCTGGGCTGCTCTCAAGACAAGATTTGGAGGGAATGAAGCTTCTAAAAAGATGCACAGAAATCTGCTGAAACAACAGTTTGAAACTTTCACTGTAGGTGAAAGAGAAAGTCTTGATGCTGCATATGATAGATTTCAAAATCTCCTTAACATGTTGGAATTATACAAAGCTCAAGTTTCAGTTGAAGATGCTAATATGAAGTTTCTAAGGAGTTTGCCATCTACATGGCATGTGATTTCTACTATGATCAGAGGACAACCAGGCTTGGATGTTATGGACTTTGATGATCTCTACAATCATCTGAAGGTCTATGAGCATGAGGTGAATGGTCAAACAAGTTCTAAGTCTCACAGTATTGCTTTTCTATCATCGGAAAAGAGGGGCAGTACTTCGACTAAAACTACTGCTTCTCCAACTCAAAGTACTGTGCCTCAAAGTACTGTCTCGTATACTGCTCCCACCTATGCTCAGCAAACCCCACCACCTACTACTATGCACTCAGATGAGGTTGTGTGCTCTTTCTTTGCACAACAAGCTTCTTTACCTGTTGTTTATGAAAAAGATGTTGGAATCACTCCTAAACCTTACTTCAAGTGTTAGTTACTCATATGTAATAGGTAGTTAATTATGGCCTTTATGTTTGTTATTAGCCTTTAGCTTATGTAGAAGGCCCATGAGCTTAGGCCCAAGCCCATAGGAGAAAGGATGGGAACTAGGAGTGTTGCCCTAGCTTCCCTCCTATAAATACACTTGTATAACCCTCACTTGAGGGTTGGTTGTTCAAGTTATTCCTTTCATTCATACTCTACGCGTAACTGTCTTACTATATCGTGTGTGTGTGTTTGGTTTATTGTTCAATCGCCTTTATCTCTTTCTATTAAGCTTGTGTTGTAAAACTAGTGACCTAACAGTGGTATCAATCGCCTAACTAGTTGGGTGAATCTTATTTCTTGAAGTGGGTTTTGGTCCTACGCGTAGAATAACATACTACTTTGGTTCGCTTAAAAACTTGTTTTTTACACTTTTTAATCCAAGATTCTTGTACTTTCAACGTTTTAAGGTGTTAAAATACTTGTTTTTGGCAAAAAGTTTCAACCTTTACGCGTGGATCTAAGTTTTTATGCTTGTTTTTGTTCGTGGGTATCGTTCTACGCGTAACCCGTTTAGCTGTTTTGGTTCATCAAGATTCACACTTTTGTGTTATTTTGGTACCTTTAACACTATTCCATAACAAAAATCTGGTTTAGAAACAAATTTGGGCATAATCATTTTTACGAGTAAGATTACGCGTATCAAAACCCTAATCTTACGCGTAACTTTATCCGTGGCTTGATCTTCGTTCTCGTGGTTTATTCCGTGTTTTCTTGCTTGGATAAGCCTGAAAATACGTCTACTTTGGATATCTTTTGCACTGTGAAGTGTAAAAGATCACTTGGGATAAAACCCTAAACTTACGCATAAGCATAAAGCTTACGCGTAGAAATCCTACGCATAAGATTCATCTTAGGCCTAAGCCTTGTCTTACGCATAAGGTAATCCTACGCCTAACTTTCTACGCCTAACTTTGTGTCTACGCCTAACTTTAGAGTCTTTTCCATACTTACGCGTCAGCTAAAACTACGCGTAACTCTCTTTGTTACGCGTAACTTTGGTGTTTTTACGCATAAGTTACACTTGGTTTCTTGTGATTTCTACGCCTAAGGACACTTCATCAACAAAGGTTCATTCGACTACAAAGATCCATTTTTACCAACACAAGTTTTCAACATGTCACAACCACCATACTCTAACTATTTCCCTTACACTTATTCTCAACGACAACAGCAACTAAGTCCACAACATCAACAATGGAATCAACAACAAGCAATTTATCAACAACAATTTAATCAACAACATACTCCAAAACTTGGAGAAATTCCTCCACCACAAATGGTTCAAACACCGCCAAGTCTCCAAGTTCAACCCTACACAAATGACTTCAATCAACATCCATCAAGGAACACTATGGAGGAACCCACTTGGTTTGCAAAGATGTGTGAAGCTTTAAGCAGCCACACAATCAATTCATGAGGCTGGATCACTTGATAGACCTCCAATGCTCACTCCAGGAAACTACGATCAATGGGTGATAAGGTTCGTTAGGTTTTGTGATCTGAAGAAGCCACATGGAAAGTTCTTAAAGAAGGTTATATTGGAAGGTCCATTTGAGATGCCTACTGTCATTGTACCCGGAGATCCAAATGCTATTCCACCAAGAGATGAACAAACGAACATTGCTACTGTTGCAGACTTGAATCCTCAAGAACTTCTACACAATGAAGCAGATAAGCTTGCAATGGAATATATCCTCTTAGGATTACCAAACCCAATTCTTCGTAGTGTTGATGCTCAAAAGACTGCACAGAAAATGTGGGATCACATTCGTCTTCTTATGGAAGGATCTGTACTCAATCAGGAGGATTTGGAATCCAAAATTTACTTGGCTTATGAACACTTCATGATTGAACCTGGAGAGACACTCGAGTCCTATCATCATCGATTTTCAGACATCATCAATGATTTAGATAAACACAACATCATCATGCCAAGAATTGCAGTGAATACTAAGTTCCTGAGTAGTCTTGGTCCTGAATGGGAGAAGTATGTCATTTTTCTCCGTCAAGCGAAGTATATGCATCATTCTACATATGGATTGTTGTACGATTACTTGAAGCCTCATGAAAAGGAAGTTGATCGGGAAAGGATTCTCCGTGCTCAAATTGCTCCACCTACACATCCGGAAAATCAACAACTTGCTTTATATGCTCAACAAAGTTATCCTCCTCAACAAGCAACTCAACCAACTGCCTCCGTCACACAAAACGATCATTCACAGCAACAATCTCAACAAAATGAATTGGTTCCATACAACAACAACAATGCTCAACCAAGTGTCAGTGATGCTAATGAGGACATCGATCCGTTCGAAGCATTGCAACAAGGATTTGTTATGATTGCTAATGCTTATGGCAGTTATACCAACAAATCCAACAATCGAATTCGTTCCTCCTCTAACACACGAAATCAGGCTGTTGTCAACAATGGACGAGTTGAAGTTCAGAATCGTGGTTATGGTCGTCAGATGGGCGGTGGTCAAGGGTTTAATGCTGTGGGTCGGAACAACAACAGAGCTCCAGTGGTGGAACAGGGAAATGCTCAGAATGGGTTGAATGGTCTTCGATGCTACAACTGCAATGAGAAGGGACACCTGGCTAATGCATGCCCAAAGCCGAGGACTAGGGGCAGTGCTTATTTCAAAGAGGCTCTTCTTTTGGCTCTTAAGGATGAAGCTGGTGGATCTCTCACAGACAAAGAACAGAGTTTTATGGCAAATGCAGACTCAGATGATGATATGGAGGACTTGCAGGCCAATGCAGCAGTTATGTTGATGGCTAATATGCATGAGTTACACATGAGTGACACATGCCCAGTGTATGACACTGATGGCTTGTCTCAGGTACCCGAACAAACCATATTTATCTCTGATCTAATATCTTCGCCAACATCTGAATCCGGCAAGGCTCAGAATGTTCAAAATGAGTCATTTACATCTCATTCCGACGATTTTCAAATAGACCCTGTGGTTACATTTGACGATCAAGATGACCTTATGGTTTCCTTTGATAATCAAATTGACTCCGTGGTTATACTTGAGGATCTAAATAATGATCATGTTGTGACTTCTGTTGAACAAGCCGAACTTTTGCCTCATCCAGATCTTGCTCTCTTACTTAAAGACCAGCAATCCCAAATTGAAGAATGTTGTGCATTAAATCAAACCTTAAAAAGTAAAAATGCACTGTTAACCAAGGACTTTGAATGTTTACAAAAGCAACTCAACTTTTTCAAAACTCAAGAAAAACGTGAAAAAGGTTTTGAAGCAGCCTTTACTAAATCTCATCAAAACAAAAAATATTTAGAGAGACAGATGCGTGATCTAGCCGCTTCGAAGAATGCTTTATTGTCTGAGATAGAACAACTGAAACATGAACATAAAAAGCAAATTAACGCTCTCACCTTGGAAAATCAAAAAGCTAAGGCTGAGTTGTTAACTTGTCAAAAACAGTTCTCTGCATACAAAAAGCATTCCACGAACCGAATAGATAATCATCTTGAAGAAATTATCGGCTTGCAATGAAAACTTAAAGAGTTTAAAACTGTTGTTTACAAACATGGTGAGTCAGTAACTGCTATTGAAAAATTTACTTTAAAACCCGATCCAAAAGGATATGGACCAAATCTTGCTGATTACAAACCAAAGCTTTCAACCAAAACATTCAAAACAAATCCGGAAGTTTCCAGTGCAGAAAATAAAATTGATAATTCTGTTATGAGTGTTGTTGAATATCATCGTCAAGAGGAATTAGATGCAGAAGACGAGAGTCGATCAAAATTAAAAACTGTTGTTTACAACAAACCTTTTAATTATTCAAAACCTATCACTTTTGTCACACCAACGGATTCTTCTAACACACCAAGGGTTATCATCAAAACACCTGAGTCTTCTAATGTTAATCCCCAACCAGATTATGCACAAATTTATGGTCCTTTACCTTCCATCAGTGAAGTAAACTCAAAACCTAAAAATCGCAAAATTCTTAGATATTTTGATATTTTCATGGCTGACCTCAAAACTTTAGAATATGAGATAGAATATCATTCTGAAATCAAAGTTCAACACTTTCAATCGCCTCTGGCGCGCGAACAAAGAGACATTTTTCAGAAAAATCTTTTACCAAATGTTAAGAATTTTAAAAATTGTGCATTGTCTTGGGAACGGGACTTTCATAAGGAACTTGGAGTAATGAAGGTCGTTTTCGAGAAAACAGAAACATCTATTTCTAATACTAAACGGAAAAAGAAAATGTTGAGAAAAGATGTTGATCGACTCTTGAAAGATGTTATCTGTGCTGATATCCATAATGTTGTGTTATTATATTCTTTGCCACATGCATCTGATTATATCTCTGCTGATAAGGTTGACTCTGTGGTAACTGTTGAGAATACTGATAATGTGCTTCAGATCGAGTCTTTAAAAGCTGAAAATGAACGATTACTTAACGAACTTTACAATGCAAAACGTCGTCTTAATTGGTGTGAAAAAGATATTCACAATAAACAACTTGGTTTTCAAAACAAAATCGCTCAGTTGCGTGCAAAATCTTCTGATCCTAAACTTGAGCAACTGGATGATCAAAACGTGTCTTTGAAAAGTCAAATCTCAAAATATGAACAAGAACTTGTAAAAGTTAAACAGGAATATGGTGTCATATTTGATTTACTCAATAAGACTCGTCATGAAGCATCAAACGAACTTGATCACTATCTTGCTCACACTAGAGAAGTCGTGAATTTTGCTGGTAATATTCGGTCTAAAAATAAAGATTTGATTCACACTATCTCTAAGTTAAGAGAAATGTTAGGAAAGTATGAACAACTTCCGCCAACCATCATTAAGAGATTAGCACCAGTAACACTTAGTAATCGTGCACCTAGAATCCCTACTGCCAAATCACAAGTTGTTAACGTGATTCCTTCTACTGAAACAGGAATAGTTGCGTCTTTTCCAAACGTCTGCACTTCACAACCTAGGAGCACTCAATCGAAGAATAGGAAGTTGCGACCTAAGAAAAGATCAATAAGGACTGCTAAAGTAGAAGAACACCCTAGGACTACGAATAAGACTCACGTTGCTTCCACTATAGATATTGCGTCTGGCAAATGTAATAGAAATAGTGCTGTAACGAATGCAAAACCTTTAAGTACCTTTGATATTCAGTCTGATGCACCTTGTGTTATTTGTCGAAAAAGTATGAATTCTGATTGTCATGACAAATGTGTTGCTAAAGCTATAATTTCTCATTTACGGAATCCTAAGAATCGGCATACCTCTAGGCCCACTAATCATTCTAAGTCTGTGCTTGGTAGACCGCCTTCTTTAGATTCTAACGCAAACATTGTTGTCCCTGTAGCTCTAGTTTCACCTCCTAAGAATGTAGTACCACCTAGTGCATTCACAAAGACTAAAGCAAACAGTAGTTATAGATGGCACAAATGCATATATAACACATTAGGATTTAAATGGATGCCTAAAGTTATTAATGTATGTATGTTTAATATCACTGCTCCGGAACCCCCTAACATTTCGGGTTCCACATCTACTTCTATTCCATCTGTGTCGTCTGTGTGTAATGCAGGTGATACAAATCATTCTCTGGATTGTTGATAGCGGATGTTCATTTGCACTGTCAGATTCGGGAATGATCACTTCGCAGCTATCATGGGCTACGGAGACTATATCAATGGGAACATCGAAATCAACAGAGTTTACTATGTGGAAGGCCTCGGTCACAATCTGTTTTCAGTAGAGTGAGGGGATGGCTCTACCCCTAAATAGCGCTATCCATAGACATCAACGGCTCGTCCCGTACAGTGGGAAGAAGTTAATAAGTAGTGTAGTACCAGGGGACTTTACAGTTGTTCTCAGGCGCCAAACATAAGCATACATACCAGTTTGCACAGTATAGCAGAGCATAGCTCAGTAGATTGAATCAGTTGAGTAAATCCATAATTTCATGAATGCATAACCAATTTAGTTTTAAGTAATCATAGCAAGCTTTTCACCCCAAAACGAGTAAAACAGTAAAATAGGGCTGTGAAACTCACCTTAGTCTGAAGAAATACATGAATCACAACTAACAAGATTGGCATCGAGAAATGTGACACAATAAGGTAGCAACGTACAACGATACAAGAGTACCGACACAACGGTACGTCATTGGCACAACCTAATAGTATATGGATTATCTCAGAATGCGTATCGTAAAGTAAATAAGTTTTCAAAAGATAATTGTTTTAGTTTTCGTGGAAGCTTCGTATCAACCTTTGTAAAGAGTTTAGTAAAATAGTTTGTGTGGTGGTATAAGGTCATAGACTCAAGACAACGCACGCCAAAGTATAAAACGTATAACAGGAAATGCACACGTAGGGATCAAATAGCAATAGAAAGTAAGCAAATGTTTAGCTTTAGAGCATTAACCAAGTATCTCCAAATAATGAATGTTTTATAATAAGACATAAGTATTAATATAAAAGTAAAGAGAGGAAGTCTTATATCAAATAAAACTATACTTTTCGTTTTATTATTAGATTTGATCAAAATAAATTTTTGACGATAATAAGTATATAAATAAAAGCTTGATATGATTTGTTATTCAAAACACGTTTCGATAACACATAATTTGTTTAAATAAATTTAAATGATAATAAGGTTTAAGGTATTTATAAATTTCAGGTTTTATAGTCAAATGATAGTTCGTACGTATCCGATATATTCAATGTCCAAGTCCGTTGTGTCTGATGATTCAAATATGTAAAGTCCAACGTTTGTCTAATAGATATCAATATACGTCCAATATAACTCTAATTTGTCCAAATAATAGAGTCCGATATAAGTCCATATTTCTAAGTCCATCAAGTGTCTTGAGTTTGTTAACTATATATATAGTTCGATTATATAGTCCAATAATCCCAAGTCTAATATCAAGTTTCCGTCAGATGTCCGATATGTAAATATATATAGTCCGCTACGTCCATTAGTAAAATATGCTAAACATATATTTAACAAGTACTATTACAAATCCCATTTAATATTTATGGGCTTCGGCCCATATTTAAGCCGGTACAAATGTACCCTCGCATCTTAGGCTTAAGCCCGTAAGCAAAACAAACGCAACCTTAGGGGCTATTAGCCCAAATTTAGATTCAATATAGACACAAACATATAGTAACAAGAAATGCAACCAAACACACTCGACTCCATAATAATTTTCTAGACATAAATGAACCAAACCAAATAAGTCACAAGTATTAGACTAAATTGAGAATTAAGCCATGAGGACTAATAAGCCATAAGCATAAAACTCGAACCAAAATTTCTATGAATTAAAAATGATTTTACACTAATTAAATGATTAAAAATACTAAGCTATTTAAGAAAAATCTGAAATTTTACAGAAAACTACTTTAGGCAATACAGATTCTGGGAAAATTAAAAAACTTGGGTGTTGCTTTGAAAAATAAGCTCGAAATAAGCCAAAGTTAGCTTATAAGCAAAACTGCCACTTGACCCTTATGTATTTAATGATGCAAAGTCTAACAGAAAAAGTCCCAAGGGCGCAATGGTTGGCATGTGGTGTGTTGAGGTCGTGTGCTTAGGGAGCAGGGTTCGAATCCCCTTGGTACCCTTTTTGTGACTTTATTTTTTTTTTCTTCAACTTTTCTTTTTGCCAACTGAAGTTAGGATCAAAACAAAGGACTTTTATAAAAACTTGACTTTTGAAAAGGTACCAATAAGCTTATAGGAACAGCTTATTGTCCTAAGTTTGGACAGAAACAAACACACCCTTTTTGACAGATTCAAACCAAACACTCTTTTGTAAATTTAGAAAGTGGGATTAAACTAATGAATCTTGTGAAAGACCTTTGCTTTGAAAACTCACAATAAGCTTTATAAATAGCTTATAAGTGACTGATTGTAACAGTGAGCAACCAAAAACCTTTTGAAACTAGAGATATGCTATGGCTTAAGGAAAACCAAACACCCCTTTAAGAAACTTGTACTTAACCAACAAGTAGTAAATCTTAACAAGCTAACAGTGGAGATCAAAAAGCTAAACCAAGTTTGTCTTAATCTAATAAGCTAAAACACTTAACTAAAGGAAAACAGTTGGCACAATGATTTAAGCTAGGTGATATCCTAAGGCTATATT
Source organism: Chrysanthemum seticuspe (assembly GCA_019973895.1). Classification (NCBI taxonomy): domain Eukaryota; kingdom Viridiplantae; phylum Streptophyta; class Magnoliopsida; order Asterales; family Asteraceae; genus Chrysanthemum; species Chrysanthemum seticuspe. The sequence continues at coordinate 203,693,059 of BPTQ01000005.1, forward strand.
GGCAAATAAGCTAGGCTAAAAGCATTAAATAAATACTAATGGATTAATGGTAAGCTAAGCTAACCTAAGGGATTTATAAAAAACTAAGGCACCTAAAATAAGCTAATGTGTAAGCTAAAGACAGAAGGGCAAAAGTGACCTGTTGGTTACTGAAGTTGCAGGCAGCCAAGGCAGCTAAGAGGGTCTGTTTAGAGCTTTATTCCCAACTGAAGAGTGAGTTCCCAGGACAGTACACACTGCAAAAACATAGTTAAGCTAACAGAGATTCAAGAAAAGCAAATTAGTGGTCAAGAAAAAGCTAGTTACAGCTAAAAATTAAGCTGCTAACAGCTTGGTTTGGCCATCAAGCAACTGATGCAGAACCCAAAAAAATAAGCTTGGGACAAACTTGAGCTCCTATTTGAAGTAAGCTCAAAAGAGTTAAAATGCAAATAAAATGCACAATGACTGAATAAGAAGCATAAAGGTGTAAAAGAGACCAAAGTTGCCAAGTTAAAACTTCCAATAAGCCCAAAAAAAAACTCAAGTTCAGCAGTGGTGGCTACATGATTTGTGCAGTGAAACAACTTGGACAGAGACACCTATATTTTTTTCTTTTCAAACTTAATACTTATACAACTTACTCAATCAACTTGCAAGCATGTAAGTAGGACTTGTGAACTCAAAATGAGTTTGACTATGAAAGTCAAACGGGTTAAAATGAAGCTTTAGACTAATTTAGAGCCTGACCCAAACAGTCCCTTGTGAGTTTTTTTTTTCTTTTCTTTAGCAAACATTTTGACCCCTTTTTCCTTGATCTATGAACTCAAAACAACTTTCAAATTAGATTAACATTAACATAACATTTAGAAAAAGAAACTTTTCATTAACTGGAAATAAACATTACAACAGAAATTTAAAAAACATTGAAGCTAAATTCTTTCTAAAAACTAGGGGTGCCATTATACATTGGCTTACAATCCTATTTATACTACTCTTCTAAGGTCTTCTCTCTTTCTTCTCAGCTTCTCTCTCTTCACTCTTGTCTCTTCTGTTGTAAGGTTGCTGCTTCCAAAGCCCGACAATGATGGGACTAGTGTGTTGGGAGTAGGGGAGGAGATATGTTGGTGGCTGGTTTGGTTTTGCAGAAAAGGGAGAGCAAAAGAAAGAAGAAAGGAGGCGATGTCAGTTGGGTGTTTTTATTCTAAACCGGGTCGGGTAAAAGGGTTGGATGGGTGGACTGGGCTTGGGCTTAAAGGGTAAGTAACTTGGATTAAGGATTAGTTTTGGATAATTTTAACAACTTAGGGACCAAATGTGCAAATTCTGTAAATCCAGGGTCCAATGTGTAAATTCTGAAAAGGTTATCCAAGGACTAGACTTGCCAATCTCAAATAATATAAGGACCATTTTTGCCATTTGTGAAATTCCAAGGACTAAACATGACAAATTTTAAAATCCAAGGATCAAAACTGTAATTTCTCAAAACTTTTGGATTTTTCACCAAAGGACTAAATTTGACAAGTTATGATTTAAAAAGGACCTTTGGTGATTTTTCTTTTGAAATTTTGGCTCAGGGACTATTTTTGACAATTTTATAAACTTGGGGGACTGAAACTGCAATTTTTGCAAATTTGATATGTTTTTCATCTGATTTTGATATTTTTGCATTTAAAACACATAAAACACTGATTTGTGATATTTTGATCATTTTGATGTGTTTCTGAGTGTTTTCAGATGATTTTGCAGTTTATTTTGTACAAAAATGATGAGTATTTAGACACTTATCAATCCCCCACACTGAGATATTGCTAGTCCCTAGCAATGATTTGAGAAAACATAATGGATTTTAATCTCTTTACCAAAAGCCATTACTTCTGGAGTAGCCAAATGTTTCAGTTCAAGTAAGAACCATGGTACACCGATAACCATGTGATTTTGAGCAAACCACCAGCTTTCAACGGATTTGATTTGTCTTTACCAGAAGCCGTACCCTTCTGGACTAGCCAACTCTTAGATAAATTATCAATATTATCTTTGGTGAGCTGATTACCAATTATGGATTTTCCACTGCCTTTACCACAAGCCATAATCTTGCGGGCTAGCCAACTCTTCACTTTTTAGGATATGGTGAGTTGAATACCATACAATTTTGGGCAAATTGCAAGCCATATAAACGGATTTGAGAAATCTTTACCAAGAGCCGTTTGCTCCTGGATTAGCCAATCCTTTAGTCTTACAGACATGGCGGACTGATAACCAGATGAGAAAGTGTAGAACACTTACTCCAAAAAAAAATTTGGCCAAAAACGGGGGAATTGGGCGGTATAATTACATGATAAAATTCGTGAGAATCCCCCCCACACTTAGAAATGAATATTGCCCTCAATATTCAAAGTACCGGCGGTTATGCCGAAACAAAGAACGTGAAAGGGAAATACTACGGCCATTATTTAGAAAGATGATTTTTTTTTTTTTTTTTTTTTTTTTTTTTTTTTTTTTTTTTTTTTTTTTTTTAACATGTGGGGCAACACCCCCACACTTAGGTGGTAGAAAGGGGGTAAGAAGACAGAAATATGGGTGAAAACCCATATGGTGCGTGCTACTGTTTTTGATTTCCGAGTCGCTAGCTTGACTCGACCCCGAATTCATTGGTTCATGGGGAAGCAAAGTGGAAGAAACAATCTCCATCGGACTTTCATTCAAGATGTTTGGACAAACATTTGAAGCACGTGAAAGTTCCACACCGATGAGATATACATAGAACCGGCTCAAAAATGATAAGTGAAAATGCCGGGATCAAAGATAATGTCTTCATTCCCGAAGGAGTGAAGAACTGGAGAAGTGACAGAATATATGAAGAAAAGAAAGAAAATCATGATAGAAATCATGACTAACTCTTCATCCTCAATAGGAGAATTCATAGTTTCATGAATCTCCTCAGTTAAGCTCAATTGGTCTAGACATATCTCGGGTGTGTCTAGATCAAAGTAGAAGTTATCATACTCTGGCGGAGATATGATATGAGTGAGTTCATCCGAGAACTCCATGAAGGTGAATGAATCATATTCAGAATTGATATGAGTGGGTTCACTGGCGAACTCCTCCAATGTACATGATTCATAATCGGGGAGAGAATTATTAGAATGAAAAGTGGTACTGCCACTAATCTTCTCTCCCATATTATCAAAACAGGAGGCTTTCATTTCCGGAATAGAATCATCGGAAAGCATGTCACTATCCTTTATGGGGATAGGAGATGAAATAGGTTTTTCTTTGAAAGCCTCGATTTTAGAAATGAGAAGACTGACATTCAATAATGTTGCTCGAAGAGCTTCATCTTTGATTTCAGTGTCAGTAACTTCATCATTCTCTTCTTCTAAGCTAACAAGCTCAGAAGGTGAATCTTCCACATAAATAATGTCTCCACAAGATAATGAATCATTATCATCAGAATCGGAGAACATCTCAACATGATCTGTTTGGAAGACAAGAGGAGGAGGGATATCACACACATGATCAAGAATTCCCTGTGACTCTCTTGGGATTGGGACAAGGTCCTCAACACTAGACTTTATGAATTCGTCCGATTCCTTTTCAGGAACAGTGTCAAGATGCTCGTCCCCCATGTTCGGAGAGTGAGTGGGAGCCTCGGGTGTGAAAGCAGTTGTTTGAGATGAATTCTCAACTGCTGGAATATCAACTGACTGAGGGGGTTGAGAAATATTACTTTTAAAAGGATAAAAACCCTCCTCGTCATCATCATACAGAGCGGCCTTAAGAAATTGGGAACGCCTTAGAGCTGCATGCTCTAGGGCTAATGATTCTTCCCTGGATTGGCGGGCCTCTTGCTCTTCGGCAAGCAATTCTCCCATGGTCTTTTCACCACTCACTTGATTCTTAAAGTTACTCATCATATCCTCAAGTGTTTTCATTGCGGTTTCAAGATCCTGGGAGATTGCATGAGACAACGGCTCAGATGGAGTTTGAACCGTATGGTGCTGTGGAGGTTGGATATTATCAAACATGTGAGAGTCATGATTGTTACAAGGAAATGGATTCCCTGTTTGACAATTAGAGCTGAAATGGGGACCTCCACAGTACTCACAACAGTAAAACTGTTGAGTCTGGATAGGTGAATCATATGGATTTTGGTCATAACCAAAGTTCTGAGCATCATTGGAAAACTGTTCATAGACAAACGTGTTTCCGGATTGACACTCAAATCCTTGGTGAGGACCTCCACAAAATTCACAACAGTATTGTTGATCATATGAATATAGGTCGGGTTGTGGTGGGTACTTGGAAAAGTTAGAGGGGTCGTTAAATGAGTTCGGGTTAGGATCATAATCAAATGAATTCCTCGAACCACAAAACAAACAACTCCCGTTATGAATATCATTACCACATTGTACACATGTACACCAACGACAGGGTGAACCATAAAGAGGCTCACCACAACCGACACAAGGAATAAACGATTGCATTTGAGAGTTATGAAGAGGAATCAGTTTATTCAAAGGATCAACAAAACCAACATTGTGATCCGGATGACTATCAAGTCTCGAAGAACATTCAGAAAGATCCGGAGGTGGGACAAGTGGTGTGCTCTGAGAGCTAGCAATTTCCACCACTTCCGTTATGGTCTCCGGTTCTGGTTCTTGAGAAACGTGAAGATTAGGCAAGTCATTCTTGCTAGTCACCGGTGTTTGAACGGGTTCATCGTAATCAATTCTAATTCTTGACCTTTTTTCATCGACATAAATTTGTTCGATTAGATTACGGGCTCTAGATTCAAAGAGGTTGTCCTCGTAATCCTCGATGGGTGCTTGGGGTAGCTCCGACGTTTGAACTGGTTTGTCAAGATTAGAATGTATTTCAGGTTGTGGCGGTTGGTCGAAATAACTTTGAAAAGCATTTTTGATGGATAATTCGCACGAATTGCAAAATTCGCTTGAACTAGGCCCTCCACACCGCTCACACACATTTCTGACGATGAAGTCGACATAAGAATTAAACATATAGAGGATTAAGAAGAGAATCAAATGGTTGAGAGGATACGAAGAATAGAATTAAACGGCAAAAGAGGGTAAGAGAAACAGAATCAACGAATAAGAGGATTGAGAAGAATATTTTTGGTATTTTTGGATAAGAAAATATAAACATATACAGATGGATGGTATGAACAAAGAGTGAATGTCCAAATTACTAATCTGCTAGACGAAAGATAATCAGCACAGCTCCCCGGCAGCGGCGCCAAAAATTTGATTCGCGCAAAACCGTCAAGTTCTCTCACGCAAGCGTAAGAAAACTTAAAACAGCTTCAGCACGAAATCAATGAAGATCTGAGGAGTATAGAGTCTCCCCGGGTCGTTATGTCCCAGCGAGCTATGCAATGGATTATCAAACGTTTAGTGATCGAGGAATTTGAACAGGAAAGGAGAATTTGGATTTATTATAACTAAGGAAAAAGGACATAAACTACAAGGGTTAAAATGAAAATTAAAGGAAATTAAAAAGATTAAAAATATTAAATAAACGCTATCACTATTTGCAAAATGATGTTTTTGTGATTTTATAAAACAAAATGACTTAAATAAACTATTTTAATTAAAACGTAAACTTAAAATATCTAAAAACGTGGCCTAAAATGAAAACGTACGTTATGTACGAAAATTACGCTGGAGCGCAAGATAAAACGTAAAATTTGTGAAATAAAAATCCTACGAATGTATAAACAATTTTCTTACGTACTAAATGACAAAAGAAAATTTTAGGAAAAAGTGGAATATTTTTTCGACTTTTAAATTAATTTCTATGAATTAAAAATGATTTTACACTAATTAAATGATTAAAAATACTAAGCTATTTAAGAAAAATCTGAAATTTTACAGAAAACTACTTTAGGCAATACAGATTCTGGGAAAATTAAAAAACTTGGGTGTTGCTTTGAAAAATAAGCTCGAAATAAGCCAAAGTTAGCTTATAAGCAAAACTGCCACTTGACCCTTATGTATTTAATGATGCAAAGTCTAACAGAAAAAGTCCCAAGGGCGCAATGGTTGGCATGTGGTGTGTTGAGGTCGTGTGCTTAGGGAGCAGGGTTCGAATCCCCTTGGTACCCTTTTTGTGACTTTATTTTTTTTTTCTTCAACTTTTCTTTTTGCCAACTGAAGTTAGGATCAAAACAAAGGACTTTTATAAAAACTTGACTTTTGAAAAGGTACCAATAAGCTTATAGGAACAGCTTATTGTCCTAAGTTTGGACAGAAACAAACACACCCTTTTTGACAGATTCAAACCAAACACTCTTTTGTAAATTTAGAAAGTGGGATTAAACTAATGAATCTTGTGAAAGACCTTTGCTTTGAAAACTCACAATAAGCTTTATAAATAGCTTATAAGTGACTGATTGTAACAGTGAGCAACCAAAAACCTTTTGAAACTAGAGATATGCTATGGCTTAAGGAAAACCAAACACCCCTTTAAGAAACTTGTACTTAACCAACAAGTAGTAAATCTTAACAAGCTAACAGTGGAGATCAAAAAGCTAAACCAAGTTTGTCTTAATCTAATAAGCTAAAACACTTAACTAAAGGAAAACAGTTGGCACAATGATTTAAGCTAGGTGATATCCTAAGGCTATATTGGCAAATAAGCTAGGCTAAAAGCATTAAATAAATACTAATGGATTAATGGTAAGCTAAGCTAACCTAAGGGATTTATAAAAAACTAAGGCACCTAAAATAAGCTAATGTGTAAGCTAAAGACAGAAGGGCAAAAGTGACCTGTTGGTTACTGAAGTTGCAGGCAGCCAAGGCAGCTAAGAGGGTCTGTTTAGAGCTTTATTCCCAACTGAAGAGTGAGTTCCCAGGACAGTACACACTGCAAAAACATAGTTAAGCTAACAGAGATTCAAGAAAAGCAAATTAGTGGTCAAGAAAAAGCTAGTTACAGCTAAAAATTAAGCTGCTAACAGCTTGGTTTGGCCATCAAGCAACTGATGCAGAACCCAAAAAAATAAGCTTGGGACAAACTTGAGCTCCTATTTGAAGTAAGCTCAAAAGAGTTAAAATGCAAATAAAATGCACAATGACTGAATAAGAAGCATAAAGGTGTAAAAGAGACCAAAGTTGCCAAGTTAAAACTTCCAATAAGCCCAAAAAAAAACTCAAGTTCAGCAGTGGTGGCTACATGATTTGTGCAGTGAAACAACTTGGACAGAGACACCTATATTTTTTTCTTTTCAAACTTAATACTTATACAACTTACTCAATCAACTTGCAAGCATGTAAGTAGGACTTGTGAACTCAAAATGAGTTTGACTATGAAAGTCAAACGGGTTAAAATGAAGCTTTAGACTAATTTAGAGCCTGACCCAAACAGTCCCTTGTGAGTTTTTTTTTTCTTTTCTTTAGCAAACATTTTGACCCCTTTTTCCTTGATCTATGAACTCAAAACAACTTTCAAATTAGATTAACATTAACATAACATTTAGAAAAAGAAACTTTTCATTAACTGGAAATAAACATTACAACAGAAATTTAAAAAACATTGAAGCTAAATTCTTTCTAAAAACTAGGGGTGCCATTATACATTGGCTTACAATCCTATTTATACTACTCTTCTAAGGTCTTCTCTCTTTCTTCTCAGCTTCTCTCTCTTCACTCTTGTCTCTTCTGTTGTAAGGTTGCTGCTTCCAAAGCCCGACAATGATGGGACTAGTGTGTTGGGAGTAGGGGAGGAGATATGTTGGTGGCTGGTTTGGTTTTGCAGAAAAGGGAGAGCAAAAGAAAGAAGAAAGGAGGCGATGTCAGTTGGGTGTTTTTATTCTAAACCGGGTCGGGTAAAAGGGTTGGATGGGTGGACTGGGCTTGGGCTTAAAGGGTAAGTAACTTGGATTAAGGATTAGTTTTGGATAATTTTAACAACTTAGGGACCAAATGTGCAAATTCTGTAAATCCAGGGTCCAATGTGTAAATTCTGAAAAGGTTATCCAAGGACTAGACTTGCCAATCTCAAATAATATAAGGACCATTTTTGCCATTTGTGAAATTCCAAGGACTAAACATGACAAATTTTAAAATCCAAGGATCAAAACTGTAATTTCTCAAAACTTTTGGATTTTTCACCAAAGGACTAAATTTGACAAGTTATGATTTAAAAAGGACCTTTGGTGATTTTTCTTTTGAAATTTTGGCTCAGGGACTATTTTTGACAATTTTATAAACTTGGGGGACTGAAACTGCAATTTTTGCAAATTTGATATGTTTTTCATCTGATTTTGATATTTTTGCATTTAAAACACATAAAACACTGATTTGTGATATTTTGATCATTTTGATGTGTTTCTGAGTGTTTTCAGATGATTTTGCAGTTTATTTTGTACAAAAATGATGAGTATTTAGACACTCATCAGTACCCCTGATGCCCCGTTTGATGCCAAAACCAAACAATAAAACCAAGTACACCCTCATGGGCTGCTTGGTGGAGGGTGATGACTAGCAAGCCAAAATGCACCCTTGTCGGGTCGTTTCTGTGAATCGCTATTCAAAACAAACCACCCTTGTGGTGTCGTCTGCCAAACCTAAACACAATCAAACAAATTGAACGTTCAATCTATACCAAAACAAAACAAAGAAATAAGAGATTCCAAAACAACTACCACCTTGCGTGGTTTCAAACCCCAAGCGTTTAGCTGCTAACCGAGTATAGCAAACACAACCTTCAATGGGTCGTTTTCTGAATTCGATAGACAACAAATAAGTACTCCTATGTGTTGTCTCATTTTGTACCGAGACCAAACAACAACAATAAGCTCAAACTAGCTTATAGCCAATTCAACTAACCACAATTTGTAAGAATGAGCTAAAAGCTAATCCCAAACACGACCACGACAATAAATGACGATAACAAACACCACCCTCTCGGGTAGGTGCTGAACCGAGAGCAATAAGGCAATCCAGACGCACCCTTTTGGGTCGTTGGTGGCCCAAAACAAAACAATCAAAGATACCCTCGTGGGGTGGCTGTGAACGAGAAGGAAAACAACAAACCTGGGCACCCTTGTTTGAGCTGAGACACGCAAAAGCAAACACCCCTTTGGGGTGGTTTTGAACCGAAACACATAAACACAAATAAGCTACATCATACCATAATCAAATAAGACCAAAGAGAAATAAGATTATCGGTTCCAAACTAAGACCCATACGGGTCATCCTGAACCTAAACGGGTCGACTGACTCGAAACCCTACACGGGTTTACATCCGACCCGAGACCCAAATCAAACAAACAAAAACCTTTTGTTAACCTTCACCACACGAATCTTAATTCAAAAGCGTATTAAATCCCTTTGCTTAAGTCCACAAAAACTTTACCAAAATGATTCATAATCGGTTCTTAAATGATGAAATTGATTATCTTTGGAGCATACCCACGATGAGAGAGGGATAGGCGAGATGAAGGTGATGGTGGTGTTTCCAGGACCGAAAGAAACTCCAGGTCAGAACCCTATTGTGATCCTTCGCACTAAACCTGATGCAAAACAACCTTGGTTCCTCCTTGTCTTCATGTTTCTTGAATAAAAGTGATGGATCAGTGGTGTTTGGTTGTGGTTGGTTCGAACAAGAAGAGAGAAGAGCAGAAAGATAGATTTCATCTATCCGTTTCTTTCTTTCTTTTCTTTTTGAGAGAGATTGAGATAAGATGATGATTTCTCTATCTCCTTTTTGACATAAAAAAAAGTGTGGGATATGTATGACATGTGAATGAGGCGGTGGTAAAAAAAAATATATATATATATATATATATATATTAATAATATAGAGTGTATTTTGTGCACCTCATGTCTCATGAAGCCAAGGTGTAGACGCGGTATCACGGTTTGGCTCTTTTAAACGAAATGTGTGAAATACATTTTTGTCATAGTTTTTATAAAAATAGTACCTAAACAATATTATCGACTCCGAAAAATAATTATCGAGATTAAACCATAACTAATGCTGTGTCGGTACGCGTTATATGTAGTTTTCACGTGTTTTCGAGATAACTTCTCGTTAAATAGACAGAAGTGAACGAAAATGTTTAAAGAGTAATAATTCAAATTAGAGCGAGTTAATTAACTTGGGGAGTTATCGGTTAACTACCGATTATAGTATTTGATTTTACGTTACGATAAGAGTCAAATAGAAAAGTCAAAGAGCAAAATAGTCAATTTACATTATAAAAAAAATTTTACGTCACATTAGTTTGTTGTTCTGACCAGATAAACCGATAACGTTTTAACTAAAAAAAAATTGACGTAGCAAATAGATAAATATTCTTTTATTACAATATTATATTAGTTTAATACAAGGTGAAATTTACCGGTGGTTACAGTCTCACCCACTTATGGGAACTTCGTCCCGAAGTTCAGTGAGTGTTATCTGTTGACGGTGTGTTTGAGTTCATTTTCACGTTCCCACATGAATTCAGGAACTCTTCTCGAGTTCCATCGAACCTTGACAATAGAAATACATCTTGCTTAAGTCGTTTGATCTCTCAGTAGGTTCTCCGGTAGAGTTCAGTCGTTCATCAATCAGGATCTCTCCCAGAGAAAGAATGAGTGCCTCATCAGTATCACACTTCTTCTACTTGTACAACTGAATGACATCATGTACACTGCTAAATTCAAGAGATAGCTCGAGTCCGCAAGCTATCGATCCAATTCAAATGAAGATTTTGAAAAGTCTGATGTTGAGATGTCAGGGAAAAATGTGAGTGTTTATGATGAATTCTGATCTCACGCTCCCAAGTGAAATCAGGAATTCTCTTAAGGTTTTATCAGTGTGCAAAAGTTTTAATTAATATCGAGCTTCAAGTTGGTATATTCCAAAGGATAATATAAAATATAGATAATTGGAGGATTAATGAAACTCCAGATTAATGTTGCAAGGCCAGTTGAAGGCACCACAGGCATAAATGTTATATCAGTGGACAGAGGTTGTTCTTACTAGGAGTTCTGGAGCTACAAGCTCAACAATTTCAAATTCACGGAAAGAACGGTTGGTTTGGCTCGTTGGTTTGAGTGGACAGAGCCAGTATTTATAATCATCAACTATGATGAAGAATGCAAAGTCAAACATGCCACAAGCATACTTCTGAATGATGCTTTGTCATGGTAACATGTTGTTGCTCAATGTATTAGTGTTGAAAATACTCATAAGATTGTTTGGACTAAGTTGAAGAAGTTATTGATCAAGAAGTATTGCCCTCAGAATGAGGTGCACGAGATGAAGGTGATTTTAAAACCTTTTTGTCAGAGATTTTAATATTCACGACTTATATCTGTTGTTTTCATGAGTTGTCAGTATTGTAAATTGTAAGTTATACAGTTTTATCTGAGACGAATAGTTGGGTGAGATGTTCGTGATCCCGAAGGATTTTATTTTAGTAAGATAGATTTTCAAACGTGGTATAATAAGACATTTTCACAAAAATCGATGTTTTGATGTTTCTTAGCATAAGAAAGTTTGATAAGGTTTGACCAGGAATTCTTTATTCGTAAGAACAAGTATCTTCAGAAAAATGTCACCACAAGTTTTATCGTTGATGCAAATGAAACTCTAAAGGAAGGTCCTTGAAGGTGAAAGCGTCGCAAAATAAAATGTAGTTGAGTATGTATCCCTCCATAAGTTTTAGACGTCTAAGGTTATAGTTCAGTTGTTAAGGTTATGCTCGTCGGTAGTTTACCCTATAATGACTAGCATGGTGTCACCGTCCTCTCGGATTTAGATGGTATAAAAATAAAGAGTCTCGACTGGTAAAAATTTCGGGAAAGAACTTGAATGAATGTATAGAAAGTTGCTAAACTTCAGTTTTCGTGATGCAAATTTGTTAACCAAGGTTTTTAAATGAGCACATAGTCTCGGTTCCAAGTTGAAGGTTTACATGTCCACTATATGAGTTTAAATCTTACTTCTTAATTTATAATAATTCCCACACCTCAGCTTTTGTAGATAATGATTCAGTTTGTTCCTTAGCAATTTCCCATTAAATGTTTATTATTTATTGTTTCATAACAAGGAGTTTGATCTACTCTGAAGATTTGGTTCAAATATAAAAAGAGATATCGGTTATCCTTTAAAGCTTTTCAAGGGAGTAAATAGTTTATAAGGTAATTGCAGTATAGTTTATAAAACAGACTGGAATACCATTTGTTGAGCAATGAGGAAGATATTTTATTATTTGCAAATTAGTGGTAAATCGTATTTTATGATTTAGTATTGAAGCAACATTTTTTTTTTTTTTTTTTTTTTTTTTAAGGATAATAGAAAACAATTTATTATTTATAAAATAGTAGTGAAATCGCAGTTAAATTTTGTGATGTTTTGATAAGACAACAATTCAGGTTATAACATAACTCGTGAAATGATTCGTAAATAATTCATACAGTAGATAAGAAAACAAATAATTGTCCAAAGTAGAAATATTTTTAGTTCATTTTGTGAGTCAGTGTTAAAGCTTGTTCATAAGGTTGTGGTATACTTGTAGGATAATTGTAACTTAGTTTAAAAAATGTTAGTAAAAGTGCTCGTTGTCTAATGAAATAGAAGCACAATGGTGAATCGGTTTATTAAAATATAGTAGTCAGTGAAGTGATTTGTACAAAAAGTTTGTAGGACGATTTAAGGAAAACTCGTTGTTCATAAAATACATGTAGGGTCGAAATTTTGATTCAGTGATGAAGTAGTATAACATTTGGTAGATTGACCGCGAAATAGTTGACAAGATGATCGACTACAATTTGTGCGTTAGAAAACGACACAGTTTACTATTTTATAGGGGGCAGTAGTTGAGCAAACTATTGGTATTCTCTAGGGATAAGTAGGGGATTAAGTATATGTTCTATAAATAGTAGTTCGAGTTGCAAGTTAACTCGTAGTATGTTTATAGGTTGTTAAAAGTTTAGTAGTTCGCTCGTTATTTATGCTCAAGGATGGTTTCCCTTCGTAGATGTCGATGTGTCGTTCCTAGAACGTTAAGGGATATAATCCGACTCATCAATTAAGTACAAGTTTTGGGATAGAAGAGACACTATTACAGCAGTGAGTGAGGAGGCAACCTCGATTTCAACGACTAAGAAAATGTTAATGGGACGGGATAGAGATGACATGGTGTTGCAACGACTCATTAATAGTGGTTTAATATATCATAAGTAATATTTTTGTTGGGTATGGAATCTATGTTGAAGGGAGAGGTTTGCAAGTTCAGGGTACAACTCCGGAGAAGAGAGTTAATTACTACTAGCAATCAGTCGATCGGCTCAGTACTTAACGCAGAAGGGTACAACGTTCATGTTCAAAGTCGTATTTTCAAAATAAATCCGACTACAAGTCGAGATCAAGTCAAGCTCCAAATTCGAGTAAACGTCAATAGTTCCCAATGGGTACGATAGAGGATTACACATCGATTGAGTGTAAAGTGCTTATCGATAGGATAGCATCGATAGAACAACGTCAGCAGGATATCATTGATAAAACAACATAGTAGGATGATATGGATAAAACGACATCAATAAAACGGCGTCGATAAAACGACATCGATAGGAATACATCAATGGAGTATAGGGTACAACACCAATAGTACATGAGGTACTACATCAATAAAGAGTAAGGTATAACCTTAGTCGAGTATTGTTGATGAAACAACGTCGATAGAACATTATCGGTTCAGAAAAATTAACAACATCAAGTGGATAACGTCGATTGAATAATATCAAGTGAACGGCATTGATTTGGAAAAATAAACAAAAATCGTTCCAAGACAAGGCTTAGGGTAGGGGGTTCGTAACAAAACCACAATCAAGGCAAGGCTAAAATAAAGTGGCAAATCCAAATGGCAACGAGACCCAAAATCTCAATACCAAATAATCCAAAGTCAAACATAGTCACGATTAATTCCAAAACACTCCAGTAAGTTCAATGAACTTATTACGATATCAAACGTGTTGAAATACGCAACTCGAATTCAAATGGTGACCAATCGGGTCTAACTCGACCCAACGTAAAGCACGATTAAACGTTTTCATTAATTTCGAAAGTAATTCATAGTCGTAACATAACCAAGCGGCGATGAAAGACGTTCCGTAAAAGTGGAAAAATATCACTATGAATAAGTATTGTGATGCCAGTGTGTTGTGTGTGTTAAAATTTTATTATGTCCATGCTCATTTACACATACAAAATCTTTTCGTTCCCAAAACCAAAATAACCATCCCTAGCATTGCAAAGTTCGCCTCAGGGTTGGACATAGGTGATCAGTCTATGCCCTTCTCCCTGATGAATATAGGTGATCAATCTATATTCACATGAACTTTGGAATACTCGGCCCAGTTACACTAGCAATAAGTCCTTTACTTTTAGAAGTTGTTACGAAAGAGTAAAACGAGCATTCCATTTATGTGAGGGATAAGGCGTAGCGCTGTGGTACGTAAACATACGTATATGAAAGCAATTATAGTTTCATAGTGAGATTAAGTGGATAGTAATATAATACATATCTCATCAAGTATGACTTCAACAAGTCAAAATCGAGGCATCAGCTTGGCAGGCAGGCATGTATCGGTCATAGGGTTAAGTTTCGTAAAAGTAGTTATAGTCTAGGTTTCAAAAATACCCAGTTCTCTATAACCGAGGCTCTGATACCAATCTTTAACACCCCAAAAATGATGGTCTGCAGCGAAAGTAAGTGTTACTGGGGTGCTACTCGATTGATATCACATCACAATGTATAGAAGAACGATTTAATTTAAGAAATCTTATTTCATAAAGATTTATGTTTACACCTTTCAAAATGTATATTGTGGAATGTAAGCCCATAAAAGAATTATAGTGTTCCCCAAATTTATATCAGAGTCTTCTATGACCATGCCATGTCAATGCCCAAGCGCCTCCAAAGTTTAGCTAACACCATCCTGAAAATACATGCTAAAAGTGTCAACACAAAGGTTGGTGAGTTCACAGGTTTTAGTACACCAAGTAGTTTCCAAAACAGTAAGATAAATTGGTTGTCAAAGTTTCGAAAGGGTCCATTATGTATGCAGCGCGTTCATGGCATAAAGGTTCCAATACTTAAGCCGATTCAGCCGAAAATTTCCCCTACGTGGAACATGCTCTAACCTAGCATGAGAAGGTGATTCTATGCACTCCGGTTAGTAGAGTGAGGGGATGGCTCTACCCCTAAATAGCGCTATCCATAGACATCAACGGATCGTCCCGTACAGTGGGAAGGAGTTAATAAGTAGTGTAGTACCAGGGGACTTTACAGTTGTTCTCAGGCGCCAAACATAAGCATACATACCAGTTTGCACAGTATAGCAGAGCATAGCTCAGTAGATTGAATCAGTTCAGTAAATCCATAATTTCATGAATGCATAACCAATTTAGTTTTAAGTAATCATAGCATGCTTTTCACCCCAAAACGAGTAAAACAGTAAAATGGGGCTGTGAAACTCACCTTAGTCTGAAGAAATACAGGAATCACAACTAACAAGACTGGCATCGAGAAATGCGACACAATAAGGTAGCAACGTACAACGATACAAGAGTACCGACACAACGGTACGTCATTGGCACAACCTAATAGTATATGGATTATCTCAGAATGCGTATCGTAAAGTAAATAAGTTTTCAAAAGATAATTGTTTTATTTTTCGTGGAAGCTTCGTATCAACGTTGTTGGGATATGAAAGTACTGGAAAAGTCAAAGAGTCAAAGTACTGCTAAATGATAAAGTCAAAGTACTGCATACGAAGTCAAAGTACTGCAAGAACAAAGAACTGTTTTATTCGTTTATAGAAAGTCTTGTAATTCTAGAATATTCTATGTTAGATTACTTGACGTACAAGGATACAAATTGTAAACCGACTAGGGTATCCTTGAGTCTATAAAAGGACCCTAGATTGGCATAAGATGTACGTGATTTTATTAGAGTTTTAGAGAGAAGTTCGATATTATTAGAGTTGTTAAAGATCTGCATAATAAGCAGAGTTAGAGTTATTAATAAAATCGTTTATAGTTAAAGTTATTCTTCTTAGCCTTGTTAAGTAAATTCCGCATACTTAATAGAGTTTGCTCAGTGTTTCTTTGTTAATAACTTAGGATTTATCCGAGGTTATTAAACCTTAACAAGCTATTTAAGTTAGTTTGGTTAAAGTATATCGATCCAACAAGTGGTATTAGAGCTTGTGTGGAAACTCTGACTAAGAAGAAACCCTAAAACCTTCAACAGAGCCTAAAGATGTCGACTGATTCTGTTCCACCACCTTCCATCACCTCAATGAGGATTCCTGTAATCAAGAAGTGCGAATATGACTTATGGTGTATGAAGATGATGCAGTACATTTCCATTACAGACCATGCTCTATGGAATGTAATTGTCAATGGTAATGAAGAAGTTCCAGAAACTGAAGTTTCTAAGGAGTTTGCCATCTACATGGCATGTGATTGCTACTATGATTAGAGGACAACCAGGCTTGGATGTTATGGACTTTGATGATCACTACAATCATCTGAAGGTCTTTGAGCATGAGGTGAATGGTCAAACAAGTTCTAAGTCTCACAGTATTGCTTTTCTATCATCTGAAAAGAGGGGCAGTACTTCGACCAAAAGTACTGCTTCTCCAACTCAAAGTACTGTGCCTCAAAGTACTGTCTCGTATACTGCTCCCACCTATGCTCAGCAAACCCCACCACCTACTACTATGCACTCAGATGAGGTTGTGTGCTCTTTCTTTGCACAACAAGCTTCTTTACCTGTTGTTTATGAAGAAGATGTTGGAATCACTCCTAAACCTTACTTCAAGTGTTAGTTACTCATATGTAATAGGTAGTTAATTATGGCCTTTATGTTTGTTATTAGCCTTTAGCTTATGTAGAAGGCCCATGAGTTTAGGCCCAAGCCCATAGGAGAAAGGATGGGAACTAGGAGTGTTGCCGTAGCTTCCCTCCTATAAATACTCTTGTATAACCCTCACTTGAGGGTTGCTTGTTCAAGTTATTCCTTTCATTCATACTCTACGCGTAACTGTCTTACTATATCGTGTGTGTGTGTTTGGTTTATTGTTCAATCGCCTTTATCTCTTTCTATTAAGCTTGTGTTGTAAAACTAGTGACCTAACAGTGGTATCAATCGCCTAACTAGTTGGGTGAATCGTTATTTCTTGAAGTGGGTTTTGGTCCTACGCGTAGAATAACATACTACTTTGGTTCGCTTAAAAACTTGTTTTTTACACTTTTTAATCCAAGATTCTTGTACTTTCAACGTTTTAAGGTGTTAAAATACTTGTTTTTGGCAAAAAGTTTCAACCTTTACGCGTGGATCTAAGTTTTTATGCTTGTTTTTGTTCGTGGGTATCGTTCTACGCGTAACCCGTTTAGCTGTTTTGGTTCATCAAGATTCACACTTTTGTGTTATTTTGGTACCTTTAACACTATTCCATAACAAAAATCTGGTTTAGAAACAAATTTGGGCATAATCATTTTTACGAGTAAGATTACGGGTATCAAAACCCTAATCTTACGCGTAACTTTATCCGTGGCTTGATCTTCGTTCTCGTGGTTTATTCCGTGTTTTCTTGCTTGGATAAGCCTGAAAATACGTCGACTTTGGATATCTTTTGCACTGTGAAGTGTAAAAGATCACTTGGGATAAAACCCTAAACTTACGCATAAGCATAAAGCTTACGCGTAGAAATCCTACGCATAAGATTCATCTTAGGCCTAAGCCTTGTTTTACGCATAAGGTAATCCTACGCCTAACTTTCTACGCCTAACTTTGTGTCTACGCCTAACTTTAGAGTCTTTTCCATACTTACGCGTAAGCTAAAACTACGCGTAACTGTCTTTGTTACGCGTAACTTTGGTGTTTTTACGCATAAGTTACACTTGGTTTCTTGTGATTTCTACGCCTAAGGACACTTCATCAACAAAGGTTCATTCGACTACAAAGATCCATTTTTACCAACACAAGTTTTCAACATGTCACAACCACCATACTCTAACTATTTCCCTTACACTTATTCTCAACGACAATAGCAACTAAGTCCACAACATCAACAATGGAATCAACAACAAGCAATTTATCAACAACAATTTAATCAACAACATACTCCACAACTTAGAGAAATTCCTCCACCACAAATGGTTCAAACACCGCCAAGTCTCCAAGTTCAACCCTACACAAATGACTTCAATCAACATCCATCAAGGAACACTATGGAGGAACCCACTTGGTTTGCAAAGATGTGTGAAGCTTTAAGCAGCCACACAATGAATTCATGAGGCTGGATCATTTGATAGACCTCCAATACTCACTCCTGGAAACTACGATCAATGGGTGATAAGGTTCTTTAGGTTTTGTGATCTGAAGAAGCCACATGGAAAGTTCTTAAAGAAGGTTATCTTGGAAGGTCCATTTGAGATGCCTACTGTCATTGTACCCGGAGATCCAAATGCTATTCCACCAAGAGATGAACAAACGAACATTGCTACTGTTGCAGACTTGAATCCTCAAGAACTTCTACACAATGAAGCAGATGAGCTTGCAATGGAATATATCCTCTTAGGATTACCAAACCCAATTCTTCGTAATGTTGATGCTCAAAAGACTGCACAGAAAATGTGGGATCACATTCGTCTTCTTATGGAAGGATCTGTACTCAATCAGGAGGATTTGGAATCCAAAATTTACTTGGCTTATGAACACTTCATGATTGAACCTGGAGAGACACTCGAGTCCTATCATCATCGATTTTCAGACATCATCAATGATTTGGATAAACACAACATCATCATGCCAAGAATTGCAGTGAATACTAAGTTCCTGAGTAGTCTTGGTCCTGAATGGGAGAAGTATGTCATTTTTCTCCGTCAAGCGAAGAATATGCATCATTCTACATATGGATTGTTGTACGATTACTTGAAGCCTCATGAAAAGGAAGTTGACCGGGAAAGGATTCTCCGTGCTCAAATTGCTCCACCTACACATCCGGAAAATCAACAACTTGCTTTATATGCTCAACAAAGTTATCCTCCTCAACAAGCAACTCAACCAACTGCCTCCATCACACAAAACGATCATTCACAGCAACAATCTCAACAAAATCAATTGGTTCCATACAACAACAACAATGCTCAACCAAGTGTCAGTGATGCTAATGAGGAGATCGATCCGTTCGAAGCATTGCAACAAGGATTTGTTATGATTGCTAATGCTTTTGGCCGTTATACCAACAAATCCAACAATCGAATTCGTTCCTCGTCTAACACACGAAATCAGGCTGTTGTCAACAATGGACGAGTTGAAGTTCAGAATCGTGGTTATGGTCGTCAGATGGGCGGTGGTCAAGGGTTTAATGCTGTGGGTCGGAACAACAACAGAGCTCCAGTGGTGGAACAGGGAAATGCTCAGAATGGGTTGAATGGTCTTCGATGCAACAACTGCAATGAGAATGGACACCTGGCTAATGCATGCCCAAAGCCGAGGACTAGGGGCAGTGCTTATTTCAAAGAGGCTCTTCTTTTGGCTCTTAAGGATGAAGCTGGTGGATCTCTCACAGACAAAGAACAGAGTTTTATGGCAAATGCAGACTCAGATGATGATATGGAGGACTTGCAGGCCAATCCAGCAGTTATGTTGATGGCTAATATGCATGAGTTACACATGAGTGACACAGGCCCAGTGTATGACACTGATGGCTTGTCTCAGGTACCCGAACAAACCATATTTATCTCTGATCTATTATCTTCGCCAACATCTGAATCCGGCAAGGCTCAGAATGTTCAAAATGAGTCATTTACATCTCATTCCGACGATTTTCAAATAGACCCTGTAGTTACATTTGACGATCAAGATGACCTTATGGTTTCCTTTGATAATCAAATTGACTCCGTGGTTATACTTGAGGATCTAAATAATGATCATGTTGTGACTTCTGTTGAACAAGCCGAACTTTTGCCTCATCCAGATCTTGCTCTCTTACTTAAAGACCAGCAATCCCAAATTGAAGAATGTTGTGCATTAAATCAAACCTTAAAAAGTAAAAATGCACTGTTAACCAAGGACTTTGAATGTTTACAAAAGCAACTCAACTTTTTCAAAACTCAAGAAAAACGTGAAAAAGGTTTTGAAGCAGCCTTTACTAAATCTCATCAAAACGAAAAATATTTAGAGAGACAGATGCGTGATCTAGCCGCTTCGAAGAATGCTTTATTGTCTGAGATAGAACAACTGAAACATGAACATAAAAAGCAAATTAACGCTCTCACCTTGGAAAATCAAAAAGCTAAGGCTGAGTTGTTAACTTGTCAAAAACAGTTCTCTGCATACAAAAAGCATTCCACGAACCGAATAGATAATCATCTTGAAGAAATTATCGGCTTGCAACGAAAACTTAAAGAGTTTAAAACTGTTGTTTACAAACATGGTGAGTCAGTAACAGCTATTGAAAAATTTACTTTAAAACCCGATCCAAAAGGATATGGACCAAATCTTGCTGATTACAAACCAAAGCTTTCAACCAAAACATTGAAAACAAATCCGGAAGTTTCCAGTGCAGAATATAAAATTGATAATTCTGTTATGAGTGTTGTTGAATATCATCGTCAAGAGGAATTAGATGCAGAAGACGAGAGTCGATCAAAATTAAAAACTGTTGTTTACAACAAACCTTTTAATTATTCAAAACCTATCACTTTTGTCACACCAACGGATTCTTCTAACACACCAAGGGTTATCATCAAAACACCTGAGTCTTCTAATGTTAATCCCCAACCAGATTATGCACAAATTTATGGTCCTTTACCTTCCATCAGTGAAGTAAACTCAAAACCTAAAAATCGCAAAATTCTTAGATATTTTGATATTTTCATGGCTGACCTCAAAACTTTAGAACATGAGATAGAATATCATTCTGAAATCAAAGTTCAACACTTTCAATCGCCTCTGGCGCGCGAACAAAGAGACATTTTTCAGAAAAATCTTTTACCAAATGTTAAGAATTTGAAAAATTGTGCATTGTCTTGGGAACGGGACTTTCGTAAGGAACTTGGAGTAATGAAGGTCGTTTTCGAGAAAACAGAAACATCTATTTCTAATACTAAACGGAAAAAGAAAATGTTGAGAAAAGATGTTGATCGACTCTTGAAAGATGTTATCTGTGCTGATATCCATAATGTTGTGTTATTATATTCTTTGCCACATGCATCTGATTATATCTCTGCTGATAAGGTTGACTCTGTGGTAACTGTTGAGAATACTGATAATGTGCTTCAGATCGAGTCTTTAAAAGCTGAAAATGAACGATTACTTAACGAACTTTACAATGCAAAACGTCGTCTTAATTGGTGTGAAAAAGATATTCACAATAAACAACTTGGTTTTCAAAACAAAATCGCTCAGTTGCGTGCAAAATCTTCTGATCCTAAACTTGAGCAACTGGATGATCAAAACGTGTCTTTGAAAAGTCAAATCTCAAAATATGAACAAGAACTTGTAAAAGTTAAACAGGAATATAGTGTCATATTTGATTTACTCAATAAGACTCGTCATGAAGCATCAAACGAACTTGATCACTATCTTGCTCACACTAGAGAAGTCATGAATTTTGCTGGTAATATTCGGTCTAAAAATCAAGATTTGATTCACACTATCTCTAAGTTAAGAGAAATGTTAGGAAAGTATGAACAACTTCCGCCAACCATCATTAAGAGATTAGCACCAGTAACACTTAGTAATCGTGCACCTAGAGTCCCTAGTGCCAAATCACAAGTTGCTAACGTGATTCCTTCTACTGAAACAGGAATAGTTGCGTCTTTTCCAAACGTCTGCACTTCACAGCCTAGGAGCACTCAATCGAAGAATAGGAAGTTGCGACCTAAGAAAAGATCAATAAGGACTACTAAAGTAGAAGAACACCCTAGGACTACGAATAAGACTCACGTTGCTTCCACTATAGATATTGCGTCTGGCAAATGTAATAGAAATAGTGCTGTAACGAATGCAAAACCTTTAAGTACCTTTGATATTCAGTCTGATGCACCTTGTGTTATTTGTCGAAAAAGTATGAATTCTGATTGTCATGACAAATGTGTTGCTAAAGCTATAATTTCTCATTTACGGAATCCTAAGAATCGGCATACCTCTAGGCCCACTAATCATTCTAAGTATGTGCTTTTAGATTCTAACGCAAACATTGTTGTCCCTGTAGCTCCAGTTTCACCTCCTAAGAATGTAGTACCACCTAGTGCATTCACAAAGACTAAAGCAAACAGTAGTTATAAATGGCATAAATGGATATATAACACATTAGGATTTAAATGGATGCCTAAAGTTATTAATGTGTGTATGTCTAATATCACTGCTCCAGAACCCCCTAACATTTCGGGTTCCACATCTACTTCTATTCCATCTGTGTCGTCTGTGTGTAATGCAGGTGATACGGATCATTCTCTGGATTGTTGATAGCGGATGTTCCCGACACATGACAGGCAACCTTAAACTGTTATCAAACTTTATTGCAAAGTTCATTGGCACCGTCAGATTCGGGAATGATCACTTCGTAGCTATTATGGGCTACGGAGACTATATCAATGGGAACATCAAAATCAACAGAGTTTACTATGTGGAAGGCCTCGGTCACAATCTATTTTCAGTAGGTCAGTTTTGTGATGGAGATTTTGAGGTTTCTTTCCGGTAGAAAACTTGTTTCATTCGTGATCTACAAGGAAATGACCTTATGTCTGGCTCGCGTAATTCTAGTCTCTACACTATCTCTATGAAAGACATGGTTGCTTCATCTCCCATCTGCTTACTTTCAAAGGCAACATCAACAAAATCCTGGCTATGGCACCGTCGTCTCTCACATCTAAACTTTCAAACCATCACCAACCTTGCTCGACACAAACTAGTTGAAGGTCTCCCACGATTCCGGTATTTAAAAGATCACCTTTGCTCAGCTTGTGAACAAGGAAAAAGCACTCGTGCTCATTTTCCTTCAAAGGTGGAACACAACTCTCAGCATGTGCTTCATCTTCTTTACATGGATTTGTGTGGCCCGATGCGCGTGCAAACAATCAATGGCAAACGCTACATCTTAGTAATTGTTGATGACTACTCACGATGGACTTGGGTCTACTTTCTTCGAAGCAAAGACCAAGCTCCACAGATGATCATCACCTTTCTCACGAAAATACAGGTTCAGCTCCGAAACACCGTCAGACAAATAAGAACAAACAAAGGAACTGAATTTGTTAACCAAACCCTTCGTGACTTTTATAGGAAAGTGGGAATTCAGCATCAAACATCTATTGCATGTACACCCGAACAAAATGGAGTTGTTGAAAGACGAAACCGAACGTTAGTGGAAGCTGCAAGAACAATGTTAATCAATGCTAAACTTCCAGATTACTTGTGGGCAAAAGCTGTATCTACTGCATGCTATACTCAAAACCGATCTAGGATTACAAAACGCCACAACAAAACACCTTTCGAGCTTATCCACAACCATAAACCGAATCTCAAACACTTTCATGTATTTGGATCCCTTTGCTATCCGAATAATGATCGTGATGATTTTGGAAAGCTCAAAGCCAAAGCCGACATTGGAGTCTTTATTGGATATTGTGAGAATTCTAAAGGTTACCGGATCTAGAATCGTCGTACAAAACAGGTGACGGAAACGATTCATGCTCATTTTGATGAACTTACGGAAATGGCTTCTAAGTATAATAGCTTAGAACCTGGTCACAACCGTTTAAACTTCCCTCAACCCCCATCATCAGCTGAACAAAGTCCTTAGCTCACTCGTCAACAAATGGAAAAGTTATTTGCTCCTTTGTTCAGTGACGATATTGATGAACGTGCTCCAGGTGTATCCGCTGTTCAACCTGATAATACTCTTATACTTGATACACCTGCTACAACAACTACTGTTGCAGAAGCACCACCAGTTGACTCCAACACAACAGTTGAACAAACCGCTTCCAACAATGATGAACCGGCTGATGATATTCTGAATGAAGTACCCCCACATGCAGATTTTGATCCAAATGCGTTCTTTAACCCGTTTGCTAATGACACTGCTGCACCTGATGTCGCGGAATCATCAACAAACCATTTGAATCCTCATAATCTGCACAATGTATACCGACATCAACCCTCTACACATAGATGGACAAAAGACCATCCTCTGGCAAATATTATTGGCAACCCAAATCAACCAGTCGTTACGAGACAACGTCTTCACACAGATGGTGAACATTGCATTTATGCACTCACTGTCTGCCAATCTAAGGCTAAAAACATTAAAGACGCAATGACAAAAGACAACTGGATTGAATCCATGCAAGAAGAACTCAACCAATTCAAACGTCTTGAAGTATGGGAACTGGTTGAAAGACCAACAGGGGTCTACGTCATTGGTCTCAAATGGATTTGGAAAAACAAATTGGATGCTGAAGGGAACGTCATCCGAAACAAGTCACGTCTAGTTGCTAAGGGTTATCGTCAGGAATAGGGAATAGACTTTGAAGAATCTTTTGCTCCGGTTGCTCGTCTTGAGGCTGTTCGGATATTTCTCGCGTTCGCGGCTCATATGAACATGACGGTCTTTCAAATGGATGTCAAAACTGCGTTTCTCAACGGACAACTGAAAGAAACGGTTTATGTCAGCCAACCAGAAGGATTCGTTGATCCCGAGTTCCCGAACCATGTCTACAAACTGAACAAAGCTCTGTATGGTCTCAAACAAGCTCCTCGGGCATGGTACGATAAGCTATCATCGTTCCTCATTGCTAATAATTTCACCAAAGGTTCAGTTGACCCAACTCTTTTTATACAATATCACGGGGCACATATCTTAATTGTTCAAATTTACGTGGATGACATCATTTTTGGGTCTACACATAAAAAGTTTTCAATCGCTTTTGCAAAACTAATGAAGAAAAATTTTGAAATGTCCATGATGGGTGAACTTACGTTCTTTCTAGGACTGCAAGTTCATCAATCACCCCGTGGTATTTTCTTGAGTCAGTCCAAATATGCCCTTGAATTGTTAAACAAATTTGGAATGAAAACCTGTGACACTTATGCCACACCAATGACTCATACCAAGAAGCTAGATGCTGACTTAAATGGGAAATTAGTGGACCCTACAAAATACCGTAGTATTATTGGGTCTCTAATGTACCTAACAGCTAGCAGGCCTGATATTGTCTTTGCCGTTTATCTATGCTCCCGTTATCAGTCGCGACCAACTGAAACCCACCTCTCTGAGGCTAAAAGAATCCTTCGATACATCAAGGGAACCATTAACTTGGGAATCTGGTATCCGAAGGATTCTGGTTTTGAACTAATCGCTTTTTCAGACGCTGACCACGCAGGACGCTTAGATTCACGAAAAAGTACTTCAGGAGCACTACAATTTCTTGGTGATAAACTGGTGTCTTGGCAATGAAAGAAGCAGGATTGTACATCGCTGTCATCAACCGAAGCAGAATATGTAGCCATGTCCGCGTGTTGTGCTCAAGTCATCTGGATGAGAACACAACTCAAAGACTACGGTTACGTATTTGACAGAATCCCGATGTACTGCGACAATCGGAGTGCCATTGCGATCTCGTGCAACTCAGTTCAGCACTCAAAATCTAAGCACATCGATCTTCGCTGTCATTTCATCAAGGACCACGTGGAACATGGTACAGTTGAATTATACTTCGTGGGTAGAGAATACCAATTGGTAGATCTTCTCACCAAAGCCTTGCCTCCCGCTAGGTTTAATGAGTTGGTCCACCGGATTGGTATGAGGTGTTTGACTCAAGAGGAATTGGATGACCTCTTAAAACAGTCTTAAAAACCTGTCAAACACCAAAATATCTTTTGTAAATAATTTTTCAAAAACAAAATACAAAAATATAAAACCTGATAAAACAACAAAAATATTCTTCTAATCTAATTTTCTTTCAACATGGCAAGTACATTTCTTCCATCAACACTATAATCTTTCAAAATTCAGTATTTTTCCGATCAAGTGTTGAGGGGGAGAAAATAAATCACTTAACTGTTTCAAAACATCTGTGTACTTGCATGTTATCATATCCCGGCTGTTTCTTTTATCAATGGTGGTAAATCTTTTCTGGTTCAATGTCACTCCTCGGACTAAAATTAATAACCTTTCATTATTTTCTTAAGTCGAGGGGGAGTGTCGTCAAGGTTTATTTCTTAAAATCTTTGTTTGATAACCTAAACAGAAGTTAAATGGCTTTGAATGAAAAAGGAAAAGGTGTAGGGACCAAAACTGTCAAAAGATGAAAGTCATTTTAATAAAAACACTCTCCACCTAAATATTCCATCACATTTATTACTTACACCAAAAAGATCCTACGCCTAAGAATCGTTTGACAAATCCGTGTATCAGATCATCAATTTGTAAGTGATTTCGTGTTTATAACAAGTTTTTAAGCAATGGTTTTGAATTTTTCAAAAATCCAACGGTTTAATCTTGAGATATGATCACTTTTCTGTCTTACGCGTAAGCGCAAGAACACCAAATCATGAAAGGGTGTTTATGGTTAAAAAGATTGTGTCAAAACATGTCTTTAACATCAATGATACTAGTTTTATCCTCAAAATCCACCCAGAAACACTAATTGATGGTTTTTCAAATTTAGGGTATATGCGTGGTTTTGGGTGTTTTTCAAATGTGTATGTTTGTGGTCAAAAATATTGTTGTATAAGGTTGTATTCAAGTTGAATTGAACATATCCTTTCCCAGATTTTACCCAGAAACTCAAATGAATCATCAATGGGAATTTAGGGTTTACATTCATACGGTTTGGGTATTTTTGATTCTTGACATTTTTTATGTTAAAACTTGGATAAACATACTCTATATGCCTCTTATAACTCCCAGAAACACTATGGTGCAATTCATATGGCTAGAAATCTTATGCGTAAATCATAAACTTTAGGGTTTTGACTTACGCGTATGACTTTCTACGCGTAAAACATTTAATAAGCTTTCATGCCATGATTTGTTGTAAAATGAATATGTGTGTTAAGATTGATGATATGATGATCTTATTTCAGGCTTGCTACGCATAAAATTCAGAATCAAGGTTGATTGTTACTCTACGCATAAGGATTACCTTACGCGTAGATAGTTATGCGTAAGAGAAATCCTACGCGTAACTATTACGCGTAAGGTTCTACAATGGGACTACGCGTATCCTGTGAAGGATATGCGTAAACAATGATCTCTACGCATAAGGTCTACTCTTACGAGTAAGCCTTACGCGTAAGGTCTTTATACGCCTACGCATAAGCTCTACGCATAAGGTCCCCTTTTCCTACGCGTAACATTTCTTACGCGTAAGTTAAGATCCTACGCATAAGCTTACGTCTACGCGTATACTTCTCCTGTTTGCGCATAAGCTACTATTCCTACGCATAAGCCTTGATCAAACCTTCGTTATGAATTGTTACGCATGCAAACTTGTAAATAAATGAATCATAACGTCATGAAACCAATAATGTCACCAATAAACTTAATCGTTTAATATGTTGTGTTAAATAAAGTGATAACATAAACTTTAAAACTTCAAGTTAACTAACTCACGAAACTTATCACGACGACAATGGACTATTGAACAAACAAGTGACTTTGGACTCGTAACAATCTTTGACACTGTATATTCAATAATTAGACAATAAAAACCTTCTGTTGACTAACATTATGTCTTTCGATATGTTGGTTCTTTTGGCTAATGTTATTTCAGATCATGACATGGCTGCTCAAATGAATGTGGATGCACCTGAAATTCTCACAATTGCTGACATCTTCCCTATTGGCTATCCTAGAAAGATTGGAAAGAACAACCTTAGGGTTGACTTTGAAACCCTCACATGCTCAGAATCTTCCTGTTTGATTGCTGTGGATGTTCTAAAGAATCATCCCTACCAGATCATGCTCTTACACTCTGCTACAGTACCGGAGATCTACATGCAACAATTCTAGAATTCAATGCAAAGAATCAAGGGTCAAAGTGCAGTGACTGTGACTCTCAATCACAAACAAGTCACCATCAATCATGCAGACTTACGTGTTGTTCTTCTCATTCCTGAAATCGAGCCAACCGACTTCTTTGCCACACCCACTGAGGAGACAGTTCTTCAATTCTTGATAGATATTGGCTATGTTGAAGCTTCAGGAATTGCTACTAAGCACTCTCATGTGGAGCTTAAGAACATTCCTCAACTGTGGAGAACCCTCTACATCATCATCACCAAATCGGTCTCTGGTCATGATAGTGGCTATGAGCATCCCAAGCTCATGGAACTACAAATCTTCTGGTCATTAATCAACAAAAAGGACATCGAAATCGAAGCACTGTTATGGGAAGATATGATGTCATTTCATAAGAAACTTGGATCAAATATTCCCTATGTCAGATACACAAAATTGTTGATCCAGAGAGCACTTGGACTTCATCCCGATATTCCAAAAAGGCTCAACGACCCTGAAAATCACGATATGTTGACTGAACCTATCCTATCTTTCAGAATCAAGGAATCGTCAATAAAGAAACAGGGTGCTGTGTTACCTGATCACCTACTGACTGACGAAATCAAGAAGCTTGAAACGTACAAAAGGTATTTGGTAGCAGTAAGAGAAGGTAAAGTTGGTCATCTCGATGAAAAACCTTCTGGAACACCCACTCGGAGAACCAGAAGAGGAAGTGCTGGAAGTGCAGTAAGCACAGAAAGTCAAAGGAATGTCCCAAAGAGGAAACCTGCTCCAAAGAAGAAAGTTCCCTCTCAGGAAGCTGTTCCTATTCCTACACCTGAACCACCAAGAAAGCTACTGGACGAAAGCTCTGATGATACACAATCAGACGAGGAGGTTCACTACTCTGAATCTGCAACCGAATCACCTCCCTCAGTAGCAAAACCTCCTAGTCCTCCAGCTGAACATGGAAAAGGAAAGACTCCTGTACTTGTGCCTTATGAAGAAAGCTCAGATGAAGATGAAGAGCAACTGGATACTTCATACAGGAAGAAGTTTAAATTCGTTAGACACCTTCAAAAAGCTGAAGAATTTTCAAAAGACCAAATGGGTGGCCCTGGAGGTTCAAGTGGTGCTGCCCACTCTAAACCATCTCCTGATGCGGTTAATCGACCCGATAAGGGAGCTGGTGCCACCAATCTTCTGCAACAACAACAACTTTTGGAGGATTCTATTGATTATGAGATTGAGGAACCAGCAAAAGAAAAGACTGAGGAAATACCTGCTGATGAAACAAAGACTGATGACAAGGCCATGTCTAAGGAGGAAACTTCTGAACCACCTAAGGACCCCAAGTCCTCTCATGTCTCCTCCTCATCAGATTCATCATCTCACTCGTCACCACCACCATCTAAAAGATCAACCAAATCAACATCCAAATCAGTGAAGAAAACACCTCGATCTTGGATTTCTCATACTCATGAAAGAATTGTGAAAGCCATCCAACAAGTCAGAAAGAAGGACATGCTCTACAGAAAACTGAATTGGTTTGCTGACCAAATACAGTACTTACATGATGAGAATGACAAGATGCAGAAAGAAAGGGAATTCGTTCAGGAGTTCATGAGAAGTCATAGTCAAGAGGAAATGAACGAAATGATCGAAGGTTACACTAACAAGTACCTTCTGGATATCATTCCTAAAGTCACCAAGGAGATGTTTACCAGACAACTATATCTGAATCTTATGCAGATAGCCAAGCAAACTATAAGATCAACACCTTTAACCGTCACAATCAATCCATCTGATCTTGTAGTTTTCTCGGATAATGAATTGGTGGCCAAGCTTGTCACACAAATGTCTAAACGATCTGGGACATTTACTTCTGATGAAGGAAAGCTGTTTCAAGCATTGCTTGACTACCAACTCAAAGAAGCATGTAGATTCGAAGCAGAAAGGCCTAAACGTCCTAGAGATGATGAAGATAAGGATCAGGATAATAATGATGAAGCTAAACGTCAGAAGAAGTCTGGTGAATCATCTTTTATGTTACCTCCTCCCCAACGGACTCCTACTCAACAAAGGTCTCCTCCCCGTTCTTCTACTGATAAACCTCAGGATTCTTCTGAATTACCACCCGAGACTAAGAAAACCGGTGATCACTTTGAGTATACGGGTGGTGACGATGAGGAAGTCCGTGAGCCCCTACAATAACCCACCTCTCCCAAACAAGTTCAGAAACCAGAATCCTCATCTAGGCCTAAACAAAAGAAGAAGAAGGCGCCCATGGTTGACATCGTATCATGGCTAGATGACGATAAAACAGAGGAATTTGAATGGTTCTCTACACTTGTTAACTCAACTCCCTACCCTGAAGAAGGTCAAGATCTGGTAGACGGAAATACATTGGAGCATGCTAAGATTCTGCAAGAAAAGTTCCATGTGAAGAAGATGACGAAATCCGAGTTGATGCGAATCAAGAATGAAGCTTTTCAAATGTGGAAAGATAGCTCAGAAAGTGCCATCGAGGTCGAATATCACCTTGAAAACATTGCTCGAGCTATGTCTAACAACATGGATTGGCTCAACCCAGAAGCAAACATCAACTTCACCAAACGGGACAACCCTCCTACACCGACTGGTCAAAAACTCTACCAACAATTGGGCAACCAAATGAACCTAGGATCCCATTCAGATATTTCTTCAACAAAGACTTGGAATTTCTTCTACACGGTGGCGATGGATCAAGGAAATATGCTACATCTTTGACACTTCCATTCCCAGCAGCCATATACTCTAACTGCATAGCTATCGAGGAAAGAGCTAATCACTTGTTCTCCAACAAAGTGGAAGCTTACGACCGAGATGCAATGTACGGGATTCATCATTGGCCGGAACGCCAAAGAATCTACTACAGAAGCTGCCAGGTTCAAAAGTCTCAACATGCACTGTTCAGTACTAAGGATATCGTTGCCATCAAACACGTTGATCTTTCGACCAAATGGGACTACACTTTTTTCAAGAAGATTGTGGTCAAAAGGCAAGATGAACGGGATTATGCATTCTCTGAAGCTGACTTTGAGAATTTGTCTATCAACGACATTGAAGACATGTACCTTGCCAAAGTACAGGGTCGCATGAGACAATTTTCAACCGAAGTACAACGTGAATTCATCAAGTCATTGCTCATCTTCATCAGACGCATAGTCATCAAAGAATGTGTAGAAGATCTCCAACTTGCAGTTGAATCATATCAGACTCGTGTTAACTTCACTCCACCTCAGCTTGATCTTCTCGACATCAACCAGCTCTCACAATATACACTCATCAGCAAACCATTCGGCGTCGTTTACCGCAGTGAACTTCAACGAAATTGCTTAATGGCGTGTAGTGATCTTCACAAGTTTGGGGATCACACTTTGAAGATGGTTAGGGACGGCTTGGCTTATAGGTTGAAGGATATACGTCAAAAGATTGGGTCTCCTAAGCGATGGAATTCTCAGGATCGAAGGGATGTGAGGAGGATCATCAAAATGATTGATGAAAGGTTGTTTCGAAGGGATCAGTTCAGAACGATGGAAAGCTTTGTTGGTGGTCGACCCAGGATTAACATCACCGGCTATCTACGCCCGGTTCGTACTCCTGGCAACATCACTGGACTTCCTGGTACCCCTTGAACTGTTTCTTTCATTATTACATTTGGATGTGTGATTATATATGTCAATGGCTTGTGCACACATAATAGTGTACAACCCGTAATTGTCAAGAAAGGACCCTGTGGTACGCTTCAGTGCCACAATCCTTATAAAAGGAGCGAAAGCTTCTTACTTTTGAGTAAAACCTATCAAACGTTTCATTTTTCAAGGTTTTGCTCAAAAGAACAAGTACTTCCCCGTATGTTTTTCAAAACCTCAACCGTTTATATCAATTGTTGAGGGGGAGTATTTGTATTAAAACTTCGTTAACAAATTGTTCATATTGGTCATCTTCCCGCAACACTCGAAATGGTCATATTTATTTTCAACTTTTCAAAAATAAAATTTTATATGCCATTTTTGAGGGGGAGAAAATTATGTGATAACAAATATGTTGTGTAAATGCAAATGAATCTTTGTGTAATAGACTTAACCTACGAATTGACGGTACTAAACTGTTAGTAACTCGAAAAGACTTGTCCTGGAAATGTAATAATTTCAAGCTAGTTCGCTAGTAATGTAAACGTGTCTCGCAAAGGACTTGTCCGAGTAAAATGTACCATTCGAGAAACTCTTGGTAGACATGAACTCTGACGGGTTTGACAACCTTTCGAGGTTTGTTTACACCTTCAAGATAGTTATTAGAGCTAGTTGTCACCTAAAAGCTAACAATGTAACTCTTTAACTATGCAATGTAACCGTGTCTCGCGGGGGATTGTCTATCTTGAGTGGATCAATTCAAAAAGTGCGCGCTCTTTCCTCACTGTGCAAATAACCGTTAAAACTCTTAAGCACATGTGGAGGGGTAGTATTTATCCAAAATCTTATCTCAACAGTGGTTCAAAATGTTTTATCATTCACAAACACTGTGAGAGATTTTTCAAGTAAATGGTTTTATGGCAACATAGGTTAGTCATGGAGTGAAAAGGTGACTAAGGCTAGGAATAACCGTCCTATGATCCGCCAGAGCCGGAGGGATCTACCCAAGTACATCACAAATAGTTAGTACTTAGAAGTCCTTAGGTATGATTATAAAAAGGAGAAAATGAGAATCGGAGAAAAAAGGAGTTCAAGAATTAAAAAGAAATGCAAAGAAAAGGGTGAAAAGAAATAGCCCTCCAAATTATTCAACTTAGGGCAGACACCGGGTTCAATTCATATGCTACTGGTTGTCACTTAGTGACGCCGGTATTGAAGATTAAAAGTCGTCATGGACCCAGTGACGCATGCACTAAACCTTCTTAGCCACTCAAGTTTCTCTCAACAGAAGCTTGTTTCATTCTCATAGGGAACCCTACGTAAACTATTTGCTTTCTCTTAGAGATCGCTGGTATTGAAGAAGGAGACCCTCTCCCTAGTCTCCGCTCAGGAAAACCAAAACGCACTATTAAGTCTAGAGCCACGAGATTCATCAAAAGATCTCTTAGGAACACTTGACATTTCATCACTTGTTGATCACCAAATAAGATCATCAGTGGTTCATATCAAGTCCTTCACATTTATGAGAGGTTCACATATGTGATCCTCAGTGATTGAATGGAAACTCCTGCCAGGGTCAACATCAAACAGCCCTGACAGCAGGTCACTTCGGTAACTCCCCGTGGATTACGCTTAGTGTGTCTCAAACGGTCTACAGTCGTGAGGTGATGCTTCGGTGTACCTCAGCGACTCATCTGAACTGTAGATGTATTTCGGTACATCGCGTTATCTCACTTGTGGGACTCCAGTTCAGGAATGGCCTTTGTAAGAATTAGAGTTGTGTTTTCACACTATGCTGTTAACACTCTCGAAGTTCAAACTTGTAAGTGCCGGAATCCGCTTATTACTAACCTTTTGAAATGTTTTCTTCTTATGGAAGCTCCGGAGCGGGATGATCGTGCAGATTCTTCTCATGCTCACACCAACATCATCACTAATGGAAGTTCTATCCAAAAGCAACACAACAGTCAGAATGATTCTTCGTCAAATCAAAGAATCTATAAAGTTAAAAGACTTAGAAAACTTCATCAGTACTGAATTCCAACGTCAAAGAGCGTGTGAGCATGTTGAAGAATGACGTAGAGACACTGTATCGGCGAAGCAGACCTGAGGCAGACTTGATGCAGACAACAACATACTATCACTTTCATCACAAAGAACAATGATCAAAGAACAAAGTTAAAGATGACATCAAAGCATAACTGTTCAAAGAAAACTATCTCTCTACACTGGGGAGATTGTTCGAATCAAGGCATTCCTTCCCACAAGAAAGAAGAATGTCGGAAGACGTCAAAACTACTATTACATCAACGCCTTCATCGTTTTTCATCACCAACACTTGAGGGGGAGATTGTTGGAATCACTCCTAAACCTTACTTCAAGTGTTAGTTACTAATATGTAATAGGTAGTTAATTATGGCCTTTATGTTTGTTATTAGCCTTTAGCTTATGTAGAAGGCCCATGAGCTTAGGCCCAAGCCCATAGGAGAAAGGATGGGAACTAGGAGGGTTGCCCTAGCTTCCCTCCTATAAATACTCTTGTATAACCCTTACTTGAGGGTTGGTTGTTCAAGTTATTCCTTTCATTCATACTCTACGCGTAACTGTCTTACTATATCGTGTGTGTGTGTGTTTGGTTTATTGTTCAATCGCCTTTATGTCTTTCTATTAAGCTTGTGTTGTAAAACTAGTGACCTAACAGAAGATCTCTCCCAGATTGATGAGGATGCTTTAGAAGAGATTGATATCAGGTGGCAAGTTGCTTTGATCACTGCAAGGATCAAGAAGTACATGAAGAAAATAGGAAAGAGCATTGACTTCAAACCTAAACAGGGAATCACTTTTGATAAATCCAAAATTGAATGCTTCAATTGTCAAAAGACTGGACACTTTGCAAGGGAGTGTAGGTTTGCTAAGTATCAAGCAAACAGGATGACCGAGAAACCAAAACTGGAGCTAAAAGAAATCCCCATTACTGAAACAAAGGCTTTGGTTGCTCAAGAAAATTTGTCAGAAGTTGACTGGAGTGAAGAGTTTGATGATGAACCAGTGACTTATTGTATGGTAGCAGTGGAAGAAGCAGTTGAAGATTCGGTAGAAGAATTGGATTGGAGCACTGTTTTTGATGAGGAAGTTAATCATGCTGCTTTGGAATCTAGAGATGGATATGGAGCATTTGATTGGAGCTTGGAGTGTGAAGATGATCTTGTTCTACTTGCAATGGTAGCTACTTCACCAAGTTCGTCTCCTATCTCTGAGGTATGCTCAAATTGTCATGATTTCTATCAAAAATTGCTAAAAAGTTATGTGATTGAAAGAGATAATTGTGTTAAGGCTAGGTCTGAGGTAGCAGGTTATCAAATAACCTTAGATTCAATGGAAGCTAAAATTATAACACATGAAAATAATGAAATGGCTTGGGCTGAAAAATATGAAC
Source organism: Chrysanthemum seticuspe (assembly GCA_019973895.1). NCBI lineage: Eukaryota > Viridiplantae > Streptophyta > Magnoliopsida > Asterales > Asteraceae > Chrysanthemum > Chrysanthemum seticuspe. The sequence goes on from BPTQ01000005.1 coordinate 203,728,188, forward strand.
AACAGGATTACCAGTTAAAACTTAGTGAATGGAAACTAAACTGTAAAATTGCTGAAATTGAGAAACTCACTAAGGAGAGAGATGATTTGTTAGCAAAATTTGATGCCTGGAAAGAATCTGGTCTGTCACATGTTACTTATGTTCAAAAACAGAGAAGAGCATACATTAGAACTGGTTTAGGTTTTGGTATGGACTTTGATAACATAGAAGAAAACACATCTAGTGATAAGGATGAAGGTGATTTTGAGGATGTTACCACTAGTGATGATGAACTCATTAATTATGTAGACACAGATAGCAATGATGGTTCAATTAGTGAATCACCTCCTGAGTATAAGAAAGACAGAGGTTATCATGCTGTTCCACATCCAGTTGGTAGTCATCAACCCATAAGACATGATGTTTCACGTTTTGGTGTAGACAGTCTTGAGTTTAGGAAGAAGCTTATTGGTCAATCTAGGTCTGAAACCCCAAAAGAAACTGTTGAAACAAATTTTCAAAGTCAAGCAGTACCTTCTACTCAAAGTACTGCTCCACAAGCAGTACCTTCAGGAAAACCTTTTCAAAACAGTACTGCTAAACCTTTTTGGGATAATTTTGGTCAAAACAGATTTCATCATTCACCTAGAAGGCACAATAGTTTTGGTCATAGACATAGAAGAAGTCATATTGGAAGTATGGGTGAAAAACTGTGTTTTGTGTGTTTTAGTCCTAATCATTTAATCAAGGATTGTGAACATCACACAGAATACCTTAGGAAATTTTCAAAGAATATATCTGCTAACCAGAAACCTAGAGACAACAAACCAGTTTGGAATAATTCTAATAGGGTCAATCACAGCAATTTCTCACCAGATCATAGGTACCCCCATCAGAGAAGACCTTTTTTCTAAACCACCAGTACCTTCACAAGCAGTACCTTCTCAAAGTACTGCTCAGTCAAACCAAGGTACTGTGAATACCACTTGGCACAGAAATCCTAGGAGATCTCACTACTATCAACCTAAAAGGTACTACAATTCACATAGGGGATCTAGATCACAGGAACCAAGTGTTAAAACTGAATGGGTTAAGAGAGAAAGTACTGCTGAGGGACAAACTGTACTTTCAACAAAAAGTGAATCTGATGTTTTCATAATACAAGAAAAAGAGAATGATTTTGCAAAAGAGATTTCTGTTGAAAATCCAGAAAGTTTTGAAAATCCACATGCTAAAAATCAAAAGATAATCCTGGATCATGTTTTGAAAAACAGTGGAAACTAGATACTCAAAGAATTTGAGTTTGTAACTCCACAAGGGGAACACAAGTCAGTAATGGCTTGGGTTCCTAAAAGAAACTAACTCTCTAAATCTTTGTGCAGGGCAACCCAGAGGAGGAGCTTAAAGATCATCTTATTGTGGATAGTGGTTGCTCTAGAAGTATGACAGGAGACAAGGAGATTCTGTCTGATTTTAGATCTATTAGTGGAGGAAGAGTTGCTTATGGGAATGATCCCAATGGTGGAAGGATTACAGGGAAAGGAACTATCAAAGCAGGGCGAATAGACTTTGAGAATGTTAGATATGTGAAGGAGCTGAAGTTCAACTTATTGTCAGTTTCTCAAATCTGTGACAAAAAGCATCCTGTGTTATTCATTGACACAGAATGTCTCATCCTTTCTTTTGAATTTGAGCATGTTGATGATAACTTGGTAGTACTCAGAGTACCAAGAACCAATGATGTGTATAGTCTGGACATGAAGAGTCTTAACTCTTATAGAAGAGCCACCTGTTTAGTGGCAAAAGCAACAACTGAAGAAGCACATCAGTGGCATAGAAGATTGGGCCATGTAAATTTCAAGAATATCAACAAACTGGTCAAAGGCAATTTAGTTAGAGGTTTACCTTCAAATACTTTCAAGAATGATCACTCCTGCTTGGCGTGTAAGAAGGGTAAACAACACAAAGCTTCATGCAAGAAGCTTGAGGAGAGGACAATTAGAGAACCTTTGGAGCTGTTACATATGGATTTATTTGGACCTGTTTCTGTGGCAAGTTTAAACAAGAAAAAGTACTGCTTAGTTGTTACAGATGATTGCAGTAGATTCAGTTGGGTATTTTTCTTGGGATTTAAAGATGATACTTTTGATGCGATTCAGACATTAATCATAGCACTGGAAAACAAACTGAGACTCAAGGTCAGAGGTATTAGATGTGATAATGGAACTGAATTCAAGAACAAGCTTATGGATGAATTTTGTGATAACAAAGGAATTAAGAGGGAGTTCAGTATTGCAAGAACACCACAGCAGAATGGTGTTGCAGAGAGGAAGAATAGGACTTTGATTGAAGCAGCTAGAACTATGCTTGCAGATTCACAACTACCTATTCAATTCTGGGCTGAAGCTGTAAGTACTGCTTGCTATGTACTCAACAGAGTATCAGTCACAAAACCACAGATGAAGACATCTTATGAGTTGCTGATGGGCAACAAACCCAACATTCATTTTATGAAGCCTTTTGGATGCCCTCTCACTATTTTAAACACAATTGATAATTCGGGAAAGTTTGATGGCAAGTCTAAAGAAGGATATTTATTGGGTTATTGTACCAACAGTAAGGGATTTAGAGTGTACAACAGAGTCACTAAGAAGATTCAAGATTGTCTTCATGTTGAGTTTTTAGAAGATCAAGATAATCAGAAGGGTAAAGGTCCTGATTGGATGTTTGATCTTGAAGTTTTAACTCCTTCTATGAACTATGTACCTGTTAGAGCAGAAAATCAACCTGTACATGATGTAGAAGACTTACAGTATGTTATTCATGGAGTTCATATTAGACCTGATGCTGTTCCTGATACTACAAAGCAAAGTACTGAAGTTCCAAAGCAAAGTACTGATGCACCAAAGAAAAGCACTGATGAACCAAAATCCTCATTATCTGCTGAGGATCAATCTATTCAGGAAGAACTTAATCAGATGCTTCTTCAAGATGTTTTACCACATTCTTACACCGATGATCAAAGAAGAGCTTATGAAGCAGCAAAGACCAAGACTAATTCTGCAGAATACTCTTACAGTACTTTCGATCAAAGTACTGCTGCACCAGTTGACAGTACTTTAGATGATTTGGATGATCCTACCATGCCTGGATTAGAGGAAACTGATGATGAGTTTACAGATGAAGGTATTTTCTCAGATTCCAATGAAGGTGCTGATTATACTAACTTGGATTATGCATATGGAGTTCCATAGTCTCCAATCATAAGGATTCATAAGAATCATCCTACTGATCAAATTATTGGTCCTTCTACTTCTAGAGTGATGACAAGACACAAGGCTAAGAGTTTTACTAAACCTCATAATGCTTTACTTAGCTTTGTCTACAAACAGAACAGGCTGAATCATAAGGACCATCAAACATGTCTGTTTACTTGCTTTATTTCTCAAGAGGAACCCAAGAATATTGCTCAAGCATTGACAAAAGAAAGTTGGGTTGAAGCTATGCAAGAAGAACTGTTACAATTCAAACTTCAAGAAGTTTGGGTATTATGTGATCTTCCGGATGGGAAGAAAGTTATTGGCACCAGATGGGTTTTCAGAGTCAAGAGAGATGAAAGAGGTAATGTCATCAAGAACAAGGCAAGGTTAGTTGCTCAAGGCTACAGACAAGAAGAAGGAGTAGATTATGATGAAGTATTTGCTCCTGTAGCAAGGATTGCAGCTATTCATATATTTCTTGCTTTTGCTTCATATATGGGATTTCAGGTTTACTAGATGGATGTCAAGAGTGCCTTTCTCTATGGTACTATAACAGAAGAAGTTTATGTTAAACAACCTCCTGGTTTTGAAGATCCTAAACATCCTAACAAAGTCTACAAGGTGGTTAAGGCTCTTTATGGCCTTCATCAGGCACCTAGAGCTTAGTATGAGAGGCTCTCCACATTCTTATTACAACATGGTTACAGAAGGGGAGCTATTGACAAAACTTTGTTTATCAAAAGAGACAAGAAAGATATCATGTTAGTTCAAGTCTATGTTGATGATATCATCTATGGAGCTACCAAACAGTCTATGGATAAGGAGTTTGAGCAACTGATGCAGAAAGAATTTCAGATGAGTTCAATGGGTAAGTTAAATTTCTTTTTGGGACTTCAAGTTAAACAGTCAAAGGAGGGAATTTTCATAAGTCAAGACAAGTATGTATCTGACATACTTAAGCAGTTCAATTTTGATGACATGAAGTCTGTCACAACACCCATTAAATCTATTAACTCATTGGGCAAGGATGAAGACGGACGACCAGTTGAAGTCAAATTATACAGATCAATGATTGGCTGTCTTATGTATCTCACTGCATCTAGGCCTGATATCATGTTTTCAGTTTGTTTATGTGCAAGATATCAAGTCTCACCAAAGATTTCTCATATGAATGCAGTGAAGAGAATTTTTTGTTATTTGAAACAACAACCTAAGTTAGGGTTGTGGTATCCCAGGGATTCACCTTTTCACTTGGAGGCTTTTTTAGATAGTGATTATGCAGGTGATAATTATGACAGAAGATCAACAACAGGTGGATGCCAATATATTGGAAGAAGATTAGTTTCATGGCAGTGTAAAAAGCAAACAATTGCAGCAACATCATCTACTGAAGCTGAATATGTAGCTGCTGCAAGTTGTTGTGGACAAGTTCTGTGGATGCAGAATCAACTCTTGGATTATGGGTTCAATTTTAAGAATACTCCTATCAATATTGATAATGAGAGTACTATCTGTATTATGAAGAATCCAGTTTACCATTCCAAGACCAAGCACATTCAGATTAGGCATCACTTTATAAGAGATTGCTATGAGCACAGACTTATTAATGTGGTCAAGGTTCACACGGATGATAATGTAGCTGACTTACTCACCAAAGGCTTTGATGTTTCATGATTTAATCACTTGGTGGTAAGCATTGGCATGATTAACTACTGAGCTACATTTCAGGGGAGGACTATTTAGTATTAGTATAGTCCTGTGTATTGTTTGAGGGGAGGATATTTGTTAGGAATTAGAAAATTCCATAGTGAAGAGTCGGTCACCCCAAATATTATCTAGCATAAGTTAGCTCGTAGATTTGTCGTTAGTTACGTTATTTAGCAGTTTATTAGTTAGTTTGTAGCATAGTTTAGCTTAGAGCAACATCTTGGAGGAAGGACGGGTCTTTACCCACTGTATGCCTGATCCACAGGCCGATAGGAGGTCGTTTACTTTGTAACTATAAATACCCCTTCCATCCATGGAAGGGGTGGAGCTTTTCAATCTAACCTTACAACTTTTGTGAACCAAGCCTCTACCAAGAAATCTCCCTCTCTCTACTTTCTCTCTCTAAAATGGTAAACATGTATTTTGATCATCCAAGACCACCCGAATCATCAAACACAATAATATTCGATCCTACAATTGGCATCAGAGCCTGGTTTGGTTGTGTTGATGATTTATATGGTTATTTACACGGTTCGGTTCATGTGGTTTGTTTGGTTTTTGTTGCGGTCTGATCCAAGGTTTATTGTGTTGTGTTGTTTATGGTGATTCTTGGGGTTTGACACACGGTTTTTATGCGGTTTTTGATGAATTCGTGTATATGTTTTTTAAGCTTGTTGATATGGTCGTTTTATTGTGGTCTAAAACTGTTTTATAACATGTTCATCTAGCGACTTGATATGTGGTATAATAGTTTTTATAACAGTGTTGATAACAGTTTTGATATGTGGTAAAAGTTTATGCTTTTTCTTGGTAACAATCTGTGAAGGTTTTACATGGTCAAACTGGTCAAGTTATCATGGTCAAACATGGGTCAAAAGCAGTTTTTATACAGACTTCTGGGTTTAGTATGAATATGGTCGGAAATACTTGGTCGTAAAACTCATCGGAAAAGGTTTTTCATCCTAGCGAGTTGTACTATCATGATAGCGACTTACTCTCAAAACTGTCCAAATGAAATGAATCCTTGTAGCGACTTGTTTTTATGGTAGCGACTTGCCTGAGTCTTTACTCATGGCGACTTGGTTCAAACCTTTGACCTAGCGACCTAGACCTAACGACTGGTCGTAGCGAGTTGTCAAAAGCACGTGGTAGCGACTTGACTTGGCTATTGACTATTTAGTCAATAGCGACTTATATGGTTCAAAAGACCTAGCGACTTGCTATGCTAGCAAATTGGCTCATAAATCAGTAGCGACTTGGTGACCACGTTGGACTTGACATGGACAGAAATGGAGAAGAAGATAATGCACATGACCACGACCACAATAAATCTTAAACCAAAACAGCAAGTCGCGCCCTCAAGTTAACTATCCTCGGTCCAAGACTAAACCATCATCAACATATCATCTACCAATAATACCATAAAACTGACTCGACCTCAGGTTCAACATAAACCATCCTCGGTCTTTGAAAGCTTAAACTTGACATCTAATGAAAAATCAGATCCGAATCTGTTCAAACAACCACTCCTAACCTAGACTCAACCCAAAGGACCCTCACACCCACTCTTCAACTCTCAAACAATCAAGAATCAAAAAGTAAAATTAATTGATAGATCTCAGATTCGATTCAAATATTGTTGTAATCTTTTAAATATTATTCCTACTGAATCATCATCATCATAGACCCAACTGTGCTTCTATCCGAAATCAAAAGAAAGACTATAACAAGGTTGTTACATCTCTTCTTTGTTTCGTTCAAAACTGAAAACAGAAACTCGACTAACAAAAATTTAATTATACCTACCAGAGACCATTATTTAATGACCTTGAAGCCGTTTCAAGCCTTATACCATCCCTGTGGCATTAAAGATATCTCGAACCATCCCTGTGGTGAGTGAAAGGTCCATATGATTTCAGGAGGTCCACAAGATGAGATGTGTTCAAGATGTTTTTGTTCGGATTCTTAAGGATTAAATGGGGCAGTCGATTGTTGTATTTGGGATAAGTTGGTTTCACGTTTTCTTTTGAATATGAGATTTGGGAGCGGAAGATTTTTGCAAGAGGATTATTAGGGTTAGTTGAAGTTTTTGGGTTGAGATGTGAGAGAGAAACGAGTTGAAATGGGGGCGGACATATTTGGGGAGTGATATTAGGGTTTGATATGGGATAAGTGTGAGTGTTTTTAGGGATGTAAGAGATTGTTACGTTTTATATTCCCCTTCAATTTTAGGGTAACCGGTTGTGACATGGGATTGATCTTGTTGGGCCGTGACTTGAGAAGAGAAGTGGGCTCGGGTATGGATTAAGGATGTTTGTCACTTGGCCCGTATCATGTTTGGGTCTTAATTTAGATGGGCATTTATGCTGAGAACCTCCACAGCTCCACTCATGATACGTGGACTAATACACTTTAACAAACTATCATCAATAATGGTTACATATTATGTGTTAAGTGTATACTTTGTGACATAAGGTGTGGTATTTTGGTATAATTCTCACGAGGCTACATGTTTAAGAATATTTGGTGAACAAGTTTGATTTTCACATGTGCCGGAACGGATTTAGTGGTATTATGAAAAATGAGTTATGCTAATGGGCCAACAAATTGTTGTGTGATGAGATTTGATGTGAAGATGAGTTTTATTTTATTGATTTGACGATGTGATCTTTGGTAATAAGGGCTGTTGTATTATGAGGATTGATACTTTGGCATATACATTTTCATGGAGAATTGTTTTGTCACGGCTTTAATTGATATTGGATAATGCTCGACTACGGGGTTGTTTATACGATATTTCTTATTTGAATTTGAAGTGAGGATATCCAGGCGCGTTTACTTATTTCGTCTTCCTTCTTTCTACCCTTCCGCGAAGATGACTTGGTTGAGCATTTATAGAGTGTGATAAAGACTTGGCTATTTAGGTACGGTTGTGATTCTTTTCTCAGTTTACCCACAACGTAACTATCACTTTGGTGTCTCACGCAGTTGAGGATACGTCAAGAGGTTTTGTACATTGGGTACACCGTTTTTTCTTCACAAGGATTAGTACAAGTTTAAGTAACATATCTGGGGAAGTTCACTTCATGATCAAGTTTGACAATTCAGGTTTACTTCACCAAGTGGTCACAGCTACAGCCGACAGAATGCATGAATGATGTGTTTACCAAAGTGTTTATTGGATGGTTAATGATGTTGATGATGTTGGATAATGAACCGCTGATGAACCACTGCATGTTCCCCTAAAACAGAAATTCACTGAAACCAAAGTTGTCATAACACATTCAAGCTGACGTTGTTTACGGTTTTGTCTTGATTTTGTAAAATCCCGCGAAAGAAACTATTTCTCGGTTTAAATCATAGACTTGTAAAATCCCGTGACAATGGAAACATCCGGGTAATAATAAGGTGCATTTCCGGATCTATCTTATGGTCTATTCTTGGTTTTGTAAAATCCCGTGAAAGAAACTATTTTTCGGTTTAAACCATAGAGTTGTAAAATCCCGTATTGATGGAACCATCCTGGAGAAAAGGAAAGTGTATTTCGGGATTTTGTTTCTGATGCTGGTGATACGGTTTCTGCTTCGAAGAAGGGATAAAAGGGTGTACTTCATGAATTGGATGTGTGTTTGGATATTCGTCATGGCAAATTGGCTATTACATGGTTTTACGGGGTTATGTGCTTTTAACCATGGTCGGGATGAAATCATTATCAGAGTTCACTTAAAACGCAAAAGAAGGCTAGATTTGAGCTTTTGGACAGAAGATGTGACAACGGCGTTAATTCAGTATTATTTATTTGAGGTTGAAGTGAAATATCACGGGCGAGTGTACTTAGTATCTGAAGGTATCGGGGATGGTTGGATGAAGATTCTTCATGATCCTTGTTCAAGCTTATTATCAAAACAAAGACTTGGAAATCTAGTTATTGTTGGGTGTCTTTTACCTTTTCTTTTACCACTTGGGGGAATTGGGCTCATGTCACCACAAAATAACTATCACTTTAAGGAGTTACGTTGTAGTGCTCAGTGTCACATTGAATTGTGGATTTTCAAGAGGTAAAGTACGTCTATTACTTGATGGTTGGTTGGATGATGAGTATAGAGTACTTAGAGTGTACTTAGAGATGCTAATGGAAATTGGCACCGCTCTTTGTTTCATATGCGCAAGTTTAAGTCACGAGTTCGGGTTAGTTTACTTCAGGGTCAAATTCATCATATTGGGTTTTCTCCATCAGCTGTCACGACAAAGAGCCTACAGAATGATAATGGGGATGATTACATGTTTTTCCAAAGGAGTTGATAAGAGAGAGATTATGACGTCTGTTCACATCAGTTCAGGCCTCATACTTCAACATAATGACGTATGAACACAACAGTTCATGCCTCGTACTCTAAAGAAAAGAAAAGTGTACGTTTCAGTGCGCTTTATCTTCTGAAGAAGAGAAATCTTCTCTATTATGACCATTCTCATCAACATGCTTCATACTTTTTCCATGCGCTTCTGTCATCAAGTGAACCGGGCTACTGTTGATTGTTTTCTGATTCCACTTTCTCAACTATAATGACGATGGCGACATCCTGTGCTAATTTTCCGGGGGAGAAGTGTGAATAGACTACATTTGGTTAATGTTCACTTGTTTAATCAAGAATGGCATCTCCGTATGCAATTCTTGAGGGGGAGAAGAAGTGTGAATTTTTTGCATTGTTGATTGATATTTGAGAATATAAATGGTCATACAGCTCTAAACTCATGTAAGAACTGATCTTCTTCTTATCGGGTCATCTTCACATGGAGTTTTTCTCTTCTAAGATCCGTTGGTTGACATCTTCACTCGGATTGATGAGTTTATCGACAAAGTGCTTCCGGTTAATGCTTCACGTATACATCAACATGATGATTCCGAACAATCTCTCTGTTCTTGTTTGATGTGATTGGTAGTTTGGTGTTACCATCTTGTGTGTTCGTTGCGGCCTGATTGCTGATTTCCTTGATGAACATCTTTCTGTTCTTGTTTGATTGGGAGGGATTTTAGTTAAGGGGATTTGCAAGATGTAAGTTAATTGGGATGCTTTTTGGTGGGATGCTTTTTGGTGTGAGTTGAAGATGTTAATTATCTATTCCCCAACTGGACAATCTTGAAGAAGGTCGAGTCTACAGTCTGTTCTACATTTCTTGCTATATGTTAGAAGACCAAAGACGAGTTGCATTTAATGATCTAAAGACTTCTTCTTAATCTGGGCATTTATCAAAAAGATTGTCAGTCTAGGGGAGAGCACTAATTGGGGGAATGTGATATGTCAAATTTTATCCCCAATTAGACTTGCTCACATTATTCAGCATGTTGATTCTCACAAAGACTTCAAGTGATCTTCTCAACAAATTTCAAGTATTTGGGCATTCAAAGAGTTGCTGATTCTGAAGTATCAAAACCAGAAAGGGGGAAGGAGACAAGCATCTAAACGCGAGTAAACTTGATGTACTTAATACTTCTAAGAAATTGAAGATATCCCAGGAAGACAAATGTTATTACCGCAGAGAAACTCAAGGTTTGACTCATGGCGAGTAAACTTGATGAACTTAATTCTTCTAAGTGATTGAAGACATCCCGGGAAAACAAATGTCATGACCGCAGAGAAACTCAAGGTTTTACTCATCAAGGCGTTTAGTATTCTTATTCCAACTATGTGGGGGAAGCGATGGAAGAGTTAGTTTCTGAAGATAAAAGAGGTACATAAGTGCGTGATGATCTCGATGTTATCACAATCATCAGAGGAGAGAGAATTGTGTACATTGGAGGTGCTCAGCTGTTTCACTTGAGGGCTTAATCAGTGATTCAGAGATATAATCACTTATTCCGGAGTTGACATCCGCAGAGATTGTCATCCGCAGAGATAATCAGTGACTTGGCTTGCTTCTTCAATGTTATCAGTTATTCCTTCCTTGGGTATTGGTATACTTCGGATACTTGAGCTTCATACACGATCATCAGGGAAGAAAAATGTGAACATGGAGGTGTTTTCATTCCCCTCATGATGTGTATTCGGGAGAGCTCTTGGGTATTGGTGTACTTCGGGTTCTTGAGCTTCATACACGATCATCCGGGAAGAAAAATGTGAACATGGGAAGGTGTTTTCATTCCCCTCATGATGTGTATTTGGGAGAGTTCTTGAGCATTATACAAGAGACTGACTGCATCAATTCAACTACGTGGGGGAAGTGGTCTCTTGACACCTTTTGGAATGGATTGCTTTAGACTTCAGTGGTAATGAAATTTGAGAAGAAATTTAAAGAGTGGGATGAAATGTTGCTTTTCTTCTTCTTGATGATATAACCCCGAATGGAGATCCTCGATTATCGTTCTTAAAAGGAGCAGCGGGATTTATGATAATGGTGTGCTTATCGGTGCACCTGGCTAAGGCAAGCTTGAAATAGAGCTTCGAATCTGCTCATCACAAGGATTTTCGGTTTGGGGGGAAGCTGCCAATGTCTCTCTTTCTCAAAAGGCTCATGTTCTTTCTTTTATTCTGGAGCCTCAGAAGCTTTGGTGGTGAATGTTTAAGAGATGATGACCTCTATCTTCTACAACGGGGCTGCTTGATATCCTTATCTCGGTACTCGTATCATCATCCTCTTTAACTATATCATCTATTCTATCCTTGTATATATTTATTAAAAACCAAATACAAAAAGAGAAAACCAACAAAAAGAAAAATAGAAAAATATAAAACCAACAAAAACCCATAAAAATCAGAAAATTTGAAAAATACCAAAAATATTGTTTTCTCATGACATGTCTTCTGGTATCGATAACATCTGCGGTCTTAGAAATGTCATTCAATAATGGCACGGGACCATAGATGAAGTTCGAGCAGGAGGTGTAAATATTCTTTTCCAAAACATGTCTCAAATATGGCTTACAGTTATTTCAGACTGTAACCCGCGCTTCAAACTATGGCTTACAGTTATTTCAGACTGTAACTCGGGCTTCAAATGATGGCTTACAGTTATTTCAGACTGTAACCCTTCCTTAAACCATGGTTTGCTATTATTTCAGATAGCAACCCGGTCTTCAAGAAAGGAAAGTGCTGCGCTTAAACTATTTTCAAAATATTTCGTGCACTTATCCTAAAACAATTTGAGGAAAGTATGTCGAAGGACTGCTGTTCCTACACAAATGTTTTTCCGTCTAAAATTCTTCAGAAAAATATTTGTTGTTTTCAAAAATGGTGGAAAAATGAGTTGCTTTAACAACAATCAGTTTCAGAGTTTTTATTAAATTTTCAAACTCAACCAATGACTTCAGCGCTTTTAAACTTTTCATAAAAATGAGTCATGGATTGAGGGGGATAATGTTTTCAAATCTATATCATCTAACGGGCTTTCTTAATTATCCTACGTGCTTAATTAAAAATGATATTTGCCTATGTCGAAGGACTAGGAATTTAGGATATGATTGTTAGGTTTAGATGATTAGAGTTTGATAATCACATTATTCCCATACATTTATATGATCTGATTGATATGTTGCATTGAATTTTATTAGTCGATTGTTGTTTGGGTGATGTCGACCACCATATATTTGTATGTGTGTTCACTAACGTATGCATGTATATTGGTATAAAAGAATGTTCCCGATCCGGATCCCACAATTGAAGATGATTGGATGCCGAAAGGAATGGGTAACTATATCTTGGGTTGACAAATGAAGAAACGGAGCTTAATTGGACTTCTATGGAGAGTTGGCATAAATGCAACGTAAGAGGTCTCACTGCATCTGCAGATGGTTTTCTTCTAAGTGATTGAAGAAACAGAGCTTAATTTGACCTCAATTGGCATTCAAAATGCAACGTGAGAAGAAGTCTCACTGCATCAGCAGACGGTTTTTCTTCCAAACCCTACAGCAACAACAACAGAAGCTTCTCAACCACCTAACGTATCTTTGTGCAGGATACCATTTTTAAACAATTTTAAATAATTTGATTAAATTGTGTTGAAAATGGAAAATATTGTTTTGAAAATATATTGGACTAATTTTTGAAAATCACCAGACTTCATGTTATCAAAACCTAAGTCACTCAATTATTGACCTCTGTCATGGATTGAGGGGGAGAGTGATTTAAAATAAAATATTTTCAAACAATGTTTCTTCACAAAAGTTCCATCTTGTGCGATAATAAGTGGTGATCTAAAGATTTAATGTTATGTCATGGTATGATTTTTTCTTTAGAATCAAGGTCTTTCAAAATGAAATTTTTTCTATTCTTGTTTGATTGTGAAATTGTTTTGTTTTACTTAAAAGATCTCTTAAAAAACTATCATACCTGACACTAACAATCTTTAGTGTCTTAAAATGGTCCTTATCTGTCATCTTTCAAAATTGAATCTTGCCACGTCTTTCCCCAAAATTTTCTAAATTATTTAAATCTTTTGGGATCATAAACCTCAAATGGTTTGAAATCTTTGATCGGGGGAGAGATCGTGATTTAAATCTCAAATCTGTTTTAATGGAATTGGTTTTACTCCTTAAAAGGCACTCCTGCCTCCATGTGCCAAACGATTTCAAATACACGATGCACATGTTGAGGAGGAGGATTTATCCAAAAACAAGATGAGTATTTAAACCTGGCCACATATTCTCCCATGTTTTCTAAACCTTATTAAATCTCTTGGGATCCAAAATCTCAAAGGATTTGATATTTTTGATCGGGGGAGAATTGGTGATTTTATAATGAAATTTGATAAAAGGTGATCGTTTTGATTCAATTGTGCAGGCTGCTCTCTCATATGGGCTAAACGCTCTCGAATCTCGAAGCACATATTGAGGGGGATCATTTTTAAAGAAAATAAACTATCGAGGTACAAAAGCTTTTATGTTTTAACATAATGTACCTTGATTGAGTTTTCAAATGGTCTCTTAATAGCTTGTGTGATCGTAATTGTGCTTCAAAAGAACTCTTTCCTCTATGTGATAAAAAATGATTTCAAAAATCCTATGCACATATTGAGGGGGAGAATTTACCAAAGAAAATCAAATGGCTTTTTTCATGGAAATTGTGATCAAGAAATTATTTCAAAGAACTCTTGCCTCCATGTATAAAACAATTTCAAAATCATATGCACATGTTGAGGGGGAGAATTTCTAAATGATCAAAACAATTAAGGTACAAAATGCTTTGATTTTATATCACAAGTACCTTGATTGATTTTTTCCAAATGATTTTTTAATTGGTTTCAAGGAAGAATGAACTGTACCAAAAGACCGACCATTTTACTTTATGCATGGTGTTATAAGGATGGTTAGGTTAGGTATTAGTTCCCACGATCCGCCAGAACCGGAGGGATCTACCCAGGGACAATCCACTAGATAGTGTAGAGTCCTTAGGAATATTGAAAAAAAGGAGAAAAATGAGAAATGGGAAGAGTGCGGACTGAGACAGAGCTAGTACTGGAATAAACCTAAAAAGTATCTCTGATTGAAAAAATGCTTTTGGAAAAACCGTTCGATGTGCGAATCTTCTTTTCTCTAGCACATCGAATGTGTATTCTTTTCAAATATAAAAAGTATTTTTGATTGAAAATTGATCTTTCTTATAAAACCTTCGTCGTATTGCAAAACTTTATCTTAAGCAATACGCGATTGTTTTCAAATCATTTTCTATCAATCAGTAAATCTCAATTTGCTGGTTCACTCACTCCGTGTTGTCTTCTTTGAGACGCTCCGGTTTGAGAACAGCTAGAGCAGCTACGAAACCCTGTCAAGGAGATTCTTAGGAATCCTACCGGATCATAGGCAGTACTTGTACTGATCAACGGGGAACCGTGGGCCGTGTACCTCAATTCAACGAAAGTGGTCAAAGACACTTTCGTGTGTTTTATTGCTAACTGTTGTTCGCAGGTACATTTGGATGGTTGTAGCTGATCAGAATTGAGGAGTCAATCCAAAGCCGCATGCTCACAACATCCACACTTAATTGAAGAAATCATGACTGGTGCATATCTACAGAACCTAGCTCTGATATTTCTATACTATGCTTCTGCTACGCTGCTGCAAATATCATGAACCAGTAAAGCTTCCGCTACTCTGATGAAAAGATGTCATGATCCAAAAGTGTGAGCATGTCGGTCCGAAAGTCACAACATCACATGAAGGCAACACAACTATGGATGATCCAGAGAGATTTGATGTGGCTGATGATGTAACACCCCCAAATTTGGCACAGCGGAAGCATTCCGGTCGTGGGTGCTACTAATTGGTATCACAACACAAAGTATAGAACAACGGTTTTATATTAAGAAAATTCATAATCAAATGTATAAAGTTTACATTATTCAAAATTAGTGCAGAAATACAGGCCCATAATAAATAATAAAGCGGTCCCAAAAATAACAGAGTATCCTATGACCATGCCATGCCATGCCATGCCAAAAGCCTCCAAAGTAACCTGTCGCGTAAAACCTGAAAATACATGCTAAAAATGTCAACACTAGGTTGGTGCGTTCATAAGTTTGTAAACAAAGTAGTAAATCAGTTTTGCTGTGCAATGATAAACCAGTAGGACATATGTATAAGTAATAGTGCTAAGCAAGTAGTAAAATGAAATGCAATCCAGGTCATGTAATCCACATCATGAAATCCGACCACCACGTGGTCCCGTGCACAATAGGAATCCAATAAGTTATTATCGCAAACCAGCTGGAGCTAAACTATTGGATAAATGAAATCTGTCAACCAGTCCCAAAGACTGTTGGCTAAATGTAATCATGGATATCCAACCAGTCCGAAGACTGTTGGATAAATGAAATATGTCAACCACTACAAACACTCATGCACACAATTACATACACAATCCTAATGTGTTATCCGAAACGTACCAAACATACCAAAAGTCCAGGTGAAACGCGTTAGTCTAATAACGGAAAGAATATTAGAACAAGTTAGCCATTTAGCTTAACAAATTAACATACATTTTATATACCCTTGCGGTCTTTGCATTTAACCGGACAAACAACACTAACGAGCACCCTTGGGGTCTCGTTATACTAACCGAATCAATAGCCCCACCCTTGTGGAGTTTCAACCGGATCAAACACAACAAAAGGCAAACATCACATTTATGGTTTTCTTCAGATTCAACGCAACCAAAGAAAATAAACATCCAACACCCTCACCTTAACACATAATATTTCACATAGACTGAAAACAACAAAGAAGGTATCAATAAAATTATATCCAAATCAACCTAACCCAAAATAAATCATACTTGCAGTTCTCAGTCCTCACGACCCAAACATTAACACCAATCATAAAGATTAATACACAACAGATGCAATTACAATAAATCTGGACACCAACCGGGTCAATCTGACCCGTATGTGATTGAAACGCCCGCCCCGAAACAAGAACATCATCAAGAAAATAAACATTCAGACCAAGGGAGTTAGGGTTCTGACACGACCCTAGTCGGGTTTTACCCAACTTGTATACCAAATCGAATCAACCCAACGTCACTTTTATAATTTCTCACCAGACGAGAACGATTTCAAAATGTTTTTATTTCGTTTAGTTTATAAGTCTCACGAAAACATTAACATCATTTCATACGGTTTTTAATAAATAAATAACAATAACAAAGATAACGATCGTGGGTATCAGCTTACCCACATGGTTAAGAGAGAAAGAAGATGATGATAATGGTGATGGCGGTGGTGTTAAATAGAACCAAACAAAACCCAAACGAAACCTTGAATGTGACCCTCGCTATAAACCCGTAGCAGCAACTCTTGGTCTCCTCCTTGAATGGCGGCGACGTGGAAAAACAGTGACAAAATAGTGGTGGCGGTTGTGGTGTTGTTGGTGGTGGATGAAGGTGATGGTTATTGTCTTGTCGTGATGTTGATGGTGGCTGTGATGTGGGTGGCGGCTAGGTAAAATGGAGGAGGATAGCTGCAAAACTTGGTTTAGGTTTTGTAAAAAAAATAAAACTCTAATTCAGGATTTTATAATCCCACAAGGACGGATTTTGTAAATTCCATGAGATAGGAGGGTCAAGAGGTAAATTTTACCACAGGGACTAAAGTCGCAACTTTTTGTTATCTTTTGCAAATATTAAGCTCGGGGCTTACTTGGACTATTAAACGCGAGATAAAAAAATTTATAAAACTTACACATTGTTTTTAAATTTATTTTTCTGATAAAACTGAGTATTCACATGATTATTTTCTCGTATTTAACTTAGTTAATAAACCAAGTCGTTTTAAGAGTTTTTGGTTGTGCCAGCTCGTTTAAGGAATAACTTCCACGTTTTACAATAAAGTTATTGTTTTTAAGTTTCAAATTGACTCGGGAAAATCCGAAATGAAAAACAAATAGAAATCAATATGGTTTAGTGTAAAATAGGCTCTTGAAAATTACCGCGTGCTACAGTCTACCCTTCTTAAAAGGAATCGCGTCCTCGCGATCCAACTCGTGATATTCGATAGCGTAGTGTCTCAGAAGAGCTGATGATACGGGCAACCAAAAAGGATTCTTATCATATTGAACGAATATGGTAATTTATACAATGATGAGGCGGTTTCGAGACTTGGTAGATGGTTATCTATAGTTTCAAGCAGAGATATAGGATTCACTCATAAAGTTTGGTTTTGTTACAAAAGAAAGTATAATTTCTTCGGTTTATGAGGTATAAGCATAAAATATTTTTCAAATGAGTAAATAGTTTAAAAGGGTTTATTAAACAATTTAGAGTAGTAGGAGAGAAAAAAAATTATTGTTGATGAATAGCGATATGGTCTCAAAATATTCTGTATGATGATTGAAAACAGTTTGTTGGTTAATAGGCGACACAATTTATTATGATACGAGAGGGTAGCAAAGATAACTGGTGTTCCCGAAGGATGAGCGAAAGATTAGGCGTCTGCTCCCAAGGTCGCGGTTTAGGTTACCCCTTAAAATATCAAAGGTTCTGTCAAGCATAGAATCTTAACCGAATGGAGAGTTTAACAAATCCGAAGTACGACTCTGAAGGAGATGTTGATTTTTACAAGTAAATTAGTTAGTTGTCTCGGTAGTGTACTTAGTACTTGACGCGGAAAGGTACAACATTCAAATCCAAAGTCAAAATTTTCAAAGGAAAATTCGACTACAAATAGATATCAAATCAAATTCCAAATACGAGTGAACGTCGATGGTTCCAAACGGTTACGCTAAGGGCGTACATGTTAATAAAGCGTACGGTACAACATCAAAAGAGAATCGAAGATAAGGCTTGGGGTATAGGCATCTGTAACAAGACTAGAAACAAAATAGGGCTACAGGGATAAGAAATTTTAAATTCTCAACGAGACTCAAAGTCACAAAATATATCAATCCAAATTCAAATATAGTTAAGATCGATTTCAAACACTTTGATAAGTTCGATGAGCTTATTACAACTTCACGAAACCCAATTGTAAACTTGATGGACAATCGAGTCTAGCCCGACCCGATGCGAAAATAAGGTCAGATGGTTTCAACGACTCTAAAAATAATCTGAAGTCATATCATGACTAAACGGTAACAAAACAACGTCCCATACAAGAGGAAGAATATTGTGATAAACAAGAACTGTGATGCCAGTGTGTTGTGGGTAAGGGTAAACTTTATAGATTCAATGTTTGAATACACACACCAAAAACTTTACCCTTTTCTAAAATCAAACCAAGAGCCAATCGGACATAATACTATTATAACTACCCCAAGTATTGCAAAATTCACCTCTGAGTCGGACATAGGTGATCAGGCTATGTCCCACTGTCCCTGGCTGAATATAGGTGATCGGTCTATATTCACCAGGGGTTCAATGAATTTTGAAATACTTGACTTAGTTAGGCTAGCACCATGTCCTACACTTCCCAAAAATCCGTTTTCAAAAGACCAAAACAAGTGTCCATACTCGAGGACGAGTGATGAAATTATGCAGGGAAAAAGGCGTAACTCTACAACAGGTACGATACGTAACCATAAGTATGTCGAAGATACTCATAGCACATAGCGAAAAATAAATGGATATACACATTCAATAGTAAGGCGCACATCTCATGAAATATGTTACCTATCAAAGTCACAAGTGAGGCATCAGCTTGGCAGGCAGGCACGTGTCGGACATAGGGTTAAATTTTCGTAAAAGCGGTTATAGTCTAGGTTTTGAAAATTACCCAGTTCCCTATAACCTTGGCTCTGATACCAACTGTAACACCCCCAAATTTGGCACAGCGGAAGCATTCGGGTCGTGGGTGCTACTAATTGGTATCACAACACAAAGTATAGAACAACTGTTTTATATTAAGAAAATTCATAATCAAATGTATAAAGTTTACATTATTCAAAATTAGTGCGGAAATACAGGCCCATAATAAATAATAAAGCGGTCCCAAAAATAACAGAGTATCCTATGACCATGCCATGCCATGCCATGCCATGCCAAAAGCCTCCAAAGTAACCTGTCGCGTAAAACCTGAAAATACATGCTAAAAATGTCAACACGAGGTTGGTGAGTTCATAAGTTTGTAAACAAAGTAGTAAATCAGTTTTGCTGTGCAATGATAAACCAGTAGGACATATGTATAAGTAATAGTGTTGAGCAAGTAGTAAAATGAAATGCAATCCAGGTCATGCAATCCACATCATGAAATCCGACCACCACGTGGTCCCGTGCACAATAGGAATCCAATAAGTTATTATCGCAAACCAGCTGGAGCTAAACTATTGGATAAATGAAATCTGTCAACCAGTCCCAAAGACTGTTGGCTAAATGTAATCATGGATATCCAACCAGTCCGAAGACTGTTGGATAAATGAAATATGTCAACAACTACAAACACTCATGCACACAATTACATACACATATATGTCCCAAAATGAAATAATATGAATTTAGCACAACTAAAGAAATAACGTTATTGTAATGACAACTGAATAACTGAATAAGTTATTTGTGAAGCACATAAAGTTTTCAAGAATCAAGTCATTTGCAAATGTTGGGATTTAGTAAACAAGCATGTATTCTCCCCCAAGAGTGTTTTCAAAACAAGTAAAGTAGGGGCCATGAACTCACCTCGATAAGAAGTAACGCAAGGACCATAACGGACACAACTGGCATCAAGAAACTAACACAACTGTATCGAGAGTACAGGTACAAAGGTACGGAATCGATACAACCTAATAAGAGTTTGATATCTCAGAATAAATCTAGCAGAGCAAACTAATTTTCGAAAGATGACGTGTCTTAGTTTTCGTGGAATACTTATATTATTAGTTTCAAAAGATCATCTCAAAAAAAATTTAGTTTTAACGTTTCGTGTGGTGGTAAGAAAACAAGGACTCGATATACAACTCACGCTAAAAGTGAATAAATAAAAAATAAACCTAGAACGCATCCCACATGCGAAAATAAATAAGTAAGGAACAATTAGCAAATAATGGAAAGATAAATAGATGGTTGAGATTTGACCATTTACCCCGATAATTCCCAAATATAATTTCACATTAAGTACGATTCATTTTATTATCGGTTTTATAAATAACGGTTATATACGATTTGTTTATGAAAACATGTTTCGATAATTAGTTAATCCAGTTGAATGAGTTTAGATACTTTAAGATATTATACGAGTCGTCCATTGAGTAACTGATATGATCCAATATAGGTTTAGTCCATTTAATAAAATCGAATTACGTCCAATGTCAAGTAATTAATCGTACAAGTCTAATAAATCCAATTTGTCTAATGAATCAATAATTATCAATATAAGTCCAATAATTGTCCAAGTATTACAAGTATCAAGTCTGATAATTATTTATATCGTCCAAAACCAAATCACAATCCTATTGTGTTATCCGAAACGTACCAAACATACCAAAAGTCCAAGTGAAACGTGTTAGTCTAATAACGGAAAGAATATTAGAACAAGTTAGCCATTTAGCTTAACAAATTAACATACACTTTATATACCCTTGCGGTCTTTGCATTTAACCGGACAAACAACACTAACGAGCACCCTTGGGGTCTCGTTATACTAACCGAATCAATAGCCCCACCCTTGTGGAGTTTCAACCGGATCAAACACAACAAAAGGCAAACATCACATTTATGGTTCTCTTCAGATTCAACGCAACCAAAGAACATAAACATCCAACACCCTCACCTTAACACATAATATTTCACATAAACTAAAAACAACAAAGAAGGTATCAATAAAATTATATCCAAATCAACCTAACCCAAAATAAATCATACTTGCAGTTCTCAGTCCGCACGACCCAAACATTAACACCAATCATAAAGATTAATACACAACAGATGCAATTACAATAAATCTGGACACCAACCGGGTCAATCTGACCCGTATGTGATTGAAACGCCCGCCCCGAAACAAGAACATCATCAAGAAAATAAACATTCAGACCAAGAGAGTTAGGGTTCTGACACGACCCTAGTCGGGTTTTACCCAACTTGTATACCAAATCGAATCAACCCAATGTCACTTTTATAATTTCTCACCACACGAGAACGATTTCAAAATGTTTTTATTTCGTTTAGTTTATAAGTCTCACGAAAACATTAACATCATTTCATACGGTTTTTAATAAATAAATAACAATAACAAAGATAACGATCGTGGGTATCAGCTTACCCACAAGGTTAAGAGAGAAAGAAGATGACGATAATGGTGATGGCGGTGGTGTTAACTCGAACCAAACAAAACCCAAACGAAACCTTGAATGTGACCCTCGCTATAAACCCGTAGCAGCAACTCTTGGTCTCCTCCTTGAATGGCGGCGACGTGGAAAAACGGTGACAAAATAGTGGTGGCGGTTGTGGTGTTGTTGGTGGTGGATGAAGGTGATGGTGATTGTCTTGTCGTGATGTTGATGGTGGCTGTGATGTGGGTGGCGGCTAGGTTAAATGGAGGAGGATAGCTGCAAAACTTGGTTCAGGTTTTGTAAAAAAAATAAAACTCTAATTCAGGATTTTATAATCCCACAAAGACGGATTTTGTAAATTCCATGAGATAGGAGGGTCAAGAGGTAAATTTTACCACAGGGACTAAAGTCGCAAATTTTTGTTATCTTTTGCAAATATTAAGGTCGGGGCTTACTTGGACTATTAAACGCGAGATAAAAAATTTATAAAACTTACACATTGTTTTTAAATTTATTTTTCTGATAAAACTGAGTATTCACACGATTATTTTCTCGTATTTAACTTAGTTAATAAACCAAGTCGTTTTAAGAGTTTTTGGTTGTGCCAGCTCGTTTAAGGAATAACTTCCACGTTTTACAATAAAGTTCTTGTTTTTAAGTTTCAAATTGGCTCGGGAAAATCCGAAGTGAAAAACAAATAGAAATCAATATGGTTTAGTATAAAATAGGCTCTTGAAAATTACCGGGTGCTACAGATGATCTCAAAGAAAGCTCGAAGATCATCAAAGATGTGGATCAGTTAAAGGCCTCCACTAAAAGTACAAATCAGTGCGGACTTTGAAGAATCACTACTAAAGCACAAAGATTGTTGAAATGAAGAACTGATGTCTACGAGCTCAAGAACAAAGACAAGAATAGAATGCTAGGATTCGAAATGTAAAACATGGGGTGACCTCCCATAGGGGGAGATTGTTAGGAATTAGAAAATTCCATAGTGAAGAGTCGGTCACCCCAAATATTATCTAGCATAAGTTAGCTCGTAGATTTGTCGTTAGTTACGTTATTTAGCAGTTTATTAGCTAGTTTGTAGCGTAGTTTAGCTTAGAGCAACATCGTGGAGGAAGGACGGGTCTTTACCCACTGTATGCCTGATCCACAGGCCGATAGGAGGTCGTTTACTTTGTAACTATAAATACCCCTTCCATCCATGGAAGGGGTGGAGCTTTTCAATCTAACCTTACAACTTTTGTGAACCAAGTCTCTACCAAGAAATCTCCCTCTCTCTACTTTCTCTCTCTAAAATGGTAAACATGTATTTTGATCATCCAAGACCACCCGAATCATCAAACACAATAATATTCGATCCTACAATATTGATGTATACTTAGTTTATACAGAGAAATTTGGAAAAGTACTGTTTTTATTCAAAGTACTGCTGATTAAACAGTACTTTAATCAAAGTACTGCTTGCTGTTTTTAACCAGTTAAGTGATTTTTGAAGAGAACTTTTGTTAAGTAACAAATATTTTGAAACAAAGGTTGAATAAATGGTTTTTGAGAAAGTACTGGAAAAGTCAAAGAGTCAAAGTACTACTAAATGATAAAGTCAAAGTACTGCATACGAAGTCAAAGTACTGCAAGAACAAAGAACTGTTTTATTCATTTATAGAAGTCTTGTAATTCTAGAATATTCTATGTTAGATTACTTGACGTACAAGGATACAAATTGTAAACCGACTAGGGTATCCTTGAGTCTATAAAAGGACCCCTAGATTGGCATAAGATGTACGTGATTTTATTAGAGTTTTAGAGAGAAGTTCGATATTATTAGAGTTGTTAAAGATATGCATAATAAGCAGAGTTAGAGTTATTAATAAAATCATTTATAGTTAAAGTTATTCTTCTTAGCTTTGTTAAGTAAATTCCGCATACTTAATAGAGTTTGCTCAGTGTTTCTTTGTTAATAACTTAGGATTTATCCGAGGTTATTAAACCTTAACAAGCTATTTAAGTTAGTTTGGTTAAAGTATATCGATCCAACAAACGTTTGTAAAGAGTTTAGTAAAATAGTTTGTGTGGTGGTATAAGGTCATAGACTCAAGACAACGCACGCCAAAGTATAAAACGTATAACAGGAAATGCACACATAGGGATCAAATAGCAATAGAAAGTAAGCAAATGTTTAGCTTTAGAGCATTAACCAAGTATCTCCAAATAATGAATGTTTTATATTAAAACATAAGTCTTAATATAAAATTAAAGAGAGGAAGTCTTATATCAAATAAAACTATACTTTTCGTTTTATTATTAGATTTGATCAAAATAAATTTTTGACGATAATAAGTATATAAATAAAAGCTTGATATGATTTGTTATTCAAAACACGTTTCGATGATACATAATTTGTTTAAATAAATTTAAATGATAATAAGGTTTAAGGTATTTATAAATTTCAGGTTTTATAGTCAAATGATAGTTCGTACGTATCCGATATATTCAATGTCCAAGTCCGTTGTGTCTGATGATTCAAATATGTAAAGTCCAACGTTTGTCTAATAGATATCAATATACGTCCAATATAACTCTAATTTGTTCAAATAATAGAGTCCGATATAAGTCCATATTTCTAAGTCCATCAAGTGTCTTGAGTGCGTTAGCTATATGTATAGTTCGATTGTATAGTCCAATAATCCCAAGTCTAATATAAAGTTTCCGTCAAATGTCCGATATGTAAATATATATAGTCCGCTACGTCCATTAGTATAATATGCTAAACATATATTTAACAAGTACTATTACAAATCCCATTTAATATTTATGGGCTTCGGCCCATATATAAGCCGGTACAAACGTACCCTCGCATCTTAGGCTTATGCCCGTAAGCAAAACAAACGCAACCTTAGGAGCTATTAGCCCAAATTTAGATTCAATATAGACACAAACATATAGTAACAAGAAATGCAACCAAACACACTCGACTCCATAATAATTTTCTAGACATAAATGAACCAAACCAAATAAGTCACAAGTATTAGACTAAATTGAGATTTAAGCCATGAGGACTAATAAGCCATAAGCATAAAACTCGAACCAAATGAACACCCCTGATGCCCCGTTTGATGCCAAAACCAAACAATAAAACCAAGTACACCCTCATGGGCTACTTGGTGGAGGGTGATGACTAGCAAGCCAAAACGCACCCTTGTCGGGTCGTTTCTGTGAATCGCTATTCAAAACAAACCACCCTTGTGGTGTCGTCTGCCAAACCTAAACACAATCAAACAAATTGAACGTTCAATCTATACCAAAACAAAACAAAGAAATAAGAGATTCCAAAACAACCACCACCTTGCGTGGTTTCAAACCCCAAGCGTCTAGCTGCTAACAGAGTATAGCAAACACAACCTTGAATGGGTCGTTTTTTGAATTCGATAGACAACAAATAAGTACTCCTATGTGTTGTCTCGTTTTGTACCGAGACCAAACAACAACAATAAGCTCAAACGAGCTTATAGCCAATTCAACTAACCACAACTTGTAAAAATGAGCTAAAAGCTAATCCCAAACACGACCACGACAATAAATGACGATAACAAACACCACCCTCTCAGGTAGGTGCTGAACCGAGAGCAATAAGGCAATCTAGACGCACCCTTTTGGGTCGTTGGTGGCCCAAAACAAAACAATCAAACACACCCTCGTGGGGTGGCTGTGAACGAGCAGGAAAACAACAAACCTGGCCACCCTTGTTTGAGCTGAGACACGCAAAAGCAAACACCCCTTTGGGGTGGTTTTGAACCGAAACACATAAACACAAATAAGCTAATTCATACCATAATCAAATAAGACCAAAGAGAAATAAGATTATCAGTTCCAAACTAAGACCCATACAGGTCATCCTGAACCCAAACGGGTCGACTGACTCGAAACCCTACACGGGTTTACATCCGACCCGAGACCCAAATCAAACAAACAAACACCTTTTGTTAATCTTCACCACACGAATCTTAATTCAAAAACGTATTAAATCCCTTTACTTAAGTCCACGAAAACTTTGCAAAAACGATTCATAATCGGTTCTTAAATGATGAAATTGATTATGTTTTGGAGCATACACACGATGAGAGAGGGATAGGCGAGATGAGGGTGATGGTGGGGTTTCCAGGACCGAAAGAAACTCCAGGTCAGAACCCTATTGTGATCCTTCACACTAAACCTGATGCAAAACAACCTTGGTTCCTCCTAGTCTTCATTTTTCTTGAATAAAAGTGATGGATCAGTGGTGTTTGGTTGTGGTTGGTTCGAACAAGAAGAGAGAAGAGCAGAAAGATAGATTTCATCTATCCGTTTCTTTCTTTCTTTTCTTTTTGAGAGAGATTGAGATAAGATGAGGATTTCTCTATCTCCTTTTTGACATAAAAAAAAGTGTGGGATATGTATGACATGTGAATGTGGCGGTGGTAAAAAAAAATATTAATAATATAGAGTGTATTTTGTGCACCTCATGTCTCATGAAGCCAAGGTGTAGACGCGGTATCACGGTTTGGCTCTTTTAAACGAAATGTGTGAAATACATTTTTGTCATAGTTTTTATAAAAATAGTACCTAAACAATATTATCGACTCCGAAAAATAATTATCGAGAGTAAACCATAACTAATGCGGTGTCGGTACGCGTTATATGTAGTTTTCACGTGTTTTTGAGATAACTTCTCGTTAAATAGACAGAAGTGAACGAAAATGTTTAAAGAGTAATAATTCAAATTATAGCGAGTTAATTAACTTGGGGAGTTATCGGTTAACTACCGATTATAGTATTTGATTTTACGTTACGATAAGAGTCAAATAGAAAAGTCAAAGAGCAAAATAGTCAATTTACATTATAAAAAAAAATTTACGTCACATTAGTTTGTTGTTGTGACCAGATAAACCGATAACGTTTTAACTAAAAAAAATTGACGTAGCAAATAGATGAATATTCTTTTATTAGAATATTATATTAGTTTAATACAAGGTGAAATTTACCGGTGGTTACAGCATCAGCCTTATTGTGTGTAAATTCTACACCAAGAATATAGCAATCGTATAATTTAATTGTTGATAGTGGGTTGCGACCCACTCCATATTTGTCCTTTGGGTAACATAAGGCTTGGAATAGCTTAAGACCACTTAGGCAAGTTAATGTGAAGTGTGATGGATGTTGTATAAGTATTCAAGACTTTATATTTGTCTCATTTCATCCCTTCGACATTGAAACTTATAAACGACTTGGATTAACAAATCTTTGTTGTATCAGAATGAAACAAGAGATTTGAGGGAAATGTGTTATATCATTAATTGGGTAGGGAGGATTACATCATTTTAAAAAATGAAAACTATACCATTAATGCTTCTTTCGCCAAGTGAGAAGAATGCAGTACATTAATTGAAAGCAAATAAAAATGTCCTTAGACATGGTAAGTTTTTTATGTAAAACTTACGAAGGGTAGTACCATTCCAAGTCCTATCAATAGCTTCTCCTGAGAGGGTCTCCAGCTTGTAGGCTCCATTGCCGTAGGCTTCTGCTATAACATACGGTCCTTCCCATGTGGGCCCTAGTTTTCCTTGATATTCAACTTTGCTTGCACTATTAAGTCGAAGGATGTATTCACGTGGCTTGAATATCGAAGGTCTAACCATGTTGTTGTAGTATTTTTCAACCTTTTTTTTGTGAATGGCCTCTCTGATTGAGGCGACCTCTCTTCTTTCTTCAAGTAAGTCAAGATTTTCGTGGAGCTGTGCTTCTTTTTTTGATGATTCAAAATTCATGACACACTTTGTTTCAACACTTACCTCTGAAGGAACCACGGCTAAAAGGTGTCTCGCCATGACTAGAATTGGGATGTGTCCTGTGTGCCCAAAGTACTTGAGGTAGTTCATCCACCCAACCATGATGGCTTTTACCGAGCCTTCGTTCTATTCTTTTGACCACATCTCTATTGGTGACTTCCACCTGCCCATTACCTTGAGGATGGTAGACGGACATGAATGATTGTTTGATGTTTAAACCTCTACAGAATATCAAAAGTGACAAACTGCTTCCCGTTGTCTGAGATGATGATATGAGGAACCTCAAATCGGCAAATAACATGTTCTTATATGAATTCTTCCATATCATTCCTGTAATCAATGCCAGAGGCTTGGATTCAACCCACTTTATGAAGTAATCGATGGCTATGACCAAAAACTTGACTCCTCCTGGAGCGATTGGTAAGGGACCAACTATATCGATTCCCCATTGACAGAAAGGCCATGCGGATGTTACAGAGGTCATGTCTTGCTTTGGTAACCTTGGAACCCTAGATTAAATCTAACAAGCTTTACATTTTGAAATATATCCACAGCATCTCTGTGCATCGAAGGCCAATAATATCCTAATTTCGTTATCTTAGAGACAACGGAGCGAGATCCTGCATGTAGGCTGCAAGACCCTTCGTGTATCTCTTGAATGATGTTTGAAGCTTGCTTGGGTCCTACACAATGGAGCCATGGAGACAAGAAATACCTTCTATATAGGTTATCTCCTATGATTCTATATTGTGGAGCTTTTATCCAGACCTTTCGTGCCAATTTTGGATCCTCCGGTAAGATGCTACTCATCAAGTACTCTTTGATCGGAGTCATCCAATTTGACTCATCT
This sequence comes from Chrysanthemum seticuspe, assembly GCA_019973895.1. Lineage (NCBI taxonomy): Eukaryota > Viridiplantae > Streptophyta > Magnoliopsida > Asterales > Asteraceae > Chrysanthemum > Chrysanthemum seticuspe. The sequence continues at coordinate 203,756,496 of BPTQ01000005.1, forward strand.
TCTAGAATAACATCAGCTACTTCATTCCTTATGATTGACCTTTCTGCTAACACTTCAACTAGAACCTCCTTTGTGAGATGTGCGAATGCCATTGAGGCCAGCTTGCTCAATGCATCTGCCTTCTTATTTTGGTTCCTTTGAACGTGTAGGAGTTAAATCCTTCGAGAATTTCCTTGGCTTTATCCAGGTACTGCTTATTGACAGGTTGCCTTGCCTTGTAGGAGCCCTTGATTTGGTTAGTTACTAGTTGTGAGCCAACAAAAATAGCCAAGTCTTGAACCTCCATGTCTTTTGCAAGTCGAAGGCCTGCTAACAACACTTCATATTATGCTTCATTATTCGTAGCATCAAATTCAAAATGGAGTACGTAAGTGTACTCCTTTTGTTAGGATTTAGAAAATACGTTAGTTAAAGACTCGGTCACCTTAAGTATGTATAAGCATTAGAAAGCTAGTAGTCGTAGTCATTTAGTTATTGTTAGTAGTTAGTTAAGTAACATCGTGGAAGACGGACAGATCTTTACCCACTATATACCTGATCTACAGCCCGTAGGTGGTGTGTTTTGTAAGACACTATAAATACCCTTTGCCTCCCAAGGCAAAGGATGGAGCTTCATAATATTACTTACACCTTCTCTCACTAGAAGTTCCCATTCTCTCAATCTTTCTCTCTCTAGACTCTTTATATTCAAACCATATAATCTTGTGTTTGTGTGTTTATGATAACCAGTATGTTACAAATGGTATCAAGAGCCATGGATTGATAATCTACTTTGTATGTTCTTGGATTCTTGGTTGGTTATTCATGAGTTTTGGTTTGAATGAGTTTAGAGACTTTTTCACTCATTTGATCTTATTTAGTGTTAAAGTTTGGATTTTGATTGTACTTTTGTATTTAGGATCATCATATTGGTTTAGTTTTTGGTATGGAAGGATTGATTCATCTTGGTTGTGGTGTTTTTGATTGTAAAAGGAAGGTTTTTGAAGTTATTATTGGGTGCGATTTGTGTCTCGGATCATCATTCTTGACTGCGTTTTGGTGTATTTTTGGTGCGATTTGATCTTTTTTGGCTGCTAGTTGATTAATACTCGCTGCATTTTGTGTTGTTATCGCTGCGATTTGATAGGTTTCAGGCTGTGATTTGGTGTTGTGACTACGTTTTGAGCTAGAAAGGACAAAAGGACAAGCAGTGGGTGTACTATTGAAAGTGACGTGTTTGTTGCGTTTTGATTTACACTACGATTTGTTATTGCGATTTGATTAAAACTGCGGTTTGTCACTGCGTTTTGACTAGTGTTGCGTTTTGTCGCTGCGAGTTGTCAACATCTGCGTTTTGTCACTGCGGTTTGTCATTTTCTACATTTTGTTCCTGCGACTTGCAAAAGACTGCGATTTGTCAAATCTGCATTTTGTCTCTTGGGACTTGGTTCATTGCATTTTGTCCACTGCGTTTTGACCTAGTACGTTTTGTCACTTGATATTTGACATTTTTGAGTTAAGTTCAACGGTTTCCTCTTGATTTAGAAAAATCTCGCGAAAGATTCTATTTCTCGGTTTGATCAAAGAGTTGTAAAATCCCGTGTACTTAGGAATCATGTCTACAATCATGTCTTCTGTTACAGATGACGTTCAAGCTGCTGGGTCCGATACTCGTCCTCCTATGCTGGATAGAACTGATTAGGACTCTTGGGCACAAAGAATCAGATTGTACTGCTTGGGCAAAGAGAATGGTCTTAACATCATTCAGTCAATTGATGAAGGACCATTCCAAATGGGAACAACCAGGGATCAACTTGAAACTGGAGCTGATGGAACTTTCACTTTGGGTATGGATAGAACAAGGACGTACGATGATCTTAATTAGAAGGAGAAGAAGAGATACGATGCTGACATTAGAGCTTCAAACATCGTACTTCAAGGTCTACCAAAGGACATTTACAAGCTGATCAATCACAATACTGAGGCCAAGGCAGTCTGGGATAATGTCAAGATGCTTCTCTCTGGTTCAGAATTGACTAAGGAAGATAGAGAGTCACACCTTTATGATGACTTTGAAAATTTCAAGATGAACCCAGGGGAAAGTATCACAGAGTATCATGTGAGGTTTTATAAACTTGTAAATGATATGAGGAACATCAACATGACAATGCCAAATATCCAACTCAATTCCATGTTCGTAAACAACATGAACCCTGAATGGCACATATTTGTTACTGCAGTAAAATTGAACAAAGGATTGAGGAACAACAACTATGAACAGCTTTATGCCTACTTACTTCAGCATGAGAAGCATGCTACATTTGAGCGTTTGATCTTGGAGAAATTCCACTCTAATACCGCAGCTGCAAACTCTTCAAATCACTCAACTGCATTTCTTTCAAATTTGAGGATAAGTACTCAAGCATCGCAAGTCATACCATCCTCTCAGAATAAGAAACAAATTACCATACCAGACTTAGGATTTACCCCAAGTGACATGTTGATTGAAAACCTTGCAAATCAAGTGGCTCTACTGGTTCAGCAATTGTGGTGGAGAAGGACATATTGCTAGGAACTGCACTCAACCGAAACGTCTACATAATGCTTAATACTTTAGGGATAAGATGCTGCTGATGCAAGCTCAAGATAGTGGAGCGGTGTTGGATGAGAAAGAGTTGTTGTTTCTTGCTGATGGGAATACCAAAACATATGATGCAGATGTGGATGAACAACCGGTGTATGATTTGGCACAGAATAATCCCAATGTCTTCCAAGTTGCAGATTGTAATGCTTTTGACTCTGATGTTGATGATGAACCAACGGCATAGACCATCTTTATGGCTAATATTTCACCAATGGTCTCATCACCTCAATAAGCCGGTCCCTCCAAGGATTCTATCATATCAAAGGTACTAAAACTATATGATACGGTTGATGAACAAAAGATTCCCAACGAAGTACAATAAAAAAAAGTCGTTGAATCAGATATTGAAAATATGAAGTGGAAATAAGATTTACCACAACTCCCAAATTAGCTAAAGTGGGAATTCTTAGGTTACCGATAGTGCAAGGCAACATAAAATTTTCTTGATAAAGTTCCTTTTCGGGAAGTTGGCACAAGAATTTTTCGTCATCTTCAGATCCGTCATCTTCTCGTAAGAAATTAATCCCACAAAGGTCATTTGTAATAGTATTGGTACGCTGCTCTTCCTGCAGCTTATCTTGTGCAAACACGGCTATGCATGTAACAGCTTCATCATTCCTAGTCCCGAAATTCTTAGCAAGTTGCTCAATTTTGGTCTCTAGGTCTTTGATTACGGCATCCTGGTTCCGTAGGTTCATATATGTGTCTTCTTTTACTTTGACCATCCATTCTTTGAACCTGTCATTTTTTATTGTAGATTCTTCGATGTTTTTATGCACCAACTCCTCCAGACTGGGTTTAGAAGGATTATTATTGGTTCTCGTATAATATCCCGGGGGTCCTTCACGGTATTTAGCATCGTTACGATTATATCCGTTAAATGACCTACCATTCCCATATTTTACCTCTTCAACTCTCCTGACTTCTTCTTTAAGCGGGCATTCCTTGGCAAGGTAAGTGCCATTGCAATTATTTCAACCAACTTATATAGAGTGCACATTCTCTTTCAGTTTCTTCATGTCCCTACCAAGACTTTCAATTTTATTATTTATTGCTGCAATGCCTTCCGTATTCCCACTTATGCTTCTATTGCTTCCTCCGTTGTGCCACTTATGAGAGTGGTCAGCCATTTTTAGAATAGCCTCCAAAGCTCTTGTAGGAGTCATTCCAGGAATTGGTCCCTGTTAATCGAGCATATGCCTTGAGGAGATGTTTAAACCCTTGTAGAGGACATTTACCTTTTTCTGGCAATTAAGGTTGTTGGGTCTATTATAGATTTGATGATACAAACAAGAAGAATGAAACATGAAGGACTAAAAGTGACAAGAAGGGAAACTACAAAAAGATGGAGGATTTGGAAGATTCTAGAAGATATGCTTAAAAGAATATTTAGTTTCCTAATTGTATTATGATTCCTCTTGTAAACCCTAGATGTCTCTAGTATATAAAGAGACATAGGGTCATTAGTTTTGAGAGTACGTACAAGATGTAAACCAAAGGTGTGTGTGTGTGGGAACCTAGGCGTAGGGATTTGGGAAAACGCCTAGGGTTTAGTTGTTTAGTTAGTTAATATTAGATCAAGTCTTTGATCTCTATTATAGTTAGTTAGTTAGTTTATGATAATAAAGAAACCTTGTTCATAATGATGTTGATTCTATGTTTGAATATTCCGCTTTCATTATTATGTGTTTCTAGATATAATATTAGACCTAGTCTAAGAGTTACAATGATCTTCACATGTGGTATCAGAGCCTGGGGCTCGTGATATCTAGGATCTACAAGGTTTTTCGAAGAGAAAAGAAGAAAAAAATTCGAATCTGGTATTTTCTTAAGGTTTCTGCAGGGCTGTTTTCAAACAGCGATAACTTTTTAATGAACCGTTGGATCGGGCTAAAATTTGAACTGGAGCTTCTTGGTATATCTATCTTTAATCTCACCAAAGGGATTGTCAATCGGAGCTCTTAATCAAAAGTTATAAGCAGTCGAAGTCTGCTGCAGAGAAATCCGTAAGGTTACAACAGCACTGTTTTGAAACGATCATAACTTTTTCGTTAACCGTTGGATCGTAACGAAATTTTTGGTGGATGTTCTCTATATACTCATATAACTTTCCACCGAAGGGATCTTCCATCTGAGCTTTTATGTGAAAGTACTGCTGAAAGTACTGCTGTTTGGATTAAAGTACTGTCGATTTCGAAAGTACTGCAGATTCAAGTTTGAAAGTACTGCTCGTGTTTAAACGTAATGTTCTGATAAATTTAAAGTACTGCTTATGTTCACAAAGTACTGCAGATTTTATTGAAAGTACTGATTCTTCTCAAAGTACTGCTCAAGGTTTTTGCATGACGAAATTTATTTGGATTGGCAGTCTAATGGTTTATTACAAGGAGATTTGGAGTTAAGGGGAAGTCAAGCATAATTATTGTTATGGTTTTTGGACGACACACACATAGGTTATTGTTCACACACACAAGGAGATTGGAAGTTGTTCTTAAAAGGATTTAAAAAGCTAGTTTTTGGTTTTTATTGGATTAATTGATTACGAAGAAGGTTAAATATCATTTATTTGATGTTGTAGTTGAGTTTCACATGTTTGTGTTCTTATCAAATCTCAAAGTGGGTGTTACACTTTGGAGATAACTTGTTCGTGCTTAAAGGATGTTGACGAAGACTTGCAAAATCTTGTTTTCATAGGTCAAGAGGGTGGATGGATGAAGACCTAGTTAACTATCACTTAAAGGAGTTACATTGTAGTGCTCAGTGTCTCATTGAAGATGAGGATTTTGTCAAGAGGTTACGATCTACTTATATTTTTATTAGCGGTATAAGTTCAACGTCACGTGGATAAACAAGACTTAAGACACAAGTTTGGGAAATTCTACTTCTTCATCAAGTTCGTTATATTCGGTTTTCTTCACAAGTAATCATTACATAAAGCCTACAGATTTTGAAGAATCATTGATGGACATGCATCACTCAAGGGGAAGTGTTTGATTTTTACTATTGTTGATCATTATTACTACTGCTAGTTGAAGTTTTCTACTGTTTTGGATCCATTTTTCTTATGATGCGTAATGGTGGGCGATTTGAAGCATTGGAAGTCTTAGATTGGAAGTATAATATTGGTTCGTGGTGGTCAAGATCATTATTTGCATACGTTCTCTATTTGTTGATAACAAAAAGGGAAGAGATGTTTGAGTGACATGTTCAAGTTAAGGGGAAGCATGGAAGACAAGATTGTTTCATTCATGGTGAGATTTAATTATCTCAACTTCTGCTACTTCGTCTAGGGAAGTTCGTACAAGAATCGTGTTTGTTTTGTCATCATCAAATAGGGGAAGATTGTTGGGTCTATTATAGATTTTATGATACAAACAAGAAGAATGAAACATGAAGGACTAAAAGTGACAAGAAGGGAAACTACAAAAAGATGGAGGATTTGGAAGATTCTAGAAGATATGCTTAAAAGAATATTTAGTTTCCTAATTGTATTATGATTCCTCTTGTAAACCCTAGATGTCTCTAGTATATAAAGAGACATAGGGTCATTAGTTTTGAGAGTACGTACAAGATGTAAACCAAAGGTGTGTGTGTGTGGGAACCTAGGCGTAGGGATTTGGGAAAACGCCTAGGGTTTAGTTGTTTAGTTAGTTAATATTAGATCAAGTCTTTGATCTCTATTATAGTTAGTTAGTTAGTTTATGATAATAAAGAAACCTTGTTCATAATGATGTTGATTCTATGTTTGAATATTCCGCTTTCATTATTATGTGTTTCTAGATATAATATTAGACCTAGTCTAAGAGTTACAATGATCTTCACATGTGGTATCAGAGCCTGGGGCTCGTGATATCTAGGATCTACAAGGTTTTTCGAAGAGAAAAGAAGAAAAAAATTCGAATCTGGTATTTTCTTAAGGTTTCTGCAGGGCTGTTTTCAAACAGCGATAACTTTTTAATGAACCGTTGGATCGGGCTAAAATTTGAACTGGAGCTTCTTGGTATATCTATCTTTAATCTCACCAAAGGGATTGTCAATCGGAGCTCTTAATCAAAAGTTATAAGCAGTCGAAGTCTGCTGCAGAGAAATCCGTAAGGTTACAACAGCACTGTTTTGAAACGATCATAACTTTTTCGTTAACCGTTGGATCGTAACGAAATTTTTGGTGGATGTTCTCTATATACTCATATAACTTTCCACCGAAGGGATCTTCCATCTGAGCTTTTATGTGAAAGTACTGCTGAAAGTACTGCTGTTTGGATTAAAGTACTGTCGATTTCGAAAGTACTGCAGATTCAAGTTTGAAAGTACTGCTCGTGTTTAAACGTAATGTTCTGATAAATTTAAAGTACTGCTTATGTTCACAAAGTACTGCAGATTTTATTGAAAGTACTGATTCTTCTCAAAGTACTGCTCAAGGTTTTTGCATGACGAAATTTATTTGGATTGGCAGTCTAATGGTTTATTACAAGGAGATTTGGAGTTAAGGGGAAGTCAAGCATAATTATTGTTATGGTTTTTGGACGACACACACATAGGTTATTGTTCACACACACAAGGAGATTGGAAGTTGTTCTTAAAAGGATTTAAAAAGCTAGTTTTTGGTTTTTATTGGATTAATTGATTACGAAGAAGGTTAAATATCATTTATTTGATGTTGTAGTTGAGTTTCACATGTTTGTGTTCTTATCAAATCTCAAAGTGGGTGTTACACTTTGGAGATAACTTGTTCGTGCTTAAAGGATGTTGACGAAGACTTGCAAAATCTTGTTTTCATAGGTCAAGAGGGTGGATGGATGAAGACCTAGTTAACTATCACTTAAAGGAGTTACATTGTAGTGCTCAGTGTCTCATTGAAGATGAGGATTTTGTCAAGAGGTTACGATCTACTTATATTTTTATTAGCGGTATAAGTTCAACGTCACGTGGATAAACAAGACTTAAGACACAAGTTTGGGAAATTCTACTTCTTCATCAAGTTCGTTATATTCGGTTTTCTTCACAAGTAATCATTACATAAAGCCTACAGATTTTGAAGAATCATTGATGGACATGCATCACTCAAGGGGAAGTGTTTGATTTTTACTATTGTTGATCATTATTACTACTGCTAGTTGAAGTTTTCTACTGTTTTGGATCCATTTTTCTTATGATGCGTAATGGTGGGCGATTTGAAGCATTGGAAGTCTTAGATTGGAAGTATAATATTGGTTCGTGGTGGTCAAGATCATTATTTGCATACGTTCTCTATTTGTTGATAACAAAAAGGGAAGAGATGTTTGAGTGACATGTTCAAGTTAAGGGGAAGCATGGAAGACAAGATTGTTTCATTCATGGTGAGATTTAATTATCTCAACTTCTGCTACTTCGTCTAGGGAAGTTCGTACAAGAATCGTGTTTGTTTTGTCATCATCAAATAGGGGAAGATTGTTGGGTCTATTATAGATTTTATGATACAAACAAGAAGAATGAAACATGAAGGACTAAAAGTGACAAGAAGGGAAACTACAAAAAGATGGAGGATTTGGAAGATTCTAGAAGATATGCTTAAAAGAATATTTAGTTTCCTAATTGTATTATGATTCCTCTTGTAAACCCTAGATGTCTCTAGTATATAAAGAGACATAGGGTCATTAGTTTTGAGAGTACGTACAAGATGTAAACCAAAGGTGTGTGTGTGTGGGAACCTAGGCGTAGGGATTTGGGAAAATGCCTAGGGTTTAGTTGTTTAGTTAGTTAGTATTAGATCAAGTCTTTGATCTCTATTATAGTTAGTTAGTTAGTTTATGATAATAAAGAAACCTTGTTCATAATGATGTTGATTCTATGTTTGAATATTACGCTTTCATTATTATGTGTTCCTAGATATAATATTAGACCTCGTCTAAGAGCTTACAACGATCTTCACAAAGGTCATGAGTAGGGCACTTGTACAAGAGTTTGTTGTATCTTTCCCAAGCCTGGTACAACGTCTCATTACCTTCCTGCATGAAATTATGGATCTCCTCGAGTTGCTTTGTTCTCCTAGATGGAGGACAGTACTTTTGAATGAAATACCTTTTTAGGAGAGCCCATGCATTAACAGTCCTGGCGGCAATCTGTCGATCCATCTTTTAACAGCTCCAGTGAGTGAAATAGGGAACACGCGTAACATAAAAGCATCGTTAGACACTCTTGGAAATTTAAATAGGCAGATGATGAGTGTCTAAATACTCATCATTTTTGTACCATTTAAACTGCAAAAACATCTGAAAACACTCAGAAATGCATCAAAATGATAAAAATATCACAAATAAGTGTTTTATGTGTTTTAAATGCAAAAATATCAAAATCTGGTGAAAAACGTATCAAATTTGCATAATTGGCAGTTTTAGTCCCCAAGTTTCAAAAGTTGTCAAAAACAGTCCCTGGTAAATCTAAATAAAGAAAAATGTTATTCAAGGTCCCTGAAATATTCTAACTTGTCAAAAATGGTCCTTGAATAAATCTTTTGTAAAATGGCAGAAAAGGTCCCTGAACTTTCAAAATTGTCAAATTTGGTCCCTGGAAAATTTGAAATTGTCAAAACTGGTCCTTGTACTATTGAAGTTTGTCAGTTTTAATCCTTGTATCAAGTTTGTAAAATTACAGGAATGGCCCCTCAAGTTTGAAGAATTACAAGACTAGTCCTTGTCTACTAAGACTTGTCAAAATGATTTTGGACCCCTGCCAACCCTGCCATTTAACCCTGTGAACCCTTACCCATTTTGAACCCCTGGTCAACAGAAGTCAAAACCAGAGGTTTCCCTCCCAAGCAGTTTTCTTCCCCACCACTTGCCTGATTCTTCTGCAAACACCCATCCCATCCAACCTTTTTCCCTTATCTCTTACACACCTCACCCCCTCATCATATCACTTATCACCCCCCCCCCTACCTGCAAATTCAGAAGCCCATGTAGTCAAAACCACTTTTCCCGCCAAAATTGGAAAAGTGGTTAATATGCCTCAAAGTCACCCATTGGCTCAAAAAGTGGTGGGAAACTCTCATGAGGACACGTGGAGGTGTCTTGGAGCTATAAAAGAAAGGAAAGAAGAGTAGAAGGCCAGTAGTTAGTTTTTAATTAAAACTGTATGTCGTTTTTATTCATTAAGCTTAAGTAATGTTTTAAAGTTGTAATTTTCTCTCCTATTGTACTTTAATCAAGTTTTTTAATCAATATAAATCAATTTTAAGTTCCAAGTTAAGATATATTATCATTTCATATGGTTAAGGTCACTGTTACAATTTTAATTTTCAAAATCTTGTATTCAAGCTTTATATAGCTTCTTTTCTAGTTTGTATAAGCTTATATGAGCTGGTGATAGCTTTTGATAAGCTGGTAGATCAGATTCAAGCAATATAAGGTTATGGTCAACTAAAGTCAAAATGGGCACATTTAGCAATTGTGATGGATAATGGGATTGAAGCAGGATGAATTGGGTTGGATTAGGTTTAATTAATGTAGTAATGGGTCTTGGTTTAGCCTGCAAATCAGTTGGAGATATGTAAGTGAGCATTTCACTTTTCAGTTTCAAGTCAGTTTTTGCATCTTATGCTTGTATGAATATCTGTGATTACCATTAGTCTAAATTAGTATGTTCAGTTGTATTTAAGATATTTAAGTGTAGTTTGAACATTGGTCTTAAGCAGTTTAGTAGTTTAAGTAATTGTATTTGCAAATCAGTTTTAAAGGGATGTTTGGATTGAGCATATAAACTATGATTTAGGACAGTTCAGTGGTACACTCTTGTTGTTTCAAGTTTGTTTAGTCCTTATTGACTCATTTGAGTCTTAATTTTGTGCCTATAGCATGTCCAAAGTCAAAATTATCTTATTTGTACCCAACTGTCCACTGTGGGAATTTTCATGAAACCAAATCATGTCATTTAGCTTATTAGTTGTTGTTCTAGCTTAAATCAGTCTTTATATCCCTTAATACATCATTTTCAGTCCTTAAATTGGAAACAAATCTAAAAAAAGTCAACTTTTTAGTTTTACTAAGAAAGTCAAAATGGCAAAATGGCAGTTTTGGCCAACATAGGTTGATTTTTATTGCACTCATTTCTGATCCAATTTCTATGAAACTTGTGTTTTTGAAAAGCTATACTGGTCAAGTTTCTTCTTATCATTTTTTCATAATTTTGCTAATTTTATATAAGGGTCAAATGAGCTTGTCAAAACAAGCTCATTTGCCCTGTGCACACTGCACTGATCTGCACAGGTAATGTGCAGATCTTGCAGCACTTGCATTTGGCTCATTTGAGCTTGTCCAAGTTTGAGTTTTAGGTTTTAGTTAGTGACCCAGGTTATCTTTAGGTTCCATTTATTGTTTTTCAATATTAGCTTATTGTGTGGCTTATGCATAAGCTCAAAGTTGGCCCCCTCACAACTGATTTCTGCCATGAGCTCATGTATCAAATCTGTTCAATTTGCTATTCCAGAGGTTATAGATTGTTGATACTTGTTGCTTTAGAGTTATTTTAGCATCTTGTTGCCTCTGTATCAGTTTGGTACCCTTTGGTGTGGTTTTGGCTTATCCAAGTGCTTATTTATAAGCACTTGGCACATCAGTTTCTATATCCTCCACATAAGCACATCTTTTTCTATTTTTCCTTTATTCCTTATATCATTTTAGACTTTTCCTGAAATTTTCAGATTTTTCTAAGTTAATTTGCTATTTTTCCTATTTTAAATGAGTTTTTAAGCATTTTTAATTAGTATTTAATATAAAAAATTGGAAAAAGGGTCTAAAAAATAATTTTTCAATTTTCTTAAGTTTAGATAAATATAAAAAGCCAAAAAAGTATTTTTCCATATTTTTCTTAGTTAAAATTGTATTTTTAAATAATTTAAGTAGTTTTTAATAGTTTAAAATTCCTAGAAAATAGAAAAATAATCATAAAAATATAAAAATAGTTTTGAAAAGTCTATTTTGATATTTTAGACTTTTCTAAGTCTTAATTTTATTTTTCTAGCCTTATTTCCTAATTTCTTGTATTTTAGATAATTATTTAATAGTTAAAAATAGTTTTTAATTAATAATAATTAGATAAATAGTTATAAAAATAATTTTCCTTTTCTATAAATTTTCTTATATTATTAGGATTGTAAAAATGTATTTTTCATATTTTTAGGATTTATATTGTATAAGTTTCACGTTTTTATTTGTACGTTTACGTAATTTTTATTTAAACCGTAAGTTTTAGGTTTTAAACGTTCATCATTTTAAATATAGTGATAGCGTTTATTTAATAGATTTTATCTTTTTAACTTTCTTTATTTTGCATTTAAGCCCCTGTAGTTTATGGGCTTTTTCCTTAGTTATAATAATCCTCAAATCTCTTTTCCGTTCAAATCTCTCGATCACTACACGTCTGACTATTCTCGCACAGCTCGTTGGGACTTAACGACCTGGGGAAACACTATACTCTCCTGATCTTCATTGAGGTGGTGTGTGAGCTGTTTTAAGTTCCTTACGGCTGATCATTCACAAGTGATCAGCTCGCGTGAGAAAACTTGACGGTTTCGCACCGATCAAATTTTGGCGCCGCTGCCGGGGAGCAGTGCTAATAGTCCTACGTATAGCAGATTATTGATTTAACATCACTCCTTGTTTATACCATCTATAAAATCAAAAACCCAAAAAGATTTTCATTCTTAGTTTTTACATCATGTTTTTCAAAAATACCAAAAATATTCCTCTTTACCCTCTTACCCTTTTGATTCTTCATTTCTTACCCTCTGTAAACCTTTGATTCTATCTATGTCTTATCCTCACCCTCTTGGATGTCAATGGTGTGGTGGTCCTTATAATGGTGGCAATTGCCCCAGTTGTAGCATGGTGGAATCAGGAAACGGGTCTGTCTATAACCAGGATCCCTATTCCTACCATAACACAACTGATTCATTCCATCAGCTACCACACTGTGAGACTCAGCAGTTTTACTGTTGTGAGTACTGTGGTGGTTCACACTACAGTTCTGATTGTCAATAGGGAAACACGCTTGTCTATGAACAGGTTCCTGATAACAATTATGACTACAACACATATGACTCACAGCCACATCAGTTTTACTGTTGTGAATATTGTGGAGGTCCTCATTCTAGCTCTGATTGTCAAACAAGGAATCCATTTCCTTGTAACAATTACGACTCTTCGTATCATGACCAACCTCCACAGTACCAAGTGAATCAGGCACCACCTCAGCCTGAGCCACTTCCTCAAAATCTTCTACTTGATCTTTTGGATTTAGTGAAAGATTTGAAGGAATGTAAACATTCCCAAGATAATTGTTGGGTTTTAGGTTCCTTGTATGATGAATTACTTTAAGTGATGGAACCGCGGACAAGCTTGAAGATAACCACGGACAGAAGAAGAGTAATCACTGATGATGATAACCGCGGCTAGTAGTATGAAGTAACTGCTGATAGTATTGTAAGCACTGCTAGTTATATAGTGTCGGTTAGTTTATTGTATCAGATAAATATGGAAAAGATATTTATCTTGTAGGATACGTATTGTATATTGTATAGGACTCCTTATCCTATAAAAGGAGGTCCTTGGCTAGGTTAGATATACGTGTGTTAGATATCTAAAGTCGTTTTCACTTCAAGGTTGCAAAACCCTAATACTGTAAGAGTATTCGTATTAATAAATAATATTGAGGTGTTGAAAGTTAATTGTTCTTCTTCTTAAGATCAAGTGTTAAATTCCGCATAATACTTGATAAGTTCTTTGTTTAAGTCAGTTTCTATATTAGATCGTTTGCTCAACTGGGATCAACAAGTGGTATCAGAGCTTGTGATCTAGAAACTGTTATCAAGAAGAATTCTGTTAATTTGTTCTTAAGGAAGTTAAGATGTCTGAAGAAACTCATATGGTGACTGCTTCTAAGGTTCCCATGCTCAAACATGGTGAATATCAAATCTGGAGGATGCGAATGAGGCAGTACATTCGCATGATTGATTATGCACTATGGGATGTTGTTGAAAAGGGGGATTCTCTACCCAAGAAGGGTGAGGATGGTAAGGAAATTACTATTGTCAGTGAACCTGATAAAGCTAAGAGGAAGATGGAGATAAAAGCTCACAGTATTCTCTCCATGGGAATACCTAATGAGTATGCATTAGACTTTGATCAGTATGATTCAGCTAAAGAACTATTGGATGCTCTGGAATTAAGGTTTGCTGGTAATGAAGCCACCAAGAAGTCAAGAATGAACATGCTTAAGCATCAGTTTGAAACCTTCACTGCTCAAAGTGGAGAAAAGATTGATGGTACATATAATAGGCTTCAAAAACTCATCAGTCAATTGAAGGCTGTGGGTTACAAGTTCCTTCAAGAAGACATTAATTTGAAGTTCATAAGAAGCTTATCATCTGATTGGGCTATTCATACCATTGTGTGGAGAAACAAGACGGACTTCCTACTATGACTCTTGACAATCTCTTAATAACTTGAAGGTCTATGAGTCTGAGAATACCTTTTCCAATTCGTCTTCTTCTAATCAGAATATTGCTTTTGTCTCCACTAATAACAAAAGCCCACAAGATGCATCCACTGCTGCCTATGGTATAACCACGGCTATTGCAAACAACACCACTGTTAGTGATAATGTCAGTGATAGTGCAATCTGTGCTTTTCTGGCTGATTTAACTACCAGTGTTACTGTGTTGAATCAAGATCTGGATGAAATTGATCCTGATGATCTTGAAGAGATTAATCTTCAATGGCAAATGGCAATGTTGACTCTTCAAGCAAGGAAGTTCCTGAGGAGGACTGGAAGACAGGTTAAGTATGATGGTCAAAGGAGAGCACGATTCGACAAAAGCAAGATGGAGTGCTTTAACTGCAAGAAGAAAGGACATTTTGCTAGGGAATGTCGAGCTCCTAAAAGACTTGAAGGTATTAAGAAGACAACAGAAGAACCTACTAGTTCTTCAGCTTTGGTGGCTCAGGATGGACTTGGTGATTATGATTGGAGTGATCAGATTGAAGAAGGTCCAAATGCAGCTTTTCTTGCTAGTGAAGCTTCAAAAGAGCATAACTTTGCTCTAATGGCCTATGCTTCATCTTCTGGTTCAGATTCTGAGGTATCCAATGATTCTAAATCATCTACTTGTTCTTTTAAATCATGTGCTGATAGCTTAGAATCTCAAAAGGCTATCACTGAGAGTATGAGAAAAGAAGTAGAGAGATTGACTCTAGATAACTTAGGATATAGAGTTGGTTTAGAGGGTGTGGAAGAAAGGCTAAAATTCTGTATTAAATGTGAATTTGAGTATGTAGAAAAGATCAATATACTAGGAGGTGAAATTGACCTTAAAGACAGAGAGATTAAAATGCTTAAAGATAGACTAGCAGAAGCAGAAAGTGTAAAAGTTCAGGCCCTAGAGGAAAAAGAAAAACATGTTGTTAGGGTTGCTAAAATACAATATGCTTCTGATCTTGTACAGAAACCAATTGGTCAAAAACTGTTTAGAGATGGTACTGGTTTAGGATATAATGATATGCCACCACCCCCTTTAATGAAACATGCACCACCAGTTAAAGAACTGTCATTTAGTAGTGAATTCAGTTTCAATAAACCTGTTGAAGAAGTAAATAAGACTGAATTACCTAAGATAAGTTCTGATAAGTTGTCTGGTGCTCCCATAATTGAAGATTGGGAATCAGATTCTGAGGATGTTAGTACTGAATCAACTAAGTCTGAAAAGTTAGAGCCAGTTAAGAAAGTTGATTCTAAGCAAGTCAATTCTGTACCTAGATTTGGAGCTAAAGTTACCAAAAGAGTTGTAGAGTACAGAGAAATTCCTAGGGAACATATGAAACAATTTAAACCTAGGGGAAATCAAAGAAACTTAAATGGTTTAATCACTAACAGATTAGGTGATGAGTTTCAATGTGTAAATAAGGCTTGTTTTGTGTGTGGTAGTTTTGACCATTTACAGAGAAATTGTGATAAATACAGACCACAAGTTTGGAATCAATGGAGGAGGGTGAATCATAAAAACTTTTCAAATAAAACACACCCTCATCCTAACAGAAACATGATTCCAAGAGCAGTGCTGATGAGGAATGGGAATACAAAAACTATTGTCACTGCTTCACAAAAATGGGTTCCAACCACTGATAAGCTAAATGTAAACACGGCTAAGCAGAGTCAAACCACTGATAAGCCAAAAATCACCACTGAATCGAAAGAAGTTTTTAAAATTCCAAAGGTGATAACTGATACAGTGGTTGGAAATCATTTTTATGCTGTTAAGGCCTCAGCAAGTTGGCAATGGAAGCCTAAGACAAAGGTTTTACCATATGTCAACTGTGCATCAATGGACCTAACAAAATTTGAATATTTTGATGCACAGGGCAGACCCAAGTCAGTACTGACTTGGGTCCAAAAGAGGAACTAATCTTTGAAATCTTATGTGCAGGGCAATCTTCAAACTGAGCTAAAAGATAAAGGAGTATTTGATAGTGGTTGCTCTGGGCACATGACTTGGGATGGAAGCAATTTGGAAGATTTTGAAGCTTATGATGGTGGATATGTGGCATTTGGCAATGATCCAAAAGGAGGGAAGATACTTGGCAGAGGCACAATAAGAACAGGGAAGCTAGACTTTGAGAAGGTCTATTTGGTACAGGGACTAAAGTACAATTTATTCAGTGTTTCTCAAATGTGTGATAAGAAAAACTGGGTACTTTTTGGGGAAACTGAGTGTGTGGTGTTATCTCCTGAGTTTAAGATGCCTGATGAGAAGTTTATACAACTTAGGGTACCTAGGAAGGAAAATATATACTGTTTTGATCTTAAAAATGTTCTTCCTAATAGGTCCTTATGTTTGTTTGCTAAAGCATCTGTTGATGAGTCAATTTTGTGGCATAGAAGGCTAGGTCATCTAAATTTCAAAACAATCAATAAACTGGTAAAAGGAAACTTAGTGAGAGGGTTACCTTCAAAGGTTTTTGAGTGTAAGGAACTGTGTGTGGCCTGTCAAAAAGGAAAACAACATAGAGCCTCTTGTAAGACCAAAACTGTAAACACCATAACACAACCACTGTTTATGCTTCATATGGACTTATTTGGACCAACCTTTGTTAGAAGCTTGAACCATAAGCAGTATTGCCTAGTTATCACTGATGATTATAGTAGATTTTCTTGGGTATACTTTTTGGCTACTAAGAGTGAGACTAGTGAGATTCTTAAGAGTTTCATTACTAAGATAGAAAATCTAGTAAGTCATAAGGTCAAAGTAATCAGATGTGATAATGGAACTGAGTTTAAGAATAATGTGATGAATCAGTTCTGTGTAGATAAAGGTATTGAAAGACAGTTTAGTGTTGCTAGAACACCACAACAGAATGGTGTAGCTGAGAGGAAAAATAGAACACTAATTGAGGCTGCAAGGACTATGTTGTCAGATTCTAAATTACCAACTACCTTTTGGGCTGAAGCTGTAGGAATTGCATGTTATGTGCAAAACAGAAGTAAGGTAGTGAAGCCTCATAACAAGACCCCCTATGAGCTGTTACATGGTAGGAAGCCAATGATTGCATTCCTAAAACCTTTTGGGTGTCCTGTTACCATTTTAAATACCATAGACTACCTAGGCAAGTTTTCAGAGAAAGCTGATGATGGATACTTTTTAGGCTATTCCACTAATAGTAAAGCCTTTAGAGTATACAATAGGAGGACCAGAATTGTTGAAGAGAACCTACATGTTCAATTCAGTGAAAAGACTCCTAGTGTTGAGACCAAAGGACCAGACTGGTTGTTTAACATTGATATGCTAACCAAATCTATGAACTATGAGCCTATCATTGCAGGAACATCCACTAATGCTGATGCAGGTTTACAGAAGGATTCTGAAGTAGATAAATCTTCAAAGGAGGCTGATTCTCCAACAGAGTTCTATTTGGTTGAAAAGTGGAAAACTGGTACTGTTCCTTCCATCATTCCCAAAGCAAGGTCCCATCTGATGATGATATCCATAATACTGGAAGCAAAGTTAATCATCATCAAGATAAAGATGAATTGGTGCAAGATAACTCAGTGTCGGTAGAAGAAATTGAAAAGAAGAAAAAGCAGTCTGCAAGCACTGCTAAGCCTACTGTAAGTGCTGATAGGCCATCTGTAAATGCTGACAAGCAATCTTCTACCACTGATAGTTCAAGTGCTATTACCTGCTACAAGCACTGATGATAGTACTTTCTTTGGACCTTATCCAAAGCCACTATATGCTGAATGAGGAGTATCCACATGATCCTAATATGCCTGACTTGATTGAGATGGATACTCCTACTGATGATGAAGACTTGGATGAATTCTTCAATGCTAATTTGACTAATTTGGACTCTGTTATTAATGAAAGTCCAATTACCTCTACCAGAATTCACAAAATTCATCCCAAGGAACAGATTCTTGGAAATTTGAATACTCCAGTTCAAACAAGAAGCAGAGTTAAGAATTCAGAACCCTTTCCTGAACATGGGTTCTTTGCAGGATCTCTTCACAAAAGAAACAGTCATAAAGATCTGCAAAATTGCTTGTTTGCTTGTTTTCTATCTCAAAAGGAGCCCAAGAGAATAGAAGAAGCTATCACAGAAGAAGGATGGGTAGAATCAATGCAAGAGGAGCTTCTTCAGTTCAAACTTCAAGAAGTTTGGACATTGGTTGATCTTCCAAATGGGAAGAGGGCTATTGGTACTAAATGGGTATTCAGAAACAAAAGGGATGAAAGAGGAATTGTAGTGAGGAACAAGTCAAGATTGGTTGCTCAAGGATACACACAAACTGAAGGTTTGGACTATGATGAAGTATTTGCACCAGTTGCAAGGATTGAAGCTATTAGATTGTTTTTGGCTTATGCTTCATTCAAGAATTTTGTTGTGTATCAGATGGATGTTAAAATGGCATTTTTGTATGGCACTATTGATGAGGAGGTATATGTTTGTCAACCTCCTGGTTTTGAAGATCCTGATCATCCTGACAAGGTTTACAGGGTGAAGAAGGCTATGTATGGACTGCATCAGGCTCCTAGGGCATGGTATGAATGCCTATCTACTTATTTGATGGACAATGGGTTTAAGAGAGGACTGATGGTATTTTCATTAGTCAAGACAAATATGTAGCAGATGTGTTGAAGAAATTTGGGTTTCAAGATGTCAAAAGTGCAAGTACACCTATGGAAACTCAGAAACCTATACTACCTGATGATGGGAGTCCCAAAGTTGATCTGAAGTTGTATAGATCCATGATTGGATCTTTGATGTATTTGACTGCATCTAGGCCAGATATTATGTTCTCAGTATGTGTGTGTGCAAGATTTCAAGTAACACCCAATACCTCACACATGAATGCTGTTAAGAGGATCTTTAGGTATTTGAAAGGACATCCTAAACTGGGCCTTTGGTACTCTAAGGATTCTCCTTTTGATTTGGTGGCCTACACTGACAGTGATTATGCTGGAGCTAGTCTGGATAGGAAGTCTACCACTGGAGGATGTCAGTTCTTGGGAAGCAGATTAATTTCTTGGCAGTGTAAAAAGCAAACTATTGTGGCAAATTCTACAACTGAGGCTGAATATGTGGCTGCTGCTAGTTGCTGTGGTCAAGTTCTATGGATTCAGAATCAATTGCTGGATTTTGGGTACAATTTTATGCATACTAAGATTTACATTGATAATAACAGTACAATTTGCATTATCAAAAATCCTGTTTTACATTCTAGAACTAAACATATTGAGATAAGACATCATTTTATTAGAGATTGTAATGAGAAAAGGTTGATTCAAATGGTAAAAATCCATACTGATTTCAATGTTGCTGATCTTCTCACAAAAGCTTTTGATGTGGGGAGGTTTCAGTATCTTGTTGTTAGTATTGGAATGCTTATTCTCTAAATTTCTCAAATTGTTTTGTACAAGCTTGTAAAAGTATTGGACTGTTATTATGTAATCTTATGTATTGCTATCTCTTTTATATCCTCTGATAGTGTTGTTTCTAACCACTGATAAGTGTTGCTGCTAACCACTGATAGAATTGGTCTATCCTCTGCTAGTTGTTCTGTGTTTTCTCTAATCATTGTGCAGGAAAATGATAAATCATTATAGAGATGTAAGAAGTATTGAAATTTCATTGTTCATTCAACAAAACAGTTTACAGCTTACAGCTTACAATGAAACTTCAAGTGCTGAATAACGACTACAACTATACATGATTTTCTCCTAATATTTCTACTACTACTATCCTTGCTGATATCGTTTGAATGCTGGATATGCATTTGTCATATGCAAACGAAGCAGCTAAGGATCAAAATGGAAAGGATGGATTGATGAAAACGAAGAAGCTGAAGCTGATATTGGCAGATAGATGGCTGATATGATAATCTTCTTGTGCTCCATCTACTTCTACCATCATTCAGCAACTTACTCCATCTTCCCTTTTCCCTTCCTGGTTACGATGTGTGAAGAAGTACCATGACTTGGTACTCTCAGACCAAGAACCACCTCTCTGTTACTAGGGAGTGGTGGGTTTCTTGCTCGAGGTCTTGGATGGGGGTTAGAGGTTGAAGGTTTGGTGTTTGAAGGTCTCTTCTTAGAAGAGTCCTCAGAGTCTTCTGAAGCATCACTTGGGTCCACAACACTATCATCTTCAGATGATGGGAGAAATGGAGATTTTCTTGGTCTTGGTTCTAGTGGAGGCAAATAGGTTAGCCATGGGTTTCCATCTTCACTTGATGATGAAGATGTTGAAGAGGATGAGGTGGTGGTTAGATCAACCACTTCTGGTTTGTTCCAACTAGGGTTCCACATTTTGGTTGATTGGGAATTTTTGGAGAAATTAGGGTTTTATCTCTTGATTGGTTTGGGCGTTCTATGATATATGGGTGCTTTTTATAAGTGAGGATTAGGGTTACTACAGTAACTAAGGGGCAGGTTAAATGTGGTTGGAGAGTTAATGAGATTCTTGGGGATTGGCCTATGATATATTCTAGAAGTTGACTATGTTGACTTTACTGTTCTAACCTCGGATAGGCCATTTGTAACCACTTCTGGTTATTTCTAACCACTGACAATCATAATCTTTGTCTTTGTGTATGTTTTGTGTTGTCTTGCAGGAAAGAAGGATGTCTTTGCATAAGGAGCTAGTGTGTTTGCTACTTATGTTTGTGTTAAAAAAAAAAAAAAAAAAAAAAAAAAAAAAAAAAAAAAAAAAAATTGTAGCTAGTCCTCCTTCTTATCTTGTGAGATACCATTCCCATTGGCCTGGATTTGCTTGCTCTTATAATGTTGTGCAGTTGGAAGGAGTGGTTATCTGCATCCGCTGATGGAGTATTTCAACTACGGACAGTTGTTGTGGAAGCACGGATAGTATGCTTCTCTGTTTTGATACTTCAGGGGTTGTTTTTGACACTTTGGCAAAAGAATAACTTTCTTATCAAATCACGGATGGATCTATTTTGCTAAACTCATAACCACTTCTACTTCTCCATATCCTTAACCCTAATCACTTTTCTTGATTTCTTCACAAACCCACCTTATTCACATCATTAATGGAATCACAGAAAATGCCTGAGACGTACTCCACTTCCCATAATCTTGTTGCTCTTCTTACCAAAGATGCTCGCTCTGAAGGGTTTCATCAAATGATTGATTTCCTTTCTCATAGTTCGATCCATTTTGCTTTAACGGTTGAACCCACCATTTTTAAAGCCTATATTCGTCAGTTTTGGAAGAATGCTACTCTTGAAGAGGTTAATGGGTTGGAGGTTTTTCGTACTAGGGTGGATGAGCATGATATTTCTGTTTCTGAGGAGCTTATTAGAGAGGTTTTGAGGCTTGATGATGCTGATGGTGTTGATAATCTTCCTGATGGTGAGATTGTTACTGGTTTAGAGCGCTTAGGTTACACACACAGGGGTAATAAGGTACAATTTTTTAAGAATCTGTTTTCTCAACAATGGAAGTTTTTGATTCATACTTTGTTGATGTGTATGAGTAATAAGACCACAGGTTTTAATGATTTTCCTTCAAAGATTGCTACTGCTATTATTTGTTTGTCAGATGGGAGGAAATTTAATTGGTCTAGAATGATTTATGAGGGGTTAGTGCAGAATATTAGGAAGAAGGGAAAGTATTATTTGTATCCTCGATTTGTTCAATTGCTTGTGGAACGACAAATTCAGGATCCTATTGAACATATTAGAGTGTATGAAGTTAATCGTATGATTCCTCGAGTGTTTGCATATATGAGGACTCCGCCACAGAACGTTGTTATTCCAGATGTTCCTTTGTTTCCTCACATGTTAAATTTTCCTACGAATTCTGAGGTTCATGCGGTTACTAGAACAGAGGGCACTCAGCTTCCTCAGGCTAGTGCTAGTGGTTTGATTAATGAGGCTGTCACACGGTGTGGAGGTGACATGATTGGAAGGGCTTCCACTACTGATTCATGCTTAAATGCTGGTCAGGATAGTGGAAACATACATAAGACCCAACCTTTGGCAACTCCTAATGTGGAAAGTTCTTTGGAGCTTAACACAGGTGGAGGTATCCCTAGCCAACTGGCTGCTATAGGGTGCATAGATGATCAGGCTCGGTCTGGTGCTATGTCTTTTATATCCAAGGATTCACCGCTCGGAGCAGTTAACACAGCTCGAAGTGATGAGGATAGGTTGGAACCTGATAATGAATTGACGGTTGATGACTATGTACATGAGGGCTTTTTCGATGATCCACCTCTCGGACCAGTTAACACAGGTCGAAGTGGGGAGGATATACTTGAACGTGTAAATGAATTGACGGATCAGTGTGCTAAGATGGAGGATAAGATTTCTGGTCTTCAGGAGTTAACTGTGCTTCAGGGCAAAACTATTCGGAGGTTAAAGCATAGGGTCTTGGTTTTGGAAAGAGTGAAAAGACCTGGTCTTGCAGTTTTGAAAGCTTTGAGGCGTCTGAAAAAGCAGGTGACCTCTTCCCCTACTCTGAATGTGGATGATGTATCCAAACAGGGGAGGAGTGATGGCATGACTTCAGGGGAGGCTGGGAATGTATCTGTTGGTGTTACTATGGATGAAGATGTTGACAGTGGAGATCAAGGTTTTGTAGTTTCTGATAAAGCTGGGAATGCTGTTGTTCTTGAAGAATTGAGGAATGTTGATAAAGTACAGAACACAACCACTGATGGTATATCTGAATCCCTGGTTAGTAATTTTGTAACCACTGATGTTGTTTCAGATTTGGTTAGTGATTCTCATACTGTCATACCAACTGCTATTACAACTACTTCTACTGTTGTTACCATTATTTCTGAATTACCATCTAAGTCTAAAGAAGTAGAGAAAGAGGCTGCAAGCACATTGATTAATTTGAGCAAAACTTCTTCTATACCTACATCAATTATTGCACCTGCTTTATCTATTCAGTCTACTGCTACTAAAGCAAAAGGTAAATCAAAAAGTTTGGTTATTGGTGAACCTTTGAAGAAGAAAATGATCAAATCTAATGTTGGAAAAGGCAAAGAAGTAGTACTGAAGTTCAAAAACAAAGCAGAACAAGAGGCTTATGATAGAGAGATTGCTAGAAGTATGGAAGAGGAGGATAGAGCTGTTTTGGAAAAGAGAATGAATGATGAAGAAGAAGCTAGTCAGAAGATATTAGCTATCTGGTATGAATCTCAAAATTATCTTAAAGCTTCAGAATTGATCAATGATGAATATACAGTACAAGAATGGGCTTTGTTCGATGATGAAGAAAAGGCTAGACTTCTGGGAATGATGGCAAAGAAGGTTAGTAGAGGAAAGAAGAAAATTGTAAGAAAGAAACCTCCTTCTATTGCTCAGTTAAGGAATGTTTTGATGAGAATTATCAAGAATTCTGGTATATATGTTTCTGAAAATCTTACTACTTGTGCATTTACAAAAATTTTGGAAATCTATGAGAGATGTATAAGAAGTAATAATGATGATTTCTGCCCTATGGATTCTCAAAAGGAAAAAGAGTGGGAAAAAGATCATGATGCATGGATGGAGAGTAAACGAAAAAGAAAATCTGTAGTTCCTGAGACATCTGATTCTAAGAAGTTGAAAGTTGTTGCTGAAGTGAATCCAATCATTTCTTATGAGTTTAATCTTTTAGATGGCAGTGAAGGAGTTTGGAAGATTCAAAGACTCAATAATGATATTTTTGAGTATAATAAATTTTCTCAAATGCTTCAATATTTTGATAGAGATGATTTGATGAATTTTTGGGTTCTTTACAAGAAATATTTTGGTGAAGTACATCCAGATGATTATCATGAGAGGTTGATGTATCATAATTTGAAGATTCTATTTGAGCCTACTCATGATGAACCAGAATGGCAAGGACTCTACAATGGTCAAGTTACTCGTTGGTTTTTATATCAAACCTGTGGAGTTCATGTCTTAACTGTTTCTGGACAGATTATTTATATGCTTGTAGAAGGTGAGTATCCTAAACTGAATAATCATCCAGCAATAATTACTCAGATGTTGAAGTCAGGTTGTTTCAAGATGTTATTGTCCTATGATAGTCAAGCTTATGACTTGCTAAAGAAGTATGAGAAGATACTTAGAAGTAAGTGTTTGGCTACATCTTCCACATCAGATGTTTTGAGCTTAAAAGAAACTTGAGAATTCTGTTGGAATTTGTCAAGTTTAGGGGAGGATTGTTGGGTTTTAGGTTCCTTGTATGATGAATTACTTTAAGTGATGGAACCGCGGACAAGCTTGAAGATAACCACGGACAGAAGAAGAGTAATCACTGATGATGATAACCGCGGCTAGTAGTATGAAGTAACTGCTGATAGTATTGTAAGCACTGCTAGTTATATAGTGTCGGTTAGTTTATTGTATCAGATAAATATGGAAAAGATATTTATCTTGTAGGATACGTATTGTATATTGTATAGGACTCCTTATCCTATAAAAGGAGGTCCTTGGCTAGGTTAGATATACGTGTGTTAGATATCTAAAGTCGTTTTCACTTCAAGGTTGCAAAACCCTAATACTGTAAGAGTATTCGTATTAATAAATAATATTGAGGTGTTGAAAGTTAATTGTTCTTCTTCTTAAGATCAAGTGTTAAATTCCGCATAATACTTGATAAGTTCTTTGTTTAAGTCAGTTTCTATATTAGATCGTTTGCTCAACTGGGATCAACAATAATCCAAATGAGAAATCCATGGAAGTTTTGTTAGCCCAAGAGCGGGCCGCTAAATTAGATTCCCAAATTGCCTTTGAACAATCTATTAGGGAGTCAATTGCAAAAGAAAAGGCGGCCAAATCTAGCTCTCGATTCCGTTTCATTCCTGATGACGATGATGATGAAGTTACCCTTGATATTAGTCAACTTTGTACAGATTCATCAAGTTCATCAGTTGAAATTCCTTCCATGAAAAATCAGGGAGAAAAGACTATGATGGAATTACTAGCAGAAGAACAAATGGAAAGTATAAAACATATGTATGCTAGTCCTTCTAAACTCCCTCAGTCTGTTGCTATCACACCCGAAGCTCCCACTCACTCTCTAAACATGGGGGATGAGCATCTTGACACTGTTCCTGAAAAGGAATCGGACGAATTCATAAAGTCTAGTGTTGAGATCCTTGTCCCAATCCCGAGAAAGTCACAGGGAACTTCTGATCATATGTGTGATTCTCTTTCCCCTCTTGAGTGTTCAAAAGATCATTTTGAAACTTTCTCCGATGTTAGCGACGATTGTGCTTCTTATGGAGACATTGAGTATGTTGAGGCATCACTTCCACAGTCTGATCCTCTTCTTGAGGAGTTCACCGATGAACTCACTCACATCAGTCCACTTTCATCAGAAAGTGACGATGATCTCTTTGATTTCGAGGCCGATCTTGGAGAAACTAGAAATCTCCTATATAATGATCATCCACTCATTTCTTGTCCCATTTCCGACTCTTCCATTCCTTCTCTCACTCCAAATGAGGAAGATGACAACTTTTGGAAGGAGGTCGATGCTTTTCTTAGTGATGAGTCAATTCCAACAGGGATTGACAATACTTGCTATGATTCGGAGGGAGACATCCTCTTTCTTGAAAATCTGTTGATTGAAGAACCGTTTCCAGCTCTCCCTCCCGGAAATTTTGTTGCCAATCACCATACAAGCTTCAAGTCTAAGCTTAAAAATCTAACAAATGGTGATTTGCTCCTCTCTAATGAAGAATGGGATTGCATTGTGATGCACATCTTTATTCCATTTTTCACAAATGGTGTAGTTTCTCGTTCCCGTTTCTCCTTCGGGAATGAAAACACTATTTTTGACCCAGGCATTTCCATGTACCATTTGTGAGCCGGGTCTGTCTGTATCTCATCGGTGTGGAACTTTCACGTACTTCAATGTTTATCCAAACATCTTGAATGAAAGTCCGATGGAGATTGTCTCTTCCACTTACTTCCCCATGAACAAATTAATTCGGGGTCGAGTCAAGCTAGCGACTCGGTAATCAAAAACAGTAGCATGCTACATGGGTTTTCACCCGTGTGTACCACCCTAGTGTGGGGGAGATGCCCCACATGTTGTATATAGATCTAAAAAATGAATGAAAATTGTAAATATTAAAAAAGAGAATAATTGTTGTGTTTCTACACTTAGCTAGTAATGTTATCTTTTTACGTTCTAAGTTTCGGCATTACAGCCGGTACTTTGAATATTGAGGACAATATTCATTTCTAAGTGTGGGGGGGAAATTCTGGCGAATTTTGATCATAAATGTACCCTTTTAGTCCCTTTTTCCCCCAAAATGGCCAAATTTTTAAAATTTTTTAGTGGAAGTACTATGTACTAAACACAACAAATGGTAATCAGTCCACCATGTCTAACCCACATAAGGATTGGCTAATCCAGGAGCAAACGGCTCTTGGTAAAGATATCTCAAATCCGTTTATGGC
The DNA here is from genome assembly GCA_019973895.1 of Chrysanthemum seticuspe. Taxonomy (NCBI): domain Eukaryota; kingdom Viridiplantae; phylum Streptophyta; class Magnoliopsida; order Asterales; family Asteraceae; genus Chrysanthemum; species Chrysanthemum seticuspe. Next base: position 203,783,077 of record BPTQ01000005.1, read on the forward strand.
TTACAATTTGCCCAAAATTGTATGGTATTCAGCTCACCATATCCTTAAAAGTGAAGAGTTGGCTAGCCCGCAAGTTTATGGCTTGTGGTAAAGGCAGTGGAAAAACCATAATTGGTAATCAGCTCACCAAAGATAATATTGATAATTTATCTAAGAGTTGGCTAGTCCAGAAGGGTACGGCTTCTGGTAAAGACAAATCAAATCCGTTGAAAGCTGGTGGTTTGCTCAAAATCACATGGTTATCAGTGTACCATGGTTCTTACTTGAACTGAAACATTTGGCTACTCCAGAAGTAATGGCTTTTGGTAAAGAGATAAAATCCATTAATTTTTCTCAAAACATTGCTAGGGACTAGCAATATCTTAGTGTGAGGGATTGATGAGTGTCTAAATACTCATCATTTTTGTACCATTTAAACTGCAAAAACATCTGAAAACACTCAGAAATGCATCAAAATGATAAAAATATCACAAATAAGTGTTTTATGTGTTTTAAATGCAAAAATATCAAAATCTGGTGAAAAACGTATCAAATTTGCATAATTGGCAGTTTTAGTCCCCCAAGTTTCAAAAGTTGTCAAAAACAGTCCCTGGTAAATCTAAATAAAGAAAAATGTTATTCAAGGTCCCTGAAATATTCTAACTTGTCAAAAATGGTCCTTGAATAAATCTTTTGTAAAATGGCAGAAAAGGTCCCTGAACTTTCAAAATTGTCAAATTTGGTCCCTGGAAAATTTGAAATTGTCAAAACTGGTCCTTGTACTATTGAAGTTTGTCAGTTTTAATCCTTGTATCAAGTTTGTAAAATTACAGGAATGTCCCCTGAAGTATGAAGAATTACAAGACTAGTCCTTGTCTACTAAGACTTGTCAAAATGATTTTGGACCCCTGCCAACCCTGCCATTTAACCCTGTGAACCCTTACCCATTTTGAACCCCTGGTCAACAGAAGTCAAAACCAGAGGTTTCCCTCCCAAGCAGTTTTCTTCCCCACCACTTGCCTGATTCTTCTGCAAACACCCATCCCATCCAACCTTTTTCCCTTATCTCTTCCACACCTCACCCCCTCATCATATCACTTATCACCCCCCCCTACCTGCAAATTCAGAAGCCCATGTAGTCAAAACCACTTTTCCCGCCAAAATTGGAAAAGTGGTTAATATGCCTCAAAGTCACCCATTGGCTCAAAAAGTGGTGGGAAACTCTCATGAGGACACGTGGAGGTGTCTTGGAGCTATAAAAGAAAGGAAAGAAGAGTAGAAGGCCAGTAGTTAGTTTTTAATTAAAACTGTATGTCGTTTTTATTCATTAAGCTTAAGTAATGTTTAAAAGTTGTAATTTTCTCTCCTATTGTACTTTAATCAAGTTTTTTAATCAATATAAATCAATTTTAAGTTCCAAGTTAAGATATATTATCATTTCATATGGTTAAGGTCACTGTTACAATTTTAATTTTCAAAATCTTGTATTCAAGCTTTATATAGCTTCTTTTCTAGTTTGTATAAGCTTATATGAGCTGGTGATAGCTTTTGATAAGCTGGTAGATCAGATTCAAGCAATATAAGGTTATGGTCAACTAAAGTCAAAATGGGCACATTTAGCAATGGTGATGGATAATGGGATTGAAGCAGGATGAATTGGGTTGGATTAGGTTTAATTAATGTAGTAATGGGTCTTGGTTTAGCCTGCAAATCAGTTGGAGATATGTAAGTGAGCATTTCACTTTTCAGTTTCAAGTCAGTTTTTGCATCTTATGCTTGTATGAATATCTGTGATTACCATTAGTCTAAATTAGTATGTTCAGTTGTATTTAAGATATTTAAGTGTAGTTTGAACATTGGTCTTAAGCAGTTTAGTAGTTTAAGTAATTGTATTTGCAAATCAGTTTTAAAGGGATGTTTGGATTGAGCATATAAACTATGATTTAGGACAGTTCAGTGGTACACTCTTGTTGTTTCAAGTTTGTTTAGTCCTTATTGACTCATTTGAGTCTTAATTTTGTGCCTATAGCATGTCCAAAGTCAAAATTATCTTATTTGTACCCAACTGTCCACTGTGGGAATTTTCATGAAACCAAATCATGTCATTTAGCTTATTATTTGTTGTTCTAGCTTAAATCAGTCTTTATATCCCTTAATACATCATTTTCAGTCCTTAAATTGGAAACAAATCTAAAAAAAGTCAACTTTTTAGTTTTACTAAGAAAGTCAAAATGGCAAAATGGCAGTTTTGGCCAACATAGGTTGATTTTTATTGCACTCATTTCTGATCCAATTTCTATGAAACTTGTGTTTTTGAAAAGCTCTACTGGTCAAGTTTCTTCTTATCATTTTTTCATAATTTTGCTAATTTTATATAAGGGTCAAATGAGCTTGTCAAAACAAGCTCATTTGCCCTGTGCACACTGCACTGATCTGCACAGGTAATGTGCAGATCTTGCAGCACTTGCATTTGGCTCATTTGAGCTTGTCCAAGTTTGAGTTTTAGGTTTTAGTTAGTGACCCAAGTTATCTTTAGGTTCCATTTATTGTTTTTCAATATTAGCTTATTGTGTGGCTTATGCATAAGCTCAAAGTTGGCCCCCTCACAACTGATTTCTGCCATGAGCTCATGTATCAAATCTGTTCAATTTGCTATTCCAGAGGTTATAGATTGTTGATACTTGTTGCTTTAGAGTTATTTTAGCATCTTGTTGCCTCTGTATCAGTTTGGTACCCTTTGGTGTGGTTTTGGCTTATCCAAGTGCTTATTTATAAGCACTTGGCACATCAGTTTCTATATCCTCCACATAAGCACATCTTTTTCTATTTTTCCCTTATTCCTTATATCATTTTAGACTTTTCCTGAAATTTTCAGATTTTTCTAAGTTAATTTGCTATTTTTCCTATTTTAAATGAGTTTTTAAGCATTTTTAATTAGTATTTAATATAAAAAATTGGAAAAAGGGTCTAAAAAATAATTTTTCAATTTTCTTAAGTTTAGATAAATATAAAAAGCCAAAAAAGTATTTTTCCATATTTTTCTTAGTTAAAATTGTATTTTTAAATAATTTAAGTAGTTTTTAATAGTTTAAAATTCCTAGAAAATAGAAAAATAATCATAAAAATATAAAAATAGTTTTGAAAAATCTATTTTGATATTTTAGACTTTTATAAGTCTTAATTGTATTTTTCTAGCCTTATTTCCTAATTTCTTGTATTTTAGATAATTATTTAATAGTTAAAAATAGTTTTTAATTAATAATAATTAGATAAATAGTTATAAAAATAATTTTCCTTTTCTATAAATTTTCTTATATCATTAGGATTGTAAAAATGTATTTTTCATATTTTTAGGATTTATATTGTATAAGTTTCACGTTTTTATTTGTACGTTTACGTAATTTTTATTTAAACCGTAAGTTTTAGGTTTTAAACGTTCATCATTTTAAATATAGTGATAGCGTTTATTTAATAGATTTTATCTTTTTAACTTTCTTTATTTTGCATTTAAGCCCCTGTAGTTTATGGGCTTTTTCCTTAGTTATAATAATCCTCAAATCTCTTTTCCGTTCAAATCTCTCGATCACTACACGTCTGACTATTCTCGCACATCTCGTTGGGACTTAACGACCTGGGGAAACACTATACTCTCCTGATCTTCATTGAGGTGGTGTGTGAGCTGTTTTAAGTTCCTTACGGCTGATCATTCACAAGTGATCAGCTCGCGTGAGAAAACTTGACGGTTTCGCACCGATCAGCAGACAATGTATTCCACGTTATCCACGTGCTCGTAAGCATCATCAGTAATGCTTCCGGAGAAGGGGTTCGCACGAAGCTCCTTCATGAATTGTGGCTTGATTTCGAACTGAGTGTCGTCAGAAATGGCTGGCCTAACAAGTCCCGACCCTTGTTCATCTCGAGTCATAGCAAGATACTCCTCGAGAATGAGGTTATCAATGTCCACAACCGCCATGGTACATGAAACTTAAAGGAAATCGTGAGAAAATAAAACTTTAACAAAAAAAAAAAGACTTAACAAAAATCCTAATATAACTCCCCGGCACCGGCGCCAAAAACTTGATGCAGGATTTCTGACCAGTTTTTAATTTTTATAATTGCCTCATTTACCTATGGTCCACCTTGTGCACTCATGGGCAGTGTACCCGGTCGTGTGTAGTATAGTAATCGGTAAAACCGAGGTCGTCCCAAGAGTTATGTGAGCGGATTCTATATTAAGTCTATGTGTCACTGGTTTTAACTGGTTTGAGGTAGAAATGATTAATAGAACTAAAAGCAAGAAATAAAAATGTAATATAAATGGAGATTGTGATCAATAGAGAGAAAGTGTGCTAACCTAGTTACTCATCCTATCGTGTAATGTCTACGTTTGATTACTTACAATTGATTCAAGTGGGGGTTTAAGTCGCTAGGACAGCATTTGGTCAATTCGTCCTAACCTATCAACAAAGGCTCCTACCCAACGTTATAGGTTTACCCCTTGGGAGTCGAGTGGGTTTTAGTCACCTAAGCCAAGTCATTAAGTACCCTACATGCAAGATTCAAAATAATGAATTCCTGGGCGCTAGTATCTTAGACACTCATCCCTAACTTCTTAAGTTCATTCGAACGACCGGTGATCATTTGGTCAGTTCGCACAAGCGAGGAAGGGTCGTCAGTTGGTCAATTCTTACCTTTCCCAACTCTATCTAACTACTTAGGGTAAGTTGGTCAATTCTCCTAAGCAACTAGATACGACCGCATTTCAAAACTGCTGAAGCTAGGGTAACTACCATCGAACTATGCATGTATACACTAGAAACAATTATACAGAAGCATGAAAACATAAAAAACACATTCAAGGAATCATAACTAGGCTAGCACCAAAGGTGCTTAGCCTATCATATTAAAAGAAATAATGAATTCGATGTTTAACATAATGAAAGACATGAATCAAAAGTAAAAGATAGAAATGATCGCTAATGCTTATCGATATGGAGTGATTCCTCTCATGGAGATGGCTCTGTATGCTCCAAATGATCTTCCTTTTGAACCCTCTTCACGTTCTCTGATTTTGAGTATTTAGTGAATGATGTGAAATGCAGAAATGAGGGCTTGTATTTATAGGCACGATCCTAGTTACGGCGTAACTTGAGTTGACAGTTACGCCATAACTTCAATAATCCTCCAAATGATACTCTCGTTAAATAGGTTACTGCGTAACACTTGGAAACGGTTACGCCGTATCTTCAATACAGAACTCTTTTAGGTGGACTATGGTGTAATGCTTGTGAGGAGTTACGGCGTAGTTAATGGAGGCGCGAAATATTTCTTAACCTAGATGATTACGACGTAACCTTAGTTGGGAGTTACGCCGGAATTGTTGTTGAATAGGCAATCCAAGATAAAGTACTAGCTACGGCGTAATGTGAGAGAATAAGTTACGCCGTAGCTTCTTCATGAGTAGCATACTATCATAAACCGTTAGGAAAATCTCCAAATCCGCATCTGTTAGGAATTGGAAATTCCATTGTGAAGTGTCGGTCACTCCAACTATTGTCTAGCATATGTTAGCTCGTAGACATATCATTATTTACTAGTTTATTAGTTAGTTATCAGCTTAGTTTAGCTTAGAGTAACACCTTGGAGGAAGGACGGGTCTTTACCCACTGTATGCCTGATCCACAGTCCGACAGGAGGACATTTAGGTTGTAACTATAAATACCCCTTCCATCCTTGGAAGGGGTGGTGCTTCTAATCTAACCTTTCTTTCTTTTGTTTACTTTATCTCACAAGAACACCCTCTCTACTCTTTATATCTCTACTGGCGAACATGTATTTCCACCATCCTAGACCACCCGAATCATCAAACAACATAATATCTATGATCCAACAATTGGTATCAGAGCCAAGTTTGTGTTGTTTTTGATGATTCGTATGGTTTTTGTTTTGCACTTGTTTGTGTATGCGGTTTGTTCAGTTTCTTTGATGCGGTTTGATACGGTCTTGGTGATGTTTGAATGAGTTTGATAGAAACTAGAATTGAGCTGGTTATGTTTTGAATCTGCTGGTGGTCATATTGCTAACGTGGTTCCTAAGCTGTTTTAGTACAAATCTAGTTCACGTTAACTGGTTCTGAATGAATGCTCATCTGAGCGATTTGAGTGTTTTCTTATATGCGTTTTGTTATTGAAATATCTAGATTCAAAGTATAAGATGCGGTTTGATAAACGGCAGGTAAGCGGTTTGATCATTAAAGTGGGTGCGGTTTGAGTAAAAATTGCAGATGCGGTTTGTTACAATATGACTGCGGTTTGGTGTTAAAATGTCCAGATTCATTGTCAAGTAAGAGGTTTGACTCTTCATAAAGCAGTTTGACATAACAAATATGCGGTTTGTTAAAAATCTTATGACTTGACCCCGAAAACTTGTTGTGGGTTGACTCTTTAGTTAACTGCGTTTTGAACCAAGCGTTTTGATACAAAAGCGTTTTGACAGATGCATTTTGAAGTACGCTAGATGCGGTTTGAATTTCAAACTGCGGTTTATCACAATTGTAAAAGCGGTTTGACCAGGTCAAAAGCGGTTTAGTATTAGAAGCTATGCATTTTGACACAAAGTTTTGAAAAGGGAAAGCGGTTTGATCAGTTCTTGAAAGCGTTTTGGAAAAGCAGTTTTAAAGATGTTCAAATGTCATTAAACAACACATATCAGTACACCAAAGATCAACAAACAACCTCAACATACATCACCAAACATATACCAAGTCTACATCCAATGATTCTACTCAAACATCACAAGACTCAACCTCAACTGATTAAATTCCTAAACAACCATCTACAACAATCAACATCATACATACAAGAAACTACAAATGGACTTATTCTGAAACTTCATTCGGACTTATTCTAAACATTAAATCAAAGTAAACAGATCTCAAATATGCTCTCTTGTTTTACAAGTTAATGAAGACTTCTTAAAGTTCAACTAACACGAGTTTAACATTCCATCATCGATCCAATTTTGAAGTCTCGGGCTTCACATTGACTGTTCGAATAATTTGAAAGAGAGTCCAAGATACTTGTCTCAAAGTCTCATTCCACTCGAGTATCTCACTAAGATGTACAAACAATACAGTTCCCTGATGTCCTTGCAAAGTTATTAACAACAAGACTCTTCTATATCAAGACCAAGACTCGTGACAACTCTCTATCAACATCCAAGTCAAGTCTCACCCACATCAATGACCTCAGTTTTATTCTTTCGTGAAAATTAAAGTCTCATCAAGACCTCTAAAGGTCGACCATTCGAAAGAACATTAACCATCATTGATCAAATCATTGAGTCGTTAAAAGTAAAATCAATATAAAATCAAAAAAAGAAAGTACTTGATCTCCTTTCACAGATGTTTAAAGCTTACTTCAATTAAATATTCGAAACTATGAAATGTGATTAACAATTCATGTTAATTCATTTGTCATTCGTACTTTTTAACAAAACTAAAACAAGATCAAAGGAATAAATTCGTTAAACCTACCAAGATTTTTGTGGGAGATTGAAGTCGGTATCAACATCATGTCCTCAAAGCAGTATCAAAATCAAAAACCATCCCGGTGGCATTTATGACCCTCTTGCCAACCCTGTGGCGAGGTGCTCAGATCCGTTCTCAAAGTGTACAAGGTGGATTGTCATTTCAAAAGGAGAGTAAACCGGTCAGGAGTGATTATTTGATTCGTTAATCTGAGATGAAATTGATTGGTGCTGCAATAATGAAAGTGGATCTGAGATATTAGTGGTGATAGGCGATGGTTTATGAGAGAGTTTAGGGTTTGTAATTACAACGGGGGCAGATGAATTAGGGATTAGGTTATGCTTTGGGTGATATGTGAGTTAAATACCCTGTATATTAGGGTTTGGTTGGGATTATACCGATTATGGACATGGGCTGGATCGAGCACTTATTCTTTTACTCGGCCGAGTCATTAGTCGTGGAGTGGGCTTGGTAAAGTATTAAAGGGATTGGGTGGTATCTCTTTAATAATTGGGCCGTGTATATCATGATTGAGGGATGGGCTGATTTTTTGGATCCGGTGGTGTTAACAATTATGAGATGAAACGAGAAATTTATTTGATGTGTATCACGAATATGTTTGTTTTATTGGTTGAGTGTTCATGATCCGGATATATTGGTATTCCTTGTTATATCACGAAAGTCTCACATTTGAGGGATTTGAGGTAATTATGTGTCATGTGATACGGATAATATTGGCCTAAAGTGATGTTATATTATGGGTTGAATTGTTATTTGGACCGGGCCTGGAATTGAATGTGGGAAGTTTGGATTTGGATTTTCATGGAATTTGATTTGAATGATTGGACTGGGCTGATGCAGTTTTTGACAGTAAGTCTTGCGATTTAATGAGTATTGGATAATAAGATTTGTTGTGCTATAAGATTTGATGATGAGATTTGTTGTGGTACGAGTTGATACTTTGGAGTATACATTTTCACGAAGAATAATATGTCACGAATTGAATTGTTATTGAAACTAGGTTGACTACGGGGTTTTTGTATGGTATTTCTTATTTGGCTTTGAAGTGAGGTTTTCCGGGCGTGTTAACTTATTTCGTCTTCTTTCTTTCTACCCTTCCATGAAGATGACTTGTTTGGGCGTTCATAGAATGTGATAAAGACTTGGCTATCTAGTTATTTTTGTGATTCTTCCTCACTTATGCCACAGAGTAGCTACACTTTCGGTGTCTCAGGCAGTTGAGGATACGTCAAGAGGTTTTGTACATTAGGTACACCGTTTCTTTTTCACAAGGATTAGTACAAGCTTAAGTAGCAAATTGGGGAATTCCACTTCATGTTCAAGTTTGGTATATCGAGTTTACTTCACCATGTGGTCACATCAATTGCCGATATAATACGTGAAAGATGTGTTTACCAAAGAGTTGATTAGTTGAGATGTGATCTGCAATTCTCGTGGGATATTCGTCTCTACAGAATTTCAATAATACTTCACAGTCTAAGCAAAATCTCTCAAGAATCAGTGTGTTTAGGATTTTTCAAGATGTTTGCTTATGACAAAAACTTATCGAGCAAATGGTAGTACACGTTATTGATGCTTCCGAAAGTTTGAAACCATCATGGGGGAGAAACGTGTCCTTTGATATGATAAGGTCAACCCCCTGGAGGAAGTAGTGTATACTACTGTACTTAGTAAGGTTTGTGAAGTATTCTATATACGGGAAAATAATTGTTGATGATGGAGATGATTTGTTGATGAACCGCTGCATGTTCCCCTAAAACAAATATTCACCGAAACCAAAGTTGTCATTACACATTCAAAACTGACATTGTTTACGGTTTAATCTTGACTTTGTAAAATCCCGCGAAAGAATCTATTTCTCGGTTTAAATCATAGATTTGTAAAATCCCGTAACAATGAAAACATACCGGTGAAAGAAATGTGCATTTCCGGATCTATCTCTCGGTTTATTATTGGTTTTGTAAAATCCCGCGAAAGAATCTATTTCTCGGTTTAAACCATATGATTGTAAAATCCCGTGATACTTGAACCATCCTGGAGAAAGGAAAGTGTATTTCTGGATCTTATCTGATGTTGGTGCAATGATTTCTACTTCGAAGAAGGGATAAAGGGTGTACTTTATGAATGGGATGTGTGTTTGGATATTCTTCATGGCAGTTTGGTTATTACAAGGTTATAGGGTTATGTGAAATTAACCAAGGTCGGGATGAAACCATTATCATAGTTCACTTAAAAATTCAAAGGAGGCTAGATCTGAGCTTTTAACCACAAGACGTGACGACGGAGTGATAACATCAAATAGTCCTGAATATTAAGTGTCAATTTCCCCCGATAATGCTTGTAATTTATATCATTTATATGGATTTACGCTTGTTTTCCATTGTTTTCCACTTTCAGGTAAATTACGAGCATTGGAGCTAAAGAGACGCGGAATTGGAGAAATATCAAAGATTTATCATAGTATGCTGACTTTGAAGAAGTTACGGCGTAACTCATCTCTCACATTACGCCGTAACTAAAGCGCGAATCAGAAAACCAACTCATCAGAAGGTTATGACGTAACTCTCCCCAAGGACTACGATGTAACTATATTAGGTCAAATGAGGTTCCACACCGCTGATAACTACGCCATAACTATTCCACCAACTACGGTGTAACCAAGTATTATTGAAGAATACGGCGTAACCATTCATAAGGTTACGCCGTAACCAGCAGATCTAGTGCAAAATACGAAGGAATTGAAGTTTACGGCGTAACTCTTATATTAGTTACGCCGTAACCCAGATCTGGCCTATAAATAACCCACAATTTCCAGCATTTCAAATCATCCCATTCCACACATCACAACCAAAGATCGTGGTAAGAAGCCAAAGGCAGGTCTAGAGGAGCATACGGAGCTGTCTCCAAGGGAGAAATCACTCCCCTACGATAAGCATTATCATTTTATCTTTTCTTTACTTTCGATTCATGTATTTCGTAACTTTGAATATTGAATTGATTTGTATGGTTAATATGAGCTGCTAAGCACCTCTTGGTGTTGCCCCAGTTACGATTCCTTAATTGTTTTGTTTGCGTTTATATTACTTCCGTATAATTATTTCTAACTGTACGCATGCATAGTTTATTGGTAGCTACCCTTGTTTCAGTAGTTTTGAATGGCGGTAGAGGCCAATTGCCAAGGAGATATGACCAACTGACCCTAGGTGAGCGGACTGAGATGGGAAGGGTAAGATATGACCAACTGAAGACCCTTTCTACTTGTGCGAGTTGACCAACTGATCACTATTAGGGGGTTAGTGTTTAAGTTGCTAACACCCGGGCAATCACTATTATAAATCTAGCATGTAGTGGCACCTAATGACTTGGCTTAGGGGACCAGGAACAACAGGACTTATGAAGGGACACATGACTTCTCCTGTGGTGGCATCTTTGCTGATAGGTTAGGCCGAATTGACCAAATGCTGTCCTCTCGACTTTGACCCCACCTGAAGTAATTGGAAGTAAGTAGACGAAGACATTACTAGCTAGGAGGAATAACTAGGTTAGCACCACTCTCCTCTATTGATTAATCCTTTGCCTTTATTTGATTTTATCTGCTTTAGTAGTTAATTAATTATTTCCCTTTCATAATCATATTAAAAACTGTGACACCTAGACTTAGTAATAATCCAACACACATAGCTCTTGGGACAACCTCGGTTTTACGAAATACTACACTACACACGATCGGGTACACTGCCCATTAGTGCATTAGGGTAGACCATAGGTATACCGAGAGTTTATAAATATTAAAACCTGGTCAGTAAAACCTGCATCAAGTTTTTGGCGCCACTGCTGGGGAGCTATTTTAGGATTTCACATTAAGTCTATTTTTAATTTTCTTTCTTCTCTTAAATGTCAGGATACAAGACTCGTAGCTCGAGGCCTTTTTTGGCCACCCCATTCGACGATCCGGAGAAGCAATTTCAGACAAGGAAAGTTTACTCTCCGGTCCCTATTCACAACATCTTTTCATTTTACGAATCAGACCAGTCTGACACAGAACTAGAAGTCATCAATGAAAATAATATCGATGAATTAACTATGGAGCAGTATTTGGAACGACCAAATGAGAACTTCCAACGGACCTTCGCACATGATTCTAGTACTGAAAAATATTCTATTCCAGATCAATTTATTCAAGAGTTACACGAACTTAAGTTTTCTGGAGATGAAGATGAGGACGTTCAGAATCACGTAGAAGAAGTGCTTTACTTATCCTCTCTTTTCAACGTCAGAGGTACCCCAAGCTATTCGGTCACCGCTAGGATTTTCCCTATGACTCTTACTGGAACTGCAAAGAGATGTTATAACAAACTCCCTAACGAATGTAAAGGAGCATGGGATAAGCTAAGGAAAGAGTTCGTCCAACAATTCTGCCCTCCGTTAAAGATGGCCAAACTTCTTGGTAAAATCTATCAATTCATCCAAGTTGGAGAAGAAATGCTTTACCAGGCATGGGAAAGATTTAATGAGCTACTCTATCGATGTCCACCCATGATTTGAACAAACATCAGATCGTCTATGTCTTCTATCATGGAATTAATGCGCTAACATGAGAACTACTTGATTCCCTGAGACCTATTCCTAGCATGACTCCTGACCAAGCACTGGAATGTATTCAACGGATTTCTTAACATTGCTAAAAATGGCATATGGATACAGGGTTCAGACCAAGAGACAATTTTGATCATAAGGTAATGAAGATGATAACAAAGCAAGAATACAAATATGGGGAAATTTTCAAAAAACGAAGGTTAGAAAGAAAAGTTGAAGCATGTAAGATTGAGAGGGTTAAGAGTATATTTGGGACCAAAACCGGGATCAATCTTGAAAAGAATATTCTTGACCACATCAATGAATCAAGGGAACGAGATGATAGGATTGAAAAAATGATGAAGACATTCGTGGATAATACAGTCTCTTCTCTCAAAATTCACGAAGATAGGATCAAGAGTTTGGAAAGGAGTGTAAGCTCATGTTCGCAAGCCATCGCTGATTACCAAGAAGCTAGGGAAGAGGAAGCTATCAACACGGTAGAAACTATCCATGAAGAACCGATTACCTTTTCAGAAAAAGTTAAGCGACGAATCAGCATGGAAAGACAATCACTTCTGGACCAAGCTTTACCGGTAAACTCCCCTATCAATAATTCCATTAAAACTAATCATGATGATATTCCGCAGGAATTAAGCAATGATGAGACAATTTACCTCAACGAAAGATGTTTAGCAGTTTTGAGAAATGAGCTACCACAAAAGGAAAAAGATCCAGGATGTTTCACTCTCCCTTTCTTGATTGGGAGTCTCAATATGTGTAATTCCCTAGCCGATCTTGGAGCAAGTATTAGCATAATGCCTCGTTTGATGTTCCTGCGTATGGGGATTGGTGACTTAAAGCCGGCCAAGATGAAAATTGAAATGGCCGATCGATCTATGCAATCGCCGTTGGGCATCGTTGAAAATGTGTTGGTGAAGATTAAGAAATTCCTTTTCCCAGTAGATTTTGTGATTCTTGACATTCCGGAAGACAACAGAATACCTGTCATTTTAGGTAGACCTATGCTAGCCACTGCCCATACTAAGGTGGATGTCTTTGCTGGAAAGTTAACTCTTGAAGCTAATGGAGAAATTGCAATGTTTGGATCTAATGAACTTCTGTCTACTCCTCAAAAGGTATGTGCAATTGACCCAGTAGGCAGTTTTGGTGACGCTTTTGAAGAATTTCTTAGTGACCCCCCAGATCCTGGCGAGGTCGATTCGGAGAGAGATTTTGATGTTTTCGTCAACTTCGAGGAAGATGATAATTTAGGAATTAGTGCTGAAGACCTCTCAAGTGACGTTGAAATGGCCCATTGGCAAGACAACTTTGTGAAGGCTTTTTCGCAAACCAATCAACCTAGATTTCATGAGGTAGGAACCCGCATACATCATAGAAACCCTTATTATCTAAAGATCTCATGCAAAAGAGTGCTACAACCGAGTTATGAAGAAAGAATTAGAATATAAGGGGAATAACTTTCTTAGGTTTGCAACTAACATCCATGTCTTCATTGGAGCACATTCATTTTTGGTGGACTTTATGGTCTTAGACGCGTAAGCGAATTCGTGGAAGATGGACTTACGGGAGTAATTTTAGGAAAGCCTTTTCAGGAAATGTCAGGGTTAGATTAAAATGAAAAAGAAGGGTTAGTATGGTTTAAGATAAACGATGATAAGACTATTTTCAAAATGCCGAGAACGATTAAGAATTTTAAAAATTGGACCAAGAGGCAGTTAAGCCAAGCCCAACCACTGCTCGATATCAGTGGGGAAGACAAAGAAAAATGTATTGACCACCCTTACCAGAAAATAAAGAGTTTCTACTCAGGCTGTTTAGAATTGGGGGATGACTACAAACAGGATGAGAATTTGGTAAGTTGGATCCAACGCGGAGATTGCCATATCTACGAAATGACCAACAAGCACTGGTAGCCCCGCCGCTCTGAGTCTAACTTAAAGACTCATAAATAAAGAAAAGTGCTCTTTCGGGAGACAACCCGAATTATCCCTTTCTTTTGTTTTATTTCCATTTCTGAAGGGTTTTGTGTTTTTAATCATTTTTGCCAGAAACGAGGAAGTAATTGCTGCTGCAGTTTGCTGATCTGACCATAGTTACGGCGTAACTCATCTATGTGATTACGCCGTAACCAACCTTTTGCAACAGTATTCTAGACGCATTACTAATTACGGCGTAATACCATCTCAGTGGTTACGCCGTAACCACTCGCTTTCCAGCTTATGTCAGGTTTTGCCAGTTATGGCGTAACTACCTAAAAGAGTTACGACGTAACCTTCCTCTGCTTTAATTCTTTCATTGTAAAACACAATAACCTTGTATTTGTATTTTAAATGAACTTTGTGGGTGTGTTCTCTGTAAAACCTCACGAGACTTCACTCGTCCACTTGGGACACCAAGTGGTTTAAAAGGCTTGTTGCATATGCTAAATGCAACCGTGATTCCTACAAAAGTGAGTTAGGTTTGTTTTTCATTTTTTTCATTTTTTCTTTTTAGAATTATGCTTTTTGGTAGTGTGATTTCAGGGATTGAAGTTTGCTCATGCTGCTTATCCGAAGGCACGTCTCTTTTCGTGGGCCTTCTTTCTTTGTGGAGCAAATTTCAGGGAAGTTCTCGCTATAATTCTACTTTTCTCTTCACCTTTATTTAATGCTTAGTACAAAAGGGACTTTGTCAAATTCAAGTGGGGGGACGGGAGTAGAATTATCTCTTGAACATTATTTTGCCCTCGTTTTTCTAGTTTATTTTGAAAAATTATGCCATTTTTAAAATTTTGACATGTTTTTCTTAACCTAACTAGATTAGACCTTAGCCGAGCACATACCACGCTTGATATTATATGGTGAGATTAGCCTTATTTGTTTCCAATATTTTACCCCAAATCCACCAAATTATGAGTGTGCCGGTAGCTTGTAAACTTTAGAACTTGGCCTTTGTATCATTTCGAGACCATAGACGAGGTATGTTGAGTTAGCTCGATGTATTTGGACTTTTCAGTTTTAGAAGGGCAATATTATAGAATTATCACCCAAATAGCCTACAATTGTGTGTCTATCGATTAGTCACCTCGACTTCTCGACCACCATGTGTTGCACTCACCTTTAGTGCAAGATACCCCTAGATAAACCCATCTGAGCCATTCCTTTCATTTTGTTATCCCAGTATATTGTTTCGATACACCTATACACCTTAGCCTACCCTGTAGTCTTTATTTGTGATTGGGGAGTCATCATTTGCCTAAGTTCAAGGTTCAAGTGGAAAGGTTCGGAAATCACGCTTTTCATCGATGACATATTCCTGAAGATCATAGAAGACCCCCCAAATTCCCATTGTTCATCTCAAGTGCGGGGATACTATGTTTAGTTATTATTGTTATGTTGAAAAGAAAAATTGATTCGAAAAAAAAAAAAGTTGTTATGTTATTGTAAAGTGCGATGTTATAAGCACTATGTTATGAGCTTTATAGATTTAGTATCGAGGAGGCCACCTCGGTCACATTTGAAGATTGGAGTTGGTAATTATGCCAACCGTTGGAGAAAAGGTATTGTGCCCATCACGACGTCCTCTAATGACACATAGACCTAGTATTTCATGATCCGGTTTCTTGACTTCAAAGCTTGAACTTTGGGCAGATGGTAGGTGGTGATGACTTGGTTATAGATTTAGACTACCTGCTTGTTTTTATTTTACACCATTTATATATCCCATGTATTATCCTACCCTTTAGTCATGAAGCATGTCTAGGTGATGTAGTGAGCATTCTTTGGTGTCTTGGCCATGGATTTGATCATGTATCATTGATTTTTTACACTTCGCCGTGACATGTTAGTAATGACGAGTTACCCCTTAACCTTTGTCGTGTCTACCCATATTGCCTTCGAGAATTGTTTAGCCCTTAACTCTAGTGGTGGAGATTTGTGTAACCTCCAAGCATATGATAGAATACATGCTATGACTGTGCGATTGAGTGATCACCCCGAAATTGACACTTAGAATAGTTGAGAGATTTCAGTGTTTCGTTCCCATTTCGTGAAGTGTTCGGCTTTGTTTTATTCTAGCATAAGGGATTTGTAAACTTATATTTTCCAGGTTTTGGGAGATATCTTTTTAGGAATCTTTCTAATAAGGTTTACTTGAGGGCAAGTAGAGTTCAAGTGGGGGGATAATTGATTACATCAAATAGTCCTGCGTATTAAGTGTCAATTTCCCCCGATAATGCTTGTAATTTATATCATTTATATGGATTTACGCTTGTTTTCCACTGTTTTCCAATTTCAGGTAAATTACGAGCATTGGAGCTAAAGAGACGCATAATTGGAGAAATATCAAATATTTATCATAGTATGCTGACTTTGAAGAAGTTACGGTGTAACTCGTCTCTCACATTACGCCGTAACTAAAGCGTGACTCAGAAAACCAACTCATCAGAAGGTTACGGCGTAACTCTCCCCAAGGACTACGACGTAACTATATTAGGTCAAATGAGGTTCCACGCCGCTGATAACTACACCGTAACTATTCCACCAACTACGGCGTAACCAAGTATTATTGAAGAATACGGCGTAACCATTCATAAGGTTACGCCGTAACCAGCATATCTAGTGCAAAATACGAAGGAATTGAAGGTTACGGAGTAACTCTTATATCAGTTACGCCGTAACCTAGATCTGGCCTATAAATACCCCACGATTTCCAGCATTTCAAATCATCCCATTCCACACATCACAACCAAAGAACGTGGGAAGAAGCCAAAGGCAAGTCTAAAGGAGCATACGGAGCTGTCTCCAAGGGAGAAATCACTCCCCTACGATAAGCATTAGTATTTTATCTTTTCTTTACTTTCGATACATGTATTTCGTAACTTTGAATATTAAATTGATTTGTATGGTTAATATGAGCGGCTAAGCACCTCTTGGTGCTGGCCTAGTTATGATTCCTTAATTGTTTTGTTTGCGTTTATATTACTTCCGTATAATTATTTCTAAGTGCTGTCCTCTCGACTTTGACCCCACCTGAAGTAATTGGAAGTAAGTAGACGTAGACATTACTAGCTAGGAGGAATAATTAGGTTAGCACCACTCTCCTCTATTGATTAATCCTTTGCCTTTATTTGCTTTTATCTTCTTTAGTAGTTAATTAATTATTTCCCTTTCATAATCATATTAAAAACTGTGACACCTAGACTTAGTAATAATCCAACACACATAGCTCTTGGACGACCTCGGTTTTACCAAATACTACACTACACACGACCGGGTACACTGCCCGTTAGTGCATTAGGGTAGACCATAGGTATAACGAGACTTTATAAATATTAAAACCTAGTCAATAAAACATGCATCACGGAGTTAATTCATTATTATTTATTTGAGGTTGAAGTGAAATTTCACGGGCAAGTGTACTTAGTATCTGAAGGTATTGGGAATGGTTGGATGAAGATTCTTCGAGATCCTTGTTCGAGCTTTTAATATTTTCAAAAACGAAGACTTGGAAATCTAGTTATTTTTGTGTGATTTTTCTTTTTCTTTTTACCACCACAAAATAACTATCACTTTAAGGAGTTACGTTGTAGTGCTCAATGCCACATTGAATTGTGGATTTTCAAAAGGTGATGTATGTTTGATACTAGATGGTTGGTTGGATGAAGAGTATAGAGTACTTAGGGATTCAAAGGGGCATGAAATCTCGGCACCGTTCTTTGTTACATATGTGCAAGTTTAAGTCACGGGTTCGGGGTTATTTTACTTCAGGGGTCAAATTCATCATATTGGGTTTTTCTCCATAAGCTGTCACGACAAAGAGCCTACTGAATGATAATGGGGTTGATAACAAGTTTGCCAAGAGATGTAGTAAAGAGATAGATTATGACATTTGAACACAACAGTTCAAGCTTCATTCCTAAAGAAAAGAAAAGTGTACGCTTCAGTGCGCTTTATCTTCGAAAGAAGAGAAATCTTCTCGTTATATGACCATTCTCATCAACATGCTTCATGCTTTTTCCATGCACTTTCAGTTATCAAGTGAACCGAACTACCGTTGCTAGTACTCTTATTCCACTTGCTCAATTAAAACGGCGATGGCAACATAATGTGCAATTTTTGCGGGGGTTGAAGTGTGAATAGACTACATTATTGAAGATATTCACTTGCTTAATCAAGAATGGCAACTCCGTATACAATTCTTGAGGGGGAGAAGAAGTGTGAATGTTCTGCATGTTGATTGATATTAGAGAATAAATGGTCATACGGCTCCCAACTCATGTAAGAACCGAGCTTCTTCTTATCGGGTCATCTTCACATGGAGTTTCTTCTAAGAGTCGTTGGTTGACATCTTCTTACGAACTAAAATAGTTAATGACAAAGTGCTTCCAGTTGCGGGGCAGATTTCCTTGATGAACATCTTTCTGTTCTTGTTTGATTGGGAGGGATTTGCTATATATAAGTTAACGGGAATGCATTTGGTGAGTTGAAGATGTAACCATTCTATTCCCCAAATGGACAATCTTGAAGAAGGTCAAGTCTACAGTCTGTTCTACATTTTCTGCTGCATGTCAGAAGACTAAAGATGAGTTGCATTTAACGATCTAAAGACTTCTTCAAATTCTGTTAGGATTTAGAAAATCCATTGGTTAAAGTGTCGGTCACCTCAAGTATTTGTAATCGTTAGAAAGCTCGTAGTCGTAGTTATTTAATGTTAGGTAGTATTTAGTTAAGTAACAACGTGGAGGACGGATGGGTCTTTACCCACTGTATGCCTGATCCACAGCCCGTAGGTGGCGTTTATGTATGATACTATAAATACCCTCTACCTCCCAAGGTAGAGGGTTGGAGCTCATAATAATACTTTTACTTTCTCTCACTAAGTTCCCTAAACCTCTAAACTTTCTCTCTCTAAAATCCATAGTGTACGCCTCTTTATGATCATGGTTTGATGTGTTTGTGAAATCTAATATGTAACAATTGGTATCAGAGCCATGGTTTGATCATCGCTCTTACATATTCTTGGAGTTCTAGTGGTTTTATATGGTTTTTGGGTTTGAAAAAGTTTAGTGGTATTTGCATCATTTGGACCAATTCTAGTGTTAAAGTTTGGATTTTGATTGTACTTTTGTGTTTTGAATCATCATAAGTGCTTAGGTTTTGATTTGGAAGGCTTGAATCATTATGGTTGGATCGTTTTTGGATTTAAAAGAGGCATTTTGGTTTGTTTAAAGGTAGCGGTTTGTGTCTCGGTAAAGTACTCAAACGAGCAATTTGTCCTTGTTTGGAAGCGATTTGTGTCTTCTAGAAATCACTTATTTAAGCGATTTGTCCGGGTAGTGGCTGTACTTGTACGATTTGTTCGGGTGAGCGATTTGTCATTTTTCAGCGACTTGCTTATTTAAGCGAGTTGTGAGTTTAAGCGACTTGTGTTGTTTATGCGATTTTTCATTTTAAGCGACTTGCCATTTTAAGAGGTTTGTTGGGTTAAGCGATTTGCTTATTGAAGCGAGTTGATTGGTTAAGCGACTTGTCTTATCAAGCGATTTGTCACTTTGAGCGATTTGTCTCTTTGAGCAAATTAGCGTTTTCTTCGTATTACGTTTTACGATTTTCTCTTAATTTAGTAAAATCCCGTGAAAGAATCTATTTCCCGGTTTAATTAAAGAGTTTTAAAATCCGATAGAATTTGTAATCATGTCTACCAACGTACCCACTATCATCTCTTTTGTTGCTGAAGACGTTCAAGCTGCTGGATCCGATACTCGTCCACCTATGCTTGACATAACTGATTATGACTCATGGGCTCAACGAATTAGGTTATACAGTTTGGGAAAGGAGAATGGGGTTAACATTCTCAAATCAATTGACGAAGGACCTTACCAGATTGAGACTACAAGAGACACACTTGAAACTGCTGCGGATGGTACATTGATCTTAGGTTTGGACAGACCAAAGACGTGTGATGAGCTCAGTGATAAGGAGAAAAAGAGATACGATACTGATATCAGGGCTTCAAACATTATACTTCAGGGTCTTCCAAAAGACATCTACAAGTTAATCAATCACAACACTGAAGCCAAGGCAGTTTGGGACAACGTCAAGATGCTTCTGTCTGGTTCTGAATTAACTAAATAAGACAGAGAATCACAACTGTATGATCACTTTGAGCACTTTAAGATGAAACCAGTGGAAAGTGTCACTGAATATTACGTGAGGTTCCACAAGCTTGTGAATGACATGAGGAATATCAAAATGACTATGCCAAATATTAAGCTAAACTCAAAGTTTGTGAACAACATGAATCCCGAATGGCAAAAATTTGTCACTTCAGTCAAGTTGACTAAAGGTTTGAGGAACACTAACTATGAGCAATTGTATGCGTTCCTGCTTCAGAATGAGAGACATGCTAAGTTTGAACGAATGATCTTGGAAAAATTCAATTCAAATTCTGGTAATGCAAGTTCGTTAAATGATTCAACATCATTCTACACTAATGTAGGAATTACCACCAAAGCTTCTCAAGTCATACCAATGGGTAACGGTAACCATAAACTCATTCCTGATCCAGGGTATCAACCCTCAGACAGATTCTTGGAACAAGTTGCTCATCAAGTGGCTCTAATGGTTACACAAAACCTGAACTTTACCCCACCTTCCAACAATCAACTCAGAACAGCTTCTAATCTCCACAATCATGCTACCATAAGAGAAGGAAAGGTGGTGGTGCAAAATGTACAAGGAAGACAAAATGCGTACCTTCCACATAATGAGCAAGGGAATGTTGGAGCTGGACAAGGTAATGTTGGAGCTGATTATGGGAATGCTAGCGGTGGTGGTAGATATATGGGTAATCAGAATCGTGGAAGGAATGTAAATCAAGGACAAGGAAAGTCAATCAAGTGCTACAAATGTGGTGGTGAAGGACATATTGCGAGGACCTGCACATCTCCAAAACGCCCTCAAAATGCAGAGTATTTCAGGGACAAGATGCTGCTGGTACACGCTCAGGACAGTGGAGCGGTTTTGGATGAAAAAGAGTTGCTGTTTCTTGCTGAGGGAAATGCCAAAACCTATGATGCTGATGTGGATGAGCAGCCAATTCAGGAAATAGGTCACAATCATCAAAATGCCTTTCAAGTTGCTGACTGTGATGCATTTGACTCTGATGTCGATGATGAACCTACTGCCCAGACAATCTTCATGGCTAGCATTTCACCAATGGTGTCTCCAAGGGTCTCATCACCACAACAGCCTGGTCCACCAAAGATTCAATCACTTCAGATGTATTAAAACTATACGATGAAGTTGATGTAGCAAAAGATACATAACGAAGTACAATCTCATGAAACTTATGAATCAGATATAGATAATGTGGGTGATAGTAATATTGTCCCATATGACCAATATGTGATACAAAGTGAAAGTGAGATTGTACCAAGTGATGTATCTTCTGTAGTCAATGATGACTATGTCTTTGATGAATACACTGCATGTGCCCCTGATGATTCTGTTATCTCTGAACTTAATGCCTATAAAGAACAAGTTGCCATTTATGAACAACTTGCTAAGTCTGAGTTAACTACCCGTGAGCAGGAAATGGAAGACCAAATGCGTACAATTATTAGAAAAAGTAATTTTAGGGAAGAAATATTAAAACAAGAGCTAGATTCCTTGAAAGAAAAGCTTTCTAAAACTGTTAAGCAAAAGCAAGAACTCCAAGATAATGTTAAAATGCTTAAACAATAATTTAATGCTAAGGAATCAAAACTTTTGAATGACTTTTCCAATCTAAAAACTTTGAAAAACAAGCTTGAAATAAGTTGTACGTACAAGGGAATACCATTCAGACTGCTCACATGATCACTAAGCATAGAGTTCTTAGCGATAAGCATAGCATTCCCCTAGTAAAGGAACCCAATCCTGAATATGGTAAAGTAGCTAGAGAAGCTCAGAAGGTAATATATGATGGTAATGAAATCCTAAAGCCTAGGCAGAAACCTAGTTGCGCTAAGTGCACTGAGGAAGATATGCAATTAGAAGAAGTCAATAGGGAGAAAATGGATAAGAAGCTAAAAGATCCTGAGTGTAAAAAGCAAAACATAACGTTCAAACCTTATGATTACACTAAAGAAAATTGGATTTCCCTGAACATGTTTAAGCCTCAAATACAATTAACCCCAGAACAAGTTTTTTGGAAAAAGGACATAGATATGCAAAAAGCTAATGCACTTGTTAAAACAAACACTCCCCTTAGGAAACTGCCTCCAGCGACTGTGTATCCTCCGAATACACCAATGCATTTAGTTCCTAGATCTATTCCCACTAAGAGCAAGACCTTAATCAGCCTATATGTTGTTTATCAACTATTCATTGATTTTGAAAAGACATGTAAGAAAAGAATCACACCTACAGGGATAACTGAAGGGGAGAGGGGTTTTGAGCAAACTAAAGAATGCTATTTAACTGAGGTCATACCTTTCTTTAAACAATTAAAAGGTCAGTTTGAGAGCCTTCAAAAAGGGATTAACTCAGATATTAAAGAAATGGAAATGGAATTTGATGCAATGATAGTTGAGGTTAATGATTATGAATGGGAACTCAAATATAATGAAATTGAAAGGAGGAATCTGCATATCTTAAATGAGAACTTAGTATTGAGTTGTGTGGCTCAAGATGTGTTTTATACTGTTACCAAGCATTCTATTACTGCTTTTCAATTTCATGAATTATTTGTTGCTTTGAAAGTTTCCCATGATCGTGTCATTGAGCTTGAAAACAAAAAATCAAAACTAAATGAGAAAATTGACCAGGATGATCACGATAATTTGGTAAAACATCTTTCTAAGCTAGAAGTTGAACATTTTGATTTGCAACTAAAATATCAACATCTCAAAGAAAATGTCAAAACCTCAAACATCAAGACATCCTCAAATGTTCCAGAGTTTGATGTAGTTTTTGAAATAAACAAACGTGACGAACAGATTCAAGCTCACTTTAACACGATCAGAAAGTTGAAAGCCCAAATATCACAATTAAAGGGTGAAAAGAACAATGTGACTGGCTCCCAAATGCCTCCTCCTTTAGATTATCAATTTTCTCAAAACTTTCATCTTCAAAACCTCATTAATGTATTACAACAAGAAAATGAGAGTTTTCTAGAAGAAAATGAAAAGGTCAAATGACACTTCAAAGAGTTATACGATTCAGTGAAAGTCACTCGTGACAAAAATAATGAAAAAATAACTTCGTTACAAAAGGAAATTGAGAATCTGAGGAGTCAGGTAAAAGGGAAAATGCCACTTGTCTTTAATGAGAATGTTGCATCAAAGTCATGTGGAGACTTTAAATATATTGTGACTGTTAAATACATTCCTCCTCATCTTAGAAATAACGAACTTGTATTTCATAACTATTTCTTTCACCTTAAGGATAGTCTAGAATGTCTCCGTGAGATTGTAGAAGAGGATTACATAAATAAGCCACTTGATAGTGAAATTAGGTTTGCTTGCATTTAGGCCAAACGATCTCAAGAGCTGTTAGAATGCTTAAGAGCAACATGTCCTAAATCCTTATATGAGAAAGATAAAGATGTGATACCTTGTTCTATGTCTAGTGCTAAGTATGCAACCCATTCTATGCCCAGTATCAAGAAAGTGAATTTTAATGTGCCTTAAAGTAGCTCAGATCCCAGCACTTCTAAACCTGAATTGCAAAAAGTAGCAAAACCAACTAATGTTCACATTCCCTCTACAGGAGTAGAAAGTGACACCAAAGCGAGCAGGTTAAAGCCTCAAGGCAACGAAAAGAATGATAGGACCTTGCAAGCTAGGAATGTTCAGTGGAAGAGAGTAGAAGATCACCTTAGTAAAAATTTGAATAAATCGAATCGTGTTGATTCTAGTGTTAGCTCTAAGCGTGCTGTAATTAATGAGAATTCTGCTACTTTTGGCAAAACATGTAATGATGATTGCTTGGTTTCTGTTACTAATCATGTATGTGGTGTGAATGATTTGATTAATGCTGTTAAATACCAAGTTAAAATTGTTAATGCCAAAAATCAAGCTACGAAGGCTAGAAAGCAAAGGCGAACGAAGGTTAGAAAACATTGGAAACCCACAGGAAGAAAATTTAGTTATATAGGTTATCAATGGATACCTACTGGCCGCAAATTTAATCTTAATGAGTTGTGCCCTAAATTTTCTAAGTCAATGCCCATTAGGAAATGGATGCCCACTGGTAGAACTATACCTTTAAGAAGTGAACATGCTTTGAATAGATCTACTGTTTCTACTAGCCCGGCATCTACCACTAATGATTTTATTGACTCTGCTTCTGATGTGGTTGTTTCAATCTCTTTGTCTAACCAAGTGGAACCCATTATTTCATGGGGTTCCCAATTATCCAGTTATCCATTCTTGTCTGTATTCAACTGCAGATCATTCAAATCGTTCTGTGGTACCAGGACTCAGGTTGTTCCAAGCATATGACTGGAGATCGCTCGCGGCTCATGAACTTCGTGAGTAAATTCATCAGGACTGTTAGATTCGGGAACGACCATTTTGGTGCAATTATGGGTTATGGTGATTATGTTGTTGGTGACAGTGTAATCTCTAGGGTATATTATGTTGAAGGTCTTGGTCCTAATCTGTTTTCTGTTGGTCAATTCGGTGATTCCGATCTAGAGGTGGCTTTTAGAAAACATACTTGTTTCGTTAGAGAACTTGATGGTGTGGAAATTTTAAAAGGAACACGTGGTTCAAACCTATACACCATCTCTATCGAAGACATAATGAAGTCTTCTCCAATCTGCTTGTTGTCAAAGGCTTCAAAAACAAAGTCATGGTTATGGCATCGTCGTCTCAATCACTTGAACTTCAACACCATTAATAATCTTTCCAGAAAGGACCTTGTAAGAGGCTTACCCAGATTAAAGTATGAAAAAGATCATCTTTGTTCAGCATGCCAATTGGGAAAAAGCAGGAAATATGCTCAGAAACCCAAACATAAAAACTCAGCTATGGAAGTTCTTCATACTCTTCATATGGATTTGTGTGGACCAATGAGAGTGCAAACAATAAATGGGAAGAAATATGTTTTAGTCGTTGTTGATGACTACTCTCGATTTACTTGGGTTAAGTTTTTGAGGACAAAGGATGAACCTTCAGATGTCATCATCAAACTTATCAAGCAGCTGCAGGTTCGACTTAATATGACTGTTAGAATTGTTCGAACAGACAATGGCACGGAGTTCGTTAACAAAGAATTAGGTCAATTTTATGAAAGCATTGGAATCAGTCATCAAAGAAGTGTTCCACGTATGCCTCAATAGAACGGTGTAGTTGAAAGACGAAATCGGACCCTTGTTGAAGCTGCAAGAACAATGCTAATCTACTCAAAGGTTCCAATGTTTCTTTGGGCTGAAGCCATTGCCACTGCTTGCTACACCCAAAAATGTTCCCTCATACACACCACTCATGGAAAAACTCCATACGAACTTGTCCACAAACGAAAACCTGATCTCTCCTACCTTCGTGTATTTGGTGCTTTGTGCTATCCAATGAATGACGGTCAAGATTTAGGAAAATTAAGAGCTAAGGCGGATATTGGAGTTTTTGTACGTTATGCATCAAACAAGAAAGGTTACCGAATCTACAACAAAAGAACTCGAGATATTATGGAAACTATTCACGTCACGTTCGATGAGCTTTCCGGGCAACTGGCTCCAGGACAATCAAGTTCTGGACCCGCATCTCAACCATCATTAAGTAGTCCCATTAGTTCTTCTCTTGTACAAAATCCCTCACCAGCAACTCCATATGTACCCCCTTAGGAAGAGGATTTGAAGATATTGTTTGATCCAATGTTTGATGAACACTATGAGCCTATTGCTAATGATCAGTCAAATCCATCAACAGAGGCTACCCCTAATCCAGTCAATGTAGACAACTCTTCAGTTTCTATTTCATTGAATCAAGAAGCACCTACTGAAGATCACTCATCCTCATCATCAAATCCTCAATCATAAAGTGTACATCATGGAAATGTTGCTGTAGGTACTGATGAAGAAAACCCTTTTGCCACTCCAGAAGATGAACCCTTTGAGAACATATTTGCTCCTGATCCATCATCAGAACCATCTTCATCAGGGGAAAATAACTCTGCTACCTCTGTTCTTCAACCACAACCACACGAGCATTTCAGAAAATGAACACATGATCATCCGTTGGATAATATCATAGGGAATCCCTCTCGTCCAGTATCCACCCGTAAACAGCTTGCAACAGATGCCTTATGGTGCTTCTTCAACTCCATACTGTCAAATGTCGAACCAAAAGATGTCAAAACTGCAATGTCAAAGGAAAGTTGGTTCAATGCAATGCAGAAAGAAATTCATGAGTTTGACCGACTTGATGTTTGGGAATTAGTACCAGCCCCTGATTGTGCTATGATCATTGCTCTAAAATGGATCTTCAAAGTGAAACTTGATGAGCATGGGGATGTATTAAAGAACAAGGCAAGACTTGTTGCAAAAGGATACCGTCAAGAGAAGGGTATTGACTTTGAGGAATCATTTGCTCCAGTTGCACGTATTGAGGCAATCAGAATCTTCTTGGCTAATGCTGCTAGTAAGAACATGGTGGTTTATCAAATGGATGTAAAGAATGCCTTTCTTAATGGAGACCTGAAAGAAACCGTATATGTCAGTCAACCAGAAGGTTTTGTGGATCCTGATCATCCTACTCATGTCTATCGCATAAAGAAGGCTCTCTATGGTCTGAAACAAGCTCCAAAGGCGTGGTATGATACTCTGTCAAGGTTCCTCTTATCTACTGGATTCAGCAAAGGAGCAGTGGATCCCACATTGTTCACCCGAAAGTCAGGCAAACACTTAATTCACGTTCAAATCTATGTAGATGATATTATTTTTGCCTCGACTGACCCTACTGAATGTGGCCGTTTTTCAAATGAAATGGGTTCAAAATTTCAAATGTCTATGATGGGACAAATGTCATTTTTCTTCGGATTACAAATTGCACAAAGTCCCGGAGGCATTTTTATCAATCAATCTAAATATGCTAATGAAATTTTAAAGAAATTTGGATTTGAAACTTGTGACACCGTTGACACTCCCATGGTGGAGCGTACCAAACTGGATGAGGACACCTCAGGGATCATGGTAGATCAAACGAAATATCGTAGTATGATTGGATCCCTGATGTACCTCACAGCCAGTAGACCTGATATTCTGTTCGCTGTATGCATGTGTGCTAGATACCAGGGTAAGCCTACCAAAAAGCACCTTGAAGCGGTTAAAAGGGTCTTTCGGTATCTCCAAGGTACCATTAACATGGGACTTTGGTATCCGAAGGACACCAACATGTCACTAACAGCATATGCAGATGCAGACCATGCAGGGTGTCAAGATACACGTCGAAGCACATTAGGTGGTGCTCAATTCTTGGGAGAAAAACTTGTAAGCTGGTCTTTTAAGAAACAAATGTGCACGTCGATATCCTCTATAGAGGCTGAATACATCGCTATCTCATCTTGTTGTGCTCAAATCCTATGGATGAGATCCCAACTATCTGACTATGGCTTTGACTTCAACAAAATTCCTCTGTATTGTGATAACAAAAGTGCCATTGCTCTCTCCTGCAACAACGTTCAACATTCAAGAGCAAAGCACATCGACATTCGACATCATTTCATCTGGGAACAAGTGGAAAAGGGTGTGGTAGAACTTTACTTTGTGAGAACTGAATATCAGCTAGCAGACATCTTCACTAAGGCACTCCCTCGAGAACGTTTTGAGTTTATCCTTCCACGACTTGGTCTAAAGAGTCTACAACCGGAAACACTCAAACGTCTTCAAGAGGATGACCAGGAGTGAAAGTTTTTCTTCATCCATCTCTTGTAAATATTCATTCAAAAAGGCAGAATACAAAATTATAAAACCAACAAAAAGCAAATAGAAAAATATAAAACGTTCAAAAATCCATAAAAATTTGAAAAACTCGAAAAAAAATTTCAAAAAAAAAATAAAAAAATTATATTATCGTTTTATGTTGTTTTTCTTGATTCGACAACATCTACGGTCTTTGTGTTGTCATTCAAAGAGTGACACGGGTCTTTAGATGTTGTTCGAATGTACATAAAAAAGACAAAAAAAAATTGAGAGAAAGAAAAACAAGGCTTATAGTCATTTCAGACTATACCCTGCTTTTAAAGAAAGAACAGAGCCATACTTTATCTTATTTTTCAAATCTCATGCTCTGATTCTAAAAACAAATGTTTGTCACTAAAAAAAAACAAATGTTTCCTTCACAAATATTTTTCCTTCTATAAATTTTTCTGAAAAATATTTGTTATCTAAATGAAAACTAATAAAAATAACTCGAACTCAATTTTTGAAAATCATCTGGACTTGACATTTGTCAAAATCTCTATCTCTCAATCAACAACTCATGTCATTGATTGAGGGGGAGAATGATTTCATTTAAATCAAAAGGTTATTTGTCATACAATTGGTTCAGACCAAGGTTTATGTCATGTTTTCAAAAGATATTCAAGCATGTTTAATCGTTGGAGTCTAAAATCTCAAATTTGATCCTTATCGGTTAAATGTTTTCACAAGCAAGTCACAATTCTCCTCAAAAGCTTTCAAAATCAATTTAAATCTATAGAGATCACAAATCTCAAATGATTTGAAAATTGTGATCGGGGGAGAATTTGTGATTTAAATTGGATTTAAACTGATAATTCGATAAATGGTTTTATAGTGATTTACAAGCTCTCCTCCCTACATGTGCCAAACGATTTCAATTTTTCCATGCGCATGTTGAGGGGGAGCATCTATTTCAAACCAAAAAGGATTGAAACTTGATTGATTTGCTTCAAAGTGCAGGTTTTCCCTAATATGTGCAAAACACTTTCAAATCACTATGCACATATTGAGGGGGAGCAACTTTTTGAAAACCACATTCTTTCTCAAAAATATCTTTAACTAAGTATGAAAAATACTAATCTTGATCGGGAAGGTGATGCAGATATTTTTAGAAAATGCCAATCAATGAATTGAATTCTTCCTCTTTCCTCCATGTGCCAAAATGATTTCAAATATACGATGCACATGTTGAGGGGGAGCTCATTTTCTGAAATATCAAAAACAATTCAGGTACAAAATGCTTTGATAATATATCACAAGTATCTGGATTGATTTTTCAAATGGTTTTCAATTGGTTCCAATGGCAGATGAACAATACCAAATAGACCGACCAAATTTACTTTATGTATACAGTTATAAGGTTGGTTAGATTAGGTATTTGTTCCCATGATCCCGCCAGAGCCGGAGGGATCTACCCACGGATAATCCACTAGTTAGTGTAGAAGTCCTTAGGAATGATGAAAAAAGGAGAAAAGTGAGAAATGGGAAGAGTGCGAACTGAGATAGAGCTAGAACTGGAATAAACCCAACAATGTTCTAGTTATGAAGTCTCGGTAAGCACTGAAGGGGTTGAAGAATGAAAAGGAAATGAAAGAGAAAAGGGTGAAAAGAAATAGCCCTCCATTATTTCAACCTAGAGCAGAAACCAGGTTTTATACATATGCTACTGGTGGTCACTAAGGTAACACCGGTATTGAAGACAAGACGTCATGGACCCAGCGACGCACTGCACTAATCTTCCCAAGCTACTCAAGTTCCTCTTAAAAGGACTTGTTTCATTCTCACAGGGAACCTACATAATCTATCGACTTTCTCTTAGAGATTGTTGATATTGAAGAAGGAGACCCTCTCCCTAGTCTCCGGCATAGAAACCAAATGTGCACGATTGAGTCTAGAGCCACGAGATCATCAATAAATCTCATTAGGTCACTGTCAATGAAGACTCTCTGTTTCACACAATGTGGAAAGAGAGATCATATTTTAAGAGTCCTACGCATTATCCTTGTGGTATTTCCAGAACATCTGAGTGATATGATAACACATTCACAATGAAGATGGAAAGCCTTCTAGAGCCAATATCAAATAAGCTCTTGGTAGGTGGCATGTGAGATCTATCCAATAGATCAACCATGTCACAACTGAACAGAAACAATGGAGCGATTCAAATTTATGAATCAATCATGGTTCAGGTAATGGATTGACGGATACCTTTGAAAAACCGGTCGTTGTGCTTAACATTATTTTCTCTAGCACATCGACCGTGTATCAATATTTCAAAATAAAAGGTGTTTATGATTGATAATTGATTTTCCTTAAAACCTTCGTTGTATTGCAAAAGCACTTTATATTGAGCAGTACACGATTGCTTTTCAAATCTCTTTTCATCAATCAGTGAATCTCAAAATTCGCTGGTTCACACACTCCGTGTTGTCTTCTTTGAGACGTTCCGGTTTGAGAACGGCTAGAGCAGCTGCCAAACCCTGTTAAGGAAATTCTTCAGAATTATACCTGATTACAGGCAGTACTTGTACTGATCAACGGGGAACCGTGGGCCGTGTACCTCAATTCATCGAAAGTGATCAAAGACACTTTCGTGCGCTTTATTGCTAACTGATGTATGCAGGTACACCCGACGTTTGCAGCTGATCAGAATTGAGAAGATCAATCCATTGCCGCATGCTCACATAACACATTCATTTCTAAAGAAATCATAAAAAATGCATCAACGACTATGATATTTACACTCCATGCTTCTGCTACGCTGCTGCAAATATCATGAATCAACCAAAGCTTCCGCTACTCTGATGAAAAGAAATCATGATCCAGAATGTGAGCATGTCGGTCCAATGTTACAACATCACATAATGTCAACACTACAAAGGAAGAGTCAGAGATATATGGTTGCTGATGATCTCAAAGCTGGCTAACAACTCATCATCACGTGGATCAGTTAAAGACCTCCATTTGGATTAACCAAACATGCAAAACATGAAGAATCGGAGACTACGGGCTATAGAGCAAAGAATTTAATCAAGAATCCAAGAAAAATCAAAATGGAATATCTTTTTGTATTCAATGTAAATTGAGGTGACCTCCCTTAGGGGGAGATTGTTAGGATTTAGAAAATCCATTGGTTAAAGTGTCAGTCACCTCAAGTATTTGTAATCGTTAGAAAGCTCGTAGTCGTAGTTATTTAATGTTAGGTAGTATTTAGTTAAGTAACACCATGGAGGACGAACGGGTCTTTACCCACTGTATGCCTGATCCACAACCCGTAGGTGGCATTTATGTATGATACTATAAATACCCTCTACCTCCCAAGGTAGAGGGTTGGAGCTCATATTAATACTTTTACTTTCTCTCACTAAGTTCCCTAAACCTCTAAACTTTCTCTCTCTAAAATGCATAGTCTACGCCTCTTTATGATCATGGTTTGATGTGTTTGTGAAATCCAATATGTAACATATTCCGAGCATTCATCATAAAGATTGTCAGTTTAGGGGAGAGCGCTAATTGGGGGAGAGTGAAATGTCAAATTTAATCCCTAATTAGACTTGCTCACACTGTTCTTCAGCAAGTTGATTCTCACAGATATAATTGAGCTAATGGTATTCTTCTCAAAAGATTTTAAGTATCTAGGCTTATAATGTGTTGCTGATTCTGAAGTATCAAAACCAGCAAGGGGGAAGGAGACACGCATCTAAACGCGAGTAAACTTGATGAACTTAATTCTTCTAAGTGATTGAAGATATCCCGGGAAGACAAATGTCATGACCGCAGAGAAACTCAAGGTTTGACTCATGGCGTTTAGTGTTCTTATTCCAACTATATACGGGTAGAGATGGAAGAGTTAGTTTCTGGTAATAAAAGAGGTACACAAGTGTGTGATGATGTCGATGTTATCGCAATCATTAGGGGAAAGAATTGTTTACATTGGGGACGCACAGCTATTTCACTTGAGTGCTTAATCAGTGATTCAGTGATAGATCACTTATTCCGGAGTTGACATCCGCATAGATAATCAGTGATTCAGCCTGCTACTTCAATGTTATCGGTTATTTTCTATAGAAAGGACATTTGGGTACTTCGGGTTCTTGAGCTTCATACACTATCATCAGGGGAAATAAATGTACTTCAAGGATGGTTAGCAGATTCACGTGATCGGACTTAATGATTTACTCCGGAGTTGACATTCGCAGATATGATCAGTGATTCAATCTGCTATTTCGGTGCTATCGGCTATTCTCTCTTTGGGTATATGCGTACTTCGGGTTCGTGAGCTTCTTTCAAAGAGACTGACTGCATCAATTCAACTACGTGTGGGAAGTGTTCTCGTGACACCTTTTGGTATGCATCGCTTCAGAATTCAGTGAAAAAGAAATATGAGAAGATTCTATTCATGTGGGGGATGATACGTTGCTGTTCTTTCTGATGATATAACCCCGAACGGAGAATCTCGATTATCATTCTTAAAACGAGCAGCAAGATAGATGATAATGGTGAGCTTTTTTGTGCACCTGGCTAAGGCAAGCTTGAAATAGAGCTTCGAATCTGCTCAACAAAAGGATTTTCAGTTTGGGGGGAAGCTACCAAAGTCTCACTTTCAGAAGGCTCAATTTCTCTCTTCGATTCAAGAGCCTAGGAAGCTTTGGTGGTGAAAGTTTAAGAGATGACGATTTCTATCTTCTTCAACGGGGCTGATTGATATCCTTATCTCGGTACTCGTATCATCATCTTCTTAAACTATATCATCTTATCTTTGTAAATATTTATCAAAAACCAAATACAAAAATATATAACCAACAAAAAGAAAATAGAAAAATATAAAACCACCAAAAACCCAAAAAAATCAAAAAATTTGAAAATGCCAAAAATATTGTTTTTCAAGACATGTCTTCTGGTATCGATAACATCTACGGTCTTAGAAAATCAGGAGGTGTAAATATTTTTTCTAAAACATGTCTCAAAATATGGCTTGTAGTTATTTCAGACTGTAACCCCTGCTTAACTACGCTTTGCTATTATTTCTGATAGCAACCCGCTCTTCAAAAGGGAAAGTGTTGCGCTTACTGATTTTCAAAATTGTTCGTGCACTTATCCAAAAACAAATTGAGGAAAGCACATCGTCAAAAAGATGGCTGTTTCTACTCAAATATTTTTCTTTCTAAAAATTCTTCAGAAAAATATTTGTTTCAAAAATGGTGGAAAATGAGTTGCTTTAAAAATCAATCAGACTTGGAGTTTTCGAAAATTTGGAAACTCAATCAATGGCTTCAGCATTCTTAAAACTTTTATAAAATGAGTCATTGATTGAGGGGGAGAATGTTTTCAAATTTATATCATCTAACGAGCTTATATAATCATCCTTCGTGCTTAACTGAAAAAGATGTTTACCTATGTTGAAGGACTAGGAATCTAGGATATGATTGTTAGGATTAGATGACTATAGTTTGATGAACACATAACTCCATGCCTTTTATGATATGATTGATATGTTGGATTGACTTTCATTAGTCGATTGCTGTTTGGGTGATGTCGACCACCATATATCTGTATGTATGTCTACTAACGTATGCAGATATCATGCCATATAAGAATGTTCCCGATCCGGATCCTACAAAAGAAGATGCTTGGATCCCGAAAGGAAAGGGCAAATATTTCTTGGGGTCGACAAAAGAAGAAACAGAGCTTAATTGAATCTCTATGAAGATTTGGCACGATAGATGCAACGTCAGAGGTCTCACTGCTTCAGCAGATGGTTTTCTTTCAGCCTTAAAGCAACAACAGAAGCTTCTCAACCACCTAACGTATCTTTGTGCAGGACAAGTAGTGGATGATACCATTTTTCTACAATTTTGAAAATATTGTTTTGAAAATGGAAAATATTGTTTTGAAAATAAATTGGACTCAAATTTTGGAAATCAACCGGACTTCATTTTAAACTAAAGTCACTCAATCAACGACTATGGTCATGGATTGAGGAGGAGAGTGATTTCAAACTAAATATTTTCAAATGATATTTCATCTATCAAGTCCGTTTGTACAAAATAAGTGGTGATCTAAAGATTTAATGTAATGTCATGGTATGATTTTCTTTAAAACTCAAAGATCTTTCAAAATGATGTTAGGATCATAATATTATTGTGTTTGATGATTCGGGTGGTCTTGGATGATCAAAATACATGTTAGCCATTAGAGAGAGAAAGTAGAGAGAGGGAGTTTCTTGGTAGAGACTTGTAGCAAAAATAAAATGTTAGATTGAATGAAAAGCTCCACCCCTTCCATGGATGGAAGGGGTATTTATACTTACAAACATAACGACCTTCTATCGGCCTGTGGATCAGGTATACAGTAGGTAAAGACCCGTCCTTCCTCCACGGTGTTACTCTAAACTATTCTACGCTACTGACTAACTAATTAACTACATAATAACGTAAATAACTACAAGTCTACGAGCTAACTTATGCTAGATAATATTTGGGGTGACCGACTTTTCACTATGGAATTTCCAATTCCTAACAATCTCCCCCTAAGGGAGGTCACCCCATGTTTTACATTTTGAATCCTAGCATTCTATATAATCTTCAGTCTGGAGCTCGTAGACTTGAATTCTTCAACATCTGCATCTTTGTGCTTTTGTAGCGATTCTTCAAAGTCCACATTGATTTGTACTTTTAAGTGGAGGCCTTTAACTGATCCACATCTTTGATGATCTTTGAGCTTTCATTGAGATCATCTGCCACAGTAAATCTCTGGATCACCCTTTATTGTGTTTCCATCATGTGAAGTTGTGACTTTCGGATCGACATGCTCACACTTTTGGATCATGACATCTTTCCATCAGAGTAGCGGAAGCTTTTACTGGTTCAAGATATTTCCAGCAGCGTAGCAGAAGCATATTATAGAAATATCTGAGCCAGGTTCTGCAGATATGCACAAGTCATGATTTCTTCAATTAAGTGTGGATGCGGTGAGCATGCGGCTTTGGATTGACACCTCAATTCTGATCAGCTGCAACCGTCCAAATGTACCTGCAAACAACAGTTAGCAATAAAACACACGAAAGTGTCTTTGATCACTTTCGTTGAATTGAGGTACAAGGCCCACGGTTCCCCGTTGATCAGTACAAGTACTGCCTGTGATCAGGTAGGATTCCTAAAAATCTCCTTGACAGGGTTTCGCAGCTGTTCTAGCTGTTCTCAAACCGGAACGTCTCAAAGAAGACAACACGAAGTGAGTGAACCAGCGAATTGAGATTCACTGATTGATGAAAAATTGTTAGTGCAAATATTACGATATTTAATCTATTACAGTCTCGTTTGTTTTGATTGATGACAAACATGTAACTTGTAATACATAACGTAAAATGTACAAGTTACTTGTTATTACATTTGTATCAACATACATTCAACACCTCTCGATGTCTCAAGTCCTCGTATGTTACAACACAGGTTCGTACATGTTTGTTATGTGGCATTATGATCAAACCCATTAACAAATCATATAGAATGTTTAAAATACGTTTAGAGTCACTAAGTATTTTAATAGGTTAACCATTCTATTTAGAACCTCATTTTACATTTTGCATTCACAAGTATTTCAAAAGGTAACTAGACTTTTTATTAACTAGTTACATAATACATTTTACAAGTTTACTTTGATAAACATTTTAATCTAAATACATGTTACATCATGGCATGCATCATCTTTGAAATTCTTAGAAGATCTCTTGAATATATTGGTTAGATTGACACTCAATATATCAAATGTGATCTTAGTAAGATTTGGTAATATCTTGGAAAGATTTGAAGAAAGATTTTTTAGATTTTATGTCAGGCACCCACGGTACCAAATTGCATAAAGGACGGACCCCTTTAAAGGGATCCTTGGTCCGTGGACGCTCCTGTCCACTTTTGGCTATAAATAGAAGCCCATTGTTTTCCCATTTCTTCACCACTTGAAAACACATCTTCTCCACCTTCTTGCATACATTTAGATCTATCATTAACAATGTAGTAACATACATTAAACACCCTAATGATCATGATCATAATGCTTCTAACATTCATCTTTGTTGTAAGCATACTCTACATTGATCAACCAAGGAAAGCTTGGAGATCTAGCCATCCACACTCACCACAAGCTGAAGATCTATCACAAAAAGATTAGGGAACTTGTGATCTTCATCATGAAGGCTTCCTATCAATGGAAGATCATTTAGAAGTAGTTATTCATATCCATTAGACATTTGTGTCATGGATCATTAGTGTAGAACATCATTGCATCCTCACAACATTTTCACCAAACTAGATTAGATGGTTTATGTGTTTATACCATAAAACACAAGGTTTGTTATGTTGGGCCATAAAACATAGTGGGAGTGGTTGTACCCTTGAAAAGAACTCGACATCTAGCTTAGTGTCGGAAATATTGTATAGGCGACGTTAGGTTGGTTCTACCTCGAACTAGAACCCGGTATTTAGCTTTGTACCGGAAAAAGTGTAAGCGATGATTGTAAGGTTTTCTCCACCGAGAAGGGAGCTTGTTGATTTAGTGAAGTAACTCTCGAGTTGGGTACTCGGGGAGTGGAGTAGGGCGGAAAGGGGATCCGTGACCGAACCACTATAAATCATCGTGTTCGGTTTGCACTTTCCTTTCTTTATCTCTTTACTTTCATAGTTGCACTATACTATTGCTTGTGATGTGGTTTGATGTTAATGCTTGTGTGACAACTTGGTTTACCATGCTTTATATTAGTCACAAACAATAATTGGTACTTTCATATTATAACAAGCTTCATAAGCGATTTGATACTAAAGATCTAAAGTTTTTAAACGGTAACGTATTCACCCCCCCCCCCTCTACGTTTCCACAATTGGTATCAGAGCCAGGTGGCTCTTATTTTCAAAACAAATGGTTTTTAAAATAGAGTACGATCCATGTATCAAATTACCATTGAAGCGAAAAATAATAGGAAAAATGCTTTGCTTGTTATACTTAGAAATTTTGTTGTTAAATGTAACTTTGTATACAAGCTTGAAGGTTTTCTTGAAAAATAAAATAAAAGTTTGTTGAAAGAACTAGTAAGTATTGTATTGTGTGCTTATAGAAAATTTACGAAGAAATATGATTTTAAAGGAGTGTTTGGGATAACTATAAATCTAGTTGAAAAATAACCTCCGTAAATGTTTAAGATAAGTTACATAAGTAGATATGTTGTTAAATATGTGTATTATATGTTTACTATGAAATCTAGTAAGTCACACACGTTTTCTCTATGTCAAATACTAGTTTTGGTGAATCTGTCTCAGAGGACCACGGCACCAAATCTTATAAAGGGCGGATCCCTTTATTTGGTTCCGTGGGATCCGTCTATACAGTATGCAATTTTTTGGGCAACTTCAAAAAATCATAACTAATTAACCGTAAGTCCGTACAAGTCAAGCCACCTATCATTTTAAAGGAAATTAAGTCTACTTTCATTTAAAAATACTCTCATGGCCTGAGTCTAATTTTAAATAAGTGAAATAGACCAAATACTACAGTATGTCTAAAATATTAAGTTTCGCTTTAACATAAAAACTCAAATTTTTGAATCAAACAATATAAGTTGGTATTCTTAGAACTTTGATACAAATTTTTTTGAAACTAATTAATTTGGTAATATGTTTAAAGGAAACTAATCAAGCTTGGTATACATCGTCATATTTAAACGCTAGATGACGAAAAGTGTTTTTCATTTTATGCTATGCTAAATAACTACCTGTTTATGTTGTTTGCATATATGGTGCTTGCTTATTTTCAAATTGTTGTTTACACTTGTTTGGCAACTTCTTGTTTATGCACAATAGGTCTTTGCTAGATTTTGTGCAATAAGTTAGAAAATGATTTTACCATCACTTGTAGAATTAGATAACTTTCTTTGCATAGGTTATACTAAAATCTCGCATAACTTATGAAATGTCATAACTCAATTATCAATGAGTACTAACTAAAATTAGTCAAGTACTTTGAAAAATGGAGTTTTTAAGAGAGTGTTTGGTACAAGGACAAAAACAATGTTGTATGATGTCATTTATGTGTTCTTGCTTCGTAGGATGATAAACTAACTAAAAACATTGATGTATGCTAACCGGTTCATGCAGGGGGATAGCACACGGGTGTTATCAAATTTTACCCATTTTCACTTATATGTGAAAATCGTTAGCTCTTGTTTAAAATCAATGCTCCACTATGTTTGTGTATGCGTTATTGACTGTTCCTAACTAGAAATAGTTAATGCCATATGTTTTGAGAAAAATTTCAGGTTTCGGAAATGTCCCCGATAGTTAAAATATGGGTCTGTGAATATTTCTGGTCACCACGGACCAGACGGCACCAATTATTTGGTTCCGCCCGTTATAGCTTTTGGTACCGCCATACCTGTACAAGCGGACCAGACGGCACCATTATTTTGGTTCCGCATGTGTGAAAAATTGGTACCGTGAATCCTACAGGTAAGTTATTGAATTTTACTAAATCCCGCAATCTAATTTACCAAACGTCGTTTCTAGGATAGTTGTTAATGTATATCTTTCATACCTCACTCAACACATCCTCAATGGATTAACTTAGGATGTTTGACATGATTTTAGACACTTCCATCTCATTAGAAACTACCATCTTTGTATGGATTAACATCAAATCCATGAATCCTTAGTTCCATAAATCGACACATTCAAGATGATCATTTTCACACCTTCACTGTTACTTTTCCTCAAGCTTAGCATTTCTTAAAGCAAAGTCAAAATGACTAAATCCTTAACCTCAAATAAGCCACTTAAGAAAACCACTAGGATTAGCATTCGATCTTGTTGCTTCATTAACTTGAGCTCTTCATCCTCAGACTCATTACCTCTCAACATCTCATCACCCATTCAAGATGTGAACTTTCTAAACTTGAGTACTCCAACTCCACCACCAAAATCACCCACCATCATCCGAAACAACTTTACTACCAAAGTCTCCAAAGCTTGTACCTATCAATCTTTGTGCAACACCACCAACATCTCCTCACCCGTTTGCGGATGACTTAGATGACTTACCGAGACTAATAAACCTGGACTCATTATTTGCAAAGATATCATACACAAGTCTAACATATGACTATAGATATTGTTTTGTATCTACATGTATTGCCTCACCTGGTTAACATGAAAATAATGTGTCATCCTTTAAGACGATAAGTATTTACATCGAGTCATAACTCACACATATGTTAAATACATATTATCAAGTCTTGTTATCCTTGAGTTCAATCTAAGCTTTATAATCTCAACAAATTAGGATTGACAACTTAAGTATTTCATCCGAAATATTCAAGTATATGCAACTTACGATTGTAGTCATTAAAAGTCATATCCGAAAAATCAACACCCAAGTATTTTAACAACACATGTTGAAACACTTATCCAAAACAAACAACCCACGGTGCCACTTATCCCTCTTTGACACCTACTATCCCTCTTCCATCTTTTGGCACCATTAACCGTATTGCTCATGAACTTCCAAGAGTATACTTTAAATCAAACGTGCCCTTTCAAGGTGAACCTATACCTCAGCCCCTAAGCTTCATAAACATAACCAAAACTTCAAGCACTTCACCCACTAGTTGTAGCAACCAATGAACCATAAGAATTAGTATCCGTATTTTTTTGTGTTCAACATCTATGGACAAATATTCAACCTAAGTACTCCCATAGCACAACAAACCCCTACATCACCACATCCTTATTTAGACACTAGAAGACCTACCACCTAGATCAACCAATCCACCATCCTTACCATCATTTGAATTCGTTGAGTGTATTGCTCAAAAAGCCCTTGTGTCCAACACTTGTACTGAATCAAATGCACGTTTGAACAAACTCAAACATCCTTTCCAACATATAAGGACTTAGATAATTCATTATGACTAGAACCTCAACTATCAAATAAGCATGGTGCTCTTGGTAATTGTTGTCAATTTTCACTAGGTATAAGTAGTACTACCTTCACAAATTATCAAAGTATTAGTAATACTTCGTCGTTAAACTTCTGCATAAATTTCGTTAAACCTCAAATCAACATTTTAACAACATATGTTAAAATGCAATCTCAAAGCCAACATCATACACCCCAAGCAACAATGACTTTTGAGGAGTATATATAAGAAACTCGAGTGAATTCCTCTTGTCATCATCTAGTGAATATAATCTTGAGACCAAGTTTATTTAGATGGGACTATCTGATTCAAACACTTTGGCTTCATATCTTCATTTAGGAAAACATGATGTTTTGAAGAACATTATGACTAAGATTCATGCGTTAATATTTCATCTTGTTAAAAGGATATTGTATATCCTATGCATCATTCTTGCGACATAAATAGTTGTGTTACAAGAGATTTCATTACACCTCATTCGCTAAATGTTCTTGAAACAAACATCTACAAGTTCTATGAACTAGCATATCTAATTCATCTTGTCATACTTGTTTTCATAAGCATGATAACTTTATCCCATGGGATAATCTCATTTGTTGAAAGATACTATTTGTATCTATTTCCTTTCAAGCGTACATCATAACCTAACCTTGCTCAAATCGAGTGCACATCCAAGGTTAAAACTACACATCTTTAGAGCATACACAAGATCTATTGAAGTTGGTAACCTCACTTAGATTATTGTTAAATAAAATACCAAAGAGCTTTCTTGAGAACGTTCTTAGTTTAACATATTCTCTAGTCTTAGATGATCAATTCACATTTAAATTACACACTTCAACTCAACCTAAAAGATGTCATCCATTAGATCATACAATTAGCTGTGAAATTTGAACAACTTTAGATTCTAAACACAAGATTAAAACACATTGTTTATCAAACACACCATTGTTAAAATTCATGTGTATAACATGACGTCTTCATCACCTTAGTTATATTGCATATTAGTTAAGTCACACTAAGCCAAGTATTGGTAAACTATCATCTTTTATGCACTTTAATATGCAAAAGTAGGAGTTCCCATCTTTCTAACATGAGAATGACTACTCGAGAACCTATTGCACTAGAAACTCAATTTGACCTAACGGTTGAATTGCTTCCTGGAGAGAAGTTGGGTATGTGGAATCACCCGTAAAATGGTCGTGTTTAGCCTTAATTGAGCACCGCTAGTAATAGTCTCATATTCATTCTCCAACTTGAAAAATCTGTATTCCTATACTTGCCTAAAGTAAGTGTTAAAACATTGATAGTTTGCCTCGCCTTAGGAATACTAATCAAACAAGTAGTATATATGACTTTTATTTTAAAACTACTTGCATTGCACTTACATGTGTTGATTACATGTTCTTGTTTGATACGATAAGTTGATTTGACATTATCTTAGTGTTTGATAACTAGTCAAATGTGTAAACCTTAGTACGGTTTTATCTTTATAATGCTTGTATTCTTGTTTCATGCTACTAAACGTTTAAACCTAAAACTTTATTTGCATGATACTTACTTTTGAATTAGTTTTAGCATGATTAACATGTTACTTATGAAATCATAATATGTCATTTTGATACGTGATAATTCTGATATGATAAGTTTGTGTTTGAAAGCTATTAGTTGGCATTCATTATATCTATGTGTAGTACGATCCAAATGATACATGCTCCAAATTGTTATGTCTTAAACATGGCTTGAATGAATCTTTCATCTTGTTTCTTTTGCTTCTTGTCACACTATTTGTTTGCTACATGTGCACATATAATATGTCAAAGTGCTTTTGGTATGACAAACTTTTAGAAGCCTTTTTATCTTACAAATTAATCACATAGATTGTTGTGTTAATTTACAAGCCAAGTATGCTTAAGCGTCTAAGTCTAACGACAAAACAATCTCAAAATGAAATGTCTTGAATAAAGTTGTATTCTTGCATAATATGATTGTCTTGATGCTATCTTGTATGGTGATTTCTTGTCTACTAAAGTGCAATGTGTTTTTGCTTATATAATATGTTATCAATTGATTTCTATCATGTTAACATCTTTTGTAACTAACAAATTTGTTTTGTAGGTTGATAACAAATCATTTGTTATCTCAATTGGTTCTAACTTTTATATGCTCATTTTGCATAATCCCCTTTATTGCTACGTAGATTAGTACTATGCTTTATGGGACCCCTACACTTGCATATAGTTTAAAAGCATATAGAATTAAGTTCTAGAGGGTTGGCTTTGCATTTTTGTCTTTCAACCGACCTCTTTCCAAATCTCATTTTTGCTTCCGCTTCCAAAAATCACCTCCATCATTATTTAGTTATAACAATACTCTAATCCTCTTCACTTCCTATTAGGAAACCTCATGCCTCATCATACGATCATCTCGTATTAATCGAGAAGAAGTACGTGACTTTAAGGATGAAGTTCATTGTATGCTAACCATCATCCAGAAAAACATCACTAAACTCATCTCTTTCGTTAACCCGAAAAACCTCCTAAACACTTTGTTGTCATTCCTTATTTGATACATTACACATTATGTTGGATGTCCACCAATTAAGGGGGAGAAAAATCCATTCACATAATTGTCTTTTGTCAAATTTTATGTCTCTTAGACTCTAAAATACAAACACATAGGCAAACACCACTTAGCTAAAATCGGTTCACGAAACCACAACTAGTTCAACCTTTTTAACCTTATATCACAAGTTTTCACCAATACCTCATCAAGTGAAAAACACATCATGTGTTCTACAAACTTCTTCATCGCCACAATCAACAAATCTAGGATTTTCCTTAAACTAGCACCTTACAACTTCACTATCTAGAACACCATCATAGGATCTTATCCTTTTTCTCGCTTGACATATATCATGCATGTCATTGTCAGTGCAAACGATATATTAATCAAAACAGCCATTTCCAACATGTTGGTCCATCGAACTCTCACTTATATGATGTCATTCTCATCCTCATATAGGTACTCATTATTATTATTAGTATTTTCCATATTGTCTTCACTTCTTTTCAAAGTGATAATCATTCATGTCGGTCAAAACCATGCTAATACTACATTTCCCATTGTCACCTAGAATAGGTCATTTTCATAATTCGTGTCAATCAATAAACGAATTTATCTTCATGTTATCACTTTTATATATTCTTAGATAGAACGCATTATTGATTATTCTTGGGTTGAAGCATATGAGAACTTGCTCATAACAATAGGTTGTTAGCATCAATAAATCATTCAAATCATAACCCTTATGCATCATTGAAATGCAATGTCCATTAATATTTTTTTTCCTCTTAGCTTTGGTCACTTTACATGACGAAAGGATTGCATGAATCCATAGATTTTATACATACGAGTTTCTAACTCCTTAATAGCTTCCTACCTAATCACCACCACCTTCCATCACCACTTTCACTAATCATCACCACCATGGATTAGCGAAAACTTGCTTTTATAAATTTCGAGTCATCTACCATCACCACATGAATCCTACTAGTAAACCGACACCAACACTAGCACCACTAGTGGCACACCCGGTGGAAGACTTCATATCTTCTTTCTAGGAACTATTTTGTAGGCTTTTATCATATCATATTCTCACTTTTCTTATGATTGTAATTAGGAGACTACACTTCATGAGATCTTTGATTATATCATTTATCACATATATACATCTTATTTTTCTTTGTGAAAAAGATGAAATATATTGCACTAATATTTTTCATTGTAGGTTCATCATCATATACACTCGATTGTATATAACTTACTCATCTAAGGATGAAGTTTGCATAAATTATTTTTCTTATTTTAGGTGTTTCTTGACACCCTAGATCAAGGAGGAATAT
This sequence comes from Chrysanthemum seticuspe, assembly GCA_019973895.1. Lineage (NCBI taxonomy): Eukaryota > Viridiplantae > Streptophyta > Magnoliopsida > Asterales > Asteraceae > Chrysanthemum > Chrysanthemum seticuspe. Next base: position 203,826,995 of record BPTQ01000005.1, read on the forward strand.
CCTTTAAGCACTCATATTGCATCGTCTATACACTTGGTTGTATATGACATATTTGTCTAAAGACAAAGCTTCTATTATACTAATATTTATTTTGAAGGTTCATCTTGACGCCCTAGAGCAAGGGGAGCTTCCGTCAAGAATTTACTGAATGCATCTTATACACACTTTGTTGTATAACACTTACTCGTCCAATGACGAATATAGTTTTGCACTAATATTTGTTTTGTAGGTTTTTAATCATACCCTGACGCCTCAAACAAGGGGGAGCAACCGTCAAGGGGGAGCATACACGCATCTACCATCATTCTCACTTTTTCATACAAGCATTTGTGCTTCGATAAAAAGTGGAGAAAATAGGCTAACATTGCTATGAATTTTTCTTTTTCATATATTTCTCATAACTTTTGTTGCATAAAACTAACCTTGATGTAGGTTAAGCCTCTTTATTTGATCCATGGATCCGCTACCAAACAAGAGACGGATTGAACTGGACGATTTAACTTCACTAGAGATGATGCAAGCTCGCCCTTTTTGTTTCGACAAAAAGGGGAGAAGAGTGTAAACGGAGAAGGTAATGTAAAGGTAGTAAGGATGCAAGTAACCTTTTACATTTTACTTTCTATTACGTTTACATATCTTTGTCATCATCAAAAAGGGGGAGATTGTTAGTGCAAATATTATGATATTTAATCTATTACAGTCTCGTTTGTTTTGATTGATGACAAACATGTAACTTGTAATACATAACGTAAAATGTACAAGTTACTTGTTATTACATTTGTCTCAACATACATTCAACACCTCTCGATGTCTCAAGTCCTCGTATGTTACAACACAGGTTCGTACATGTTTGTTATGTGGCATTATGATCAAACCCATTAAAAAATCATATAGAATGTTTAAAATACATTTAGAGTCACTAAGTATTTTAATAGGTTAACCATTCTATTTAGAACCTCATTTTACATTTTGCATTCACAAGTATTTCAAAAGGTAACTAGACTTTTTATTAACTAGTTACATAATACATTTTACAAGTTTACTTTGATAAACATTTTAATCTAAATACATGTTACATCATGGCATGCATCATCTTTGAAATTCTTGGAAGATCTCTTGAATATATTGGTTAGATTGACACTCAATATATCAAATGTGATCTTAGTAAGATTTGGTAATATCTTGGAAAGATTTGAAGAAAGATTTTTTAGATTTTATGTCAGGCACCCACGGTACCAAATTGCATAAAGGACGGACCCCTTTAAAGGGATCCTTGGTCCGTGGACGCTCCTGTCCACTTTTGGCTATAAATAGAAGCCCATTGTTTTCCCATTTCTTCACCACTTGAAAACACATCTTCTCCACCTTCTTGCATACATTTAGATCTATCATTAACAATGTAGTAACATACATTAAACACCCTAATGATCATGATCATAATGCTTCTAACATTCATCTTTGTTGTAAGCATACTCTACATTGATCAACCAAGGAAAGCTTGGAGATCTAGCCATCCACACTCACCACAAGCTGAAGATCTATCACAACAAGTTTAGGGAACTTGTGATCTTCATCATGAAGGCTTCCTATCAATGGAAGATCATTTAGAAGTAGTTATTCATATCCATTAGACATTTGTGTCATGGATCATTAGTGTAGAACATCATTGCATCCTCACAACATTTTCACCAAACTAGATTAGATGGTTTATGTGTTTATACCATAAAACACAAGGTTTGTTATGTTGGGCCATAAAACATAGTGGGAGTGGTTGTACCCTTGAAAAGAACTCGACATCTAGCTTAGTGTCGGAAATATTGTATAGGCGACGTTAGGTTGGTTCTACCTCGAACTAGAACCCGGTATTTAGCTTTGTACCGGAAAAAGTGTAAGCGACGATTGTAAGGTTTTCTCCGCCGAGAAGGGAGCTTGTTGATTTAGTGAAGTAACTCTCGAGTTGGGTACTCGGGGAGTGGAGTAGGGCGGAAAGGAGATCCGTGACCGAACCACTATAAATCATCGTGTTCGGTTTGCACTTTCCTTTCTTTATCTCTTTACTTTCATAGTTGCACTATACTATTGCTTGTGATGTGGTTTGATGTTAATGCTTGTGTGACAACTTGGTTTACCATGCTTTATATTAGTCACAAACAATAATTGGTACTTTCATATTATAACAAGCTTCATAAGCGATTTGATACTAAAGATCTAAAGTTTTTAAATGGTAACGTATTCACCCCCCCTCTACGTTTCCACAAAAATGATTTGAAAAACAATCGCGTATTTCTTCGAAGAAAGAGTTTTGCAATACGAAGAAGGTTTTATGAGAAAGATCAATTTTCAATCATAAATACTTTTTATATTTGAAAAGAGTACACATTCGATGTGCTAGATAAAAGAAGAGATTCACACATCGAACGGTTTTTCCAAAAGTATTTTTTCAATCAGAGATACTTTTTGAATTTGAAATATGAATACACATTCGACGTGCTAGAGAAAAGAAGGTTTGCACATCGAACGGTTTTTCCAAAAGTATTCGTCAATTCATTTCCTGGACCAAGGTTGATTCACGAATGAATCCCCTCATTGTTTCTATCCAGTTGTCACAAGTTTAATCTTTAGAAAAGATCTCACATGTCACCCACCAAGAGCTTGTTTGATGTTAGCTCTCGAAGGATTTCCATCTTTATCGTGAATATTTTCATATCACTCGGATGTTCTGGCAATACCACAAGGATAATGCATAGGACTCTAAATATATACTTACTCTCCACATTGTGTGAAACAGCAAGTCTTCGTTAATTTTGTGTCCTAAAGAGATATTGTGGATGATCTCTTGGCTCTAGACTCAATCGTGCACATTTGGTTCCTATGCCGGAGACTATGGAGAGGGTCTCCTTCTTCAATATCAACAATTTCTAAGAGAAAGTCGATAGATAATGTCTGTTCCCCGTGAGAATGAAACAAGCCCTTTTAAGAGGAACTTGAGTAGCTTGGGAAGTTGTAGTGCAGTGCATCACTGGGTCCATGATGTCTTGTCTTCAATACCAGTGTTACCTTAGTAACCACCGGTAGCATATGTATTGAACCCGGTTTCTGCCCTAAGCTTGAATTATTGGAGGGCTATTTCTTTTCATCCTTTTCATATTCATTTCTTTTTCATTCTTCCACCCCTTTAGTGCTTACCGAGACTTCATAACCAGAACCTTGTTGGGTTTATTCCAGTACTAGCTCTGTCTCAGTCCGCACTCTTCCCATTTCTCATTTTCTCCTTTTTTCATCATACCTAAGGACTCTACACTATCTAGTGGATTGTCCCTGGGTAGATCCCTCCGGCTCTGGCGGATCGTGGGAACTAATACCTAACCTAACCATCCTTATAACACCATGCATAAAGTAAATTGGTCGGTCTTTTGGTACAGTTCATTCCTTCTCAAAACCAATTAAAAAATCATTTGGAAAAACAATCAAGGTACTTGTGATACGAGATCAAATCATTTAGTACCTTAATAGTTTTGATCATTTAGAAAACCTCCCCCTCAACATGTGCATATGATTTCTAAATTGTTTAGCATATGGAGGCAAGAGTACTTTTGAAATATTTTATTGATCACAATTTCCTAAGGAAAAGCCATTTGATTTTTTTGTAAATTCTCCCCCTCAATATGTGCGTTGGTTGCAAAACTTTTTATCAAATAGAGGAAAGAGTTCTTTTAAGTACTTTCACGATCACACATGCCATAGAGAAAACCATTTGAAAACTCCATCAAGGTACTTTATGTTAAAACATAAAAGCTTTTGTACTTCGCTAGTTTATTTTCTTTTGAAATGCTCCCCCTCAATATGTGCTTCAAGATTCGAAAGCGTTTAACACATATGAGAGAGCAGCCTGCACAATTGAATCAAATAATCACCTTTTATCAAATTTCATTATTAAATCACAAATTCTCCCCCGATCAAAAATATCAAAACCTTTGAGATTTTGGATCTCAAGTGATTTAATTAGGTTTAGAAAACATGGGAGAATATGCGCCTGGTTTAAATACTCATCTTGTTTTTGGATAAATGCTCCCCCTCAACATGTGCATTATGTATACTGAAATCGTTTGGCACATGGAGGCAGGAGTGCCTTTGAAGGACTAAAACCAATTCCATTAAAAAAGATTTGAGATTTAAATCACGATCACTCCCCCGATCAAAAATATCAAACCATTTGAGATTTGTGATCCCATCTGATTTAAATCATTTAGAAAATTTTGGGGAAAGACGTGGCAAGATTTAATTTTGAAAAGTGATTAATACGGATCAATTTTAGACATTAAAGATTGTTAGTGTCAGGTATGAAAGTTTTAAGAGATATTTAAGTAAAATAAAACAATTTCACAATCAAACAAGAACAGAAAAAATTTCATTTTGACAGATCTTTGAATTTTAAAGAAAATCATACCATGACATAACATTAAATCTTTAGATCACCACATTTTAACGTACAAACCGGACTCTTTTGAAGATATATTGTTTGAAAATACTTTAAATTAAATCACTTTCCCCCTCGATCGATGACCGAAGTCGTTGATTGAGTGACTTAAGTTTTGATAAAATAAAGTCCGGTGATTTTCAAAATTAAGTCCAATTTATTTTCAAAACCAATATTTTTCCATTTTCAAAACAATATTTTTCAAAGTTTTAGAAAAATGGTATCATCACTATTATCCCTTCACAAAGATACGTTAGGTGGTTGAGAAGCTTCTGTTGTTGGTGTAGGGCTTGGAAGAAAAACCGTCTGCAGATGCAGTGAGACTTCTTACGTTGCATTTTAATGCCAACTGAGGTCAAATTAAGCTCCGTTTCTTCATTTGCTGATGAAGAAAACCATCTGCTGATACAGTGAGACCTCTTACGTTGCATTTATGCCAACTCTCCATAGAAGTCCAATTAAGCTCCGTTTCTTCATATGTCAATCCAAGATCTAGTTACCCTTTCCTTTCGGCATCCAATCATCTTCATTTGTGGGATCCGGATCGGGAACATTCTTATATCCATGATATCTGCATACGTTAGTGAACACATATATAGATATATGGTGGTCGACATCACCCAAACAACAATCGACTAATCAAAGTCAATACAACATATCAATCAGATCATAAAAGGCATGGGGATAATGTGTTCCTCAAACTCTAATCATCTAATCCTAACAATCATATCGTAGGCACCTAGTCCTTCAACTTAGGTTAACATCATTTTTAAATAAGCATATAGGATAATTAAGAAAGTCCGTTAGATGATATAAATTTGAAAACATTCTCCCCCTCAATCAATGACTCATTTTTTTTGAAAAGTTTAAAAGCGCTGAAGTCATTGATTGAGTTTTCAAATTTAATAAAAACTTTGAAACTGATTGTTTTTAAAGCAACTCATTTTCCACCAATTTTGTTAAAACAAATATTTTTCTGAAGAATTTTTGAAGGAAAAGTATTTGAGTAGGAAGAGCAGCCTTCAACATACTTTCCTCAAATTGTTTTAGGATAAGTGCACGAAATATTTAGAAAATTGGATTAGCGCAACACTTTCCTTTCTTGAAGAACGGGTTGCTATCTGAAATAATATCAAACCATGGTTTACGCACGGGTTACAGTCTGAAGTAACTGTAAGCCATTGTTTTGAAGCGCGGGTTACAGTCTGAAATAACTGTAAGCCAAATTTGAGACATGTTTTGGAAAAGAATATTTACACCTCCAGCTCGAAGTTCATCTATGGTCCCGTGCAATTATTGAATGAGATTTCTAAGACCGCAGATGTTATCGATACCAGAAGACATGTCATGTGAAAACATATTTTTGGTATTTTTGAAATTTTCTGATTTTTATGGGTTTTTGAAGATTTTATATTTTTCTATTTTCTTTTTGATGGTTTTGTATTTTTTGTATTTTGTTTTTCTGAAAAATATATACAAAGATAGAATAGATGATATAGTATTAGAGGATGATGATACGAGTACCGAGATAAGGATATCGATCAGCACGTCGTAGAAGATAAAATTCGTCATCTCTTAAACTTCCACCACCAAAGCTTCCGAGGCTCCAGAATAGAAGGTAGAACATGACCCTTTGAGAAAAAGAGACTTTGGCAGCTTCCCCCCAAACCAAAAATCCTTTAGCTGAGCAGATTCATAGCTTTCTCTCAAGCATCCATTAGCCAGGTGCACAAAGAAGCACACCATTATCATCGATCTTGCTGCTCTTTTTAAGAACGATAATCGAGATTCTTTGTTCGGGGTTATATCATCAACATGAACAGCAACGTATCATCCCACTCTTTAAATTTCTTCTCATATTTCATTACCACTGAAGTCTGAAGCAATGCATCCCCAACGAGTTGTCAAGAGACCACTTCCCGCAAGTAGATGAATTGATGCAGTCAGTCTCTTAGACTAGAGCTCACGAACCCGAATACACATACCCGAAGACAAAGAAACTTATACCATCGAAGTAGCAGATTAAGTCCAATAGCCAACGAATAACTCTGATGTATACTTTTCTCTCCCCTAAAGAAAGTGTATGAAGCTCAAGAGCCCGAAATACCCGAATGCCCAAACAGATAATAACCGATAACATTGAAGAAGCAGGCCGATTCACTGATTATCTCTGCGGATGTCAACTCCGGAATTAGTGAATATATCTCTGAATCACTAATTAAGCCCTCAAGTGAAGCAGCTGAGCATCCTCAATGTACACAATCTCTCTCCCCTGATGATTGCGATAACATCGAAATCATCACACACTTGTGTACCTCTTTTATCTTCAGAAACTAACTCTTCCATCTCTTCCCCCACATAGTTGGAATAAGAACACTAAACGCCATGAGTCAAACCTTGAGTTTCTCTGCGGTAATTACCTTCGTCTTCCCGGGATATCTTCAATCACTTAGAAGTATTAAGTTCATCAAGTTTACTCGCGTTTAGATGCTTGTCTCCTTCCCCCTTGTTGGTTTTGACACTTCAGAATCAGCAACATCTTATCAGCCCAAATACTTGAAATCTTTTTGAGAAGACCACTTTTAATCTTTGTGAGAATCAACTTGCTGAAGAATATGAGCAAGTCTAATTGGGGATTATATTAAACATTTCACCCTCCCCCAATTAGTGCTCTCCCCTAAACCGACAATATGTTTGATAATTGACCAGAGTAAGAAGAAGTCTTTAGATCGTTAAATGTAACTCGTCTTAAGTCTTCTAACATGTAGTAGAGAATGTAGAACCTACTGTAGACTCGACCTTCTTCAAGATTGTCCAGTTGGGGAATAGAAAGTTAACATCTTCATCTCACCAAATGCGTTCCAATTACCTTATATGTAGCAAATCTCCTTAACTAAGATCCCTCACAATCAAACAAGAACAGAAAGATGTTCATCAAAGAAATCAGCCCAGCAACTAGAAGCACTTTGTCATTAATTATATCAGCCCGTGTGAAGATGTTAACCAACGACTCTTAGTAGAAAACTCCATGTGAAGATGACCCGAAGAAGCTCGGTTCTTACATGAGTTTGGAGCCGTTTGACCATTTATTCTCATAAATCAATCAACCATGCAGTAAATTCACACTTCTTCTCCCCCTCAAGAATTGCATACAGAGTTGCCATTCTTAATTGAATAAGTGAATATCTTCAACAAATGTAGTCTATTCACACTTCTCCCCCACAAAATTAGCACATGATGTCGCCATCGTCATTATAGTAGAGCAAGTGGAATAAGAGAACAATCAACATTAGCCCGGTTCACTTGATAATTGAAAACGCATGGAAAAAGCATGAAGCATGTTGATGAGAATGGTCATAATTGAGAAGATTTCTCTTCTTCAGAAGATAAAGCGCACTGAAACGTACACTTCTCTTTTCTTTAAGGAACGAGGCATGAACTGTAGTGTTCATACGTCATTATGATAAGTACGAGGCCTGAACTGATGTGAACAGACGTCATAAGAAGATTTCTCTTCTTTCAAAGATAATGCGCACTGAAACGTACACATTTCTTTTCTTTAGAGTACGAGGCATGAACTGTTGTGTTCATACGTCATAATCTCTCTCTTTTCATCTCTCTTGGCAAAACATGTAATCATCCCCATTATCATTCAGTAGGCTCTTTTTCGTGACAGCTGATGGAGAAAACCCAATATGATGAATTTGACCCTGAAGTAAACTAACCCGAACTCGTGACTTAAACTTGCAAAAATGTAACAAAGAGCGGTGCCGAGACTTCATGCCCTTTGAATCTCTAAGTACTCTATACTCTTCATCCAACCAACCATCAAGTATAAGACGTACATCCCCTCTTGAAAATCCACAATTGAATGTGACACTGAGCACTACAACGTAACTCCTTAAAGTGATAGTTATTTTGTGGTGGTAAGAGCCCAATTCCCCCAAGTGGTAAAAGAAAAGGTAAAAGCCACCCAACAATAACTAGATTTCCAAGTCTTCGTTTTTGATAATAAGCTCGAACAAGGATCATGAAGAATCTTCATCCAACCATCCCCGATACCTTCAGATACTAAGTACACTTGCCCGTGATATTTCACTTCAACCTCAAATAAATAATAGTGAATTAACCCCGTTGTCACATCTTCTGGTTAAAAGCTCAATTCTAGCCTTCTTTGACATTTAAATGAACGTTGATAATGGTTTCATCCCGACCATGGTTACAAGCACAGAACCTCGTAAAACCAAACCATACTACCATGACGAATATCCAAACACACATCCAATTCATGAAGTACACCCTTTTATCCCTTCCTCGAAGCAGAAACCGTAGCACCAGTATCAGATCCCGAAATACACTTTCCTTTTCTCCAGGATGGTTCCATCAATACGGGATTTTACAATTCTATGGTTTAAACCGAAAAATGGTTTCTTTCGCGGGATTTTACAAAACCAAGAATAAACCGTAAGATAGATCCGGAAATGCACTTTACTATTACCAGGATGTTTCCATTGTCACGGGATTTTACAAGTCTATGACTTAAACCGAGAAATAGATTTTTTTGCGGGATTTTACAAAATCAAGACAAAACCGTAAACAATGTCAGCTTGAATGTGTTATGACAACTTAGGTTTCAGAGAATATCTGTTTTAGGGGAACATGCAGCGGTTCTTCAGTGGTTCATTTTCCAACATCAACAATATCAACAACCATCTAATAAATACTTTGTTAAACACATCATTCACGCATTCTGTCTGCTATTGTAGTGACAACATGGAGAAGTAAACCCGATATGCCAAACTTGATCATGAAGTAAAATTCCCAAGATTTGTTACTTAAACTTGTACTAATCCTTGTGAAAAGAAACGGTGTACCCAATGTACAAAACCTCTTGACATTCTCAACTGAGTGAGACACCGAAGTGATAGTTACGTTGTGGGTAAATCGAGAAATAATCACAACCGTACCTAAATAGCCAAGTCTTTATCACCCTCTATAAGCGCCCAAACAAGTCATCTTCGCGGAAGGGTAGAAAGAAAGAAGACGAAAGAAATAACCGTGCCCGGAAAATCTCACTTCAAATCCAAATAAGAAATACCAAATGCAAACAACCCCGTAGTCAACTCTTGTTCAATAAGCACTTCAAGCCGTGAAATAGTGTATTCTGTATAAGAGTATAAACCAAAGTATTCAACCGCCTATTACCTCAAATCCCATCATCCAATCACAACAAATCTAGTCACCAAATCTCATCATCGTATCCCATAATGATAATACATTAGCTCAGCTTCATAACAACACTTTTGATCCAACATATTAGTTCAAATCCAATGGGGTGTGATAGTCAAATGATATGCACGTATTAGGCTTAGACAAATATATCGTCCGTGAAAGATCATGGCCACACAATTACTCATTATCGAAAAGTATTGAAGCATGTGTATCCAAAATTTTATTAGTAATAACTAAATTTGGATAACACAAATCAATTTTACTACCAACGTATTGTACCACAAAGTCAATCATCAAATTTCATCTTCGTACATATCACCAATAATAAAACATCACACGGCCCATGTCAGTCCACCCGATCCAAGTCATCACAGTCCAAGAAAAGGAGCACAAATGGTACTCGGCCCATCACACTAGTTAAGTAACCCGAACCCTTAAACACATACTGAAGCCCATTAATCTCGAATGGTAATAACCAATCAACCCTAATAACCCAGATATAAAACACTCACCTCAGTATTCATAACCCTAATACATCTCAAAGAATGTACGCCTCCCACCTCTAAAATTCTACCATCTCAGATCTGAAAATATAACGAGTATCAATCCTTCATCACATCTCCATTCATAAATCATTCACACTAACCCTAAAAGACTTCAAACAATCCCAAAAATCGCACTCTAATATGAATGGCCTCATATGCTACACCCATAACAGAAGTTTCAATAAACTCTCATCATAATCGACCATTATCTCAATTCTATTCGTGTATGAACCATGCCACAGGGATGGCATAAGGTTGGACCTTGCTATAACAAAGCCACAGGGATGGCTTGAATCTCTTTTGATTCGTCTTCTTGTTATTACTCTAATGCTTTTGAGTTCAGAAAATTATAATGAAGCGAGGTTTATAAAAATTAAATCAGTGAAGATAGATTTCCAGTGTTTGACCTTTATAGGTCCGATGTCTCTTTTAATAACACGGAATTAAATCTGAGATTTTTTGTTCGAGTCGAGTCTTGATTTATTGTGATGGAAGTGTTGATATTAGTTTAGGTATGATGAAGGTTCAGATCTGAACGAGTTATTCATTTCTTTTTCGTTTTTATTTCATAAACATTGGACTGGTGATGTTTTTAACTAGCTGAGGTCGATTGGAGTTTAGATTGGTATATGGTTTATTTGATATTGTGGTTGTGGTCGTGGTCAGTTGTTCTTCTCCTTCATCATTTCTGTCAGTCAAGTCGCTATTTGCGTATCAAGTTGCTAGCATAGTATTGAGTCAAGTCGCTAGCATAAGTCGCTAAGCCTTGTTCAGTAACAAGTCGCTAACATATATTAGACATGAGTCAAGTCGCTAACCACAAAGCACAACTCGCTAACCCAACTCGATAAGCCAACTCGCTAGGTCAACTTGCTAGGTCAACTCGCTAGGCCAAGTTGCTACGACTTGTAAAGACAAGTCGCTATGGTTATCTAGTGTCAAGTTGCTACGAGACATTCATTGAATCTGGACAGTTATGAGGCCAAGTTGCTAATATGATATTCCGGCGAATTATCCGACCATTTTCCGACCATATTCAAAGACACCCAGAAATAAAAACTGCAAATGAATATATTATTTAGACCCATGTTTGACTGTATTTTGACAAAGCAGATATGACCAGTTGACCAGCTTTAGACTTCACTTTTGGTACAAAATAAACATTACAGAAATACTGACTTGGACATGGACATGAGAAAAGACAGATTTTGTAAACATTGATGGACCATGAGATATTTTGACTGAAAGGATACATTAAATTGTCAAAAACTGTAGTAACAAAGTATCAAAGTATCATGAAAAATAACTTTTCTGACCAAACGAGATGCTAAAACAGTTTTAACAAAGTACAAAAAAAAACCACCATAAATCAACACAACACAAAAACCATGGCTCTTGATACCAATTGTTAGGATCATAATATTATTGTGTTTGATGATTCAGGTGGTCTTGGATGATCAAAATAAATGTTAGCCATTAGAGAGAGAAAGTAGAGAGAGGGAGTTTCTTGGTAGAGACTTGTAGCACAAATAAAATGTTAGATTGAATGAAAAGCTCCACCCCTTCCATGGATGGAAGGGGTATTTATACTTACAAACATAACGACCTCCTATCGGCCTGTGGATCAGGTATACAGTAGGTAAAGACCCGTCCTTCCTCCACGGTGTTACTCTAAACTATTCTACGCTACTGACTAACTAATTAACTATATAATAACGTAAATAACTACAAGTCTACGAGCTAACTTATGCTAGATAATATTTGGGGTGACCGACTCTTCACTATGGAATTTCCAATTCCTAACAAATGAAAATTTTTCTGTTCTTGTTTGATTGTGAAATTTTTTATTTTACCTAAAGATATCTTAAAACTATTGATGCAGGTTTTACTTTCAAGGTTTTAATATTTATAAAGTCTCGTTATACCTACGGTCTACCCTAGTGCACTAATGGGCAGTGTACCCGGTCGTGTGTAGTGTAGTAATCGGTAAAGCCGAGGTCGTCCCAAGAGCTATGTGTGTTGGATTATTACTAAGTCTAGGTGTCACATATTTAATATAGGTTTCGATAAGGAATTAATTATTAAACTACTAAAGCAGAATAAAGCAAATAAAAGGTAAAGGGTAAATCAATAGAGGGGAGTGGTGCTAACCTAGTTAATCCTCCTAGCTATTTATGTCTACGTCTACTTACTTCCAATTACTTCAGGTGGGGTCAAAGTCGAGAGGACAACATTTGGTCAATTCGCCCTAACCTATCAGCAAAGATACCATCACAGGAGAAGTCAGGTGTCCCCTCATAAGTCCTGTTGTTCCTGGTCCCCTAATCCAAGTCATTAAGTACCGCTACATGCTAGATCTATAATAGTGAGTGCCCCGGCGTTAGCAACATAAACACTCACCCCCTAATTCTTAAGTTCATCCAAACGGTAGGTGATCAGTTGGTCAAATCGCACAAGTAGAAAGGGTCGTCAGTTGGTCATATCTTACCCTTCCCGTCTTAGTCCGCTCACCTAGGGTCAGTTGGTCATATCTCCTAGGCAATTGGCCTCTACCGCCATTCAAAACTACCGAACCAAGGGTGGCTACCAATAAACTGTGCATGCATACACTTAGAAATAATTGTACGGAAGTAATGTAAACGCAAACAATACAATTAAGGAATCATAACTAGGCCAGCACCAAGAGGTGCTTAGCCGCTCATATTAATCATACAAAACAATTCAATATTCAAAGTGTTGGAATCACTCCTAAACAGTATCTCAAGTATTTATATTTCATATGTAATAGGTAGCTTTATTATGGCCTTTATGTTTGTTTAAGGTCCAGCTTATGTAGAAGGCCCATAAGCTGAGGCCCAAGCCCAATAAGGAATAGGGAAGGAGAGGGAGTGTTGCCCTAGCTCCTTGCCTATATAAACTCTTGTAAACCCTCATTTGAGGGTTGGTTGTTCAAGTTTTCTCTTTCACTACACTCTACGCATAACCGGTCTAGTATACTTGTGTGTGTGTGTTTGGTTTACTTGTTCAATCGCCTTATCTCTTCTCTTATAAGCTTGTGTTGTAAAACTAGTGACCTAACAGTGGTATCAATCGCCAAATAGTTGGGTGTACTCGTTTGTTTTTGAAGTTTTGGTTTGGGTTTACGCGTAAAGATAACACAATCTTTGGTTCGCTTAAAAACTAATTTTTTACACTTTTGAATCCAAGATTCTTGTACTTTCAACGTTATTAGGTGTTAAACTATTGGTTTTTGGCAAAAAGTTTGGAACTTTACGTGTTTTTCCTTGTTTTTAAGCTTGTTTTTGTACGCAAGTGTTATCCTACGCGTAACTGTTTTAAGTGCTTTGGATCATCAAGTTTCACACTTTTGTGTTATTTTGGTGTTATTGAAGCTATTTCAACACACAAAAACTGGTTTAGAAACACATTTGGTTAGAATCAAAGTTACGAGTAATCTTACGCGTAACAAAACCCTAAAATTACGCGTAAGACTTTCCTTGGTTTGATCTTCAATTTTCTGGTTTATTCCGTGTTTTCTTACTTGGATAAGTCTGAAAATACGTCGACTTTGGATATCTTTTGCACTGTGAAGTGTAAAAGATCACTTGGGATAAAACCCTAATCTTACGCTTAAGCATAAGCTTACGCGTAGAAAATATTACGCTTAAGATTCATCTTACGCGTAGACTTAGTCCTACGCATAAGGTAATCCTACGCCTAACTTTCTACGCCTAACTTACTGTTTACGCATAACATTAGTCTTTTTTTCCTGCTTACGCGTAAGCTAAATCCTACGCGTAACTATTCTTGTTACGCGTAACTTTTGGTGTTTTTACGCATAAGTGCTACTTGGTTCTTGTCATTTCTACGCCTAAGGATACTTCATCAACAAAGGTTCATTCGACTACAAAGATCCATTCTTACTACACAAGTTTATCATCATGTCTCAACCACCATACTCTAACTATTTCCCTCACACTTATAATCAACAACAACAACAATTAACTCCACAACATCAACAATGGAATCAACAACAAGCCATTTATCAACAACAATTTAATCAGCAACATACTCCACAACTTGGTGCAATTCCACAACCACAAATGGTTCAACCACAACCAAGCATTCAAGTTCAACCCTACACAACTGATTTCAATCAACATCCATCACGGACCACTATGAAGGAACCCACTTGGTTTGCTAAGATGTGTGAAGCTTTAAGCAGCCAACAATCAATTCATGAAGCTGGATCACTTGATCGACCTCCAATGCTCACTCCAGGAAACTACGATCAATGGGTGATAAGGTTCTTTAGGTTCTGTGATCTGAAGAAGACACATGGAAAGTTCTTAAAGAAGGTTATCTTAGAAGGTCCATTTGAGATGCCTACTGTCACTATACCCGGAGATCCAACTGCTGTTCCACCAAGAGATGAACAAATCAACATTGCTACTGTTGCAGATCTAAATGCTACAGAACTTCTACACTATGAAGCTGATGAACTTGCAATGGAATACATCCTCTTAGGATTACCAAACCCAATTCTTCGTAGTGTTGATGCTCAAAAGACTGCACAAAAAATGTGGGATCATATTCGTCTTCTTATGGAAGGATCTGTACTCAATCAGGAGGATTTGGAATCCAAAATTTACTTGGCTTATGAATACTTCATGATTGAACCTGGAGAGACACTAGAGTCCTATCATCATCGTTTTTCAGATATCATCAATGATTTGGATAAACACAATATCATTATGCCAAGAATTGCAGTGAATACTAAGTTCCTGAGTAGTCTTGGTCCAGAATGGGAGAAGTATGTCATTTTTCTCCGTCAAGCGAAGAATATGCATCATTCTACTTATGGATTGTTGTACGATTACTTGAAGCCTCATGAAAAGGAAGTTGATCGGGAAAGGATTTTCCGTGCTCAAATTGCTAAACATTCACAACCGGACAATCAACAACTTGCCTTATATGCTCAACAGAATTATCCCTCTCAACCAGCAACTCAACCAACTGCTTCAAACGCACCTTCACAGCAACAACCTCAACCTCAACAAAATCAATTGGTTCCATACAGCAACAATGCTCAAGCATATGTCAGTGAAGCTACTGAGGAAATCGATCCGTTCGAAGCATTGCAACAAGGATTTGTGATGATTGCTAATGCTTTTGGCCGTTACACCAACAAATCCAACAATCGTATTCGTTCCTCATCTAACACACGGACTCAAGCTGTTGTGAACAATGGACGTGTTGAAGTTCAGAATCGTGATTATGGTCGTCAGATGGGCGGTGGTCAAGGGTTTAATGCTGTGGGTAGGAATAATAACAGAGCTCAAGTGGTGGAACAAGGAAATGCTCAGAATCGGTTAAATGGTCTTAGATGCTACAACTGCAATGAAAAGGGACACCTGGCTAATGCATGCCCAAAGCCAAGGACTAGGGGCAGTGCTTACTTCAAAGAGGCTTTACTTCTGGCTCTTAAGGATGAAGCTGGTGGATCTCTCACAGACAAAGAACAGAGCTTTATGGCAGATGCAGACTCAGATGATGATATGGAGGACTTGCAGGCTAATGCAGCTGTTATGTTGATGGCTAATATGCATGAGTTGCACATGAGTGATACAGGCCCAGTGTATGACACTGATGGCTTGTCTCAGGTACCCGAACAAACCATCATCATATCTGAACTAATATCTCCGCCAATATCTGAATCCGGCACGGATCAGACTGTTCAAAATGAGTCTTCTACATCTTCTTCTGATGATTTTCAAGTTAACCCTGTAGTTACATTTGACGATCAAGATGACCTTATGGTCCCCTTTGATAATCAAATTGACTCCGTGGTCGTACTTGAGGATATAACGAATGATCATGTTGAGACTCACGTTGAACAAGATGATCTGTTGCCTCATCCAGATTTTGCTCGGTTAATTCAAGACCATAAAATCAAAATGGAGGAATGTTATGCATTAAATCAGTCCTTAAAAAGTAAAAATGCACTGTTAACCAAGGATTTTGAATGTTTACAAATGCAACTCAACTTTTTCAAAACTCAAGAAAACCGTGAAAAAGGTTTTGAAGCCGCTTTTGCAAAATCTCATCAAAACGAAAAATATTTAGAGAGACAGATGCGTGATCTAGCCGCCTCGAAGAATGCTTTGGTGTCCGAATTAGAACAACTGAAACATGAACATAAAAAGCAAATTAACGCTCTCACCTTGGAAAACCAAAATGCTAAGGCTGAGTTGTTAAATTGTCAAAAACAGTTCTCCGCATACAAAAAGCATTCAACGAATCGGGTAGATGACCTTCTTGCAGAAATTCTCGGTTTGCAAAACAAACTTAAAGAGTTTAAAACTGTTGTTTACAAACATGGTGAATCAGTAACAGCTATTGAAAAGTTTACCTTAAAACCTAATCCAAATGGATATGGAAAAAATCTAGCTGATTACAAACCTAAGCTTTCACTAAAAACATTCAAACCAACTCCTGAAGTTTCCAGTGCAAAATACAAAATTGATAATACTGTCATGAGTGTTGTTGAATATCATCGTCAAGAGGAATTAGATGCAGAAGACGAGAGTCGATCAAAATTAAAAAATGTTGTTTACAACAAACCTTTTAATTATAAAAACGCGGTCACTTTTGTCACACCAACGGATTCTTCTAACACACCAAGGGTTATCATCAAAACACCTGAGTCTTCTATTGTTAATCCCAAAACAGTCTTTGCACAAACTTATGGTCCTTTACCTTCCATTAGCGAAGTAAACTCACAACCTGAAAATCGAAAAATTCTTCGATATTTTGACATTTTCATGGCTGACCTCAAAATTTTACAACATGAGATAGAATATCGATCTGAAATCAAAGTTGAACATTTTCAATCGCCTCTGGCGCGAGAACAAAGAGACATTTTTCAGAAAAATCCTTTACCTAATGTTAAAAACTTGAAAAGTTGTGCAATTGCCTGGGAAAAGGATTTTCATAAGGAACTTGGGGTAATGAAAAACGTTTTCGAGAAAACAGAAACATCTATTACTAACACAAAACGGAAAAAGAAACTGTTGAGAAAAGATGTTGATCGACTCTTGGAAGATGTTATCTGTGCTGATATCCATAATGTTGTGCTATTCTATTCGTTGCCATATGCATCTGATCATATCTCTGCTGATAATGTTGACACTGTTGTTACTGTTGAGAACACCGATAATGTGCTTCAGA
The DNA here is from genome assembly GCA_019973895.1 of Chrysanthemum seticuspe. Taxonomy (NCBI): domain Eukaryota; kingdom Viridiplantae; phylum Streptophyta; class Magnoliopsida; order Asterales; family Asteraceae; genus Chrysanthemum; species Chrysanthemum seticuspe. The sequence continues at coordinate 203,844,479 of BPTQ01000005.1, forward strand.
TCGAGTCTTTAAAAGCAGAAAATAAACGATTACACACGGAAATTCACAATGCAAAACGTCGTCTTCAATGGTGTGAAAAAGATATTCACAACCATCAACTTAGTTTTCAAAAGAAAATCGCTCAATTGAGTGCAAAATCTTCTGATCCTAAAATTGATCAACTGGATGATCAAAACGTGTCTTTGAAAAGTCAAATCTCAAAATATGAACAAGAACTTTTAAAAGTTAAACAGGAATATGGTGTCATATTTGATTTACTCAAAAAGACTCGAGATGAAGCATCTAATGAACTTGATCACTATCTTGCTCACACTAGAGATGTCATGAATTTTGCTGGTAATATTCGTTCTGAAAATCAAGATCTGATTCACACCATCTCTAAGTTACGGGAAATGTTAGGAAAGTATGAACAACTTCCGCCTACTGTGATTAAGAGATTAGCACCAGTCACACTCAGTAATCGTGAACCTAGAATTCCCACTGCCAAATCACAAGTTGCTAATGTGTTTCCCTCTACTGAAACAGGAATAGTTGCATCTTTTCCAAACGTCCGCACTTCACAGCCTAGGAGCACTCAAACGAAGAATAGGAAGTTGCGACCTAAGAAAAGATCAATAAGGAATGCTAAAGTAGAAGAACACCCTAGGAATCTGAATAAAACTCAAGTTACTTCCACTATAGATGTTGCGTCTGGCAAATGTAATAGAGATAGTGATGTAACGAATGCTAAACCGTTGAGTACCTTTGATATTCAGTCTGATGCACCTTGTGATATATGTCAAAAGAGTCTGAATTCTGATTGTCATGACAAATGTGTTGCTAAAGCCATAATCTCTAAATTACGGAATCCTAAGAATCGGAATACCTCTAGGCCCACTAATCATTCTAAGTCTGTGCTTGGTAAACCACCTTCTTTAGATTCTAAGGCAACCATTGCTCCCGCTTCACCTCCTAAGAATGTAGTACCACCTAGTGCTTTCACTAAGACTAAAGCAAAGAGTAGTTATAGATGGCAGAAATGGATATATAACACACTAGGATTTAAATGGATGCCTAAAATTATAAATGTGTGTATGTCTAACATATCTGCTTCGGAACCCTCTCACATTTTGGGTTCCACATCTACTTCTATTCCATCTGTGTCGTCTGTGTGTAATGCAGGTGATACAGATCATTCTCTGGATTGTTGATAGCGGATGTTCCCGACACATGACAGGCAATCTCAAACTGTTATCAAACTTTATTGCAAAGTTCATTGGCACTGTCAGATTCGGGAACGATCACTTCGCAGCCATCATGGGCTACGGAGATTATGTTAATGGGAACATCGAAATCAGCAGGGTTTACTATGTGGAAGGCCTCGGTCACAATCTGTTTTCAGTAGGTCAATTTTGTGATGGAGATTTGGAGGTTGCTTTCAGGGAGAAAACTTGTTTCATTCGTGATCTACAAGGAAACGACCTTATGTCTGGCTCGTGTAATTCTAGTCTCTACACTATCTCTATGCAAGACATGGTTGCTTCATCTCCCATCTGCTTACTTTCTAAGGCAACATCAACAAAATCTTGGCTATGGCACCGTCGTCTCTCACATCTAAACTTTCAAACCATCACCAACCTTGCTCGACACAAACTAGTTGAAGGACTCCCACGATTCCGGTATTCAAAAGATCACCTTTGCTCAGCATGTGAACAAGGGAAAAGCACTCGTGCTCATTTTCCTTCAAAGGTGGAACACAGCTCTCAGCATGTGCTTCATCTTCTTCACATGGATTTGTGTGGCCCGATGCGTGTGCAAACGATCAACGGCAAACGCTACATCTTAGTAATTGTTGATGACTACTCACGATGGACTTGGGTCTATTTTCTTCGTAGCAAAGACCAAGCTCCACAAATGATCATCACCTTTCTCACAAAGATACAGGTTCAGCTCCGCAACACCGTCAGGATTATTCGGACAGACAAAGGAACTGAATTTGTTAACAAAACCCTTCGTGAATTTTATGAGAAAGTGGGAATTCAGCATCAAACATCTATTGCACGGACACCTGAACAAAACGGAGTTGTTGAAAGACGAAACCGAACGTTAGTGGAAGCTGCAAGAACAATGTTAATCAATGCTAAACTTCCAGATTACTTATGGGCAGAAGCTGTATCTACTGCATGCTATACTCAAAACCGTTCTATGATCACAAAACGCCACAACAAAACACCTTTTGAGCTTGTCCACAACTACAAACCGAACCTCAAACACTTTCATGTATTTGGATCCCTTTGCTATCCGAATAATGATCGTGATGATTTTGGAAAGCTCAAAGCAAAAGCTGATATTGGAGTCTTTATTGGATACTGTGACAATTCTAAAGGTTTCCGAATCTGGAATCGTCGTACTAAGGAGGTAATGGAAACGATTCATGCTCATTTCGATGAACTCACGGAAATGGCTTCTGAGTATAACAGCTTAGAACCCGGTCACAACCGTTTAAACTTCCCTCAACCCCCATCATCAGCTGAAGAAAGCCCTCAGCTAACTCGTCAACAAATGGAAAGGTTATTTGCTCCTCTGTTCTGTGACGATATTGATGAACGTGCTCCCGGTGTATCCGCTGTTTCCGCTGCACAACCTGATAATATTCCTATACCTGATACACCTGCTACAACAACTACTGTTGAAGATGCATCTACACCAATTGACTCCAACACAACAGTTGAACACACCGCTTCCAACAATGATGAACCAGCTGATGATATTCTGAATGAAGTACCCCCACCTGCAGATTTTGATCCAAATGCGTTTTTCAACCCGTTTGCTAATGAGACTGCTGCACCAGATGTTGCGGAATCTTCAACAAACCATTTGAATCATCAGAATCTGCACAATGTATATCAACATCAACCCTCTACACATAGATGGACAAAAGACCATCCTCTGGCTAACATTATTGGCAACCCGAATCAACCAGTCGTTACGAGACAACGTCTTCACTCAGACGGTGAACATTGCATTTATGCACTCACTGTCTGCCAATCTGAGCCTAAAAACATTAAAGACGCAATGACAAAAGACAACTGGATTGAATCCATGCAGGAAGAACTCAACCAATTCAAACGTCTTGAAGTATGGGAACTGGTTGAAAGACCAACAGGGGTCTACGTCATTGGTTTAAAATGGATTTGGAAAAACAAATTGGATGCTGAAGGGAATGTTATCCGAAACAAGTCACGGCTAGTTGCTAAGGGTTATCGTCAGGAAGAAGGGATAGACTTTGAAGAATCTTTTGCTCCGGTTGCTCGTCTTGAGGCTGTTCGGATATTTCTTGCGTTCGCAGGCTCACATGAACATGACGGTCTATCAGATGGATGTCAAAACGGCGTTTCTCAATGGGCAACTTAAAGAAACGGTCTATGTCAGCCAACCAGATGGATTCGTTGATCCTGAGTTCCCGAACCATGTCTACAAACTGAACAAAGCTCTTTATGGTCTCAAACAAGCCCCTCGGGCATGGTACGATAAGCTATCATCTTTCCTCATTGCCAATAATTTCACCAAAGGCTCGGTTGACCCAACTCTTTTCATACATCATCACGGGGCACACATCTTAATTGTTCAAATTTACGTGGATGACATCATTTTTGGGTCAACACATAAAAAGTTTTCAATCGCTTTTGCAAAACTCATGAAGAAAAATTTTGAAATGTCCATGATGGGTGAACTTACGTTCTTTCTAGGACTGCAAGTTCATCAATCACCCCGTGGTATTTTCTTGAGTCAGTCCAAATATGCCCTTGAATTGTTAAACAAATTTGGAATGAAAACCTGTGATACTTATGCCACACCAATGACTCATACCAAGAAGTTAGACGCTGATTTACATGGGAAATTAGTGGACCCTACCAAATACCGAAGTATTATTGGGTCCCTTATGTATCTAACAGCTAGCAGACCTGATATTGTCTTTGCCGTTTATCTATGCTCCCGTTATCAGTCGCGACCAACTGAAACCCACCTCTCTGAGGCTAAAAGAATCCTCCGATACATCAAGGGAACCATTAATTTGGGGATCTGGTATCCGAAGGATTCTGGTTTTGAACTAATAGCTTTTTCAGACGCTGATCACGCAGGATGCTTAGACTCAAGGAAAAGTACTTCAGGAGCTCTACAATTTCTCGGTGATAAACTGGTGTCTTGGCAATCAAAGAAACAGGATTGTACATCGCTGTCATCAACTGAAGCAGAATATGTAGCCATGTCCGCGTGTTGTGCTCAAGTCATTTGGATGAGAACACAACTCAAAGACTATGGTTACGTATTTGACAGAATCCCGATGTACTGCGACAATCGGAGTGCCATTGCAATCTCGTGCAACTCAGTTCAGCACTCGAAATCAAAGCACATCGATCTACGCTATCATTTCATCAAGGACCATGTGGAACAGGGTACCGTTGAATTATACTTTGTGGGTACTGAATACCAATTGGCAGATCTGCTCACCAAAGCCTTGCCTCCCGCTAGGTTTAATGAGTTGGTCCACCGAATTGGTATGAGGTGTTTGACTCAAGAGGAATTGGATGACCTCTTAAAACAGTCTTAAAAACCTGTCAAACACCAAAACATCTTTTGTAAATAAATAAAATCTGATAAAACAAAATACAAAAATATAAAATCTGATAAAACAACAAAAATATTCTTCTCATCTATTTTCTTTAACATGGCAAGTACCGTTCTTCCGTCAACACTTGCATCTCTCAAATTTCGTATTTCTCTGATCAAATGTTGAGGGGGAGAAAATAATCCATTAACTGTTTCAAAACATCTGTGTACTTGCATGTTATCACATCCCGGTTGATTTTTTTCTACAAATGGTGGACTTTCTGGCTCAATGACACTCCTCGGACTAAAATTCTTAAACCGTTTAAATTTATCAAGCCGAGGGGGAGTGTCGTCATGATTCTTTCTCAAAAATCTTTGTTTGGTAACCTAAATGGAAGTTAAAAGGCTTTGGTTGAAAAAGGAAAAGGTGGAGGGACTGAAACTGTCATAATCCGAAAGTATTTTTCAATAAAATACCCCACCTACCATTCTAACCACATTTATTGCTAAAAAACCTTCAAATCCTACGCCTAAAATCATTCAAGAAATTGCGTGTCTCAGATCTTCATTTTGTAAGTGTTTGTGTGTTCATAACAAGATTACAAACAATGGTTTTAAACCATTTTGAAAGTTAACGGCTTGATTTTAACCTATGGGTGATTTTGTGATTCTACGCGTATGCGTATGAACACATAATCTTGTTTATGTGTTTGAAGTTAAAAAGGATTGTGTCAAAATGATTTAATATCATCTATAATACTTTTTTGAACATCAAAACGCACCTAGACACTCGAATTGAGTGTATTTGAGATTTAGGGTTTAAGCGTAGAATTGGGTCTTTTCAAATGTGAAGGTTTTTGGTATAAAAGATAGTCATATAAGGTTGTTTTCAAGTTCAATTGAACACATGTAAACCCAGAAATCACCCAGAAACAACTATGATACTTAATTCGAAAATTAGGGTTCAAGTTCATATAAATTGGGTATTTTTGATTCAAGGATCATTTGATGTTAAAACTTGGATAAAACTACTTTATGGACTTCTTAGAACTACCAGAATCAATATGATGTTCATCCCATGGCTAAATCTCATACGCGTAAGTTTAGGGTTTAGACTACGCGTATGTGATTCTACGCGTAACAGTTTACATGGACTAGGATGTTGTTATCTGTGATAAATTGTTGTTTTGTGTGAACATTGATGAGTTGATAACTTTATTTCAGGCTTTGCTACGCTTAAACACTCAGAATCAAGGTCATAAGACTCTCTACGCATAAGGATTACCCTACGCGTAGTGATGTTATGCGTAAAATAAAACCTACGCATAACTATTACGCGTAAGGTTCTACAGTGGGACTACGCGTATCCTGTGAAGGATATGCGTAAACAGTGACCTCTACGCATAAGGTCTACTCTTACGAGTAAGCCTTACGCGTAAGGTTCTTATACGCCTACGCGTAAGCTCTACGCGTAAGGTCCCCTTTTTCCTACGCGTAACATTTCTTACGCGTAAGATAGGATCCTACGCATAAGCTTTCGCCTACGCGTATGTCACGACTGTTTACGCGTAACTTTGTCAATCCTACGCTTAAGCCATTTTTGACCTTCATTATGAATTGTTACGTGTACAAAACTTGTTAATAAACTTATCATAACGTCACGAATCCAAAAATGTCACTAATAAACCAAAACGTTTGATATGTTGTGAACAATATGTGATAACATAAACTTTAAAACTTAAAGTTAACTAACTCACGAAACATTTCACGACGTCATTAGACTATTGGACATACAAGTGACTTAGGACTCGTAACAATCATTGACGTTGTACATTAAATAACTAGACAATAAGACCTTCTGTTGACTAACATTATGTCTTTCGATATGTTGGTTCTTTTGGCTAATATTATTTCAGATCACGACATGGCTGCTCAACCAAACATGGATGCACCAAATGTTCTCTCCATTGCTGACATCTACCCTAATGGCTACCCAATGAAGATTGGAAAGAATAATCTCCGAGTTGACTTCAGCACTCTCACTTGCTCTGAATCTTCATGTCTCATTGCTATTGATATTCTGAGGACTCACCCATATCAGAACATGCTTACTCACTCTGCAACCATTCCTGAGATCTACATCCAACAGTTCTGGAATACTATGGAAAGGGTCAAAGGAAGGACTGCTGTGACAGTGACTCTAAACCACAAACAAGTCACTATTACACCTGCAGATTTAAGGGCTGCTCTCCTTATTCCTGAAGTCAATCCAACCAAACTTTATGCCACACCTGCTGAAGAGTTAACTCTCCAATTCTTAATCAATATCGGTTATGACGAGGCTACAGGAGTAATCTCTAAGCACTCTCATGTAGAGCTTAAGAGCCTTCCTCAACCATGGAGAACACTCTACATGATAATCACCAAGTCTATTTCTGGTCGTGATAGCGGCTATGAGCATCCTAAGCTCATAGAACTGCAAATATTTTGGGCATTCGTCAACATGAAACACATCGCTATTGAAGCTCTGATTTGGGATGACATGATGTCATTTCTCAGCAAACTTGGCTCAAAGATTCCCTACATCAGATATACTAAATTGTTGATACAAAGAGCTCTTGGACTTCATCCTGACATTCCCAAAAGGCTCAATGACCCAGACAATCACGACATGTTGACGGAGCCTATTCTATCTGTAAGAATCAAGGAAACGTCTACAAAGAAACAAGGTGCCGTGCTCCCAGATTTCCTTCTAACTGAAGATGTCAGAAAGCTAGAATCGTACCAAAGGTATCTGGAAGCAGTCAGACAAGGCAAAGTTGGTCATCTTGACGAAAAATCTTCTGGAACACCTGTCAGGAGAACCAGAAGAGGAAGTGCAGGAAGCACAACAAGTTCTGTGAGTCAAAGGAAGGTTCCTAAAAGGAAAGCTCCTTCTAAAAGGATTGTTCCCTTAAAGGAAGCCGAACCTATTCCCACACTCGAACCTCAAAGACAACTTAGGGATGAGAGCTCTGAAGATACTGAGACGGATGAAGAGGTTCATTACTCTGCTACTGCAACCGAAACACCTGCCTCAGTGACAAAACCTCCAAGTCCTCCAGCTGTCCAAGAAAAAGGGAAGACTCCAGCTATTGTACCTTATAATGAGAGCTCTGAAGAAGAAGAAGAAGAGCAATTGGATAAATCATACAGGAAAAAGTTTCACAACGTCCGACACACTCAAAAGGCCGCTGAATTTGCTAAAGATCAAATGGGTGGCCCCGGAGGATCAAGTGGTGCTGCCCACTCCTCTCCAGATCCTGATGCGGTTAATCGACCCGATAAGGGATCTGGTGCCACCACTCTTCTGCAACAACAACCGCCTGTTGAAGACACCATTGAGTATGATTTTGAGAAGCAGGAAACTGAGAAAGAAAAGTCTAAAGATGACGAGGATGATTATACAAAGTTTCTTCTCAACAGTCCAACTCACTCAAAGGAGAAAACCTCAGAAACTCCTAAGGACATGAAGTCTCCTCATGTCTCCTCATCATCGGACTCTTCATCTCATTCATCACCACCACCATCAACTAATTCAACCAGATCATCATCCAAATCAGTGAAGAAACCACCTAAATCTTGGATTTCTCAGACTCATCAAAAGATTGTGAAAGCTGTCCAACAAGTAAGAAAGAAGGACATAAATTACAGAAAAATGAATTGGTTTGCTGACCAAATTCAGTACTTAAATGATGAGAAAGACAAGATGGAGAAAGAAAGGGAATTTGTTCAGAAGTTCATGAAGAGTCATCGAAAAGAGGAACTGAACGAAATGATCGAAGGTTACACTCAAAAGTACCTTCAGGATGTCGTTCTTAAAGTCCAAAAGGAACTGGAGAAGTCAGCAAGAGAACAAACCCACAAGTTTCTTCTCGACACTGTCCCCGGTGTGACTAGAGAAATATTTTCCAGACAACTCACCCCTAACATCGTCGAATTGGTTAAACATACAATGGCCAAAGAAGCTGATCTCTCTGAATCTGAGTTAATCGCTAAACTAGTGATGCAAATGTCAAAGCGATCTGGAACGTTTACTTCAGATGAAGCTAAATTTTTCGAAGGTCTACTTGCTTTTCAACTCAGTTCATCATGCAAGGAGTCAGCCGATCAACCCAAACGACCAAGAGATGACGATGATAAGGATAAGGACTCTGCACCTAAATGTCAGAAGCAGTCTGGTCAATCTACATCTATGCCACCTCCTCCACATCGGACTTCTTCTCAACATAAGTCTCCATCACCTCGGTCTTCTACTGATAAACCTCGGGACGATTCTGAGTTACCACCCCTGACTCATAAAACTGGTGATCACTTTGAGTATACGGGTGGTGACGATGAAGAGGTCCTTGAGCCCCAACAACAACCCTCCTCTCCCAAACAAGTGAAGAAACCCGAATCATCATCAAGGCCTTCTAAAAGCAAGAAAAAGACGACTCAGCCTGATGTCGTATCATGGCTAGATGACGATACAACCGCAGAATTTGAATGGTTTTCTACTCTTGTTAACGACACTCCCTACCCTGAAGAAGGTCAAGAATTGGTAGACGGTAGTACCTTGGAGCATGCAAAAATCTTGCAAGAAAGATTCCGTGTGAAGAAGATGACGAAATCCGAGTTGAAGCGCATCAAGAATGAAGCATTCCTTCTCTTGAAAAACAGCTCGGAAAGTGCAATCGAGGTTGAATATCACCTTGAAAACATTGCTCGAGCCATGTCTAACAACATGGATTGGCTCAACCCAGAAGCAAACATCGACTTCACTAAACGGAACAACCCTCCATATTACACTGACTGGACCAAACCTCTACCTACAATCGGCCAACCAGATGAACCAAGGATTCCCTTCAGATATTTCTTCAACACAGACCTGGAATTTCTTCTCCATGGTGGCGATGGTTCACGAAAATACGCTACATCATTGACTCTTCCATTCCCAGCGGCTATTTACTCAAACTGCATAGCTATCGAGGAACATGCAAATCACTTGTTTTCTGACAACGTGCAAGCATACGACCAAGATGCATTGTATGGGATTCATCATTGGCCTGAACGCCGAAGAATCTACTACAGAAGCTGCCTGGTTCAGAAGTCTCAACATGACGTGTATTGCTCAAAGAACATCGTGGCCATCAAACACATTGATCTCAAGTCTAAGTGGGACTACACATTCTTGAAGAATATCATAGTCAAACGACAAGATGAACAGGACTATGAATTCTCAGAGGCTGACTTTGAGAACTTGTCACTCAACGACATCGAAGACATGTATCTTGCCAAAGTACAGGGTCGTATGAGACAATTCTCGACTGAAATTCAACGTGAATTCATCAAGTCAGTTCTCATCTTCATTAGACGCATTGTGATCAAAGAACGTGTCGAAGATATCCAGATGGCTGTTGAATCATATCAGAAACGTGTAAACTTCACTCCACCACAACTTGATCTTCCTGACATCAACCAGCTCAAACAACTTACGCTCATCAGCAAACCTTTCGGCATTGTTTACCGCAGTGAACTTCGCAGAAATTGCTTAATGGCGTGTAGTGAGCTCCATAAATTCGGGGATCATACCTTGAAAATGGTTAGGGATGGATTGGCGTACAGATTGAAGGATATACGCTTGAAGGTTGGGAATCCTAAGCGCTGGAACTCTCAGGATAGAAGGGATGTGAGAAGGATCATCACCATGATTGATGAACGGTTGTTCAGAAGGGATCAGTTCAGACGCTTGGAGAGCTATGTTGGTGGTCGACCCAGGAGAAACATCACCGGATTTCAACGCCCTGTGCGCACTCCTGGGAACATCACTGCACTTCCTGGTACCCCTTGAATTGTTTCCTTCATATGATTTTGGATGTATGATTAAATATGTGAATGGCTTGTGCACACATAACAGTGTACAACCCGTAATTGTCAAGAAAGGACCCTGTGGTACGCCTCAGTGCCACAATCCTTATAAAAGGAGCGAAAGCTTCTTATTTTTTGAGTAAAACCTATCAAACCTTTCATTTTTCAAGGTTTTGCTCAAAAAGACAAGTACTTCCCCGTAAGATTTTCAAAACCTCAACCGTTTATATCACTAGTTGAGGGGGAGTATTTGAATTAAAACTTTGTTCAAAAATTGTTCACAGTGGTCACTCTTCCCGCAACACTCAAAATGGTCATATTTATTCTCAACCGTTCAAAAATAACATTTTTATATGCCATTTTTGAGGGGGAGAAAATTGTGTGATAAGAAATATGTTTTGTAAAGCAACATGTGCAAGCCCCTTGGCTTTCTCGTGTGCAAAGACTTAACCAATGAATTGACGATCCTTAACTGTCTGCAACTCGAAAAGACTTGTCCTGGACGGGTAATAATTTCAAGCTAGTTCGCTAGTGATGTAAACGTGTCTCGCAAAGGACTTGTCTTAGTAGAAAGTACCATTCGAGAAACTTTTGATAGACATGAACTCTGACGGGTTTGGAAACCTTCCAAGGTTTGTCTACACCTTCAAGGTAGTTATTAGAGCTAGTTGTCACCTAAAAGCTGACAATGTATCTCTTTAACTATTCAACATAACCGTGTCTCGCGGGAGATTGTCTATCTTTAGTGGATCAATTCATAAAGTGCGCGCTCTTTCCTCACTGTGCATTTAACCATTAAAACTATTAAGCACATGTGGAGGGGGAGTATTTATGCAAAAACTTATCTCTCACTATGGTTCAAACATGTTTTTCATCTACAAACCCTTTGAGAGATATTTTTTACTTACAGTGGTTAAAATGGCAAACATAGGATAGTCATGGAGTTATAAGGTGACTAAGGTTAGGAATAACCGTCCTATGATCCGCCAGAGCCGGAGGGATCTACCCAAGGACACTACCATTAGTTAGTGTTAGAAGTCCTTAGGAATGATTATAAAAAGGAGAAAATGAGAATCGGAGAAAGAAGGAGTTGAAGAATCAAAAAGAAATGTAAAGTAAAGGGTGAAAAGAAATAGCCCTCCAGATTATTCAACTTAGGGCAGACACCGGGTTCAATTCATATGCTACTGGTTGTCACTTAGTGACACCGGTATTGAAGAATAAAAGTCGTCATGGACCCAGTGACGCATGCACTAAACCTTCTTAGCCACTCAAGTTTCTCTCAACAGAAGCTTGTTTCATTCTCACAGGGAACCCTACATAAACTATTGGCTTTCTCTTAGAGATCGCTGGTATTGAAGAAGGAGACCCTCTCCCTAGTCTCCGCTCAGGAAAACCAAAACGCACTATTGAGTCTAGAGCCACGAGATTCATCAAAAGATCTCTTAGGAACACTTGACATTTAATCACTTGTTGATCAACAAATAAGATCTTCAGTGATTCAGTGGTTCATATCGAGTCCTTCACAGATCTTAGCAATCTGTCGAGAACATTTATGAGAGGCTCACATCTGTGATCCTCAGTGATTGAATGGAAACTCCTGCCAGGGTCAACATCAAACAGCCCTGACAGCAGGTCACTTCGGTAACTCCCCGTGGATTACGCGGAGTGTGTCTCAAACGGTCTACAGTCGTGAGGTGATGCTTCGGTGTACCTCAGCGACTCATCTGAACTGTAGATGTACTTCGGTACATCGCGTTATCTCACTTGTGGGACTCCAGTTCAGGAACGGCCTTTGTAAGAATTAGAGTTGTGTTTTCACACTATGTTGTTAACACTCTCGAAGTTCAAACTTGTAAGTGCCGGAAACCGCTTATTTCTAACCGTGTGCAATGTTTTCTTCTTATGGAAGCTCCGGAGCGGGATGATCGTGCTGATTCTTCTCATGCTCACGCCAACATTATCACTAATGGAAGTTCTATTCTAAAGCAACACAACCGTCAGAATGATTCTTCATCAAATCAAAGATTCTACAAAGTCAAAGACTTAAAGAACTTCATCAGTATTGATTTCCACCGTCAAAGAGCGTGTGAGCATGTTGAAGAATGACGTGGAGACACTGGAGCAGCGAAGCAGACCTGAGGCAGACTGATGCAGACAACAACATACTATCACTTTCACCACAAAGAACAATGATCAAAGAACAAAGTCAATGATGACGTCAAAGCAGAACTGTTCAAAGTTAACGATCTCTCTACACTGGGGAGATTGTTCGAATCAAGACAATTCCTCTCACAAGAAAGAAGAATGTCAGAAGACGTCACTGCTACTATTACATCAACGCCTTCACCGTTTACATTCATATATACTTGAGGGGGAGATTGTTGGAATCACTCCTAAACAGTATCTCAAGTATTTATATTTCATATGTAATAGGTAGCTTTATTATGGCCTTTATGTTTGTTTAAGGTCCAGCTTATGTAGAAGGCCCATAAGCTGAGGCCCAAGCCCAATAAGGAATAGGGAAGGAGAGGGAGTGTTGCCCTAGCTCCTTGCCTATATAAACTCTTGTAAACCCTCATTTGAGGGTTGGTTGTTCAAGTTTTCTCTTTCACTACACTCTACGCATAACCGGTCTAGTATACTTGTGTGTGTGTGTTTGGTTTACTTGTTCAATCGCCTTATCTCTTCTCTTATAAGCTTGTGTTGTAAAACTAGTGACCTAACACAAAGGTACGAAATACATGAATTGAAAGTAAAGATAATATAAAATGCTAATGTTTATCGTAGAGGAGTGATTTCTCCCTTGGAGACAGCTCTGTATGCTCCTTTAGACCTACCTTGAGCTTTTTCCCACGTTCTCTGATTGTTGTGTGTGGAATGGGATGATTAGAAATGCTGGAATTCGTGGGGTATTTATAGGCTAGATCTGGGTTACGGCGTAACCATAACAAGAGTTACGCCGTAACCTTCAATTCCTCCGTATTGCACTAGATCTGCTAGTTATGGCGTAACCTTATAAGTGGTTACGCCGTAGTCTTCAATAAACTTGGTTACGCCGTAGTTGAAAATAGTTACGGCGTAAGTATCAGCGGCGTGGAACCTCATTTGACCTAATATAGTTACGTCGTAGCCTTTGGGAAGAGTTACGCCGTAACCTTCTGATAAGTTGGTTTTCTGAGTCACGCAATAGATGCGGCGTAATGTGAGAGATGAGTTACACCGCAACTTCTTCAAAGTAGCATACTGTGATACATTTTTTGATATTTCTCCAGTTCCGCGTCTCTTTAGCTCTAATGCTCGTAATTTACCTGAAAGTGGAAAACAATGGAAAACAAGCGTAAATCCATATAAATGATATAAATTACAAGCATTATCGGGGGAAATTGACACTTAATATTCAGGACTATTTTATGTTATCAACTATCATACCTGACACTAACAATCTTTAATGTCTAAAACTGTTCCTTATCAGATATTTCAAAATTAAATCAAGCCACGTCTTTCCCCAAAATTTTCTAAATGATTTAAATCAATTGGGATCAAAAATCTCAAACGGTTTGAAAATTTTTATCGGGGGAGAGATCGTGATTCAAATCTCAATCTGCTTAAATGGAATTGTTTCAGGATTTCAAAAGCACTCATGCCTCCATGTGCCAAACGATTTCAAATACACGATGCACATGTTGAGGGGGAGCCTATATCCAAAAACCAGAAGAGTGTTTAAACCTGGCCACAAGTTCTCTCGTGTTTTCTAAACCTAATTAAATCACTTGGGATCCAAAATCTCAAAGGGTTTGATGTTTTTGATCGGGGGAGAATTTGTGATTTAATTATGAAATCTGATAAAAGGTGATTGTTATGATTCAAAAGTGCAGGCTGCTCTCCCATATGTGCTAAACGCTTTCGAATCTCGAAGCACATATTGAGGGGGAGCAATTCAAAAGAAAATAAACTATGAAGGTACAAAAGCTTTTATGTTTCAATATAAGTACCTTGACTGATTTTCTAATGGGTTTCTTTATGGCAGTGTGATCATGGAAGTACTTCTAAGAACTCCTTCCTCTATGTGTTAAATGATTTCAAATACCAACGCACATTTTGAGGGGGAGAATTTACCAAGAAAATCAAAAGGCTTTTTCTAAGGAAACTGTGATCAAGAAATTATTTCTAAGAACTCTTGCCTCCATGTGCTAAACAATTTCAAAATCATATGCACATGTTGAGGGGGAGCATTTCTAAATAATCAAAACAATTAAGGTACAAAATTCTTTGATATTATATCACAAGTACCTTGATTGATTTTCCAAATGATTTTTCAATTGGTTTAAAAAAGGAATGAACTGTACCAAAAGACCGACCATCTTACTTTACCCATTGGAGTTACAAGGATGATAAGGTTAGGTATTAGTTCCCACGATCCAGCCAGAACCGGAGGGATCTACCTAGGGACAATCCACTAGATAGTGTAGAAGTCCTTAGGTATATTGAAAAAAAAGAGAAAAGTGAGAAATGGGAAGAGTGCGGACTGAGATAGAGCTAGAACTAGAATAAATCCAACAAGGTTCTAGTCATGAAGTCTCGGTAAGCACTAAAGGGGTTGAAGAATGAAAAAGAAATGAATTTTGAAAAGGGTGAAAAGAAATAGCTCTCCAACAATTCAACCTTAGGGCAGAAACCGGGTTGAATACATATGCTACTGGTGGTTACCAAGGTAACGCCGGTTTTGAATACAAGACGTCATGGACCAAGTGACGCACTACACTAAACTTCCCAAGATACTCAAGTTCCTCTTAAAAGGACTTGTTTCATTCTCACAGGGAACCTACACAATCTATCTACTTTCTCTTAGATATTGTTGATATTGAAAAGGAGACCCTCTCCCTAGTCTCCGGCATAGGAAACCAAAGTGCACAATTGAGTCTAGAGCCAAGAGATCATCCACAAAATCTCATTAGGACATAAAATTAATGAAGACTTGATGTTTCACACAATGTGGAAAGTAAGTATATATTGAGAGTCCTACGCATTATCCTTGTGGTATTGCCAGAACATCCGAGTGATATGTAAAAGTATTCACGATGAAGATGGAAATCCTTCTAGAGCCAACATCAAACAAGCTCTTGGTGGGTGACATGTGAAATCTTTTCTAAAGATCAAACTTGTGACAACTAGAAAGAAACGATGGGGCAATTCACTCGTGAATCAACCTTGGTCCAGGAAATGAATTGATGAATACTTTTGGAAAAACCGTTCGATGTGCAAATCTTCTTTTCTCTAGCACATCGAATGTGTATTCATTTTCAAACACATAAATTATTTCTGGTTGAAAATTGATCTTTCTTATAAAAGCTTCGTCGTATTGCAAAACTCTTTCTTCAAGCAATACGCAATTGTTTTCAAATCAATTTTTCATCAATCGGTGAATCTCAATTTGCTGGTTCACTCACTCCGTGTTGTCTACTTTGGGACGCTCTTGTTTGAGAACGGCTAGATCAAGCTGCGAAACCGTGTCAAAGAGATTTTTAGGAATCCTACCTGATCACAGGCAATATTTATATTGATCAACGGGGAACCGTAGTTCTTGCAACTGTATTCAACGAAAGTGAAAAAAGACACTTTCGTGTGTTTTATTGCTAACAGTTGTTTGCAGGAACATTGGACGGTTGCAGCTGATCGATATTGAGAAGTCAATTAACAACCGCATACTCAAAGCATTCATACTTAATTGAAGAAAATCATGACTATCAATGACATACAATGATGCTTGCGCTACTCTGATGAAAAGATTGTTATGAATTGGAAGTTCCATAGTGAAGTGTCGGTCACCCCAACTATTGTCTAGCATATGTTAGCTCATAGACATATCGTTATTTACTAGTTTATTAGTTAGTTATTAGCTTAGTTTAGCTTAGAGTAACACCATGGAGGGAGAACGGGTCTTTACCCACTGTATGTCTGATCCACAGTCCGACAGGAGGACGTTTAGGTTGTAACTATAAATACCCCTTCCATCCTTGGAAGGGGTGGTGCTTCTAATCTAACCTTTCTTTCTTTTGTTTACTTTCTCTCTCAAGAACACCCTCTCTACTGTTTATATATCTAATGGCTAACATGTATTTCCACCATCCTAGACCACCCGAATCATCAAACAACATAATATGTATGATCCAACAACATTTCTTAAGCTCCAATGCTCATAATTTATCAAAAAGTGAAGGAATACAAGTGTAAATCCATATAAATGATATAAAATACGAGCATTATCGGGAGAAATTGACACTTAAAAGTCAGGATTATTTGATGTTATTAGGTACATAGGGAGTTGCAGGAGTAGGATACTGTACAAGACCCAAACTAATAGGTCCAGGTGTCAAAAGTTGAGGTGCGGGTCCAGAACTAGATTGTCAGGAGCCATTTGCTCAGTCAGCTCATTGAACATAACATGAATTGTTTCCATAATATCTCGGGTTCTTTTGTTGTAGATTCGGTAACCCTTCCGATTGGGTGCATAACCAATGAAAAATCCAATATCTACCTTAGCTTTCATCTTTCCCAGATCTTAACCATCATTGCTTGGATAGCACAAGGCTCCAAACACGCGAAGAAACGAGAGATCCGGTTTTCTGTTGTAAACTAATTCGTATGGAGTTTTTCCATGAAGAGTATTATTAGGGAGCGGTTTTGAGTGTAACAGGCAGTGGCAATGGCTTCTGCCCAGAGAAACATTAGATCCTTTGAACTACACCGTTCTGTTGAGGAGTGAGTGGAACACTTTTCTGATGACTGATTCCAATGCTTTCATAAAACTGACTAAGTTCCTTGTTCACAAATTCAGTTCCGTTGTCTGTTCGGATGATTCTAACTGTTTTTTAAGCCTAACCTGCAACTGTTTAATAAGTTTAATGATAACTTCGGGAGTTTCATCCTTTATTCTTAAAAACTTAACCCAAGTAAACCGAGAGTAGTCATTTACAACAACTAGCACATACTTCTTCTCATTTATACTTTGAACTCTCATGGGTCCGCATAGATCCATGTGAAGGGTATGGAGAACTTCCATAATGGTATTGGCAGGTTTGGGATTGTGGGCATACTTCTTTCTTTTGTCCAATTTCCATGCTGAACAAAGATGATCTTTATCATATTTCAACCGGGGTAAGCCTCTTACAAGGTCCTTCTAGAAATACCATAGATGGTGCCGAATTTCAAGTGATTGATTCGACGATGCCATAACCGTGATTTGTTCTTAGATGCCTTAGACAACAAGAAAATAAGAGAAGACTTCATCATGTCTTCGAAAAAAATGGTGTACAAATTATTGCCTCGAGATCCATTAGGAAGCTCAACACCATCTAATTCTCTAACGAAGCAAGAGTGTTTTTGAAGGCTACTTCGAGATCGGAATCACAAAATTGACCAATAAAGAACAAATTATGACCAAGACCTTCCATATAATATACCCGGGAGATCACACTATCTCCAAAAACATAATCTCCATAACCCATAATTGCCCCAAAGTGGTCATTCCCAAATCTAACAGTTTCGATGAACTTATTTATGAAGTTCTTGAGCTGTGAGCGATATCCAGTCATACGTTTTGAGCAGCCAGAATCAAAATACCAAAGGACGATTTGTACGACCTGCATTTGAAAACAGACAAGTATGGATTCTGGCTGAAGGCTTTGACCCGCTAACCTTAGTGTCACTAATTACTCGTGTAGAAGGAACGACAGGTATATTAGTTGGTTTCACTACGTTTTGCTTTTCTGGTCTAGAAGTGTTGGGCTCTGAGACTTTAGGAGGCACATCAAAGGTAACATGCTTGACTTTAGGCATAAAAATGGGTGCAACTATTCTATCTCGCCTATTACCAGATTTAGGACATGTAGCAATTACATATTCTAAGAGTTCCTGAGATCGTTTGGCATACATGTAGGCATAGGCAACCGCACTATCAAGTGGTTTCTCTATTCTATCATCTTCTACGATCTCACGGAGACCCTCTAAACTATCCTTAAGGTACGAAAGATATGCTTGATATGCAAGTTCATTATTTCTAAGAGGAGAGGGAAAATACAAAACATCAATAGAATAATTATTACAAGCAGAAACCTTTGGAATAGAATATTTGCAAGTGGGAATATGAACTTTTCCTTTTACCATACGCTTCAGATTCTCAATTTCGTTAAGCAAAGAAGTTATCTTTTCAATGTATTTATCATGATCAATCTTGATTGAATCACATAACTCTTTGTTTTGCAACTTAACCTTTGAAATTTCAGCTTGAAAACAATCATTTTCTTTTTGCAATTTATTAATGATGTTTTGAAGTTGGAAATTCTGAGAATCTAAAGGCGGAGGTATCTGAGTGCCAACTACTTCACTCCTATTTCGCTTCAATTGGGAGATTTGAGCTTTCAAGTTTCTGATCGTGTTGCAGTGAGCCTGAATCCGTTCATCCCGTTAGTTAATTTCAAAAAATGCAACAAACTTAGGAGCTTCCGAAGATGTCTTGGCATTTGAAGTTTTGATTCTTTCTTCAAGATGTTGATATTTTAATGGTAAATTAAGATATTCAACTTCTAATTTAGAAAAATGTCTGACCATGTTATCATGATCATCCCTTTCGATTTTGTCATGCAATTTTGAATTTTTGGTCTCAAGCTAACTGACACGATCTTGGGAAACTTTAAATGCAATTGATAAATCATGAAATTGGGAAGCGGTAATTGAATAATTCGTGACAATATAAAACACATCTTGAGCAATACATCTTGAAATCAAGTTCTCATTAAGGATCTGAATATTCTTCCTCTCAATCTCATTACTTTTAAGCTCACATGCATTAATTCTCACCTCATTTTCCATTTCATTAAACATCTTTTTCATTTCATTAACCTTTGTATCTAAGGCCTTTTGAATACCCTCGAATTGTTCTTTTAATTTTTTAAAGAATGGAATGACCTCTGTAAGATAACATGCTTTTGTTTGTTCAAAACCCCTTTCCCCTTTAGTAATTCCCGTTGGTGTACTTCTCTTCTTACATGTATTCTAAAAAAACAAATAGTTGATAGACTACGTATATGCTAATTAAGGTTTTACTTTGAGTGGGAAGAGTTCTAGGCACTAAATGCATTGGTGTATTGGGAGGATACACTGTAGCTGGAGGCAATTTCCTAAGGCGATGATTATTTTCATCTAGTTCTTCAGCTTTTCTTTAATCAATATCTAACTTCTAAAACACTTGTTCAGGGGTTAATTGAGACTGAGGTCTAAATGTGGCAAGCCCGTTATCCTTAGTGTAATTATGAGTTTTGAAAATTAAATTATGGCTCACACACAAAGGTTCTTTAAACTTCTCTTCCATTTTCTCTCTAGAGGCATTTTCTATCTCTATGTCCTCTTCAGTGTTCTCTACATAAGTTGGCTTTTGTTTAGGCTTAGGAATCTCACTACCATCATAAATCACATCATGAGCTCTTTCTGCTTTCTTAAGATATGCAGGATTTGGGTCTTCTACAAGGCCAATACTGTGTTTATCACTCAATAATCTATGCTTAGTGATCATGTGAGCAGTCTGAACGGTGTTGCCTTGTACGTACAACTTGTTTTCAAGTTTGTTCTTCGAAGTTTTAAGGTTGGAAAAATCATTTAAAAGTTTTGATTCCTTTTCCTTGAATTCCTATTTAAGCACTTTCACATTTTCTAGAAGTTCTTGCTTTTGTTTAACAATTTTATTAAGTTTCTCTTGTAAGGAATTTAACTCTTGTTTTAATGTTTCCTCCCTTAAATTACTTTTAGTGATTAATGTACCCATTTAGCTATCCATTTCCTGCTCACGGGTGGTCAGCTCAAATTTAGCACGCTGTTCATAGATGGCAACTTGATCCTTATAAATATTTAGCTTAGTGGTCATGGAATCATCAGGTGCATATTAAGTGTATTTATCAAACACACATTCATCATTAATGGCAGAAGATGCACCACTAGTTACAACAAGACTTTCATCGTGCTTCACATATTGATCATATGGGACCACATTGCTATTACCCATATTTTCAATATCTGATTCAACGACTTTTGTTGATTGTACTTCGTTGGGAATCTTTTGCTCATCAACCATATCATATAGTTTTAGTACGTCTGATATGATAGAATCCTTGGAGGGACCGGCTTGTTGAGTTGATGAGACCATTGGAGAAATATTAGCCATGAAAATGGTTTGTCCCGTTGGTTCATCATCAACATCAGAGTCAAAAGCATCACAATCAGCAACCTGGAAGACATTAGGATTGTTCTGTGCCAAATCATACACTGGTTTTTCATCCACATCTGCATCATATGTTTTGCCATTCCCATCAGTAAGAAACAACAACTATTCCTCATCCAACACCGCTCCACTATCTTGAGCTTGCATAAGTAGCATCTTATCCCCGAAGTATTCAACATTCTGTGGACGTTTTGGTTGAGTGCAGTTCCTAGCAATATGTCCTTATCCACCACAATTGTAACACTTAATAGGTTTCCCTTGACCATGAACCATGATCCTTCCTTGGTTCTGAACACCCACATAACCAGCTCCAGCTCCTACATTCCCCTGTGCATTATATTGTGGATTCACATTCTGCCTTCCTTGCACATCATGAACCACAACCCTTCCATCTTCCATTGTGGCTTGATTATGTATATTAGATGAAGTTCTAAGTTGGTTGTTGGTTTGGGGAAGCGAGTTTCTAGAGTGTTGAACCAATAGAACCACTTGGCTTGCAAGTTTTTCAATCAACATGTCAGTTGGGGTAAATCCTGAGTCTGGTATGGTAATCTGTTTCTGATTCTGAGAGGATGGTATGACTTGTGATGCTTTATCCTCACATTTGAAAGAAATGCAGTTGAGTCATTTGAAGAGTTTGCAACAACAGTATTAGAGTGGAATTTCTCTAAGATCAAACGCTCAAATGTAGCATGCTTCTCATGTTGAAGTAAGTAGGCATACAGTTGTTCATAGTCAGTTTTCCTCAGTCCTTTGTTTAACTTAACAGCAGTAAAAAATCTGTGCCATTCAGGGTTCATGTTGTTTACGAACTTGGAATTGAGTTGGATGTTTGACATGGTCATATTGATGTTTCTCATATCATTTACAATTTTGTGAAACCTCACATGATACTCTGTAATGCTTTCCCCTGGGTTCATCTTGAAGATCTCAAACTCATCATAAAGTTGTGACTCTCTATCTTCCTTAGTCAGTTATGAACTAAAGAGAAGCATTTTGACATTATCCCAAACTGCTTTGGCGTCATTATTGTGATTGATCAGCTTGTAAATGTCATTTGGTAGACCTTAAAGTACGATGTTAGAACCTCTAATCTCAGCATCGTATCTTTCCTTCTCCTTATAATTGACATCATCATAAGTCCTTGGTCTATCCATACCCAAAGTGACAGTTCCATCAGCACCAACTTCAAGTTGATCTCTGGTTGTCCCAATTTGGAATGGTCCTTCATCAATTGACTGAATGATGTTAAGACCATTCTCTTTGCCCAAGCAGTACAATCTGATTTTCTGTGCCCAAGAGTCATAATCAGTTCTATCCAGCATAGGAGCGCGAGTATCGAACCCAGTAGCTTGAACGTCATCAGCAACGGAAGACATTGTAGACATGATTCCTAAGTACACTGGATTTTACTACTTTTTGATTAAACTGAGAAATAATATCTTTCGCGAGATTTTACTGAATCAAGAGGAAACCATAGAACTTAACTCAAAAATATCAAATCTAAAGTGACAAAACGCACTCTTGACAAAACGCACTAGGTCAAAACGCAGTAGGACAAAACGCAGTTAACAAAGTCGCAAGAGACAAAACGCAGATTTGACAAATTGCAAGAACAAATCGCAGTCTTTGACAAGTCGCAGGAACAAAACGCAGAAAATGATAAACCATAGTGACAAAATGCAGAACTTGACAAATCGCAGCGTTAAAACGCAAAACCTATCAAAACGCAGAGAACAAAACGCTGTGCTTAATCAAATCGTAACCTGTCAAAACGCATTAGATCAAAACGCAGAGCACAAGTCACTATCAATAGTACAACCGCTACTTGTCCTTTTGTCCTTTCTAACTCAAAACACAGCCAATACAACATATCACAGCCAATAACCAATCAAGTCGCAACGATAAAAAGCACAAAACGCAGCGATTACAAACCAAACCACATCCAAACCTGATCAACTCACACCCAATAACTATCAAAACGCAGTAAAGAAAAGGAGTCCGTGGCTCAAATCGCACTGAAGAATAAACCAAAAAACATTTCTTTTACAATAAAAAAACACCATAACCAAGATGAATCAAACCTTTCAAACCAAAAACTAAACTAATATGATGATCCTAAACATAAAAGTACAATCAAAATTCAAACTTTAACACTAAATAAGATCAGAAGAGTGAAAAAGTCTCTAAACTCATTCAAACCCAAAAATTATGAATAACCAATCAAGAATCCAAGAATACACAAAGTACATGATCAAACCATGGCTCTTGATACCATTTGTAACATATTGGTTATCATAAACACACAAACACAATCACAATGGTTCGAATATGGAGAGTCTAGAGAGAGAAAGATGGAGAGAATGGGAACTTCTAGTGAGAGAAAGTGTAAGTAATATTATGAAGTTCCACCCTTTGCCTTGGGAGGAAAAGGGTATTTATAGTGTCTTAAAAAATACGCCACCTATGGGCTGTGGATCAGGTATATAGTGGGTAAACACGCGTCCTTCCTCCACGGTGTTTCTTAACTAACTACTAACAATAACTAAATGACTACAACTACGAGCTTTCTAATGCTTACACATACTTGAGGTGACCGAGTCTTTAACTAACGGATTTTCTAAATCCAAACAACTTGAGATATAGCAAGGCATATATATATATATATACGAAACACGCTTAATCTACTAAACATGTTAACTGAAAATCCGTTACTCACCTGGGCCGTATAATGCAACATGAATGATTCTGAATATGCCTTGAACACCTATATCATGATAAATGTACCCATATAATGTTAACACATAACAACTGCATGAATATAACATGATAAAGCAACTATAAGCGCAACTAAACACACATAAACTAACTATAATGCATAAACTCATAAACTTGTTATGGCATAAATCTCACCAAACATGCACTACTATGCTCGCGAACTCGAGCTAAGCTAACCAAGTATTATCACTTGGTTTTATACTTTCATAACATGAATTATAATCATATAGGCTGAGAACATAAGCTATCATAGCATATAATTACCCGGGACTTGCAAAAACATCATATCATAATCAACAAAACACTTAACAACACATTTGTTGATTTTCTGCAGCAGCCTGCAAATGCATCATTTTGACTCACTTAAATACTGAAACAGGTCATGAGGCTATTTTTCCATGAAAGTATACTATTTTCCCTTATAAAAAAGGTATGGCACGCTCCAAACGGAGCTACGGTCTATCCCGTATGAATTTTTAAAGTTTGGTTTGCTGCACATTTCAGGATCATCCCTTGCTGTACCAAATCGCGTTTTAGACCAACTTAACTACTAAATGAGTAAAAACTTTATGAATAACAACTGAAGTAGACACCTTAGGCTTTCAATAAAGTCTGGCCATGATTATATCCGAGCTTCTATCAATTTTATATGATTTTTCAAACATGACTAATCATTGCTGAAAATTTCAGCAACTTGTTTAACATCATATATCACGCAAATCGTATAAAGGGGTGTTTGGTTCAACTTAATAATCAACTTAAACACCTCCTAAATATCATAAATTGATCACTAGCATAATCCCATCATAAACCCTAATAATCATATGCATAACCCATAAACACAAATCATGAATTAATCACATAATCATGTATAACAATTGCTACTCATAACCTCATACTTGTATTCACGTTTAAACATATAATTCAGCACTTACCTTGAATTGTAGATAAACTTTAAGAACATGTTGAAGCTTCATAATTAATCAAACCTTCATATCCTTTGCTTCATCTTAATTATATATTAAAATCTTGTCTTGGATCATGCTTTTAAAGAGGATTCTTCAAGGTGAAGTAATATGTTTTTTTTCTGTGAATCGTAATTGAGAGAGGCAGGGACAATTATCTGAACCGACTTTTATTAAGATAAGCTCATGGGTATTTTGGTAATTCCCACTAACTTAAGCACTTGACATAATTAGTCCCCTGTAGGGTCGTATATTATTTACATATCAAGTCCCCGCTAACTATATTATTAATACCGTCAAAGTGGGACTTTTCTATTCATACCACTAAAATAATAGATATATCCGTTATTACTTTATTTAAAAATCAGGATGTTACAACTCTTTACTTTCATTAATTACTTTCTATTGTTTTAGTGTATATATTATAGTTTTGTTAAGTATGATTCATATTTTTGTGACCTGATTTCACAAAGAACTCAATCGAAGTTTTTCACAAACAAACTTTAAAAACTAAATCAAAAAGAGGTAAACTATTCAAACCCCCCCCCCCCTTCTAGTTTCCCACAATTGGTACCAGAGCCACGTCAGTCAAGATTTTTAAAATAAATTGTAATTTAAAGCTTGAATCGATCAATAGATGTCAAAAAATATCAAGAAGGGCAATCTATGCAAAGACTACCACTTTTTGAAACCGATTGTTTTATCTATTAGAAAACTAGATTTGAAACCTATGTGAAATTAAAATATATTGGTATTTGGCATGTTATTAGAAAACTAGGAGTGTTGCCCTAGCTTTCCTCCTATAAATACCTTATGTAAACCCTCACTTGAGGGTTGGTTGTTCTCTTTTCTATTTCACTCTTTCCTTTAACCTTTCTCTCTATATTTCGTGTGTTTGGATAAGGGTTCAACCGATCTCTCTTCTCTATCTCTTCTCTTGATGCTTGTGTTGTAAAACTAGTGACCTAACAGTGGTATCAATCGCCTAATAGTTGAGTGAACGTATTGTTTGAAGTGAGTTTTGGTCTCACGCTTAACTTGCGTCTCCTAAACTTTGGCTTGATCAAAAACGTATTTTTTACACTTTTGAATCCAAGATTCTTGTACTTTCAACGTTTTAGGGTGTTAAAATACTTGTTTTTGGCAAAAAGTTTCAAACTTTATGCGTGGATCTTTGTTTTTCATCTAGTTTTTGAACGAGGGTTTCATCCTACTCGTAACCGTTTTAGAGGCTTTGGTTCATCAAGTTTCACACTTTTGTGTCTTTTGGTGTTATTGAAGCTATTTCATCACACAAAAACTGGTTTAGAAACATCTTTGGGCAAAATCAAAATTACGAGTAATCCTACGCGTAGCAAAACCCTAAAACTACGCGTAAGGTTATCCTTGGTTTGATCTTCATTTTCGTGGTTTACTCCGTGTTTTCTTACTTGGATAAGTCTGAAAATACGTCGACTTTGGATATCTTTTGCACTGTGATAGTGTAAAAGATCACTTGGGATAAAACCCTAAACTTAGGCTTAAGCATAAGCTTACGCGTAGAAAATCCTACACTTAAGATTCATCTTACGCGTAGACCTAGTCCTACGCATAAGGTAATCGTACGCCTAAGTTTCTACGCCTAACTTACTGTTTACGCATAACTTTAGCCTTTTTTCCCTCCTTACGCGTAAGCTAAAACTACGCGTAACTTGTGCTGTTTACGCGTAACTTTGGTGATTTCTACGCATAAGTGTTATATTGCTCTCACGTGATTTCTACGCCTAAGGACACTTCATCAACAAAGGTTCATTCGACTACAAAGATCCATCAACACAAGTTATAACAAAAAAAAAAAAAAAAAAAAAAAAAAAAAAAAAAAAAAATTGGCCGGAAAATTTGAGTAAAATTTATTTTTTAGGGGAGACTAAACGTTCAATTTTTATGCGAGATTCAAATTTTGGTTTAACTGTGAAAATTTTGGTCAAAAATTCAAATTTTTTGGCCTAAATTCAAATTTTTCGGGTAAAATTTGGCGTCAAAATTGTCATAACTCAAATTTTTTCTTTCCACCTTAGAATTGAATTTTATAGTGAATTTCAAATTTTGAGAGTCAAAATTTTTCAAAATTATTTTTGGAGGGAAATTGCATTTCACTATATCGACCTTCTGTATGCTATATCGACTTTGCACCTTTTCTTCTCTTTGACTCTTATGCAGGGGAGTGAAATGAATTCTGATCATAAAGATCCATTTGTGGCATTGAAAGAAGGATTCATGGCTATTCAACTGGTATTGAAGCATCAGACATCATCAAATTCCCGATATCCCGCAGTCGTGCAAGGTGAAAGAGTTGATGTACATAAAAGGAATGCTCAAATGGACGTTGAGAATGTTGTGATTACTGCAACTGTCGGTAATGCGGACAATGAGGTTGTAGCATTGGAAAAGCAGGATGACAGCAGCAGATCTGGAGAAGATATCATACTTAACTACGACACCGAGCCCAACTGTGACAAAGAACAAATGGTTGAGGAAGATATCTTACCCACCTATAACACTGACACAGAACAGATGGTCGAGGTACAATCTACTGTTGATCATATTCTGCCTGCAAATGCGATACAACAAACTGAGCAACCTGAATTCAGTAATGAAGGAGAGGTTGACCAGTGTGTTGCACAATGTCCAGACAGCTATCTCATGTCTGAGTCCTTACTTGTTAACAATTCTACTGAATCGTCAAATCAAACTCTTGAATCTGAAAACATTCTTCTCAAAAAGACCATTGCTAAGTTTCATAAAGATTTTTCAAAACTAGAGGCACATTGCATCTCTCTTGAACTTAAATTACAAAACAAATCTTTTTCTTCAGAAAACAATGGTCAGTCTTCAAATGAACAAAGTAATCGTGTGGATTTATTAGTAAAAGAAAATGAGCATCTAAAGGCTCAAATTCAAGCAAAGGGGCTTGCACATGTTGCTTTACAAAACAAACTGAGAAGATTAACTGACAAGAGTGTGGATACTAATTTTGCAAAACCAACAATCTTGGGGAAATCGTCTCTAAAACCAATCAGAAACCAATCAGTTGTTAAACACCCAACTGCTTTTAAATCTGAACGTTCAAAATCGTCAAAACCACGGTTTCCCTCCCAAGTTGTTGAGAATAATCATTTGTCAAAACCAGTCACTCCACATTCTGGGCCCAACAATAATGCTTCTGTTTCTATTAAACATGTTTCTGACATGTTTCTGTTAAACCTGCTTCTGTTATACCTGTACAAGTGGCTGCTTCTGGCCAATCTAGGATTAGTTCGAACACTGTGTCTAAACCAAGCATTAAACGTAAAAATTCATATGATTCAAATGACGAATACAAGAACTATGATCTAGAAAAGGCTAGGAAAAGGGCACTACTCCAAAATGATGGAATCTTAGGTTCACGACCTAGTATATCACCTTCGTGTGTATTACTGAACACTGCTTGTAGTAGCAAACCAAAACCTAAGTTAACTCAAACAGTTAGAAATAAACCCGTTGATCTAAACGTAAAATTTCAGAAACCTAATAGGTGGATCAATATAGGACGCAAATTCTTCCCAAAAGAAGTTTCAACATCCCTTAGATCTACCCTTAGATGGATACCAACGGGTAGAGTTTTCAAAACTGCTGGTCTTAGGTGGATTCCTACAGGCAAGATACTAAGTAGTTGCACCAATACAAGTGGGATACCAACACCATCCATCCCTGAGGCAGGAAAGGAAATCATCAAAATAGCATGTTCAGGTGTCAAGAAGATAATTGACACTACATCTTTATGCTTCTAACATCTAGAACCCAGTTACACTTGGGGATCCATGTTTTTCTCTTTCTTGCCCCCCTTTCTATTTTTCTATGCAGGTACAACAGCTATGGCTCCTACTGCAAAACAACGTAGGACCCGTTTCTCACCGTCAAAAATATCATGATCCATCAGCTGTTCCACCATTGTACTTAATCGTCATGAATTGGAAACATTGCTTGCTCGTCTGATTAAAGATTCTGCCAAAAGTCGTGCTTCAGATGTATCGAATGTTTCCGCTGCACAACCGATAATACTCTAATTTCAGATACACCTGAATCTACAACAACAACCGAATCTTCTATAACAGAAGATCAAACTGCTTCCAACAACAATGACACAGCTGATGATCAACATAATGAACATAGATGTTTTATCAGCAGTTGATTCTCACGAGATATTTATGGGTCTTCACACTTGTTCGATCAATTGGACATACATGGTTTCGCTGTCTCCTTATACATGGTTTCGCTGTCTTCAATTCATCATCAACATACGTGGTGTATGATTCTGAATCATTGAAAACATCGAGGGGGATAGAGTGTGTAGGTGGTCATTGCTTCCTTGTTCTTCTACATTCTTCTTTGCGAAAACCCAATGCCTTCTTGAATTTCTTCAATTAAGGGGAAGAAATAAGACGATCTGTGGCTCAAACGTCTCACTTTGATGTTATCGTCTCAATGTCATGGGTGATCTTGTGTGAAGTTACCCAAATATGATGTTATGATGCCTCACACACGGTCTTGGTATCGAGTTATTGCATATTCACAGTGACTAGTATTCCGAAAGACCACAACACTCAGGGGAAAGTCGTATCATTTCGTCTTTCATGGTTTGTTTGGTGTGATGCGTCTACATACGTGAGAAGATCTTGTTGATTTCTGGCATGTTACCCTCGAACGGATCTTCCGCAATTAGTCAGATTTTCTTTATGTGGTTTACTGCTCATCTACAAATTCCGCTGCATACTGAAACCTTCAAAAGTTAGAGGAAATGTAGACTTCATCAAAGTTTCAAATCTGCTAAAGACAGTTGTCAGTTTGGGGGAAACTGATTATGAAACTTCTTCATCATGGCTTCTGAGTATAACAACTTAGAACCCGGTCACAACCGTTTAAACTTCCCTCAACCCCCATCATCAGCTGAACAAAGCCCCCAGCTAACTCGTCAACAAATGGAAAGGTTATTTGCTCCTCTGTTTAGTGACGATATTGATGAACGTGCTCCAGGTGTATCCGCTGTTTCCGCTGCACAACCTGATAATATTCCTATACCTGATACACCTGCTACAACAACTACTGTTGAAGATGCACCTACACCAGTTGACTCCAACACAACAGTTGAACACACCGCTTCCAACAATGATGAACCGGCTGATGATATTCTGAATGAAGTACCCCCACCTGCAGATTTTGATCCAAATGCGTTCTTCAACCCGTTTGCTAGTGAGACTGCTGCACCAGATGTCGCGGAATCTTCAACAAACCATTTGAATCCTCAGAATCTGCACAATGTATACCAACATCAACCCTCTACACATCGATGGACAAAAGACCATCCTCTGGCTAATATTATTGGCAACCCGAATCAACCAGTTGTTACGAGACAACGTCTTCACACAGATGGTGAACATTGCATTTATGCACTCACTGTCTGCCAATCTGAGCCTAAAAACATTAAAGACGCAATGACAAAAGACAACTGGGTTGAATCCATGCAAGAAGAACTCAACCAATTCAAACTTCTTGAAGTATGGGAACTGGTTGAAAGACCAACAGGGGTCTACGTCATTGGTCTCAAATGAATCCATGCAAGAAGAACTCAACCGAAACAAGTCACGTCTAGTTGCTAAGGGTTATCGTCAGGAAGAGGGTATAGACTTTGAAGAATCTTTTGCTCCGGTTGCTCGTCTTGAGGCTGTTCGGATATTTCTCTCATTCGCAGCTCATATGAACATGACGGTCTTTCAAATGGATGTCAAAACTGCGTTTCTCAACGGACAACTGAAAGAAACGGTTTATGTCAGCCAACCAGAAGGATTCGTTGATCCATAGTGCCCGAACCATGTCTACAAACTCAACAAAGCTCTTTATGGTCTCAAACAAGCCCCTCGGGCATGGTACGATAAGCTATCATCTTTCCTCATTGCTAATAATTTCACCAAAGGTTCGGTTGACCCAACTCTTTTTATACAATATCACGGGGCACATATCTTAATTGTTCAAATTTACGTGGATGACATCATTTTTGGGTCTACACATAAAAAGTTTTCAATCACTTTTGCAAAACTAATGAAGATAAATTTTGAAATGTCCATGATGGGTGAACTTACATTCTTTCTAGGATTGCAAGTTCATCAATCACCCCGTGGTATTTTCTTGAGTCAATCCAAATATGCCCTTGAATTGTTAAACAAATTTGGAATGAAAACATGTGAAACTTATGCCACACCAATGACTCATACCAAGAAGCTAGATGCTGACTTAAACGGGAAATTAGTTGACCCTACAAAATACCGTAGTATTATTGGGTCTCTAATGTACCTAACAGCTAGCAAACCTGATATTGTCTTTGCCGTTTATTTATGCTCCCGTTATCAGTCGCGACCAACTGAAACTGTCCCACCCCCAAAATATCGCAGCGGAACGACAGTGTCATTGGGGTATAACATCATAGCACAAAGTATGGATACAGAAAATGACCTCTATAATGAGACGTTTTGAAAAGTTTACCATTCGATAAATAAGTTAATGTTTACACCACAAGAAATCACAAGGTTTGATAATACATAAAAAGTTTACAAAACATGTCGAATGGTAATTGTTAAAAGCACAAGACTCCAATGTATGCCATGCGACCCAAAAGCTCCATGAAGTGCTATCACCTTAAGACCTGAGATAAACATGCTAAAACGTGTCAACACAATGGTTGGTGAGTTCATAAGTTTGTGATGAAATGTAAAGCCTTTCAAAAATTGTTTATGCAGCAAAGGAATTGTAAATCCACTCAGTTCCAAGTTCCGCCCATACAAAACTTGCAACCTGTGTGTTTACCACCCATTGCCAAAATATAGAATTGTCAATCTTGTTTGAAAGTAGGACATAGGTGCATACGATATATACATGTACTTAATGCAAAGAATCACAGCCAACTGAACCTCTTGACAAGTCTAAATTGTTTGTTATGTTTCATTGAATAACAGATTATATTCACCCCAGGTCACGTCATCAAGGACCCAAGGGTGGGGGCGTCAGCCCGATAGTACTATCAATACCTCTCCGCCGGCTCCCGCAGGAGTTAACCAGTTGCTAAAGTTTGTATGTTGATGCATAATTGAAAACTAGTTTAGCACACTAAGGCACATATCGCAATAAACCACACATAATGTCCAAAGTGTATAAGAAGTATATTGTAACACAATTGTATAAATGGTTTGAGTATTCGCAAGAGTGAAACAAGTATTTAAGCATGTATCTCCCCCAAATAGTTTGTAAGAATTTAAACGAGTAAAAGTGGGGTATGAACTCACCTGGTATGATGGATATGCTAACAAAATGAAGTGCACGAAAGTGAGACTCGGAAACTATCCGCGACCTAGAATGAATGTTATGATATGTAATGAGTTATGATGTTATGTTATGCATGCATTTCGTATGTTATTTATACCATTTGCGAGTTTTGAAAAATAATACTTATCGTCGAAAAATACTCTTTTGACGTCTTGACCATTCTTAAATTACTTTACAAGTGTTTACGTCAAAATGTCATCCTACAATGGTTTCGTAATGATTTATAGTGAAATTATCACTTTTCGTCGTAAAACAATGTCGTCGGAAATTTCTTGAAATTGACAAAAATGGCTTCGAAAAACTAGTCGTAAAATGGTGTGCGTCGATCGTTAGGAAACGAACTCGACAGTTTTAGAAATTTTGTATCAAAATCTAAAAGTTTCAATTCAGGAGTTTTCGACATAAAGGTCTCGAACATAAAGATAATAAGGGTTAAAGATGGTGATTTTGTCTAATTGTTGTGTAAAAAGTGAGTTTCGGCAAAGTTTAAGCATCCGTAATTAATTTATTAAAACTCCGCTATACAAACGGTTGGTTGTTTTGAAAAATATGCTTGGTGATCTTGATTTTATTAGAAGACATTTCGTTCCAAAAAGTTCCACATCCACGTTAAAAACAGCCCTCAACATGGTCGTTTTAGTTACCGTAACACTTGTCTCGTAAAAATAATATAGTTTTTCTAAAAATAATAGTTACGGCAAGTTTGTAAAAACGTGCATATCTTAGTCGTTGCAAATCCGTTTTCTACGTATAATATGTCCTTAGCTTCGTATCAAAGTATACTAATATATTTTTGACAAGTCGAAATAATTTGTAAAGCTTAGGACTCGTTTTTGACTCGAATAAACCAAAAATAGGTTGCTGAATTTTCTGAAAAATATATATATCATCGTCAAACTTGTAAAATCCATAACTTCTTCGTTATAACTCCGTTTTAATCCGTTCAAGCGGCCACGGATTCGTTTTAAAGTATATTTTCTAAATATCAAGGCCAAAATTTCGTGCCTACTGTCGGATTTTCCAGAAAATCAAAACAAGGACAGAACACTTTTTATACTTATCGAAAATAGTTTTTATCGTACTAAACCTATTCTAATCCCTTCAAATCAACTCCAAAGCTAATCTAATCCTACCATACACCTTCTTAGGGTGTCATGGGTTCCTAAACATCATCAAGACCAACATATACCAAGGGGATAATTATAGGATGACCTTTATATATATATAACTCTAAAAATCATGTAAAAATGGTATAAATCAACATAAGTCTTGCATGTTTGCTATGAAAATGATAAAATACATATGTAATGATAAGAAAAGATGAAAAATGATAGAAACATGCTTACAAGCTATTATGATGAGGTGCAAAGAACAAGGTTAGCCTAAACACTCTAGGTTTTTATTTCAAAACCTTATTAAGAGTATTATCTAGATTGTAAAAACACTTGAGCTTGAGAAAAAAAATGATGATCCCTTTGTGAGCTCTTCTATGGCCGGTTTTTGATGGAGAGAAACAAGGAGAGAAAAGTTTTACTACTAGGTGAATTATTGAAACACATGAATGAGTGTAATGTAAGTATAAGACTTTAAGAAATGAAAAGTTCTAACAATCAAGAAAAACCATTCCCCATTTAATGCCAACCCTCCCCTTGTCGGCCAAGGGGGATGGATTTGGTAATAATAAATTTTTTTTTTTTTTTTATTAAATATACTTGTGTAAAATTGTAAATAAAAATGTAAGTAAATGTTATGTTAAGTAGAATTTGTAGTAACTTGTACATAGTAGTGATATTAGAGTAGTATGAATTAAACTAAGTTTTAGGGGATCAAAGTAAAGTATAATGATATCATAAGAATTTTAAAAATACATTCCTTGTAAAATTTGAGTGATAAAATAATTACCGTGCAGTTTTTAAGAAAAACGTCGTAATAATATAACTTTAATGATTTATATACAAAATAAATTTAAAACACTAGGTAAACTAAAAATGTAGTTTTTATAAACTAAATGTAAGTATAAAAATATATCGGGATCATTATTAGAAGTATCGGATTAAATGTTCAAAATAATAACTTACGCGATAACGTTTATTTAATATGAAATTTACGCGTTTAATGTGAAATGCAAAAATCATGAATGAACCGTTATGAACTGATGAATATGGAGTATGAGGAATGACCGGAATTTGAGAATTGTGACATTCTTCCCCTGATAGAAGAATCGCGTCCTCGCGATTCAATCGTTGATACTTAAAGTTCTACCCTTAGGTTTAGAGAATTCAGAATGTATGGTCAAAGTGCTTATGCCAAAACTTACGCGTCTAGGTTTCTTATCTAATGAGACTCACTAAATCTTAATAATACGGTGGATCACTTAATGGTCTAGGAAAAACGTACCAGTTACGCATTGCGGGCTTCCTCGGTCCCTATATAGAATGCTCGACCTCGAGGTGGACTGATATTGAGTACAGGGTTTGGGTTATTTCCTTCAATTGCCACAGCTAGAGGAGCTTGCATCGGTGGCTTATTCAACTGAGGACAATTATTCCGGAAGTGATTCGGGCTGTTACATTCAAAGCAAGTCCTTTGATTATTCCTTTTACACTGCTCCTTAAAATGGCCGTATCGATTGCAATTTGTACACAAGCGGCAGGGCTTGGTCTTCGGGTGATGATAAGCACATTTAGCACATTTGGGATGTGTACCCGCATACTCTCTTTGTTCAGTACCAGTTGCCACAAAAACTCTTGCCCTTTTGTTGTCTGCTACCACGCCTATCTGCTTATTCGACCCACTTGCTTCCTTCCTCTTATCACTGCTCTTCAACGTACCATTTCTAACCATCTCGTCTGTCAGGGTTCCTGCCCTCAGTATCGCACTTTGTATTGTAGACGGCTCAGTTGTTTTCACAGTTCCACGGATTTCGGGGACAAGACCATATATGTACCTCGAGATTCTCTTGGACTCAGGGGTAACTAGATGAGGAACTAGTCTTGCTAACTCATGAAATCGGTTAGTGTAGGCTGCGTGACCAGCCCCTATCATAGAGTGGTGATAAAATTCATCTTCCAATTTCTGCATTTCATTGTCCGGGCAGTACTCCTCTTTCAATAACGCCTTAAATTCATCCCATGTCATACCTATAGCTGCCACTCTGCCTCTAGCCTGTAGCTGTGTGTTCCACCATGTCAATGCCTTTCCTGATAACAAGCAAGCAGCATACTTCACCCTCTGATGTGTGGCACAATTGCTGATGTCGATCACTGCCTCTGTCTTCTCTACCCATCGAGTATACGCCAAAGCACCTCCTATACCATCAAACTCCACAGGTTTGCATGCCGAAAATTCCTTATATGTGCATCCAATTCTGTTGTTGTTGTTGTTGGTGTTGTTGTTGTTGTTGTTGTCACTACCAGCTACATTGTTGGTGTCGCAAGTACCGTTCCCGTTCCCGTGGTTTCCCGAGTTATTCATATGATTTCCAACTTGCGTGACTATAGTGGGAAGCAAGATTTGAAGTTGTTGAGCGATGATGGCGGCAAAATCAGGGTTTCCGCCAGTGTTGTTGTCATTGTTACCCATGTCGCTACCGCCTCCTCTACCTCCACGTCCACCTGTCATTCCACCCCTTGGTACCGCACCACCTCAGCCAGTACTGCGTGTTACTCTCTTTGGTTCCATGATCTCTGCAAGGAAAGAACCATTGAATTCCCACTGTCTATACTCAACGTCCTCAAATATAATACCACGCCACAAATTGGTTCCTAAGGTGTCCACACCGATCTACGTATGCGTGGTCGCATATGTCCACGTGAGTTGTGACGCATTTATAATTATGTTGGCCACCATAATTATAATTGCCTCACTTCACACGTGTACATATCACCAAACACACATGTCTCGGCGATTGTTGTTGCTTAAATAGGTAGCCAATCTATCATCCGATTCTAAACGGTGGAGGAGGAATTTAGGGTAGGTATCTAGGAAGAGTCGCACTTGGTGTGTAGGAAATTCCGTTAGGTGCTAAAGTCACTATGAGGTTTAGTCGCCAGCAGTTCCCAAAGTATCCTCAAGAGAACTCCCATCCTCGGGCAAAATCATCAAATCTATCCAGCTTTATAGTAACACTTATTTAGCTCGATCTCGCATCTCATCAAACAAGAACTGTCACGAGATCCAGTTAGATAAGTGCTCATTACTGAGCTCCATATCTTTGATGACCCAACTAGATTTTGGGACTCCCCTATTGGTACAAGGAAACTACGTTATCTAATGAGGTGGTTCTAGAAGAAATACTTAAGAAAACATATGCGCACGAAAAGTGAGTAAGGCAATAGGAAACGAAAGGATCGACGTGAGAGCGGTTATAGTCTAGGAACTAAAATGCAACCTAGTTCTCTATAACCAAGTCTCTGATACCAATCTGTCACACCCCCAAAATATCGCAGCGGAACGACAGTGTCATTGGGGTATAACGTCATAGCACAAAGCATGGATACAGAAAACGACCTCTATAATGAGACGTTTTGAAAAGTTTACCATTCGATAAATAAGTTAATGTTTACACCACAAGAAATCACAAGGTTTGATAATACATAAAAAGTTTACAAAACATGTCGAATGGTAATTGTTAAAAGCACAAGACTCCAATGTATGCCATGCGACCCAAAAGCTCCATGAAGTGCTATCACCTTAAGACCTGAGATAAACATGCTAAAACGTGTCAACACAATGGTTGGTGAGTTCATAAGTTTGTGATGAAATGTAAAGCCTTTCAAAAATTGTTTATGCAGCAAAGGAATTGTAAATCCACTCAGTTCCAAGTTCCGCCCATACAAAACTTGCAACCTGTGTGTTTACCACCCATTGCCAAAATATAGAATTGTCAATCTTGTTTGAAAGTAGGACATAGGTGCATACGATATATACATGTACTTAATGCAAAGAATCACAGCCAACTGAACCTCTTGACAAGTCTAAATTGTTTGTTATGTTTCATTGAATAACAGATTATATTCACCCCAGGTCACGTCATCAAGGACCCAAGGGTGGGGGCGTCAGCCCGATAGTACTATCAATACCTCTCCGCCGGCTCCCGCAGGAGTTAACCAGTTGCTAAAGTTTGTATGTTGATGCATAATTGAAAACTAGTTTAGCACATTAAGGCACATATCGCAATAAACCACACATAATGTCCAAAGTGTATAAGAAGTATATTGTAACACAATTGTATAAATGGTTTGAGTATTCGCAAGAGTGAAACAAGTATTTAAGCATGTATCTCCCCCAAATAGTTTGTAAGAATTTAAACGAGTAAAAGTGGGGTATGAACTCACCTGGTATGATGGATATGCTAACAAAATGAAGTGCACGAAAGTGAGACTCGGAAACTATCCGCGACCTAGAATGAATGTTATGATATGTAATGAGTTATGATGTTATGTTATGCATGCATTTCGTATGTTATTTATACCATTTGCGAGTTTTGAAAAATAATACTTATTGTCGAAAAATACTCTTTTGACGTCTTGACCATTCTTAAATTACTTTACAAGTGTTTACGTCAAAATGTCATCCTACAATGGTTTCGTAATGATTTATAGTGAAATTATCACTTTTCGTCGTAAAACAATGTCGTCGGAAATTTCTTGAAATTGACAAAAATGGCTTCGAAAAACTAGTCGTAAAATGGTGTGCGTCGATCGTTAGGAAACGAACTCGACAGTTTTAGAAATTTTGTATCAAAATCTAAAAGTTTCAATTCAGGAGTTTTCGACATAAAGGTCTCGAACATAAAGATAATAAGGGTTAAAGATGGTGATTTTGTCTAATTGTTGTGTAAAAAGTGAGTTTCGGCAAAGTTTAAGCATCCGTAATTAATTTATTAAAACTCCGCTATACAAACGGTTGGTTGTTTTGAAAAATATGCTTGGTGATCTTGATTTTATTAGAAGACATTTCATTCCAAAAAGTTCCACATCCACGTTAAAAACAGCCCTCAACATGGTCGTTTTAGTTACCGTAACACTTGTCTCGTAAAAATAATATAGTTTTTCTAAAAATAATAGTTACGGCAAGTTTGTAAAAACGTGCATATCTTAGTCGTTTCAAATCCGTTTTCTACGTATAATATGTCCTTAGCTTCGTATCAAAGTATACTAATATATTTTTGACAAGTCGAAATAATTTGTAAAGCTTAGGACTCGTTTTTGACTCGAATAAACCAAAAATAGGTTGCTGAATTTTCTGAAAAATATATATATCATCGTCAAACTTGTAAAATCCATAACTTCTTCGTTATAACTCCGTTTTAATCCGTTCAAGCGGCCACGGATTCGTTTTAAAGTATATTTTCTAAATATCAAGGACAGAACACTTTTTATAACTCCGTTTTAATTTCGTGCCTACTGTCGGATTTTCCAGAAAATCAAAACAAGGACAGAACACTTTTTATACTTATCGAAAATAGTTTTTATCGTACTAAACCTATTCTAATCCCTTCAAATCAACTCCAAAGCTAATCTAATCCTACCATACACCTTCTTAGGGTGTCATGGGTTCCTAAACATCATCAAGACCAACATATACCAAGGGGATAATTATAGGATGACCTTTATATATATATAACTCTAAAAATCATGTAAAAATGGTATAAATCAACATAAGTCTTGCATGTTTGCTATGAAAATGATAAAATACATATGTAATGATAAGAAAAGATGAAAAATGATAGAAACATGCTTACAAGCTATTATGATGAGGTGCAAAGAACAAGGTTAGCCTAAACACTCTAGGTTTTTATTTCAAAACCTTATTAAGAGTATTATCTAGATTGTAAAAACACTTGAGCTTGAGAAAAAAAATGATGATCCCTTTGTGAGCTCTTCTATGGCCGGTTTTTGATGGAGAGAAACAAGGAGAGAAAAGTTTTACTACTAGGTGAATTATTGAAACACATGAATGAGTGTAATGTAAGTATAAGACTTTAAGAAATGAAAAGTTCTAACAATCAAGAAAAACCATTCCCCATTTAATGCCAACCCTCCCCTTGTCGGCCAAGGGGGAGGGATTTGGTAATAATAATTTTTTTTTTTTTTTTTATTAAATATACTTGTGTAAAATTGTAAATAAAAATGTAAGTAAATGTTATGTTAAGTAGAATTTGTAGTTACTTGTACATAGTAGTGATATTAGAGTAGTATGAATTAAACTAAGTTTTAGGGGATCAAAGTAAAGTATAATGATATCATAAGAATTTTAAAAATACATTCCTTGTAAAATTTGAGTGATAAAATAATTACCGTGCAGTTTTTAAGAAAAACGTCGTAATAATATAACTTTAATGATTTATATACAAAATAAATTTAAAACACTAGGTAAACTAAAAATGTAGTTTTTATAAACTAAATGTAAGTATAAAAATATATCGGGATCATTATTAGAAGTATCGGATTAAATGTTCAAAATAATAACTTACGCGATAACGTTTATTTAATATGAAATTTACGCGTTTAATGTGAAATGCAAAAATCATGAATGAACCGTTATGAAATGATGAATATGGAGTATGAGGAATGACCGGAATTTGAGAATTGTGACAGAAACCCACCACTCCGAGGCTAAAAGAATCCTCCGATACATCAAGGGAACCATTAATTTGGGGATCTGGTATCCGAAGGATTCTGGTTTTGAACTAATCGCTTTTTCAGACGCTGACCACGCAGGATGCTTAGACTCAAGGAAAAGTAGTTCATGAGCTCTACAATTTCTTGGTGATAAACTGGTGTCTTGGCAATCAAAGAAGCAGGATTGTACATCGCTGTCATCAACCGAAGCAGAATATGTAGCCATGTCCGCGTGTTGTGCTCAAGTCATATGGATGAGAACAAAACTTAAAGACTATGGTTACGTATTCGACAGAATCCCGATGTACTGCGACAATCGGAGTGCCATTGCGATCTCGTGCAACTCAGTTCAGCACTCAAAATCAAAGCACATCGATCTTCGCTATCATTTCATCAAGGACCACGTGGAACAGGGTACCATTGAATTATACTTTGTGGGTACTGAATACCAATTGGCAGATCTTCTCACCAAAGCCTTGCCTCCGGCTAGGTTTAATGAGTTGGTCCACCGAATTGGTATGAGGTGTTTGACTCAAGAGGAATTGGATGACCTCTTAAAACAGTCTTAAAAACCTGTCAAACACCAAAACATCTTTTGTAAATAAATTTCAAAAACAAAATACAAAAATATTAAATCTTATAAAACAACAAAAATATTCTTCTATCTATATTTCTTTTAACATGGCAAGTACAAATCTTCAGTCAACACGTTGTTCTATTAAACCTTTCATTATTTTCCCGAACAAGTGTTGAGGGGGAGAAAGTAAATATTTTTCGGTTTCATAAAACCTTGTACTTGCATGTTTTCAAAAATATGTTGTTTCTTTTTAAATGGTGGACACTTTTCTTGTCAATTACTCTCCTCGGACTCAAATGTTTTAACCATTTCATTATTTCAAAAGTCGAGGGGGAGTATCGTTATGTTTCTTGCCTTACATGTGTCTTGTCTAACCTAAACGGATGTTAAAGGATCTTGGTTGGAACCTCTTTAAGGTTGAAGGACTGAATGTGTCAACTTGGCTAATTAATTTTAACAAAATCATTTACTCCTAAACCACCAAGATCAAACGGCCCAAATCAAATCTTCTAAATCCGTTCAAGTTTTTCATAATCTATAAGTTCTAAACTGTTTTGATCAAAATAATAAACAAGGGTTTCTAAAATTCTTTCAAATCCAACGGTTAAAACTCTTTAAACTGATTTTGGAAAATTGTTCACTCGAACGAACTGGGTGATTATGCATAAAAGTGTTTGGATTGAAATAAGTTGTGTTAAAACCTTTCTTAGTGTCTATTAAACTTGTTTCAATCGTCCAAAACCATCCAGAATCTTAAATTTCACTAATATGATTTCTAGGGTTCTTGCGCTCATTTAGGGTTTGTCTATTCTGTGATATGTTATTAGGTGGTCAAGAAAGTGTTAGAATAAGTATATATGCATGTTTTGAACCTTGAAATTAGCCCAGAAACATCTAAACTGTAAGAATTTAAGTTTTAGGCTTTTAGGGTTCATATCCCAGGAATCCTCTGATTCTATGGTGTAAATGTGTTATATCTTGTTCCATTGCACCCATATGACGTCTAGGACACTCCAGAAACATTCTTGTTTGATTTGTGTAGCTATATCTCATGCGCGTAGATTAAGGGTTTAGGGTTTAAGTAATATTACGCCTAAGTCTTTCTGTGTGTATCTGATATGTTCTTATGCTTGTTTTGTGATCTAAAAGATGTTTGGAGTTAACTGCAATCAAGTTTTCATGTTTATATTTAACAGGTTAATTATTCGTAATGTCAGAATCTTTAGGTGTTCAAACCGTTACGATTAAGGAATACTTTATGCGTAAAGGTTAGGCCTAAGAGAAATCTTACGCGTAACTCTTACGCATAAGGGGTCTACAGTGGATTACGTGTATCTTGGAAAGATATTCGTAAACAAGGCTTGTTACGCATAAGATTTACTCTTATGAGTAAACTGTACGCGTAACATCTAGCTTATCCCTACGCGTAAGCTTAAAGCTTTTGAACTTGTCTTACACGTAAGAAACTCTTACGCATAAGCTAGGTCTTACGCTTTAGCTTACTCCTACGCATAAGCTCCTTTCTTACGCATAAGGATCCTTGTTACTCTTAACCCACTGTTCACTACATTTTGGCCCATTACGGATATGTTACTTGTTAAATGTTACTCATAAGTCACAAATACCTGATGTTTCGTATAAGCTTACAAATGTTTATATGTTGTGTGTTAAGTGAAAAATTGGACTTTGAAATTTCAAAAGGAAGATGTTCACATAACTTATCACATCAACTTCAATCAATTGGAACAATGTGACTTAGGACTTGTAACTAACATAAACATGTTACCATCATACAAGTAATTAGATAATAAATCAGACTAATACAAACACATTGTGTTTCAATATGTCTGTCTCTTTGTTTAATGACTTTTAGATCATGAAATGGCTGCAAATCAAGCAAACATCAATGCCCCAGCTGAGCTCTCGATGGCAAACACATTCCAAGATGGATACGACAAAACAATTGGCAATAACTATCTCCGTGTCATCTTCAACAACTTCATATGCTCATAATCATCTTGCAGAATTGCTGTGGACATCCTTCTGCAACATCCATTCAAAACTCATGCTCAATGAGTAAGATTCAATGGATGAGGTAATACAATTTCGTAAGACATTAAAGCAGAAAAGGATGGAATACCATGCTTCAATCTTTTCCGGTTAAGCAACCCGGTGGGGCAAGAGGGTCAAGTAGTAGTCCTCCACTTATGGAAGATCCATTGCAAACATCTCTTACCCCATCCGATCCGGTTAATCAACCCGGTAAGGATCAGGGTGTCACTGTCACTACTACTGTTGAAATGAAGCAAACACAACTAAAACAACCGCAAGAAGAAAAGCATGGTGAAGATGGGGAAATATATGACGAAGGAGATTACGATCATGATAAGGATGAAATGATTCGAAAAGAGGCAAAAGAAGCTGCTAGAGCTGAGGAGGAAAAGTTTAAGAAGGAATCAGACAACTACATAGTTGACAATCCAATACACAAACCTCAACAGTCTTCTGAACCATCTATTGACACTTCCACCAAGCCCAAATCATCATCTCAATCATCACCTCCATCAACATAAGAAACACCTATGTCAACAACAGAATCTGTTAAGAAGGCAACTCTATCCAATGATTCGACAAATGGTTAAGCAGGTTATCACCACTATACAACAGGCTACACAGCCACCACCATCTGATCAACCAAGGGATTCAGAAACCACACCACCAATGGAGAAAACCGTTGATCACATTACATACATTGGTGGTGAGGAACACGACATACCTGAGCCCAAACCAGAACCTCAACCGAAATTCAGATCAAGTACATTACTGCACTCCTTATTTTCATACGCCTCAAATCATAGAGCGTGTTGAAGTTCTCCACCCCGGGGTCGAATCTTACCTAAATTCTACACATTCATCGGAATCAATCAAGAACCTCAGTACAAAATCATTTTTAAACAAAAGTTTGGGTTTGTCTACCAAAGTGAAAATCATCATACTTGCTTCATGGCTTTCGATGAAATTCACTAAGTTCTATGACGCCACCCTGGAGATGGTTCGAGATGGATTGGCATATCGATTGAAGGACATTGAGTTGGGTATAATTCAGACGAAGAGATGGAATTCAAAGGATTGCAAGGATGTTCGTTGATTTATCACTAGGATTGATGAATGTTTGATTCATCGGGATCATATGCAACGGTTGGAGAGCTATGTGGGAGGATAACCAAACTTTCCGATTCTGACTTTCCAACGTCCTCAGAAAGTAGCTGATCGTTCGTAATCATTGGGTATTCTCTTGATTGTGATTTTGCTTGTTTGATTAT
The DNA here is from genome assembly GCA_019973895.1 of Chrysanthemum seticuspe. Classification (NCBI taxonomy): domain Eukaryota; kingdom Viridiplantae; phylum Streptophyta; class Magnoliopsida; order Asterales; family Asteraceae; genus Chrysanthemum; species Chrysanthemum seticuspe. Next base: position 203,887,891 of record BPTQ01000005.1, read on the forward strand.
CTGACGATGGCTTGTGCACACATAACAGTGTACAACCCGTAATTTGCAAGAAAGGACCCTGTGGTACGCTTCAGTGCCACAATCCTTATAAAAGGAGCGAAAGCTTCTTAATTTTGAGTAAAACCTATCAAACCTTTTCATTTTTCAAGGTTTTGCTCAAAAGAACAAGTACTTCCCCCGTATGATTTTCAAAACCTCAACCGTTTATATCACTAGTTGAGGGGGAGTATTTGAATTAAACTTTGTTCACAAATTGTTCATAGTGGTCATCTTCCCGCAACACTCGACATGGTCATATTTATTGTCAACATTTCAAAAATAACACTTTATATGCCATTTTTTAGGGGGACAAAATTGTGTGATAAGAAATATGTTGTGCAAAATGCAAATGAATATGTGTACTTCAGACTTAACCAACGAATTGACGGTACTAAACTGTTAGTAACTCGAAAAGACATGTCCTGGACGGGTAATAATTTCAAGCTAGTTCGCTAGTAATGTAAACGTGTCTCGCAAAGGACTTGTCCAAGTAGAAAGTACCATTCGAGACACTCTTGGTAGACATGAACTCTGACGGGTATGACAACCTTTCGAGGTTTGTCTACACCTTCAAGGTAGTTATTAGAGCTAGTTGTCACCTAAAAGCTGACAATGTAACTCTTTAACTATGCAACGTAACCATGTCTCGCGGGGGATTGTCTATCTCCAGTGGATCAATTCAAAATGTGCGCACTCTTTCCTCACTGTGCATTTAAACCATTAAAACTCTTTAGCACATGTGGAGGGGGAGTATTTATGAAAAATCCTATCTCTCACGGTAGTTCAAACATGTTTTTCATCTACAAACCCTTTGAGAGATTTTTTACAAACAGTGGTTTTAATGGCAACATAGGTTAGTCATGGAGTTATAAGGTGACTAAGGTTAGGAATAACCGTCCTATGATCCGCCAGAGCCGGAGGGATCTACCCAAGGACATCACAAATAGTTAGTACTTAGAAGTCCTTAGGTATGATTATAAAAAGGAGAAAATGAGAATCGGAGAAAGAAGGAATTGAAGAATCAAAAAGAAATGCAAAGAAAAGGGTTAAAAGAAATAGCCCTCCAGATTATTCAACTTAGGGCAGACACCGGGTTCAATTCATATGCTACTGGTTGTCACTTAGTGACACCGGTATTGAAGATTAAAAGTCGTCATGGACCCAGTGACGCATGCACTAAACCTTCTTAGCCACTAAAGTTTCTCTCAACAGAAGCTTGTTTCATTCTCACAGGGAACCCTACGTAAACTATTGGCTTTCTCTTAGAGATCGCTGGTATTGAAAAAGGAGACCCTCTCCCTAGTCTCCGCTCAGGAAAACCAAAACGCACTATTGAGTCTAGAGCCACGAGATTCATCAAAAGATCTCTTAGGAACACTTGACATTTTATCACTTAACGATCACCAAATAAGATTATCAGTGGTTCATATCGAGTCCTTCACAGATCTTAGCAATCTGTCGAGAACATTAATGAGAGGTTCACATCTGTGATCCTCAGTGATTGAATGGAAACTCCTGCCAGGGTCAACATCAAACAGCCCTGACAGCAGGTCACTTCGGTAACTCCCCGTGGATTACGCGGAGTGTGTCTCAAACGGTCTACAGTCGTGAGGTGATGCTTCGGTGTACCTCAGCGACTCATCTGAACCGTAGGTGTACTTCAGTACATCGTGTTATCTCACTTGTGGGACTCCGGTTCAGGAACGGCCTTTGTAAGAATTAGAGTTGAGTTTTCACACTATGCTGTTAACTCTCTCGAAGTTCAAACTTGTAAGTACCAGAATTCGCTTATCACTAACCGTTTGAAATGTTTTCTTCTTATGGAAGCTCCGAAGCGGGATGATCGTGCTGATTCTTCTCATGCTCATACCAACGTCATCACTAATGGAAGTTCTATCCAAAAGCAACACAACAGTCAGAATGATTCTTCGTCAAACCAAAGAATCTACAAAGTTAAAGACTTAAAGAACTTCATCAGTACTGAACTCCAACGTCAAAGAGCGTGTGAGCATGTTGAAGAATGACGTGGAGACACTAGAGCAGCAAAGCAGACCTGAGGAAAAATTGATGCAGACAACAACATACTATCACTTTCACCACAAAGAACAATGATGAAAGAACAAAGTTAAAGATGACGTCAAAGCATAACTGTTCAAAGACAACTATCTCTCTACACTGGGGAGATTGTTCGAATCGAGGCAATTCTTCTCACAAGAAAGAAGAATGTCAGAAGATGTCAGAGCTACTATTACATCAACGCCTTCACCGTTCATCACCAACACTTGAGGGGGAGATTGTTGGAATCACTCCTAAACCATAATCAAGTGTTAGTAATCAATATGTAATAGTTAGCTTTATTATGGCCTTTATGTTTATTATTAGCCTTAAGCTTATGTAGAAGGCCCATGAGCTTAGGCCCAAGCCCATTAAAGAAAGGATGGAAACTAGGAGTGTTGCCCTAGCTTTCCTCCTATAAATACCTTATGTAAACCCTCACTTGAGGGTTGGTTGTTCTCTTTTCTATTTCACTCTTTCCTTTAACCTTTCTCTCTATATTTCGTGTGTTTGGATAAGGGTTCAACCGATCTCTCTTCTCTATCTCTTCTCTTGATGCTTGTGTTGTAAAACTAGTGACCTAACAAAAAGAAATTTGGAAAACTTTGTTAGTCGCCCATCAAGGTAATAATCAAGTCAAATAAAACTAGATTGATCTTCTTCTGCAACAATATGAACAATTTTCCATTCCAGAAGATGAAACTATGATTTTACTAGATTTAATACTATTGCCACTAGTCTTAAAGCTCTTGATGAAGGTTACTTTAGCAAGAATTATGTTAGGAAGTTTCTTAGGGCTTTACATCCCAAATGGAGAGCAAAGGGCACCACCATTGAAGAGTCAAAGGACTTGGCGACATTATCAGTTGATGAACTTATAGAAAACTTGAAAGTTCAAGAAATGGTAATCAAGAAATACTTCGACATAATTAAAGGCAAAGGAGAGAAAGTAAGATCTCTAGCATTAAAAGCCAAGAAGGAGTCAAGTGACGAAGAAAGTTCGGCTTCCGAGAGTGAAGACGAAGAGTATGCATTAGCAGTTAGAGACTTCAAGAAATTCTTTAAGATAAGAGGTAGATTCGTTAGACAACCTCGCAATGAAAAGAAGTAGTTCTCAAACAATCAAGATGATAAGAAAGGAAAGAGTGACATAAAATGCTTTAGATGCGTAGATCCAAACCACCTCATTGGAAAGTGTCCTAAACCACCGAGAACCAAGAACCAAAGAGCTTTCGTAGGAGGTTCTTGGAGTGATAGCGGTGAAGAGGAAGAGGAAAAGCCCAACGACAAAACATGTCTCATGGCTCACACTTCAAATGAGGTACATTTTGATTCTTCATACTATAGTGATGATAATTCCTCAATAGATGATAACTCACTTATAGATGATTATAACAAGTTATGTCAAGTAACCTCTAAAATCATCTCTAGAAACAAGATGCTAAAAACTAGAAGTATTAGTCTAGAAATTCATGTTTTACAACTAAAACAAAGAGGTCGACGTCGCATGTGCGTCATGTCAAAGTCTTCAAATAGAAAATGAAGAACTTAGGAAAAACATTTTTAAAATCTCTAGATTTGAGAAAGGAACAAAAGCTCTTAACGATATGTTAGATAACATTAAATATAGTGAACGTCCCGGAACAGGATTAGGTTTTGATCCAAATTAAGCTTCAACAAGTGGAACAAAACAAGTAAAATTTGTTAAACCCACTATTTCTGTCAAAGCAATGGACGGTACAATTAAAGACACAGACGGAACCACTAAAATTAGTGGTACCGTGGTACCGTCTGCTGAAAAAGGTGAGTCATCTTCAATTTTGAAAAACAGTTTGAGCCCTAAACCGAGTCATGTAGTAATTAACAATACCAAGGTGTCAATTGCTAGTATAAGGTAGTTAAGACCTTTTACAAACAATTGTCTACTACTAGACTTGGTTATGTAAAACCTGATACTGGATCTAAAACTCCACCACCTAAAAAGAATAAATAATTCTAAACCAAGGTCTAACACACCGCAACCTAGAGGCAACATTAGAAGGCAAAGTTATCCAAATAACTATCCCGTGACTTGGAACAACCTCCAAAAATGTAGATACATGCCTTGGGACATTGGTCCTCCATTTCAACATCCTAGCAAAATGTTTGGAATGTTCAACACTAATATCTTGGACCCATGAGATATTGGGGACTAAATGCTTGAGTTGTTGTCTTAATTAATTAGATATGCTTGGTAATCGACTTGGAGCCCAACGAATGTGTCAAAGATAGTGGATGCACTAATCATATGACGGGAAATCGAAGTCTATTCTCATCATACAAGGCATACAATGGAGGTAACATCACATTTGGTATTAATCTTAAAGGCAACATCATAGGCAAAGGTACGATCTCTCACAATCCCTCATTATTAGAAATGTTGAGCATGTAGATAACTTAGCATTTAATTTGCTTAGCATCAGTCAAATAGTTGACAATAAGTGTAGAGTCGTATTTTCTGAAGAGGGTAGTGAAATTATTAAGGATGGCAAAACCATAGGTAAAGGAGTTAGGAGAAATGGCTTATTCATCATGAAAATGGGGAATAAGTTTGGGGATAAGATATGTCTAGCAAGGATAGATGATTATTCCACTTTATTGCATAGAAGAATAGGTCACGCTAATATGTGTTTAATATAATCTCTGGCATCTAAGGATCTAGTTAGAAATTTACCTAAGCTTAAGTTCGATCAACATTTTTGGTTGGAGAACAAGTTCACTCTAGTCACAAAACTAAGAACTTAGTTTCGACCCCTAGATGCCTAGAACTCCTTCACATGGATATTTTTGCTTCATCCGCTTTACAGAGTCACAGAGGAAATCTATACACCTTAGTAATCGTAGACGATTACTCTAGATACACAAGGACTAGGTTTCTTAAGAATAAGACGCAAGGTGTCGAGGAATTCGAAATCTTTAGTAAGAAAGTCCAAAATCAACTAGGTTGTAAAATAGTTTCCATTATGATGGACCATGGTCGAGAATTTGATAATGAAGTGCCATTTGGAGCTTATTGTGATGGTAATGGTATTACACACAACTTCTCGGCTCCACGCACTCCTCAATCAAATGGGATAGTTGAAAGGAAAAATCGTACTCTACAAGAAATGAGTAGAACGATGTTAAACGAACAATCAATTTCTCAAAAGTTTTGGTGTAATGCCGTAGACACCTCAACTTACATACTTAATAGGATTTTGATTAGACCAATCCTAGGAAAGACTCCATACGAAATCTTGAAAGGTAGAAAACCTACTTTATATTACTTTAGAGTGTATGGAAGCAAATGCTTTAGTTCAAACACAAAAGACTACCTCACCAAGTTTGACCCAAAGTCTTTCGAAGGTGTTGTCCTAGGATACTCACAAAATAGTAAAGCCTATGTTGTCCAAAATAAGGAAACAATGAAAGTCAAAGAGTCACTCAACGTGACATTCGATGAGAGTCCTCCCTCAACTAAATCATCACCCCTGGTGGATGATGACTTAGATGAGGAAGAAGCAATTAAGGTTAGTGGCAAGAAAACCTTAGAAAATGACATAGTGGATGAAACATATGAAGTTGATGAAATAGCCAATATCAAGGACTCCAAAGATCATCCAATAGAGAATTTCATAGGCAACCTAAACCAACGAACCCTTAGGTCACAAGCTCAAAACAAAAGTAATATTTTTTGTTTTATATCTACCGTAGAACCAAAGAACATAGGTGAAGCGATGAAAGATGATAGTTAGATAGTTGCTATGCAAGAAGAATTAAATCAATTCATTGCAAATCAAGTTTGGGTTTTAGTACCTCCACCTATGAACCAAACTATCATAGGAACTAAATGGGTGTTTAGGAATAAACTCGAAAAAATTGCGTCGTATCTAGGAATAAGGCAAGATTTGTAGCACAAGGCTACAACCAACAAGAAGGTATAGACTATGATGAAATTTATGTACCCGTTGCTAGATTAGAATCTATTATGATACTCCTTTCCTATGTTTGCGCCTTAGATTTTAAGCTATATCAAATGGATGTGAAAAGTGCATTTCTAAATTGTTACATGAACGAGGAGGTGTATGTTGCGCAACCTCCAAGATTCATTGATTTTGAAAAACCAAATCATGTTTATAAGCTCAAGAAAGCACTATATGGCCTCAAACAACTAAAGCTAGTTATGATATATTGAAGGATTTCTTGCTTAAACATGAGTATACCACGGGAATGGTTGACAACACACTTTTCACGAAGAAACGTAATTCACATCTCATCATTGTTCAAATATATGTCGATGGCATTATATTCGGTTCAACTTGTTAAGGACTATGCGATGATTTTGCCACGATCATGCATGATGAGTTTGAGATGAGCATTGATGCAGGTTTTACTGACCAGGTCTTAATATTTATAATGTTTCGTTATACCTATGGTCTACCCTAGTGCACTAACAGGCAGTGTACCCGGTCGTGTGTAGTGTAGTAATCGGTAAATCCGAGGTTGTCCCAAGAGCTATGTGTGTTGGATTATTACTAAGTCTAGGTGTCACAGATTAATAATTGTTTTGATAGGGATTTAATTAATTAAACTGCTAATGCAGAATAAAGTAAATAAAAGCAAATAAATGGTAAAGGGAAATCAATAGAGGAGAGTGGTGCTAACCTAGTTAATCCTCCTAGCTAGTTATGTCTACGTCTACTTACTTCCAATTACTTCAGGTGGGGTTAAAGTCGAGAGGACAGCATTTGGTCAATTCGCCCTAACCTATCAGCAAAGATGCCACCACGTGAGAAGTCAGGTGTCCCCTCATAAGTCATGTTGTTCTTAGTCCCCTAAGCCAAGTCATTAAGTACCGCTACATGCTAGATTTATAATAGTGAATGCCCGGCCGTTAGGAACTTAGACACGCACCCCCTAATTCTTAAGTTCATCCAAACGATAGGTGATCAGTTGGTCGAATCGCACAAATAGAAAGGGTCGTCAGTTGGTCATATCTTACCCTTCCCCGTCTCAGTCCGCTCACCTAGGGTCAGTTGGTCATATCTCCTAGGAAATTGGCCTCTACCGCCATTCAAAACTACCGAACCAAGGGTGGCTACCAATAAACTATGCATGCATACACTTAGAAATAATTTTACGGAAGTAAAGTAAACGCAAACAAAACAATTAAGGAATCATAACTAGGCAATTAATCATGCAAACCAATTCAATATTCAAAGGTATGAAATACATGAATTGAAAGTAAAAGAAATATAAAACGCTAATGCTTATCGTAGGGGAGTGATTTCTCCCTTGGAGACAGCTCCGTATGCTCCTCTAGACCTGCCTTGAGCTTTTTCCCACGTTCTCTGAGTGTTGTGTGTGGAATGGGATGATTAGAAATGCTGGAATTCGTGGGGTATTTATAGGCCAGATCTGGGTTACGGCGTAACCAATATAAGAGTTACGTCGTAACCTTCAATATTATCGTAATTTGCACTAGATCTACTAGTTACAGCGTAACCTTATGAGTGGTTATGCCATAGTCTTCAATAAACTTGGTTACGCCGTAATATATGCAATTCTTGCGGCGTAAGTATCAGCGGCGTGGAACCTCATTTGACCTAATATAGTTACGTCATAACCTTTGGGAAGAGTTACGATGTAACCTTCTGATAAGTTGGTATTCTGAGTCATGCAATAGTTACGGCATAATGTGAGAGACGAGTTATGCCGTAACTTCTTCAAAATAGCATACTGTGATAAATCTTTAGATAATTCTCCAGTTATGCGTCTCTTTAGCTCCAATGCTTGTAATTTACCTGAAAGTGGAAAACAATGGAAAACAAGCGTAAATCCATATAAATGATATAAATTACAAGCATTATCGGGGGAAATTTGTTAGGAATTGGAAATTCCATGTGAAAGTGTCGGTCACCCCAATTATGGTCTAGCATATGTTAGCTCGTAGACTTGTCATTATTTATGTTATTTAGTAGTTAATTAGTTAGTTAGTAGCGTAGATTAGTTTAGAGTAACACCGTGGAGGAAGGACGGGTCTTTACCCACTGTATGCCTGATCCAGAGTCCGTCAGGAGGACGTAGTAGTTGTAACTATAAATACCCTCTACCTCCCAAGGTAGAGGGTTGGAACTTCTAAGCTAACCTTGCATTTTTTTTGTTATTTCTCTCTCTAGAATTCCCTCTCCTCTCTTCATCTTTCTAAATATGGCTCACTTGTTTAATCATAATCCTAGACCACCCGAATCATCTAAAAAACATAAAATATACGATCTAACAAACGGTACCAGAGCCTAGGTTGTGTTGTTTTTGGTGTTTCGAATGGTTTTATACGGTTTGTTGTATGCGGTTTATGCGGGTTCTTGGATGGGTTGGCTGTTTGATGTGGTTTGTAACGTGAGTTGCTACTGGTTATGTTGTGTTTCAAAATCTGTTGGTCGTCTAAATGAAGTCTTAAGTATTTTTTGTTTATCATGAATCTGCTGGTGTTATTATTCTGGTTCTGATGCAGTTTGTATATGTGACAACCCGTACTTTCAGGTCATTTCTCGACACAATTCATGTCTCATTATTTCAACATTTATAGTAAACTTGGTTTACTTGTTTCAAATTCGCGTAACCTTGGAGGTTTAGCGGCGAATTCATGATCATGACATCACGTACATTTCATATGGACTATGATTAGTCTACATTTCATTGACATCATGTGCATCTCTTTGATTCATTCACGACATTTCATTTTTCACTTTCAACGCGTAATTTTTATTTAATAATTTTTATCGCGTGAGTTTTTATTTTGATTATTTAGCCCGTTACTTTCAAAAATGATCCCGAGGTATTTTTAAACTTACATTTAGTTTATAAAAACTATATTTTTAGTTTTCCTAGTGTTTCACATTTATTTGGTATTTTAATCGTTAAAGTTTAATTATTACGTCGTTTTTCTTAAAAATCTTACGATAATTATTTTAGCACTCAATTTTCACAAGGAAAATATTTTTACAATTTTTATCATCTCAATACAACCTATTTTGATTTACTAAAAACTCACTTGCACCAAAAACTTCCCTTCACCTTAATTTAACTTTGTTTTACTTACATTTTGTATCAAATAATACACAAAATATACAAGTAAACATTTTGAAAAAAAAAAATATATATATATTTGGGAGACAACCCTCCCCCAAAAACCGGCCAAGGGGAGGGTGTCACATAAATGTTGTATGGTTTGTGATTTCTCATTATTTACTTCACCTCAAAAGTCCTACCTCAATTATTTCACACACATTACAATATTATCAAAGTGTAAAACAAACTTTTCTCTCCTCTTTTGCTCCATCAAGAACCGGCCATCAAGGTTTTCAAGAAGGGATCACAAAAATTTTGCAACTTCAAGTGTTTAAACAACCTAGATCATATCCTTTTCATGGTTTTGAAATAAAAACCAAGGATATTTAAGTTAATCCTTTGTTACCTACACCTCTTCACTTGCACTAGTAAGCATATTCTTATCATTTTTATGTTTCCTTATCATTTTCATATGTTCCTTTTCATTTTTGGAGCTTATATGCATGTTATGTGATTTATACCATTTATTTCATGATTTTTAAGTTATATATACATATTAGTCATCCTATAATTATTCCCAAGTTATTCTTTGGTCTTGATGGTGATTAGGAACCCATGACACCCTAAGAAGGTGTATGGTAGGATTAGATTAGCTTTGGAGTTGATTCGAAGGGATTAGAATAGGTTTTGTCCGAGAAAAACTATTTTCGTAAACTATATTTTACGTTCTGTCCTTAAAACGAATTTCTGGAAAAACCCACTGATGGTACGAAACTTTGGCCTTGATATTTAGAAAATATACTTTAAAACGAATCCGTGGCCTTTTGAACGGATAAAAACGGAGTTATAACGAAGCCGTGGTGAATTTTTAAAGTTTGACGACGAAACGTATATTTTTCAGGATTTTCAGCTTGCTGTTTTTACATATTTCGGGTCAAAAACGAGTCTTAAGCTTCACAAATTATTTCGACTTCTCAAAAATATATTAGTTTACTTCGATACGAAGCTAAGGACATATTTTACGTAGAAAACGGATTTAAAACGACAAATATATGGCCGTTTTCATAAAGTTGCCGTAAATATTATTTTCTGAAAAACTATATTATTTCTACGTTACAAGTATTTCATTAGCTATATCGTCCATGTTTGCGGCAGTTTTAAACTATGATGCAAAACTTTTTATAACGAAGTGTCTTCTAGTAAAATCAAGTTCACCGGCCATATTTTTCAAAACAAAAAGCCGTTTGTCAAGCGGAGTCATAATGAATTATTTACGGATGTTCAAACATTGGCCGAAACTCATTTTCTGCACAACATTAGCAAAAACCACCATCTTTAGCCTTTGATATCTTTATGATCGAGACCTTTTGGACGAAAACTCCTGAACTGAAACTTTTAGATATCAATACAAACTTTCCAAAAACGTCGAGTTCGTTCTCTAACGATCGACGTACACCGTTTTACGACTACTTTTCCGGAGTCATTTTTGTTGATTTCATGATTTTTCCGACGACATTGTTTTGCGACGAAAAGTGGTAATTTCACCAAAAATCATTATAAAACCATTATAGGATGACATTTTGACGTAAAAACATGTAAAGTCATTTTTGATGGGTCAAGACGTCAAAAGAGTATTTTTCGACGACGAGTAATATTTTCGAAACCCGTAAATGGTATAAATAACATACAAAGTGCATGCATAACATTACATTGCAACACATGACATATCATATCATTCGTAATAGGTCAAGATTAACGTATCACATTACATCTCGGTGTACTCACTTTTGTCTTCGCATCATTCCACCAAGTGAGTTCCATAGCCCCTACCTTTACTTACTTTCATAACTGTTTTGGGGGAGATACATGCTCATCATCTTTTATGACATTCATATCTATTTGCAAACTACATGCTTCACCGAACTTAATGTTTAGTCATATCTTATATCATACATCATTGTGCTGAATGTCTTGGGATTATCATTGTGCTGAATGTCTTGGGATTATCATTGTGCTGAATGTCTTGGGATTATCATTGTGCTGAATGTCTTGGGATTATCATTGACTATACATATCTTGGCAATGGGTTGTGAACACACAGGCTGCAAGTTTTGTATGGGCGGGACTTGGAACTGAGTGGATTCACAATGCCTTTGCTGCATAAACGATTTCTAAAGACTTTACATTTCAACTCAAACTCTATGAACTCACTCAACCTTTGTGTTGACACTTTTAGCATGTTTTATCTCAGGTATCTTAGGTATTCACCTCATGGCATGCATTTGGACTTCATGGAGTCGTGATGACGACGCGTCTCACTTGTGTTTTATGTACTTTAAAACATCGTTTGAATTGTAACAAACTTATTTCCGCACAAGTTGATTTACATTTGGGACCTACTTTGTAAACTCTGATTATTTTATTAAATCAAACGATGTATTTTCCAAACGACACTTTAGGTCGTTCAATATAACTGTGATTGTGATGCTATGACAGTCAATCCCCAGGAATTCCATTCCGCTGCAAAACAGGTAATTTGGGGGTGTGACAGTATAACTGTTTTAAAACTTATTTCTCAAAGTGATTTGTGTAAATGTTAATGTGCGATTTGTCCTTCTTGTGTCCAGATTCAATGTTCTTTATGCGGTTTGTGTCAAATTGCTTTTGAGCGATTTGTTAAAGTTTTCGTCCAAGATTCATTGAACCTCATGCAATTTGTCACTTACTGATGCAGTTTGTCATCATAATCTGATGCGATTTGTCTCATTATGGAAGCTATTTGTTGACTATTGAGTCAATTGCATATGCGACTTGTCATATGGATGACAATGCATTTTGTATACAAGGGTAAAATGGATGCGAATTTTTGACTTTCATAAAGACCAAACTTGAATTTTCATCTAATGATCATGAAGCAGTTAACAATCACATTTTTACAACTATCACATACAAGACTCATCTTATACCTATCCACATTCAAAACTGGAAACTCAAAAGAGTCATCTCAATCAACAATCACATTCATCCTTCATCTCAATCAAGACTCAAAGACTCATCTACTACTAAGCTCAAAACTGGAAACTCATTAAAAGATTATGTGTACGAGATCTCAGACTTGTGTTGGGATATTACTGAGGTCATATCCGCGATACACGTTTCTTCATTGATCCATGTCTCGTGTAATTGAAACATCATGGAATCCTTCCATTGATTGTTATTCGAACATTAAGTAAAGAAAAATGACTAGAAAGTCACTATCTTTCTTGATTCGGTCACAAGCTATACAAAAACGAAAACTCAAAACTAATTATCTCAACCTATTTCTCTCGTGTTACTCAATGAAACATCAATATTTTTGAAGGTAAGTCAGTCAAGAGAAACAAATCATCATCGATTTTTGTTTGTTGAAGCATAACTTCTTCACTATCCGAATATAAAGAATGAAATATAAAAATTATGTTACTTTCACTCTTTGTTTCGGTTAGACCTTATCAAGAAAACGAATCAATTAATAATACACTTACCTTGATGTCGTGCCTCATACCATCCCTGTGGTGAGGTCTTGATGATTATTGAAATGGAGAGTCATATTCGTTTTGTTTATGCGTCAAGTTGGATTATAATCTGAACTTTTGATGATTGTTTCTTTTTGCCTACTGTTTTGGAAGAGAAGGAAATGGGGGCGTAAAGTTTAGTTGAGGTTTTTTAGGGTTAAAATTGTGTGAAGTGAGGCTTTTATAATATCCAGGAAATTAAGGTTGTGTTACTTTGTACGTTATCAATTGTCACATGGATCAGATATTCAGATTAATGTGATTGGGCCGAATTGGAAGTGGGCCTACCATTATCTTGTTCTAACTTGTGCTAAACGTGTAGTGATATTGAGTGGACCAGTAAATATCTTTTCCACTTTTCGTGATACATTTGAGTTGGGCTTAATTGGATCAATTGTGATAGTTAATTCACTTTCGGTGAGTTGTAATGTGCTTGAACCGGATAATATTCTATGGACTCAAGTAAATTGGATGTTAGATGTTGAGGTTGATAATGATAAACCGAGTCGTTTAGTGCTAAATAGAATCAGGTCATTTTGATGTGGTAATTTGTGATATTGGATATATTTATGGTCCGGGCCTTCGTTGGATATTGTTTCATGCTCGTAAATTTGAATATATGGTGTATGATAATGTGTTTTGATGACGTGATTTGTGAGATGTGATCAGCAATTCTCATGGAATATTCTTCGCTACAAAATGTCAATGATACTTCACAGTCTAAGCAAAATCTTTCAAGAATCTTCAACGTCAATCATGACTGTTCAAGATGTTTTCTTATGACATGAACTTTTCGTGCTAATGGTCGTACACGTTATGATGCTTCTGAAAGTTCAAAACCATCATGGGGGAGAATCATGTACTTTGGTGCGTGTTACGGTCAACCTCGGGGGAAGTAGTTTATACTACTTGACTTAGTATGGTTTGTGAAGGAGTCTACATATGGGTAAAGAATTGTTGATGATATTGTTGATGATGGAGAAAGAACCGTTTATGAACCGCTGCACGTTCCCCTAAAACAGTTATTCACTAAAACCAAAGTTGTCATAACACATTCAAGCTAACATTATTTACGGTTTTGTCTTGATTTTGTAAAATCCCGCGAAAGAATCTATTTCTCAGTTTAAATCATAGACTTGTAAAATCCCGTGACAATAGAAACATCCTGATAATTGTAAAGTGCATTTCCGGATCTATCTTACGGTTTATTCTTGGTTTTGTAAAATCCTGCGAAAGAAACTATTTCTCGGTTTAAACCATAGAGTTGTAAAATCCCGTAATGATGGAACCATCCTGGAGAAAGGAAAGCGTATTTCGGGATCTTATTTGATCCTGGTGCTACGGTTTCTGTTCCGAAGAAGAGATAAAAGGGTGTACTTCATGAATTGGATGTGTGTTTGGATATTCGTCATGGCAGTTTGGTTATTACATGGTTTTACGGGGTTATGTGCTTTTAGCCATGGTCGGGATGAAACCATTATCATAGTTCACTTAAAACGTAAAAGAAGGCTAGATTTGAGCTTTTAACCAGAAGATGTGACAACGAGGTTAATTCACTATTATTTATTTGAGGTTGAAGCGACATATCACGGGCGAGTGGACTTAGTATCTGAAGGTATCGGGGATGGTTGGATGAAGATTCTTCAAGATCCTTGTTCGAGCGTATTACCAAAAATGAATACTTGGAAATCTAGTTATGGTTGGGTGACTTTTTCCTGTTCTTTTACCACTTGGGGGAATTGGTCTCTTACCACCACAAAATAACTATCACTTTAAGGAGTACGTTGTAGTGCTTATTGTCACATTCAATTGTGGATTTTCAAGAGGTGATGTACGTCTTATACTTGATGGTTGGTTGGATGAAGAGTATAGAGTACTTAGAGATTCAATGGAGGATGAAGTCTCGGCACCGCTCTTTGTTAGATATGTGCAAGTTTAAGTCACGAGTTCGGGTTGTGTTACTTCAGGGTCAAATTCATCATATTGGATATCCCCCATCAGCGGTCACGACAAAGAGCCTACTGAATGATAATGGGGTTGATTACAAGTTTGCCAAGAGAGGTAGAAAAGAAGAGAAATCTTCTTATGACGTTTGAACACAACAGTTCAAGCCTCGTACTCTAAAAAAAAGAAAAGTGTACGTTTGAGTGCGCTTTATCTTCCGAAAGAAGAGAAATCTTCTTATGACGTTTGAACACAACATTTCAAGCCTCGTACCCTAAAGAAAAGAAGAGTGTACGTTTCAGTGCGCTTTATCTTATGAAGAAGAGAAATCCTCTTATTAATGACCATTCTCATCAACATGCTTCATGCGTTTTCCACGCGCTTTCAGTTATCAAGTGAACCGGACTATCGTTGCTAGTTTTCTTATTCCACTTGCTCAATTATAATGACGATGGCAACATCATATGCTACCTCGAGGGGGAGAAGTGTGAAGAAACTACATTATGAAGATAATCACTTGTTCTATCAAGAATGGCAACTCCGTATCCAATTCTTAAGGGGGAGAAAAGGTGTGAATTTAATGCATGGTTGAGTTATATCTGAGAATATATGGTCATACGGCTCCTAACTCATGTAAGAACCGAGACTTATTCTTATCGGGTCATCTTTACATGGAGTTTCTTCTAAGAGTCGTTGGTTGACATCTTCTTAAGGACTGATGAGTTTAACGACAAAGTGCTTCCAGTTGCGGGGTTGATTTCCTTGATGAACATCTTTCTGTTCTTGTTTGATTGGGAGGGATTTGATTTAAAGATATTTACTATATACAAGTTAATGGGAATTCATGTGGTGAGAAGAAGATGTTAACTTTCTATTCCCCATTCGGACAATCTTGAAGAAGGTCGAGTGTACAGTATGTTCTACATTTTTTGTTGCATGTTAGAAGACTAAAGACGAGTTGCATTTGATTATCCAAAGAGTTCTTCTTATTCATGGCACTCATCACAAAGATTTTCGGTTTAGGGGGAGCACTAATTGGGGGAGAGTGAAAAGTCAGATTTAATCCCCAATTAGACTTGCTCACATTCTTCAGCAAGTTGATTCTCACAAAGACTTCATGCGATCTTCTCAAAAGATTTCTACTACATGAGCCTATTATGTGTTGTTGATTCTGAAGTATCAAAACCAGCAAGGGGGAAGGAGACACGCATCTAAACACAAAGCGAGTAAACTTAATGAACTTAATTCTTCTAAGTGATTGAAGATATCCCGGGAAGACAAATGTCATGACCGCAGAGAAACTCAAGGTTTTACTCATCAAGGCTTTTAGTGTTATTATTCCAACTATGTGGGGGAAGTGATGTAAGAGAAAGTTTCTGAAGATAAAAGAGGTACACAAGTGTGTGATGATTTAGATTTTATCGCTATCATCAGGGGAGAGAGAATTGTGTACATTGGGGGCGCTCAGCTGTTTCGCTTGAGTGCTTAAATCAGTGATTCAGAGATATAATCACTTATTCCGGGGTTGTCATCCGCAGAGATAATCAGTGATTCGGCTTGCTTCTTCAATGTTATCGGTTATTCTCTCTTTGGGCATTCGGGTACTTCGGGTTCTTGAGCTTCATACACTTTCTTTAGGGGAGAGAAAAGTATACATCGGGGTTATTCTTTGGCTATTGGACTTAATCTGCTACTTCGATGGTATAAGTTTCTCTGTCTTCGGGTATATGTGTATTCGGGTTCGTGAGCTCTAGTCTAAGAGACTGACTGCATCAATTCATCTACTTGGGGGAAGTGGTCTCTTGAAAACTTTTTGGTATGGATCGCTTCAGACTTCAGTGGAAAAGGAATTTGAAAAGATTATTTAAACATGGGATGATACGTTGTTGTTCTTCTATTGGATGATATAACCTCGAACGATGAATCGCGATGATTCTTCTTAAAATGAGCAGCAAGATCGATGATAATGGTGTGCTTCTATGTGCACCTGGCTAAGGTAAGCTTGAAATAGAGCTTCGAATCTGCTTAACAAAAGGATTTACGGTTTGGGGGGAAGCTGCCAAAGTCACACTTTCAGATGGTTCAATTTCTTCTTCATTTCAAGAGCCTCGAAAGCTTTGGTGGTGAATGTTTAAGAGATGATGACTTCTATCTTCTACAACGAGGCTGCTCGATATCCTTATCTTGGTACTCATATCATCATCTTCTTAAACTATATCATCTAAACTATCTCTGTAAATATTTATCAAAAAGAAAATATAAAAATATAAAACTAGCAAAACAAAATAGAAAAATATAAAACCATCAAAAATCCATAAAAATTTGAAAAATCATAAAAATTACAAAAAATATTTTCTCAAGACATGTATTCTAATATCGATAACATCTACGGTCTTAGAAATGTCATTCAATAATGGCACGTGACCATAGATGAAGTTCGAGCAGAAGGTGTAAATATTTCTTTTCAAAACATGTCACAAATCAAATGGCTTACAGTTACTTCAGACTGTAACCCGTGCTTAAACCATGGCTTGCGATTATTTCCGATAGCAACCCATTTTTCAAAGAAGGAAAGTGATGCGCTATACCAGTTTTCAAATATTCCGTGCACTTATCCTAAAAACAAATTGAGGAAAGTATGTCGAAGGACTGCTGTTCCTACTCAAATATTTTTCCTTCTATAATTCTTCAGAAAAATATTTGTTTTAACAAACTTGGTGGAAAATGAGTTGCTTGAAAAAAATCAGTATCAGAATGTTCATAAATTTGCAAACTCAATCAATGACTTCAGCGGTTTTAAACTTTTCTAAAAATGAGTCATTGATTGAGGAGGAGAATTTTTCTCAAATTTATATCATCTATCGGGCTTATCTAATTATCCTATATGCTTAACTGAAAATGATATTAACGTACGTTGAAGGACTAGGTGCCTAGGATATGATTGTTAGGATTAGATGATTAGAGTTTGATGAACACATTATCCCCATGCCTTTACATGATCTGATTGATATGTTGAATTGACTTTTATTAGTCAATTGTTGTTTGGGTGTTGTCGACCACCATATATCTGTTTGTGTTGACTAACGTATGCAGATAAGATGGTTATAAGAATGTTCCCGATCCGGATCCCACAATAGAAGATGATTGGATGCCGAAAGGAAAGGGTAACTATATCTTGGGTTGACAAATGAAGAAACGGAGCTTAATTTGACCTCTATGGAGAGTTGGCATGAAAAAAAAATGCAACGTAAGAGGTCTCACTGCATCAGCAGATGGTTTTCTTCCAAACCTCCAGAAACAACAACAAAAGCAGCTCAACCACCTAACGTATCTTTGTGCAGGATAATAGTGATGATACCATTTTTTAAACAATTTTTAAATAATATTGTTTTGAAAAATGGAAAAATATTGGTTTTGAAAATAAATTGGACTTAATTTCGAAAATCACCGGACTTCATTTTATCAAAACTTAAGTCACTCAATCATCGACTACGATCATCGATTGAGGGGGAGAGTGATTTAAAATAAAATATTTTCAAACAATATTTCATCAATCAAGTCCGTTTGTACAAAATAAGTGGTGATATAAAGATTTAATGTTATGTCATGGTATGATTTTCTTTAAAACCCTAAGATCTTTCAAAATGAAATTTTTTCTGTTCTTGTTTGGTTGTGAATTTGTTTTATTTTACTTAAAGATCTCTTAAAAACTATCATACCTGACACTAACAATCTTTAATGTCTATAATTGGTCCTCATCAGTCATTTTTTTAAAATTAAATCAAGCCACGTCTTTCCTCAAAATTTTCCAAATGATTTAAATCAATTGGGATCCAAAATCTCAATTGGTTTGAAATTTTTTATCGGGGGAGAGATCGTGATTTAAATCTCAAATCGGTTTTAAAGGGTAATTGTTTCAAAAGCACCCTTTCCTTCATGTGCCAAACGATTTTGAAATACATAATACACGTGTTTGTGGAGATGCATTTAACCATAAACCATAAAGAGCTTTTAAATCAGGCACATTTTCTCCCATGTTTTCTAAACCTTATTAAATCACTTGGGATCCAAAATCTCAATGGGTTTGATATTTTTTATCGGGGGAGAATTTATGATTTAATAATGAAATTTGATAAAAGATGATCGATTTGATTCAAAAGTGCATAGTGCTCTCCCATATGTGCTAAACTCTTTCCCGTATTCTCGAAGCACATATTGAGGGGGAGCATTTCAAAAAGAAAATAAACTTTCAAGGTACAAAGATCTCTATGTTTCAACATAAAGTACCTTGATTGATTTTCTGTTGGTTTCTAAATGGTTGTGTGATCGTGAAAGTACTTCAAAGAACTATTTCCTCTATGTGCTAAATTATTTGAAACAACCATCGCACATTTTGAGGGGGGAATTTACCATGAAAATCAAAAGGCTTTTTCCAAGGAAATTGTGATCAAGAAATAGTTTCAAAGAACTCTTGCCTCCATGTGCTAAACAATTTCAAAATCATATGCATATGTTGAGGAGGGGCATTTCTAAAAGATCAAAAAACAATTAAGGTACAAAATGCTTTGATATTACATCACAAGTACCTTGATTGATTTTCCAAATGATTTTTCAATTGGTTTCGAGAAGGAAAGAACAATACCAAAAGACCGACCAATTTACTTTATGCATGGTGTTATAAGGATGGTTAGGTTAGGTATTCATTCCCATGATCCCGCCAGAGCCGGAAGGATCTACCCAGAGACAATCCACTAGATAGTGTAGAAGTCCTTAGGTATGATGAAAAAAGGAGAAAAGTGAGAAATGGGAAGAGTGCCGACTGAGACAGAGCTAGTACTGGAATAAACCCAACAAGGTTCTAGTTATGAAGTCTCGGTAAGCACTGAAGGGGTTGAAGAAGGAAAAAGATTTGAATGTGAAAAAGGGTGAAAAGAAATAGCCCTCCAATAATTCAACCTTAGGGCAGAAACCCGGTTCAATTCATATGCTACTGGTGGTTACCAAGGTAACACTGGTATTGAAGACAAGACGTCATGGACCCAGTGACGCACTGCACTACAACTTCCCAAGCTACTCAAGTTCCTCTTAAAAGGACTTGTTTCATTCTCACGGGGAACCTACATTATCTATCGACATTCTCTTAGAGATTGTTGATATTGAAGAAGGAGACCCTCTCCCTAGTCTCCGGCATAGGAACCAAATGTGCACAATTGAGTCTAGAGCCAAGAGATCATCCACAATATCTCATTAGGACAGAAAATTGATGAAGACTTGCTGTTTCACACAATGTGGAAAGTAAGAATATATTAAGAGTCCTACGCATTATCCTTGTGGTATTGCCAGAACATCCGAGTGATATGAAAATATTCATGATGAAAATGGAAATCCTTCTAGAGCCAACATCAAACAAGCTCTTGGTGGGTGACATGTGAGATCTTTTCTAAAGATCAAGCTTGTGACAACTGGACAGAAACGATGGGGCGATTCACTCTTGAATCAACCTTGGTCCAGGAAATGAATTGACGAATACTTTTGGAAAAACCGTTCGATGTGCAAATCTTCTTTTCTCTAGCACATCGAATGTGTATTCATATTTCAAATACAAAAAGTATCTCTGATTGAAAAAAAAATACTTTTGGAAAAACCGTTCGATGTGCAAATTTCTTCTTTTCTCTAGCACATCGAATGTGTATTCTTTTTCAAATACAAAAAGTATTTTTGATTGAAAATTGATCTTTCTTATAAAACCTTCGTCGTATTGCAAAACTCTTTCTTCTAAGCAATACACGATTGTGTTGGGTTTTTGGTTCCTTGGATCAAGAATTATTCTAAGTACTGGAACTACGGATAGAGTTGATATAACCACGGATAGAAGAATGAAACCACGGATGAAGACAAACCGCGGCTAGTAGTATTGTGTAACCACGGATAATGTATTGTAACCACTGCTAGTCTTGTATAGTCGGTTTAGTATTTTGTATTAGATAAATATGGAAAAGATATTTATCTTGTAGGTTACGTATTGTATTATGTAAAGGACTCCTTAGCCTATAAAAGGAGGTCCTAGGTTAGATTAGATATACGTATGTTTTATATCTAAGGTCGATACACTTCAAGGTTGTAAAACCCTAATACTGGTTAGAGTATTCGTATTAATAATAATATTGAGGTGTTGAATGTTTATTGTTCTTCTTCTTAAGATTAAGTATTAAATTCCGCGTAATACTTAATAAGTTCTTTGTTTAAGTCAGTTTCTATATTAGATCGTTTGCTCAACTAAGATCAACAAGTGGTATCAGAGTTTGTGATCTAGAAACTGTAACCAAGAAGAAGTTCTATTCAAGAAAGCTAAGATGTATGACGAAACTCACATGGTGACTGCATCAAAGGTTCCCATGCTCAAGCATAGTGAGTATCAAATCTGGAGAATGCGAATGAGGCAATACATTCGTATGATTGACTATGCCATCTGGGATTTTGTTGAAAAAGGTGATACTCTTCCTTTGAAGGGTGCTGATGGTAAAGCGATAGAAATTGTTAGTGAAGTTGACAAGGCTAGAAGGAAATTGGAGATTAAAGCTCATAGTATTCTTTCTATGGGAATACCTAATGAGTATGCTTTAGACTTTGAAAGATATGAGTCTGCTAAAGAGTTACTGGATGCTCTTGAGACAAGATTTGCTGGTAATGAAGCTACAAAGAAATCAAGGAAGAATATGCTCAAGCATCAATTTGAAAACTTCACTGCACTAAGTGGAGAAAAACTTGATGGCACTTATATCAGGCTTCAAAAATTTATCAGCCAATTGAAGTCGGTGGACTACAATGTTATTCCAGAAGATATAAATTTGAAGTTCATTATAAGTTTATCTCCTGAATTGGCTCTTCATACGATTGTGTGGAGAAATAAGGAGGATTTTGATAAGATGAATCTGGACAATCTCTACAACAACTTGAAGGCTTATGAGTCTGAGAAAAATGTTGCTGGTGCATCTTCTGCTAATCAAAACATTGCTTTTGTTTCTACCAATCACATGAGTTCACAAGATGTATCCACTGCTGCCTATGGAATAACCACGGCCATTGCAAATAATACCACTGTTAGTGATAATGTCAGTGATGGTGCAATTTGTGCTTTTCTGGCTGATTTAACTACCAGTGTTACTGTTTTAAATCAAGATCTAGATCAAATTGATCCTGATGATCTTGAGGAGATTAATCTTCAATGGCAAATGGCAATGTTGACTCTCCAAGCAAAGAAGTTTCTGAGGAGGACTGGAAGACAGGTTAAGTATGATGGTCAAAGGAGAGCTGGATTCGACAAAAGCAAGATGGAGTGCTTTAACTGCAAGAAGAAGGGTCACTTTGCTAGGGAATGTCGAGCTCCTAAGAGAATTGAAGGCATTAAGAAGACCAAAGAAGAGCCTGCTTCTTCTTCAGCTTTGGTTGCTCAAGATGGGATAGGTGATTATGACTGGAGTGATCAGATTGAAGAAGGTCCTAATGCAGCTTTTCTTGCTAGTGAAGCTTCAAAAGAGCATAACTTTGCTCTAATGGCCTATGCTTCATCTTCTGGTTCTGATTCTGAGGTATCCAATGATTCTACTTGTTCTTTTAAATCACGTCATGATAACTTAGAATATCAAAAAGCTATCACTGAGAGTTTAAGGAAAGAAGTAGAAAGACTGTCTATGGAAAACCTAGGTTATAGAATTGGTCTTGAAAGTGTAGAAGAAAAGCTTAAATTCTGTATCAAATGTGAGTTTGAGTATGTTGATAAAATTAATATACTAGGTGGTGAAATTAATCTTAAGGATAGAGAGATTAAGATGCTTAAAGATAAACTAGCAGAGGCAGAGAGTGTAAAACTAAAGGCCCTAGAAGAAAAAGAAAAACATGTTGTTCGGGTTGCTAAAACACAATATGCTTCTGATCTAGTAAATAAACCAATAGGACAAAATGTCACACCCCCAAATTACCTGTTTTGCAGCGGAATGGAATTCCTGGGGATTGACTGTCATAGCATCACAATCACAGTTATATTGAACGACCTAAAGTGTCGTTTGGAAAATACATCATTTGATTTATTAAAATAATCAGAGTTTACAAAGTAGGTCCCAAATGAAAATCAATTTTTGCGGAAATAAGTTTGTTACAATTCAAACGATGTTTTAAAGTACGTAAAGCCCAAGTGAGACGCGTCGTCACCACGACTCCATGATGTGTCCAAATGCATGCCATGAAGTGAATGCCTTAGATACCTGAGATAAAACATGCTAAAAGTGTCAACACATAGGTTGAGTGAGTTCATAGAGTTTGTTTTGAAATGTAAAGCCTTTCAAAAATCGTTTATGCCGCAAAGGCATTGTAAATCGTTGAAATGTAAAGTCTTTCAAAATCGTTTATGTAGCAAAGGCGTTGTAAATCCACTCAGTTCCAAGTCCCGCCCATACAAAACTTGCAACCTGTGTGTTCACAACCCACTGCTAAAGTGTGTAAAGTTTATGTTCCAAACATATGAAGTCAAATGAATTCACATAATAGTGCATGACTTAATGTATCGATGTTTACTTGACCTAATTATACCAAGACCATCAGTTCATTGAATGTACCAAGACCATCAGTCCCATGAATATACCAAGACCATCAGCCCAATGAATGTACCAAGACCATCAGTCCAATGAATATACCAAGACCATCAGCCCAATGAATGTACCAAGTAAATACTACGTATGGCAAAACTGTTACTACGCATGCCTAAGC